>JAJJWW010002583.1:0-605123 GCA_023531295.1 Papaver armeniacum
AATTTCTATTCAAAATTTCCAACAGTTATTAATTATAAACTTATATCCAAATCACTATCTGGTTCGTATGATTAGATTAAAATTTATGGAACTTTGAGATACTGGAGTAAACTGAATAAGAATAGTACAACTTTGGTCGTTATAACTTGTCGAAAAGGAGTTTCATTATTTCAGATATAGAGATGATTTACAAGATTGAAGATGAGTACATACCCATAAGTCAAATGTCCCAGGTGTTTTTCACCCTCCCGAGTCCCAACAACTTTAAACCTTAGCAATAACACCAATGACGGCAAAATAACTTTAAATAAGACTTTTCCGCTGAAATCCATCTCCGATATTTTGAAGCCTAATTATTAATGTTGAAAAACTAATTTTGACTTGCCTATTTTACAAGAATATGCATGGGCATGGCTCCCAATTTTTTTCCATTTAGGCTTGCGTGATCTTACCATTGAGCGTGAAACCGTGTAGTACACTTGTTCATACAATATCTCCAACCCCATAGGTCTTTGAGCAAATGAGCTGCATGCCTCCGTTATGACATGCAAAAATTCTAAAACAAAATTTGGAAGCGGTCGGTGTGGAATTATTCAAGCAACATTGTACAAGCTTGATGTCGTTGCAATATAGTGATGAACTAATGACCTGAGCTAAGTCCGAAACTGGCAGCAACAAGCCAACAATGATTCTATCAATCTAAATGATAACCAGAATATGATAACGAAACTAGTCATAAAAGCCTAAGGTGACCAAACTTGTGGTACAAAAATCCCGTTTAAATGTTGGGATCCATTAAAACTCCATCTTAAACAAAATTGATACAAAAACTCCAAATTTTTAAAAAATGATGCAAAAACCCCAAATTTCAAAAATGGTTTCATCAAACTTTATGATGAAACCAATTTTGGTTTCATCAAATTTTATGATGTTTCATCAAATTTTATGATGAAACCAAAATTCTTTGGGGTTTTTGTGTTACTTTTGTTTTTTTGGGGTTTTTGTTTTGTTTTGATGGGTTTTTTTTGTGGATGGGCAGTGACACCTTTAAGGTTATAACTCCCGGACGATATGATAATATATAAAAGTAGGGGTATTATTAGAGCAGTCCTTCTAAACATACCGCGAAGTTAGACAATTTTAAAACCGCACAGAGACATTAATGTGGGCCCCGCCGTCAAGGAACTTGCACGGGTCCAGTTTATGGGACCCGCCATATCTCTATGCGGTTCGATATTGTCCCCGCTCACGGTTCATTTAGAATTTCTGTTATTAGAGATCATTGATTTCCAGCACCATTGGATATTGGTGTTTACTGTTATTGTGTGCATTTCTTTGTCGCATGGTACTTAAGTTGTGAACAAGTGGGGTGATTTTATCGTGTTGGTTTATTATATAGCAGTAGCAAGTTATCTTCTTATCTACGTAGCAATTTCCATGTATACTACTAAAATTTGTTTTTAAGTTAAGTTCCAATTAAGAGCTCCTAAGCAGTTTACGGCATCTGTTTCGGCTTTTAGTTCTCACACACTCAATTTAACAATGGTGCCATTAGGATTTCTATTTGAAGTAGTATAACTCGAGAGATTGGAGTAAACTAAAAGTTGCCACTTTGCCGGTTTAGAATTTTGTTAATGCGATTGTGGTCTCATATAATTCAACACCTCTGTGTTCTCTTGGGCTTCCATTCTAAGACTTATTCTTAGGGGAAATGATATCTCACAACCTGTCTTCACTTGTTAGCGAAATGATATCTTCTTCCCATCATTTTGGGTTTGTATTAAATCTCCATGATTATTTATCTATTTAGTTCGTCTTTCCATCGGACAATGAACTTCCTTTTGGGGCAACTAAAACGGTTTTGTTTCACTTCCAGCAACAGACTGCCCTAGCTTACTTGGAATATTAAACGAAATGGTTAAAATTAAATAAAAATTTCGATCATATGATTCTTTTCTTTTTAAATCAAACATTGTCTAATCGATTTCTAGTCTAATAAAATACTTTTCATTATTAGAAAAATCAACGGAAAATGGGTCATTTGTCCAAAAGAATTTAAAACATGGTTCAAATGGACGAGTAAAAATTATTATGGGTGAAATGGACAAAAAAAAAATAGCAAGGATGAAACTGGATTCATCCTGGCTTAAACTTAAAAAATAGCGAGGATGAAACTGGATGCATCCTGATATAAATTAAAAATAAGAAAAAGAATTTGAAAATGGGCAGGATGAAACTGGTTACATCCTTGCTATTTTTATATTTGTGTCCATTTAAACATTATCAAAATCTAAATATCTTTTCCACCCAAAATTATTGATTTTGGTCTTTTTAACCAATTTTGTGAAAAATCAATGGAGAATAAACGTCTTTAAATTGTAAAGAACTGAAACAGTTGGAACATTCACAAAAATAAATTTGAGCACCATCACATGTGGACTAAATGACTTGAATATTTTCTTCCTGCAATTTCAATTCCACCACAAAAGGGGTCGTATTTTGCTCATATTTTCATATGTCAAGCTTATCTCGGAGAGATCTCAACCACATCTCGGTGATCTCGGCCGTCTCAGTGAATTTCTTGGTCAAATTTCTTCTAGTTGAGATTAAGAGATGTGTCTCGACCGTGGACCGAGACCGAAAATCACACCAAAATCTCGTTCGCCTCGTCAGAAATGACCTACACGGTTTGCCCCAAAACGTAGAATACTTTAAGTGGGATTCTACAATATTTTCTGAAAAAAGAACTCCCAAAATCTTCCTTATTGAGAATCCTAAGGCCAAGCACAATGGTCAAGGATTTCCATTAGCTATAGCTTATTTAAAGCTAAGCAGAATGGGTGGGAGGTGTACCTCACTAGGCGATATGACATCCATTAGCATAACCACAAGGAAACACAGTTTCCTGCAAATAGCGCAAAAATTTATTTGTTTCTTTTCCAAAAATTTTCCTTGGGATTAAGATAAGTATTTTTTATAGGTTAAAAGATAATTAAGAGGAAAAAAAATATAATAGGTAAAAGAAAGAGTTGTAGTAAATCGAAAGAGTGAAAAAAATGTATTAGTATAAAAGAGAGAAAACCAAAAACGAATACTAACACCATCCAATAATATCCGTTAAGGGGTGTTTTTGGGGGACGGAAATACTAAAATACCCTTCCATCTAAATTAAAATTTAAAACTAAAAATCAATATCAAAACCTAACAAGTTCTTAAAGATAGGTTAAATTGAATTGTTCTTGATAAAGAAGAAGAAGAAGAAAAAGAAATGGCTTTATTGAGAAGGTACATGATACCTAATCATATTTAAAGTGTTGTTGTTGTTTTAAACCTTCGTTTGGGTTAGAATCATAAACTTTCAATCCACTCCCGGCTTGTGTTTATGATGAATACCCTACTATTTTCTTGTTCCGGCGTAGTTTTTAGGATGAATACCATGCCGGTACTAGTGCTGGCATGGTTTTTTAGGATGAATACCATGCCGGTACTAGTTCCGGCATGGTTTTTTAGGATGAATACCATGCCGGTACTAGTTCCGGCATGGTTTTTTAAGATAAATACCATGCCGGTACTTGCTATTTCAAACAAGTTTTCTGTATGTTTTTGTCCTCAAACCGGCACGGTACACTTGAGAATCAACCATGCCGGCACTACTACCGGCATGCTCGATAATGAACTTTCTATGCCGGTAGTGTACTTCAAATTTTCAAAATTGGGGGATATTGTGTACAGGCATGGCGAAAGTATGAATACCATGCTAGGTTTGGTCACCTTGGCATGGTATTCATACTTTTACCATGCCGACCCCTGAGTTTTTCGGGGCGCAACAATGGCGAATCCAATGGAAAAAAAATCAAATTTCAATACATTAATACCTATATATGAGTAATTGGAGCACTTATATCTTCAGCTAGTTTACTTTCCTGGGTTGGTTCTTCACGTAAACCTTCATGATCATAAATATCTTGATTTGATGTTGTTGCATCAACAAATTCAATGATAATAATTTATTCTAATGATTATCAAACTAATCTATTAACTTAATTAATTATATTTAACCACTAAACATGATTAATGAGGGGTAGATTAGGTATTACGTAAAACACTTAGATAAGGGGTAACCTGGATTTGATATTTGGATCCAGTTTTTGTCCTTTTCCTATATCCCCCAATTGCTTTTTTTATCCCCCAATTTCGCGTTCTATGCTAATTGTTTTTTTTTTTTTTTTTGTAGTCAAGGTATATTATTGTACCATCTTCTTGCAGGGACGGAGGAAAATAAGGACAAGTGGGGTCTACCGAGATTTTTATAGACATTCATTGATTATTTATTTGAGTGATTCCCGGAGATTCTCTGAAAATCTAGAGAGTTTTCTGAGAGTATACTAGAGAGTCTTTGTTACTTGTATAAACCGAAAAATGAGATTTGTAAAGAGCTTATGTGATTTATAGAGACAAAAAAATGTAAAATATTTAATTAAAAACTCAAAACTTCTACCCGATTACTTTATTATGTACGTTATAATGTTAATAAAAGTGATAGACACATTTTTGTGTCTAATTTGTCTCGATTCTTTATATTGATAGTGCTCATTTTTGTACTTATTATGGTGTTTTATGTGTGTGTAGGTATTTTTGGCCAATAAACATTTTTGGAAAAATCGGCTCGAAAAGTTGCGCCCGGAGGACACCTACTATTCGGACCCTCGCTACGGATAAGGGGTACCCAAATTACTAAGGGGCACCCCCAGGGCATCACCAAAGGCAGCTGCTAAAGGCACCCCTACTCTGGATAGGGGGCGCCTCATCTTCAACATTCAAAAAATCAAAATTGGCGGGAAAAAATGGCAGCAGCGAAGCAGATTTTGTGTGGGATTTCTCGGCGAGTTTTAGAGCGATTCAATTGCCAGAACTTGTTGGGCTGGACCTGATATAGCCTAACAGGGATGGTATGTGTGATTGGATCGACTGAGTTGGGCTGGATAAGCCGGAAGAGGAAGTCACAGGTGCGGATAAAACAGGGAACTATTATCGGAATTTTCTTGGTTCTAAACACGGTATTTACGTACAGATAAGGGAAGAATGGTTACTGATCGATTCCATAATATCTTGAGGGATTCTGGTACGTTAGATGTAACTCAGAAGACGCGTACAGAGGAAGAAAAAGGGAAATCCCGTAACCTTGCTGCCGAAGAAAAAAAGAGATATTCTCGAGATTTAATCGAGTTATAATAGACCTGTGGGCTATAAATAGGTTGCTGGGAGGTCTAGCAGGAGTTACGGAGACTTGGGGGAAGTTTAGAGCACGGCAGAGATCAACAGGAGGAGTTTCAGAGAATCGAGTTCTGCTGCTGCAACAGGGAAGAACACGAAGAACAATAGGCCATCTAGGACAGTCGTTTTCTGGGGTCGTAGATTCAACGACAATTCAACAGTGCATAAGTCTGTCTCTGTAACGGTCCATTGTAACAGCTTCTTTGTAACGCCATTACAGCGTTGCAAACAGTCTGTTTTATTGTTTTTCATCCTTTTAATCAACTTTTGAGCTATGAACCGATATTTTGAGCAAGTGATTAATATGAGGAGCTAAACCCCTTAGCCGAGGCGACGGAGGAAGCCAATTTTCCATGATGTGTGTGGTAATTTCTATTTTAATTAATTTTTGCAATCTCTTTTAAGATTATTTGCCTTGATTGAAAATTGATTGAATGATTTTTCCTAAGCAGTTGTGATTTCTCTTGATAGACTATGCTTAGACCCAGGTTTTTGATATTCTATGCTTTCGAGATACAATTGTTATTCTAAAAATCTACCTTTGCAAAATATTAGAATCACTTTAAACGTAAAGAGTTGCACGAATATTGATTAGATTAAATCACATAAAAATTGGAGTTTGGTGGAATCCTGAGTCTCGGTGCTTCTTAAAATCTTGATAACAAACTTCTTTGAGTTTTCTAGTTTTATTTGAATTTAAAAATCCTTCACAAGTCTGAGAGGAACGACATCTTACTTACCACTTTTTACAAACAACTTCAAAACGACATCAATTTTTGGCGCCGCCGACGCGGACTTGTTTTTAGGGTTTTAGATTTATTTTTTAGTTTTATTTTTTATTCTTTTGTTCTATTTTACGTTTTCTTGGGTATTTGTGTTTTGATTACAAGTTTGGATATTGGACCGAAAGGAAAGCTGAGCCAAAGATATTGGTGATGAACTAAAGACTTGGAGTCAAAGACAAAACGAAAAGAAACGAGGAAGAGACAAAGAATTTTATTTTTATTTTTATTTTTAGTTTTTTTCGGAAAAACTGTATTAGGGTTTATAATTATTTTTGTAATTTTTCTTTTTATTTTTGGACTTTTTTGGGACTTTGGACATTATTTTTAAACCCTAAAGAAGGGTGGTCTTAAATATAAACTGTTTGCAGAGAAGGAGGACAATTACGATATTGTCTCTTGCACCTTGAGTTCGAGTACCACCGACATAGGAGTCGGTGGCCGAGTCGACTACAACCGATTCATCCCCGTCTGGGCGGGAGGTAAGATTCCGAACACTCGCGAATCTCCCTGTCGGCGAGTTCTTGGACTCCTTCGTTTGCATATATGTTGAGGACTTGAATACGGTTGCTTTAATTTTTCTAGTAAAGGGCAAGGCCTGGCCATACAAGATAAGGGTTCGGATTTCATCACCGTTCTCTTCTTGCCCGCCTTAGGAACACGTAACCTACGCGAACCTAAGCCTTAAAATTTTGACTAGAACAAGACCGATAGGGTAACGAGCTTAATAGGAAAGTCATTCGAAAAATATTGGTTACTCTTTTAAGCACACTTGAAGTTCATAAAGGTTTACGTGAGTTGAATGCGTGACTGCGCCGCATTGTAATTCGGTGAGGCCTTGGGTATCAAAGCTCCACCGAGCTTCCCTCGCCTCGATTCAACTCACTTTGACTCGGATTGATTCCAGAGGGGTTTGCTTAAATTGTAACGAATTCCCTTTCGAAAGTTTAGAAGCTGGTCTAGAAACAATCTAAGTGGAGCCATCATGCTTTTTGTTTGCTAGAAATCGATAGGTTTGATTTGGTTGAGTCGGCCTTGATTTGTGATTGCATAGAATCCCCTTCCTTATTCTTTTGCATGCCTGAACGTAAAAGAGACGCCCTAGGTAGATTTGTTAAAGAGAAACCTAGTAGTTCTAAGCGTCTCGATTACCTCAATTTAGAAAGTCCGATTTTTGAAGAGTCCAATTTTGAACGTCCATCTTTTACTGAGGAGACAATCCCTAATATTCCGATAGTGCCAGAAATGGCAACTTTGAAAGCCTTGTTGAACCCGACTAGGGCTACTCGTCCCTCGTGTATCGGAGTTAAATAAACGGAAGCAACTTATGAACTTAAACACGGGATCTTACAATTTGCTCCCAATCTTCTTAGGGAAAGAAAATGAAAACCCCTATTTTCATGTTAGGGACTTTGAGGAAATTTGTAGTACCCTAAAGATTAGAAACCTTGATGATGATGCTTTGAAACTCAGGTTATTCCCTTTTTCCTTGAAAGATAAAGCCAAATCGTGGCTATATAGTTTGGCTTCAGTTCAATAGAAACATATGAACAACTTACATCTGCCTTTTTGAACAAGTTTTTCCCTAGGCACAAAACATCGTCTATTAGGACACAAATTTGCACGTTTTCTCAACGGGGAGGGAGAATCTTTGTATAGGTATTTGGAAAGGTTCAATGATTTATTAGCCCAATGTCCTCATCATGGTCTAGAAAAGGTTAGGTTAGTTCGGATCCTTTATGAGGGTTTAGATTATTCCACTACGACCACAGTAGAATCTATGTGTACAGGTGGGTTTGAAAACCAAACAGTTGATCAGGCGATGACATATTTGCATGAAATCGCCGAAAAGACCCAACAATGGGAAAATAGTAGGGAACCCAAGAAAACAATTCTTCTAGGAAGAGGAAACGTTAATAGGCTAGAAGGAGGCTTTGAATCAGATGCCAAGATTGCAGCAATAGCTAAAAGGTTAGAAGCTTTAGAATTGGGTCACACTAGTGGTAGAGTGGAGCCTTTTTGGGAAGGCCAGACTATTGAAGAGCAAGCCAATGCTCTTTATAATAATAACACTAGATTTGATAACCGTCAAAAGTTTGACCCATATTCGAAAAACCTATAATCTGGTTGGAGAAACCATCCGAACCTCTCATGGTCTAAGGACCAGAATCAAGGTCGGTTTAGTAATTCGAATGCTCCCTGGGTTTTGGCTATACTAAGAATCCTTCGGGAGTAGCTCGGTTTCAAAATCAGTCCGATAATAAAATTTTAAGTCTAGAAGAAACTCTTGCCTCATTTATTCGAAACACTTGAAAAGATGCACCAATCACTTTCACAAAGTGTAGAAGCTAGTAACAGGATAGGGCAAGAAAATAGTCAAGCTATTGCCGAGTTAAAAATGCAGGTTAGTCTGATAAATGAGTCCTTGAGAGAAAAAGGTAGGTTCCCTAGTCAAACACAAACAAACCCTAGAGGAGTTCATGAAGTAGGTGAAAAACCATCACATCAGTTGAATTCAGTTAGAACCCTTAGGAGTGGTAGAGTAGTAGACAATCGAGTAACCATGCCCGGAGATAGTGAGCATACTGTAGTTCACCCCTCGGGACCATCCATAGCCGAGGGTGATAAAATCTCTCGATGATGCCGATTCGGTTCTGAGAGGCCCTATTTTATGCCTAGAGCCCCATTTCCACAGCTATTAGTACCAACAAAGAATCAATCCAACTTTAATGACATAATGGAGGTTTTTAAGAAAGTCACCATAAACCTTCCGTTACTAGAAGCAATTAGGCAACTTCAAACATGCCAAATTCCTTAAGGATATATGTACGCGAAAGCGCAAGCTTAGTGTCCCTAAAAAGCCTTTTTAGCTAGTCATGTAAGTTCGATCATTCAGAACAACACAACTCCTAAATATAAAGACCCAGGTGCCCCTACCATTACTTGCACGATAGGAAAACATCGGGTAGATAAAGCTTTACTTGACTTAGGAGCTAGTGTGAACTTCTTTGCCGTACCATGTGTACTTACAGCTAGGACTTGGTGAATTGAAACCTACCAAGATAACACTGCAGTTAGTTGATAGGTCTGTTAAAATTCCTCGTGGTGTGATAGAAGATGTTCTTATTGAGGTCGACAAGTTTATTTATCCTGTGGATTTCGTGGTCTTAGATACCCTTTGTCCCGACCGAGAGAACCAGATACTGTGATTTTAGGTCGCCCATTTTTAGCTACGTCTAATGCGATCATAAACTGTCGAAATGGTATTATGAATCTATCTTTTGGTAACATGACTATTGAGTTGAATATTTTTAACGTCAATAAGCTGCAATCTGAGCTAGATGACACGTGTATTGAAGAGGTGAACATGATAGGAACCTTAGTTCAGGAGTCATTACCAAAAATCATATCGGAAGATCCATTAGAGAGTTGTTTATCCCATTTTAGCATGGATTTTGACGATGATAGCAACATTGAACAAGTAAATGCTCTGTTGGATTCTATTCCTATATTAGATACCGATAAATGGAAAGCTAGGTTCGAACCATTACTAGCTACCGAATCTACCTTAAGCCCTTGTTTCGAAGAGCCTAGAGATCCTCCTAAGTTGGACCCTAACTATGCATTTTTAGGCCCATCTGAGACTTTCCCTGTTGTTATAGCTTCCGATTTGGATAGTGATCAGGAGAGTAGGCCAGTGACCATACTTCCAGAAAATAAGGAAGCTTTAGGGTGGACCATAGAGGATAAGGACATAAGTCCTACTTTGTGTATACATCAGATGCATTTAGAGGATGAACCACCTGATTATAACTTAGATAAAGCAATTGACCTTTTTCAGGAACTCGATGGTCTAGAAATTAGGAATATTGTGACTAGTCTATTTAGAGACACCCAAAATTCTAAGTTTGGGGGTGGACTTGGAATATATGCCTCTACCATTTCACAAGAGTATCTTCATAGAGCAGTTCAGTTGTTAGAAACCCATCCTCTGGTTGATGTGGTTTATCTGGGCTATGATACCCAGATTGACTTTGTTTTCCCACCAAATGTTTCTCAACCAATTGTGGGAATGTATGAGTTCAAAATGTGTCGGTTATTAAGTTCTGAGACCAAACCTAATTACTTTAGGAGAATAGAAACGACACATTTGCTTAAGATTGACCGCCAGCTTCATCGTGGTCAATTGTGTGAGTCAAAACTGATTGACTTTGAGGATCCACAGTTATTTAGGTTATTATTATGTGCTTCTAAGTTTTTACTTGAGTATTTTCAGACTCTAATACCTGAATCGGATCTTAGCTACGAGCAAATGCAACCCATGAAAATATTTTATTTGGACCCAGTCATAGAGCCTGAACCTGAACCACAGCTAGATGTAGTTGTCTTAAACAGGAAACTAGACAAGGGTGTGCTATTCTTGGCAAGTTGGAGATTCCTTTTATTTGTGATAGCTCTATTTGGTTTTGATGACCCACAGATTTTTCGGCTATTACTTTATGATTCTATGAGGTGACTAATCCTTTGTTAGTCCTGTGTGAAGACTTTAAACTTAGCACTTCTTGGGAGGTAACCCAATATTCATGCGACACGGTAATATCTTTCCTTAACTCTTTTACTTCAAATGGTAATGATTTCTCCTTGTTCATGCTTTTAATTTTATCTTTAGAACATTGAGGACAATGTTAGATTTAAGTTTGGGGGTATGGGAGAAACATTTTAGTTGCATTGTTAAACTCGAGCCTAGAAATTTATGCTTATTAAGGATGGCACTAACCAATCTAAGTGGAAGGAAGCATTTTGGTTGTAGGAGTTGAGGAACCAATGCGATTAGATGGCAACATCTAAAGAGTCTATTCATAAAAGCACGAGCTCGGGTGTTAGAAATAACATGATAGTTTCACCAATCTCGTTGAGTCCTTTTCACTTGTTTTTATTTTATTTTGTTTTTAAACTATGTTTCTCTAAGTGATTAGGTGGGGCCCACGAATCAAGTTGTTACCAATGCTAGGGTGAATTAGAGTGATTGAGATACTAAAAAAAAAAAAAAAAAAAAAAAAAAAAAAAAAAAAAAAAAAAAGACTAGACCAATTAGACCAAACGGAATAAAATTAACACTTGGGAATAGCAATATGTGTGTGTTTTCCCTGTCTCCGTCGCCTAAACAAGCGTGGAATGCAAAGATCCACGGAACTATCATGTAATCTGCCGACAAGAAGCATGCGCTTGGATCCAAAAGATCTAATCATGCGGTTAAAAAAAAAAAAAAAAAAAAAAAAAAAAAAATATTAATGTTCGGTGAATAAATCGGCCATTTGGTTCCCTTGTATATGCCAGACGTGTTGATCTAGAATTAGGATTGTCGACCACTTTGGTTCCCTTGTATATGCCAGTTGTGTTGATATTAGTCAGACTAGTATCTCGAGTCCATTAGGATAGGTTCATTTTGGCGGAGGCCTTGACGGATATGAGAAACATCGATCACTTAGTAAACATCAAAATCATCTATGTTTTTCTCTATATCCATCTTCTTGATCTATCCATGTGATTAGTTTTGACTTCGGGTATTGATGTCCATAGTGCGAGACTATCCGAGTAGAGCTACGTGACTTATATATGAATTTTAGTATGCTTGAGTGCAAACTCGTATGCAAACAATTGGAATTTCGCATCAGGTACTTCCTCCCGTAGTCAATAAGTATGCCAACCAAGGAGATTCTTTAGTGCTTTCCAAGGTTACGTGTAATTAGTTAGGGTCCTGGAGTATAAAGGTTTTGTGGGTACACCTCTCGGTAAACCCTCCCGAGACTATAACTCGGCCACTAGGGCCACCTAGGGGTTTAAAGGCTTATTGCATATGCTAAATGCAATCGACGATGCCTGCATGACAGTGAGTTAGGATTTAATTCAATTTTTATTTTTGCTCGAGGACTAGCAAATAATAGGTTTGGGGGTATTTGATAGACACATTTTTGTGTCTAATTTGTCTCGATTCTTTATATTGATAGTGCTCATTTTTGTACTTATTATGGTGTTTTATGTGTGTGTAGGTATTTTTGGCCAATAAACATTTTTGGAAAAATCGGCTCGAAAAGTTGCGGCCGGAGGACACCTACTATTCGGACCCTCGCTACGGATAAGGGGTACCCAAATTACTAAGGGGCACCCCCAGGGCATCACCAAAGGCAGCTGCTAAAGGCACCCCTACTCTGGATAGGGGCGCCTCATCTTCAACATTCAAAAAATCAAAATTGGCGGGAAAAAATGGCAGCAGCGAAGCAGATTTTGTGTGGGATTTCTCGGCGAGTTTTAGAGCGATTCAATTGCCAGAACTTGTTGGGCTGGACCTGATATAGCCTAACAGGGATGGTATGTGTGATTGGATCGACTGAGTTGGGCTGGATAAGCCGGAAGAGGAAGTCACAGGTGCGGATAAAACAGGGAACTATTATCGGAATTTTCTTGGTTCTAAACACGGTATTTACGTACAGATAAGGGAAGAATGGTTACTGATCGATTCCATAATATCTTGAGGGATTCTGGTACGTTAGATGTAACTCAGAAGACGCGTACAGAGGAAGAAAAAGGGAAATCCCGTAACCTTGCTGCCGAAGAAAAAAAGAGATATTCTCGAGATTTAATCGAGTTATAATAGACCTGTGGGCTATAAATAGGTTTCTGGGAGGTCTAGCAGGAGTTACGGAGACTTGGGGGAAGTTTAGAGCACGGCAGAGATCAACAGGAGGAGTTTCAGAGAATCGAGTTCTGCTGCTGCAACAGGGAAGAACACGAAGAACAATAGGCCATCTAGGACAGTCGTTTTCTGGGGTCGTAGATTCAACGACAATTCAACAGTGCATAAGTCTGTCTCTGTAACGGTCCATTGTAACAGCTTCTTTGTAACGCCATTACAGCGTTGCAAACAGTCTGTTTTATTGTTTTTCATCCTTTTAATCAACTTTTGAGCTATGAACCGATATTTTGAGCAAGTGATTAATATGAGGAGCTAAACCCCTTAGCCGAGGCGACGGAGGAAGCCAATTTTCCATGATGTGTGTGGTAATTTCTATTTTAATTAATTTTTGCAATCTCTTTTAAGATTATTTGCCTTGATTGAAAATTGATTGAATGATTTTTCCTAAGCAGTTGTGATTTCTCTTGATAGACTATGCTTAGACCCAGGTTTTTGATATTCTATGCTTTCGAGATACAATTGTTATTCTAAAAATCTACCTTTGCAAAATATTAGAATCACTTTAAACGTAAAGAGTTGCACGAATATTGATTAGATTAAATCACATAAAAATTGGAGTTTGGTGGAATCCTGAGTCTCGGTGCTTCTTAAAATCTTGATAACAAACTTCTTTGAATTTTCTAGTTTTATTTGAATTTAAAAATCCTTCACAAGTCTGAGAGGAACGACATCTTACTTACCACTTTTTACAAACAACTTCAAAACGACATCAAAAAGTACCATGAATACCTAGTAAAATATGTGTTTATTGTCAAAATAAATCTCACCGTTGTTCTATGTCTAAGTTTTCATTTTCTTAATTTCATTCATCCCATATTTTATTTGCTATGCTATCTCGCCACTGGTTTACTGCATAAATGGTTTGTTCCTTGGTCATCACCTCAAACAAAAAAAATGAGAAGAAAAAATTGGTTTACCCACAAAAACAAATATTCCCAAACTTCCAATTCTCCCAAAATATCACCTCTTGGGGAGAGATTCCTACATGCCTATTCTCCTACAAAAATCTCTCCAAATCTCTGAAAACAACAAATCAATGACTTTCAATTCTCCTTTGAATAATAGAGGTATTGGAGTGACTCTTATGAAATCCTAATCCAATAACACGGAGTTTCAAAGAATTTTAATGACTCAAAATAAATCTCTAACCAATAATAAGAGATATTAGGAGACTCTCCAAAAATCTCTATGGACTAACAGTAGATTTGGAAACTCTCCAGAAGTCATTTGAAATCTTAATTGACTACCTCATGCATGACCATCATGGTATATTAATTGTTTCTTTGTAGTCACAATACTTGAGTCCTAAACAATATATTGTACTATCTTCTTATCAGGGACGGAGGGAAACATGGACAAGTGGGATCCACTGACCCCTCTTAGTTTTGAAATTTATCTTAATTAGGCGTAATTTTTTTTGTAAATTACATATTCTATGGGGTGAAATACATATGATAAAATTAAAATTCTACTCAGTGCAGGCAAAACTATAAATTTGATCAATAAAAGTGCATCAAACACATGACATAAACATGAAAAACGGGGGAAAATATCTGCAGGCCATTTTACTTTTTTTATGTATTAATAACCCATCATTAGGATACTAAATATAGGGATCCCAAAATTTACCAATAATTTTACTAGATTACATGAATACCCTTTAACTGAATTAGGATAATATAAATTCGGATTTTTTGTTTTTCAAAAATTACGGCTTTGAAAAGTCAAAATAAGATAAAATTAAAAATATCCCTAAATTAACTCTAATTTATTCTGCGTAGTCAAATATTTGTCCTTGTATTTTGGTATAACATTTTTTTACGTTATTTTCTTGTTTGGTTTTAGAAACAAAAACCTCATTACCAATTACGGCATGATATTATCACTGTAGTTTTTTCAAGTTCTAAATTTTTTTAGATAAAATATGATTTAACATCATGAAGGATGGAATTTTCACATATTATTACTGTTATTGATGGGATTATCATAGTTTATTGATGTGAAAACTATCGTTTTTGTTTCTCATTATTGTGAAAAATGTAATTATCATCAGTGAAAATCACAGTTATCACAAGTTGAGATAATTGCACTTATCACCTATTCATCAGGACAAATCCAAAAAAAAAATGGAATTTTCACATATTAATATTGTGATGGATGGAATTATCACGGTTTATTGATGTGAAAACCATTGTTTTTGTTTCTCATTATTGTGAAAAATGTACTTGTCATGAGTGAAAGTCATAGTTATCACAAAGTTGAGATAATTGCACCTGTTCATCAAGACAAATCAAAAAAAAAAAAAAAAAAAAAAAAAAGAGAAGAAAGATTTGATAATCAAGATCCGGAATTTCTTCAAGCATCTTCAAGATATAACATCCGGATCGATAAATTTCCAGTAGAGAAAAGTGGCAGTTCATATGAAGCAAAGCATATAGCATATATGTACAGAAATTTCAACCACAAAAAAAGACAAAAATCTAAACCCTCACACATCCCTATTTGAATTAAATTCCTACCCATGTATAGCTTTTCACGTTGTAGCGCCTATACTAATTATTATGTACCTAATTTCAACTAAGCATGTGAAGAGTGAATCGAGAAGAAAGAAAGAATCGCAAACCAAAGGGAAATAGTTGAAAACAATGGAGATTTAAGAGCAATGAGACTAACAATGGAGTCGCGTAGCTAGATCTAACAAAAAGGTAACTAGATCTAACAAAATTTAAAACGGGACGGAAATAATGGGAACACGCTTTATTTCCCATAAAAACCGGCCATCGACTAATCAACCCGTTATTTATGGAATTTAAAAGAATAATCTTACTGTATTTAGTTATTAATAGGGTTTGGATTAAGGTCAATTTAGTCCTCCTAAAAATGTGAAAATAAGAATTTAATTTATATGTATCAATCTTAACCGTCCATCTTATCTTTTGGGCTACATATATATATATCATCTTAATGGTGGGCTTTTAGAAGAGAGAGGACTCAGACCTGGGTTCCTCAGAAATTTCCACCATGAAAAACCATGTAAATTACTATCTATAATTTAATTAAAATAATTTATAACTTATCTATACTTGAAAAATTATCAATTAAAATCAGAAAAAATAGGGCACCCTTTGGCCGCCTAATCACACGTGTGACCGAATTTTTATTATACGATTTTTTCCCCACTTGACAAAAGGTATGGCTCCGTCACTGCTCAATCTGCTAATCATTATCTCTAGATTCTTAGTTACTAATTGTAGTTTTTAAGTTATCTTTGATTTTTCAAGTATCAATGATTAATGGTTTATGTTCTTGTTTTGTTGTTCATTCTTTTAGTTGCTTGATTTATTTATTTTTCTAAAGAAAATATTATATTAAAAGGAAAAAAAAAAACTTACAAAATACATAGGAAGTTACTCATTGATGAGAGTCTTCTAATTGCTCCGAATGAGACTAGGGGTAACAAATTTAAACGTATCAGAATCACATGATCATACAACCACAGGTTGCTTGACAAGATCAACAATCTCAATCGCTTCATTCTTTCTAGCCCCCCATAAGAAGTTACGCATGATTCTGACCATTTGTTTTTCCACACTGACCGGCAAATGAAACAGAGACAAATAATAAATTGGAACACTAACAAGACAACTCTTTATGAGAACGAGTCTACCTGCTTTATTCAATTTCCTCTTCTTCCAAGTAGCCAATTTTTGCTCCATCCTGGCCAAGACATGATCCGAAACTGAGGTACTGCGCCAGTGTGCCCCTATAGGCATACCGAGATAACTAAACATTCACTTCTACGGCTTGCAACCAAGCTCCCTAGTAAGAACATCAATTACGTTATCTTCTCCCACGCTAATCATAGTGGATTTTTCCAAATTCAACTTCAGCCATGTAATCGTCTCAAATACGGCCAAAATTATTAGAAGTCTCCTCACTTCTTCCACACTTGCATTAATAAAAATAAGTGTATCATCCGCAAACTGTAAATGTGATATAATAGTTCCGTGATCCACTACTTGAAAGCCTAATAATTTTCCTCTTGTTTCGATTGGTGTGATATAATAACATTATTAGTTTGTAAAGATCCTCCACCAACAATAGAAGAAAAAAAAAAGGAGACCGGGAATCTCCTTGTCTTAACCCCTTGCTTGGTTTAAATTTATCTGTCGATCTACCATTCACTAGAACAAACAAGTGGGAAGTAGTAACACACCATCTAATCCAAGAAATCCATTTGTCACCAAAATCATGCTTTTGTTAAGTTGTAAAAAGAGATTTCCAATTAACGTTGTCAAAAGATTTCTCCATATCAGTCTTACAAAGAATACCGGGCTTCTTAGCTTTCAACCTGCTTTCCACACATTCATTCGCAATGAGCACTCCATCAAAAACTTGTTTGCCATGAATGAAAGCACCTTGAAAATAAAAAATAATATCGGGCATCACCTTCTTCAACCTAGCAGCAAGCAACTTAGAGATAATCTTGTAAACACTACCAATAAGACTTAATGCTTGAAATTGACATTCATGAATTAGTGGCTATGTTATTCCGTGTGTTGAAAACGACTAATCTTTATATGTGGGTTTTAATCTTTAAGAGAAATAAAATTAGTTTGTCCCTTTTTTATTTTCCTTCGACTCTTTTTTTTTTCTTTTTTTTTTTTGTGTTGAATTGGTTCAATACCAATTCCTTGACGATTTTCTACAATGGAAAAATATGTGTAATAATTAAGTTCCATTTATTTCTTTGATTTAATGTTCATAATTAAATTGGGGATTTTTTGTTTGTTTGATTAATTAATTAGGTGGAGATGATAATGAAAAAAAAAAAAGTCGATCCAAGAAAGGATGTTGGTGTTATTATTGTTGAATCAGTATAAAAAAAAAAAAAAGATGGGAGCGATGCTAATGGTGGTGGTGAAACACAGGTTATCTTTTTTTTTTTTGTTCAATAAGGAAGTCCTTGCAGATGAAACATGGAAATCTGCAGGGATTATTTTGACTTAGTTAAATTAAAGTAGAGGACTTATTGCAATAATATCACCGACACAGCTGTAGTTTCATCTCAATGGATGAAAATATTTGCATATTATCATCCAAGGGTCTTAAAGCCTCTAGCTTACTAAGAGCATCTCCAACAGTGGGTGCTACTAATCCTATGTGGAATTTTTATTTAGATCCTTATTTGTGGGGTTATATACATGTAGCAAAAAGAGTAATGTTTTTTTCATGAACCATCTCCAGTAGTGTGGGGTGTTAAAGATAAAAATAATTTCCTTTTTTCCTATTGGTTTAAAAAAATTTAGTTAATAATCATAATTAATAAAATAGTCAAAAAGATGACATGGAGGTCATTCCCAAGGTCTAAATAAGACTTTCTCTAAGACCTTCATATTTATTTTGACACCCTTCCAACTTTGTAGGACCTACTGTTGGAGATGAATTTAATCTGAATCTCCCCTCCTTTAAAACACTAAGTCATATAAGCTCCCACGTTGCACGGTGAATATAACACCTCCCTCAAATTAAATTAGATAAAAGCTTTCACACAGAGCAATTCTGGAGAGGACAAGTGGCAGAACTCTATTGGTTGTTACCATTAAAATCTGATTACACTCTATTTACACCCTATATTTAACTGGCCGTTAATAACACCGTTAGGAAAAATGTAGGTATACAAAACTCATGTGAGTATTTACACCTAATTAATAGCTTACACTTGGTTTACACCAAAAACTTAACGTACTTTATTAACATCCGTTAAGTGTTGTACACAACCGTGAGCAATCTCACAACGTTAAACCAAATCTAAGTTAACTTTTTTAACCATACTTATCCAATTGCGGTAAAAAACCAAACCTAAATTAACACGTTAGGGTTCTTCTTCTGCAACAAATCCCTTCCATATTTTCTTCACCGCAAAGCCATGGTTGTTCCTTCCGAACTACCAATCTTCGGTAAGGAAGACACAAGACTTGCTAGGAGATTAAGGCTTTCTATTTTGCTCCGTGATCCATTCCATATGCAGTTGATAACTAGAAGACTTCAACATAGTGCTAAGATTGACAAAAAAAAAAAACTAAAAACATTACCAAAGCCATAGCAAATCTTGCATTAGACAGAACCCGGAAGAAAAAAAGAAACAATAATATCAATGAACCTGCTATTGATGCTGCAATCCGTATAGCAAATGCTACTGACAATGGTTTTTATTTATTTATTACAGATCCATGGTTTTGACAATAGTTTGATTATTCTATTCATCTCTCATAAGTATTTTCCTTATATTGCAACATGTATCAAAAGGGATGCTAGGAAAGGTAGGCTTGCTATTTTACTACAAAAATGTTTTTACAGAAACATAAGGTGAACAAGACTTGCTAGGAATACATCATCAGGCATCACTATGACAAAAAACACTAGAAACAAAAATAGTTATTCAATGCTTTAATAGAAACAAAAATGGTCTCAATTCTAAATGTTGCTTTTAATACAAATACTACCAGGAAAACAACAAAGCATGCTGCCACAAAGAAAGCCATCCAGAAAGCATTAATCCAACGATGCCGAACACACAGGAAAAAATTGCTAAGGCGATCACGGAATTCTAAAAAAAGAAAAGGTAAAACAAATGATCCATTATACCAAACCTAGGTCTAAAATACAACAAGATACCATGTGTTGATACTGATAAATCCAAATTATTACCAGCATCAGCAGGAGACAGATCTAAAACTGCAAATAAATGAGCAAAAACCTTTGCTGCAAGTTACATTGATGGTAACATGTTTTGCCTGTTCTTTATATATGGTACAATCAATGCTTTCTTTTATATATTGTTTTACGGGTAAATTTGTATAATGTTGTTTTGAACATTAGCCGATAAAGAGGGTGACCAAAATGAGGTGTTTCATGAAGGTTGTGAATCAGAAGAAGAGTTCCCATATACATGTAAGTTAAGCATGCTAAAACTGTAAAGTAGCGTGGATTCAATGTCTAATCGAAACTTACCGTTATCTTTGTACTGAATCTTCTATATTGACCAGGTATGGAGATGGAAAAGCATGATGTCGGGGGTCCAACTGTAGTATGCCCTCATTATCAAGCAATGATGTGGGATGAAGAGAGGACCAACAAAAGCCAGAAGAATAAGCCGCCAGAGTTTGGACTTTGTTGTTTGAAGGGAACTGTTAAACTCCCTCTTCTGCGAGAAGCACCATCTTTTTTAAAAGATCTACAAAGATATTCAGGTGGTGGTTCCCGATCATCTAAATTCCTAATCAACATTACGGCTTACAACCCTATGTTTGCATTTACCTCAAACGGGTCCAAGATGGCGAAAAATCAGAATGATGGCAAAGCTCCGTGGGGATTTACAATCTATAGCCAAAATCATCACTGGATTGGTTCTTTATTGCCATTGGACGATCAGTTCCCTGCATTTTGCCAGCTGTACATACTCATGCTGATCCACAAAAGGAAGACATCGACGAGTACCAAAGTAAAACCACAAGAAAATTGGATGATAATGTGATAGCAGGGTTGAAGGAAATTTTAGAAAGGCACAATTGGTTGTGTCAGAAATTCAGGATGTGGAGGGATAGATATAAGGAAAATGAGCTAGGAAAAGTTGAGCTACGGCTTATTGGTTCCCGGAGTAGAGATGCAAGGCAATATGATCTTCCAACTGCATCTAAAATTGCAGGGCTTTTAGTTGATGACCCGGAGTTGGATGGAAAAAGGGATATTATTATTAGTAACATCTTGTAAAAGATAAAGGGAAGAATGGAGCATGTAGCAACAAAGTATGAAATTCCTCCAGGTTGGAGCTGAATCCAAATTACATGCCATTATCAATGTGGCATGATCCAATTTTGTTTCGAACCTCCGCACTATAATGAAACCATGAAGATTCATTTATACTAATATCCCATATAATAAATAGATATGAGTAACGCAGTCATAACAAACTAGATGAATTAGGTGTCGAGAAGAAAAGGCAATACCAAGCGAATGGAAAACTAAATGAGGGAGTACGGTCTCAACCATCCATGCATCGTCACTTTGAAAGAGCATGGTCGCACGGCTTTGAAAGCCAAAATTAGGGTTCAAGCCATCACGCGCGTCCAGAATACAACAAACTTCCCAAATTGCGATCTCGACCGCTCAACTTCACCGGATGATTTGAATGAAGGACAAACCCACTCCTCTTTGCCCGTCAAATTCCGTGGCACCTACACCAGGCCGTCAACACGCATGTATGGTCGGTCCTCTCCAAAATCCTTCCCATGCTTGGTTTCGATCAAGTGGAGAGTGATGCTTGCGCACCTCTTCAAAAACCCTAATATTCATTACGTCGCAGATTTCAGCAAACCTTACCACACCATTGTTAGTTATTTGATGCATATGCTACAATTGGAGAAGTGGGCAAGGCGGTCGTGTATCACCAATGCGAGAAAGCATATTGAATTGGGTAAGAGGTCACCAAGAAGAACTACGTTTAAATTCATTCCTCATCCACACCCCAAATTACCAAATTCTGCAGGAGTAGTTTTCACCCATCAACAAAGGGATATTATTATTAGTGAGAAAGATGTATAAAGGTATCCAAAAGAGAAGCATTTTGTTTAGAAGATTTATTTCATACTAATATCCCATATAATAAATAGGAGATGAATTAGGTGTCGAAGAAGAAAAGGCAATACGAACTATGAGGGAGTACTATGCATTGTGTACAACGCGAGAATGACCGTGGAGGGTGATCTTGCCATCAAGGCTTCACATGTATAAAGGTGGCCCACGGCATATGATCTTTGATCCACGGTATATGATCCAAGATTACCAGGATGCGGTGGCAATATGCGGGGAGTTAGGTCCACTGGACCTATTTATTACATTCACATGCAATCCAAAATGTAACGAAATCACAGAAGCCCTAAAATTCATTGATGGTCAGAAACCTGTTGACAGGCCGGATATAGTAAGTCGCGTATTTCACATAAAATTTGAAACAATTAATGTCTGATTTGGTGGGATCCAGGCATTTTGGAGAGGTCAAAGGAGGTATATTTCACATATATATTAATTTCATTACATTTGGGAATTCTAAGTGAGACTATGCTGACATGTTTCATGTTGCAATGCAACTTTATATACTGTTGAATTCCAGAAACGGGGTTTACCTCATGCGCACATACTGTTGTGGATTGAATCAAAGGATAAACCCAGAAGTGCAGCTCATATTAATTCGATGATATCAGCAAAGATTCCAGACCCGGCCAAGGACAAAATTGGATATGATGAAGTCTTTCAATTTATGATTCATTGTCCATGCGGCAATGCCAAGACTGACTTTCCCTGCATGAAGAATAATAAATATTCAAAAAAAATCCCAAAGAGATACTGTGACAAAACATGTGTTGATGAAAGTGGATATCTAGTTTATAGGCGGCGTAAAAGTGCATGGGGAGTTGAAAAGGATGGAATCAAGTTAGATAATAAATGGGTTGTGCCATACAACCTCGACTTGATAATCAGATATGATACACATATCAATGTCGAGGTATGACTGTTAAATATCTTTTCAAGTACCTGCACAAAGGAAAGGACAGAATAATAGGCATTCTTCATGTAATCCCAGCAAAGAAAAACAATTCATGAGACAACGGTGACACTGATCAAACTAAAAGACCAAACAAGGATGAGATAGATATATATCTCGAAGGACGTTATTTATCAGGAGCAGAATGTACGTGGAGAGCACTTGGTTTTGAGATTCACTATCGACGGCCTACTATAGAGAGATTACCGTTACATCTAGAGGGTGAACAGTTAGTGATCCACAAAGATACCGATAATCTGAAAGATATACTTGACGATGCAGATCCAGATTCATCGAAATTCCTACAGTGGATGAAAGTTAATAGAGAGCACGATGATGTAAGGGAACTGACATATGCAGAGTTTCCAAAGGATTGGATCTGGGACTCAAATAAAAAAGAATGGAGATCAAGGCAAAGAGGATGGAAAATTGGACGTATCTACTATGTACATCCCACTGCAAGGGAGAAATACTACCTACGTATTCTACTGAACGTGCAGAAAGGTTGTCGGAGCTATGATGACATTAAAACAGTAAACGGGACAACTCATCCTACTTTCAAAGCTGCGTGTTTGGCGCTTGGATTGTTAGAACATGATGGTGAGTGGCATGCTGCAATTTAGGAAGCAGCAACAACGTATAGTGGCAGAAGATTACGAGAATTGTTTGTCATACTTCTATTGAATTGCAAGATTACGGAGCCTAAGAAACTATGGGATGATAATTGGCATACTTTGGCCGAAGACATTGAATACAACAACAAAAAAGTATATGGAGATTGAGTTGTGCACTTGGGAGAAGAATTTTTAAAGAACTGTACATTGAGGGAAATAGAGCAGATTTTCTGGAAACATAACCGGACTTTGAAAGAAGATGAGTTCTCAGACATCCCATACCCAGACATGTCTGACATCAATATTCCAGAAAATAACTTGATACATGAAGAAATGAACTACGACATGGGCAGTTTACTGGAAGAGGCCGAGAATTTGAAAAAGGGATTGAACGCAGAACAAGAACCTGGTGTTTAGGTAGATTACAAATTCCGTTGAAGCAAATGATGGTCGTCTTTTTTTGTGTATGGAAGTGGTGGTACGGGAAAGACATACCTTTGGAGAACTCTAATTGCTTCACTTCGTGGACAGGTTAAAATTGTTCTAGCGGTTGCATCTTCAGGGATAGTGTCACTACTACTTCCAGGTGGTCGTACAGTTCATTCCAGGTTCAAAATTCCGATGAGATTAAATGAAACATCATGCTGCAATGTGATTAAGAAGTCAAAACTTGCGGAATTATTGTGCAAGGTTGATTTAATCATATGGGATGAAGCACCGATGATCAACAGGAATGGACTTGAAGCAGTCCAAAGGGCACTAGCTGATGTGATGATGTAAACATATGGCAGTAAGGTTTTATTTGGAAAAAAAAACTGTAGTACTAGGAGGTGACTTCAGGCAAATTCTCCCAGTTATAGAAGGTGGATCGAGAGAGGATATAGTTAATGCTTCTATAAGTCGAAATTGTGGAAACACTTTGAGGGTTTTGAATTGACACAAAATATGTGTCTAACCACTGGAGATACATCTCATTACAAAAGACAAGAAATCGAAGACTTTGCGAAATGGATTCTTGATATTGGGAATGATGAACTGTCAGCAATAAGCTTGGACGGATCGGAAGACAAGGATTGGATAAAGATACCATCATATTTACTGATTGAATGTAAAGAGAATCATATTCAGAAAATAGTAGACATCATGTATCCAGACTTTATGAACAAGAGGCTTGATAGGGAGTACCTTGCTGAACGGAGTATACTCGCGCCAAAAAATGAATGTGTTCACATTATAAATTCGCATGTCTTAGAATCTATACCAGGTAATTAATATACATATTAAACTTCTCAATATAAATGCTATCAGCATACGAATCTTTTGGATCTTTTGATGGATAGTTAAAATATAAATGGTTATTGCAGTTAAAATATATATTGACATGTGCTATCATGTATACCAGGTGAAGAACATACAAATCTAAGTGCAGATTCAATTGGGCCAGAATCGTCGGAGTACCACTCAAGTATTGTTTTTTATGATAAGGAATTTCTTAACAAGCATGAGGAGCCACAAACTAACACTGAAACTTGGAGTACCAATCATGCTTCTACGGAATCTAGACAAAGTGGAAGGGCTATGCAATAGAACAAGATTAATTGTGACCCAATTAGGTGAAACAGTCATAGAAGCATAGATACTAACCGGTCCAGGTGTTGGAAAATCAGTTTTCATTCCACGGATTGTGATGACTACACCCGAAACAAGTCTACCATTTATTCTTCATCGGAGGCAGTTTCCAGTGAGAATCTGTTATGCCATGACAATAAATAAAAGTCAGGGACAGAGCCTTCCAAATGTAGGTGTATACTTGGACAATCTTGTGTTCTCGCATGGCCAGCTTTATGTGGCTATTTCAAGGACAGCTAGGCGGCAAGGTTTAAAAATTTTGATCAAAAATAATGGTAATGAGCCAGAAGGATATACACAAAATGTTGTGTATAAAGAGATATTTGAAAACCTTTGAATTTTATGCTTTAGTTCTATGTTTTAGTTCATAAACAACATTTAAATATACTTGGTAAAGTTTTCTGTTTAACTTTCTACATAATCTGTTAGAAGCAATTTATTAAGCTGTTATTCTCTTTTTCTTTTCAAAATGGCTACAGTACAAGTACCAATCAATTTCTACATAATCAGTTAGGCTCGACTTTCTACATAATCTGAAACAATTTAGTGAGTAACCTGGCAAGCCTAAATTAGTTACTTTATCTGTTTTAATTCCTGCAGAATTGTTTATGATTCTAATATCATAAAATACTATTGCATTTTCATCTAATATCATTTGTGGTTTCCAACAACTTCTAACATTATCAGAATCTAATAATATAACACCTGAAAGTTGATAACCTGGAAGACTGCCAACCATAACTTATGACCAGATCAAGGGTGATCTAATTAGCAGATATAGATTTGACCAAACCAATATAGATTTAAATATGATAAGTATATATTTAAGATAACTATAAATATGATAAGTATATATTTGTTCAAATACATCCACAAAGAGAAAGATATGATAGAACGTCTCATACCAGTAGTGCAATTTGAAAAGGCTACTCCTGATGAACTTGAAGAACCTCCTCATGAAAAGAAAAACATAACATTGAATATGACAGTAGAAGGACTAAAGGATGTGCACACCACCACATGGAACGAATGGCATCGACAAAAAATCATTGCTAGAGATGAGGCATACCAGAATATGTTACTAAGACAGTTTCCAGATTGGAAGACCTGTAACGAAAAGATAATAGATGAGGAAGCAGAAGCATTCTGTCAAGAATGGTCTAAAGCCAGCAGCACTGAAGAGAAGGCCAGAGTTATCACGGAAACAATGCAACATTATGGATGTTAGTTAGGATTTTGAATTTACTACTTAGTACTTGAATTTCAGTTGTTTACTTGATTTTTCATAACAATAAGATTCTATCTCTTATCAAACACACTACCAATCCAACAGTTCATGATGCATATAATTATCATATGAATTAGATTGTTTGATAAGATTCTAGAGAAAATATCAATCAACTTATTATATGAATCAGTTCATGATTCATATAATTATCATATGAATTAGATTGCTTGATAAGATTGTATAGAAGACACACTACCAATCCATAACCCCGAAGTTATTAACCATTAAATAAGAAAAATTTCAGAACAGAAGGGTCTTATTCTATCGAAGTAGGGAAATTACAATAAGATTCTATCTCAAATCAGATTCCAAATCTATATTAACAATTATACATTCATACAGTAGAAACTCTTTTAATTAATAGTCGATTATTTAATAAACTCTCTTAAATAATATTTTTGGCCGGTCCCGAGTCGGGGACAACGTGCCAAATTAATAATTTGCTAAAATTATAAGATAATACTTTTTGATTACCTATATAGGCCCCATATGAAATATAAATTAATAATGCATTATATATATATTCAATACATTAATGATTTACGAAGATTTTTTGTAAAACGATTTAACTGTCTTCTATTTTTTTGCTAAAATCAATATCGCATTGAATTTCATCTCTAAATTTTCTTATCATTGTAAGAATTTTTGGTGTTAGCTCAGTAAGAAATTATTCAATGTGATTGTCGCTATAATAGCCTCGCTTTGTGAAGGGGGCTCTATCGTAGAACTTTCGTCATCTTCTTTCACATCTTTATCAGTTCCCATAACGTTCTCGATTATTTCTTTATCGATTAACAACTGTGTAACTTCATTTTCTTCCGGATAATTTAGGCATCTTCGACATTCATTGAATTGCGATAGCCCAACTTCTCGATCAAATTTTGCAAGTCTTAAGTTATTTCACTGTCTGTATGTTCATCCAAATTTTCTAAACTTGTGTTTAGATAGGAAATAAAATTTATGATTGAATATTGTGTTTATAAAAATATGATTTGGTATTGATATTGTATTTATATAGGAAATATAAAAGATATGATATGGTATTTTCTTTGTATAGAAACTAGTTATTTGATATGAAATTTATCTATAAGTTAATGAAGTATTAATTAATATATAAATTAATAGTTAATTTATCGGTTAATTAATATCTCGCTTAATTAATAAATTTTGATGGTCCCGACTGCATTAATTTATAGAGTTTCTACTGTACTACCAATCCAACATTGATTACAAATATATCAAATCCTACGAATTTCTAACAAAATATAAAACAATAATAAAAATCTAAAAGATCAACAAATTTTTAATGGCTACCTGATTGTACGAAAGAGTGGTATCTATTCAGAATTCCTCTTTTCCAGCAACGATCCAATTAATCGGTTCATCTGAGAGGTAAATTCATCATTCCTCATTTCCATCTTTGTGAACTAAAAGATCTTTTTTCAGATCCCATCGACAATTTCAATTATTTACCCATTTACCCATTTAGCCATTTTCAGTTCTTCATGGTCCTGGATATACAATCGGGTGAAATCCGTTAATACGAATATTAAATCAGAAAGCTATATATATATATATATATATCTCTGATACGTGTGTAACCCTAATTTTATATAAATATCAAAGCACAAGTATGAACGTCTAATTCTTAGCAGCATCCTCAAAGGTAGGCCATTACTTCTCCACTGATTTTACCATGCTCTTTATTTGGTATATTTAAGCATATTTTCAACCTCTCATGGGCAGTTTGCCACATATATATATGGTTTTCGGGTACACCCGGTACGTAGCACGGGCCAAAAATCTAGTGGGGGTTTAAAATCCTATGTGTCAAAAATAAATAAGACTCTCACCCTCTGTTGGAGATGCTCTAAGTCATCCCACGCAGCTGCGCGGCATAGCACTATTGCTCCATAAGTAATGCATCTATTACATGTACATTATTATTGTCTCGATTTTATATTTCTCTCTAATCATTGGGAATGTAACCATTTTTTTTTTGTCTTCGCACCTATGGATCGAGCTATGGTCTATGGATATGTTTTAGTACACACAGTCTTTCGTAATTAGTCCTTGACTCTTTCATTTGGGATTTACCAGGCAAGACAATAAGAACTGGTGGAAGAAAAATGGCTTGCAGACAAGACCACTAAACTCATGGTGACAAATGGACATTCCATCAAATTTTGGCATGATAAGTGGCTATTTGAAACCCCTTTGGCCTTTTCTCATCGAAAAAACTTTCTAGCTTGTTTTACAAAATAATGCAATTGGAGCTGATCAGATTGAAGAGGGCAGATGGAACATATCACTCAAGAAGCAACCTAATACAAAAGAATTACAGGAAATAAATAACCCGTTGTTCTATTGAGGGACACTCCAGAGCTTAATCAAGAATAAGGTTCAATGACACAATACACTACAAAGGAAGGGTACCAGTGTGTTAGAGCATAACTCGGTTGAACCCACCAAGCGTTGGTATGTCATATTTTAGTGTGTCAAAACTCATCCAAAGTCACTTGATTATTTACTAGAGTCAACTTCGTTTAGATTAGACTAGAAAGTCTAGGAATGTTGAGACATACAAGTATTACCCCGAAGACCTTAAGAATATAAAAAAAGAAGAGAACTACAATGACGACATCATCCTTCCTCTT
The DNA here is from genome assembly GCA_023531295.1 of Papaver armeniacum. Taxonomy (NCBI): domain Eukaryota; kingdom Viridiplantae; phylum Streptophyta; class Magnoliopsida; order Ranunculales; family Papaveraceae; genus Papaver; species Papaver armeniacum. The sequence goes on from JAJJWW010002583.1 coordinate 28,603, forward strand.
GAGTTTAGTAATATTGACTTGAACTGTTTCATTCCTAACGTATCTTTCAAGTCATGCTATATTGAAAACATAACTGCGAATTTGTATATAATGTACATATTGTATGATACTCTAGTGATGTGACATGGTCATATTTGTATGATCATAGTATTAGGGAATTAGAATACGAAGTATAATGCTTATCTTTTGAACTTCGTAGATATGACATCGACATAATCTTGTATATACTGTTATGATTATGTAAAAGGGTTATGGTGAATATTTCATCATAGGAAACAATGTTTTACATTTGTTTAAAGGAAGTACATTCATGAACTTGTTTTATGAATCGAAAGGGAAATCATTAGGATTATTGGTACGGATATTCATTGCAAATCTTTGGATTAAAAATGTGTATGAGATGGCAGAACCATTATAACTTTGTTATGTATCTTGGTATAACTAATCACAATGCCTGACTTATGATTTGGGATGACTAGTTTTTAGTAATTGGTGTAACCGATCCTAATTAATCACCATGAGATGGTATGATCGATAGTTGTGATTGGTGTAACCGATCCTAGTAATTGGTGTGACCGATCACAGTGTATTTTTTAATCGATCCTTGTAATTGGTAACCTATACTAGTAATTGGTGTAACCGATCCTGGTAACTGGTGAGACCGATCACAGGCAATACCATGGAATATGGTAACCGGTCATGGTAACTGATGTAACCGGTCCTGGTAACTTGTGTGACCGATCACAAGTATTTCCATATTGAGGTATAACCGATCCTAGTGATTGTAGAATCGATTGAACCCATGTATGTGATTTGATATTTGACCAATCACATAAGTATCTTGGAATACAAGTCAACCAATTCTAAACTTTTTTGGAAGTGTGGTATAACCGATTCCAAGAATGTAAATCCATGTAAATATGAACAAGGATTTACAGCGAAAAGATGTCAACATACTTAGAACATATACAATAACTCTTATCATTTATTGTTCAAAGATATTCCTTAGTACTCAAGGAAATCATGTGCCGAAATAAATTAAGAATCTTTTAATTAAGGTGTTTGGTTTTATATGCTTTAATCACCAGCAATTAAATGCATATCTCTAGAGAATGAAAATTAGTAATGTGCATGTACTAATTGGAGATTTTATATTGAGAGATTTCGGAAATTTTGGACAAGCATTTACTGGAATAGAAAACCGATTTTGGCATTCATTGCATATCTTGGGAATATTTTCGGTTTTGGAAATTTCTTGGTGTCCAAACATCCTTGGTTTATAAATACCTAAGTTTGCATTTCTAGCAAACTATTCTTAAAGACTGGAAAACTCCATTCTTGTTGTTTCTGGTGGAGCCCTCTAATCGGAGAGGAATGTATTCTAATTGGGTGAAATCTCTTACGACTGGTCGTTTAAAGACTTCTGTGGGATCAAGAAGCTCTACGAGTACCGTTGATGGGAAACTAGATAATTGCAGTGTTATTAGTTTTCGGTTAATTTGATTGACTAACGGTTGTTGAAACTTTGAATGCACCTAGTTTGTTTATTCTTGAGAATCTTCTCTTCTGATATAAGATTCACTCAAACTTGATCGAAGAATCGACGGGATGTTTAGAACTGTTTGTATATCTAAAGGCATCTTGTGATAATCCATTGCTAACAGACTCCGTTCTGTATGTGATTGATCATAAGAGATTCAAGTGGTGTTGTACAGGTTTTTATTGAAGATTAAAAAAAAGATTTGAAGACGAAGAAGATTTCTTATCTAGTTCTCATATCTTTGTGTGTGCACAAACCTTGATCGTCTTGGATGCAACTACAATCAGATTTATTCGATCGATTAGTTACGTGAGATCGACATTCTCAATATATCTCTTTGATATTTATTTTGATTGAGTGCGAATATAAACTTAACTACTTTTGTAGTTATTGGATAGATTGATCTAACCATGCAAAGGATTTTATTATATTAAACGCAAGAGCCTTTGCGTATGAATTGAGATATCTTTATCTTAAAAGAATCAAAAGAGTTGTTACCAAACAGATTTATTGTTTCTTTACTGTTTGGAATACGATCCAAAAGAATTGTACTAGTGTGTGACCTTCGAAGTTGGAAGCACAAGGATAGTGAGGAAACTAAGTGAACTAGGGGTAGTTGCTTGGTCTCAACTATACGAAGTTGGTGTAGATTTTGTGTAGCGGCTTAATTCTGAGAGTATTCAAATCTGGACTAGGTGATGTATTGTGGATGTCCCATATCGATATTGAAGCACCATTTATAGTCCATCCTAGAATTACTTTGAATATGCCAAGTATGCCCATGGTTCTAGTATAAATTAGAAGACATAAGGCTAAAAGAGTTTTAGTTTTGGTTTTAGAATATTGTGTAAGAATGAGAGGTTCTCTTCTTTAAAACCTAATTGTTATCTCTAGGGGGAATTATATTATCTAATTCTAGAGTATAAACTAGATGCCTCTCATAATCTTATAGTTTCCAATTTAATTAGGTAGAAATTGTAAGTTATTTGAGAAGAATCTCCATTATTAGGTTCTTCCTTTATTCAAAGGGTAGAAGAAACTAAGTTGGTTGATTATATATCCTTTTCAAGTTATCAATTTCAATTTATTTTCATTGTAAGCTTCCGCTTCTCATCACTAGGTCCCGGGGTTTTCTGCACTTGAAGTTTTCCTCATAAACAAAATCTTGCTGTGTGATTTACTTTTATTTTTCCGCAATTATATTTGTTTATATAATTTAAAGTAAATTACATAAATGTTAACTCCGATATACTTGATAGTGATCATATATAGTTTGGTTAAGTCCGAACCTATTATCAAGTATCACACTTTAGTAGTCGTATTGTCTCGACCCTGTCCATAGACGATCACTGTCGGTAAGAGGACTTATAGGTTGAAAACAAAAAGATTGTGGTGTATTTGGGTACCCTCGTCTTTTCACAGTGGATACCAGAGACGAAGGGAAACGGGGAAAAGCGGGGTCTTATAAAAAACACCCCACTTGATTTTGAAATTTAACTACATTAAGCTTAATTTTTTTTTTTGTAAATTACATGCCTTGTGGGGGCAGAAATGTATGATAAAAATAAAAATTCTACTTAATGGAGGCAAAATAACAAACTTAATAATTAAAAATACATCAAATAGATGACATAAATATGAAAAACAATGTAAATTACTATCTCTAATTTAATTAGAATATTTTGTAACTTGACCTTCACTTAAAAAATGATACAAATCAAAAAATGTAAAAAAAGAAAAAATATCGGATGGCCTTTGATTGCCTAACTGCCTTTATGGCTAAACTTTTACCATATGAATTTGCCCCTATTTGAGTAAAAGTCGGGCTCCATCACTGGTGGATACTCTCGCTGCAAACCATACATGACTCAACTGGTGGATACTCTCGCTGCAAACCATACATCACTCATGCATCTTCCCTTGTAAGTGTGTTTGGGTTAGGCATGTTCCACCAAAGCAAAAAGTTTTTGTATGGTATGTGTTACACAATGCTATTCCTATATTGAATAATTTGTTAAAGAGAGGGTGTGATATCCAAGTGGCTAGATGTAGTTTATGCAGAAATGTGGATGAGGATGTGAACCACCTACTACTACATTTTGTCTGTACTAAACATAGATGTGAGTATTTTTTATCCCGTTATGGGACAAGAAGGGATTTCAAGCCAACTATAAGACTTAAAGAATGGATAGACAATAGAGGGAACAACAAAGAGAGCTCTGCAGCGTCATCCTGACGTATGCACTCAATTCTATTTTCATGTTATCTTAAAATCTCCATCTAAGAATTAATCATACTAGTACTCATCAACCATTTCTTCTCATTGTGATTCTCATTAGCAGTTATATCATCTACAGATCCTTTTTACTTCTTATTACAATTTCAGATAGAAAATCATTGCCAAGTGAAAACGATTCCAACATAAATAATTGCAAGAAATACTTAAACATCTTTGAAACAAACAACATATAGTTCATTAAGTTCTATATTAAGAGTTTCCAAAGCTGCATTCAGCATTACAACCCAATTTCTCCATCAAACTCTCAAAAAATCAAAGTTTCAAAATATCAACACACTTACCCTGAACCAAAATACAAGAACACCTTTTCTCAAATCCTAGTTACTACCAAACACCATAAAAAACTTAAAACCATAACCCCATCAAACTGTACATCATTAAACCAAAAATTTTCCCTGAACACGATCACCTTTTGACTTCACCAACATAAAAAAAAAAAGGATACAAAGCCGACCGAAACTACAATCAACAAAAGAAGAAGCTTACCACCATCAACACCAACATCAAAAAGTGTAGGAATAAGAAAAATTACCATAGAATTTGTCTTGTTAAAAACTTGTTGATCGTTTTCAAGCTCTATGCGCAACCTGAAAATCTAGATTTTTCTGGTAATTCTGAAGAGGTTACCAAAAATCTTCTTCATCAGTGTCCCAGCCCTCTTCCTCATAACGCTCACTGTCATCGCAATCTGATGGAGCCGGAGAAGTTCCACTGGATGATGAAGAGTCCTCACTTCCATCTTCTTCTTCTTCAGTGTCCTCTTCATCGGAATTGGCGCATATCATGTCTGCATCCATTCTTCTTGGATCGCCTTCATTCATGGTTCGTGCAAAGATCTTTGGATTGGCAAGTTCATACTCAAATCGACTCCTCACTTTACTCTCATGATACCTCTCCATTTTTCTCTTATCTTCTGCAGCATCAGAATCAAGGTCACTAGTATTCACCTCTTCCATATCATACTCGAACCCATCAGAAGCCTCAGAATCACTTTATGTTGCACTCCTATACTTTGGCACTTTGGCATGCTTTTCTGCCCATTCTTCATCTTTTCTATCTCTCGTTGCAAAGTACTTTGGTCTCCATGCAGCATACAGATCTTCTATTATCCTTTCTTCCCTCTAAAGAGCCTTTTCTTCTTCCTCCCTCTGACGAATCCGTTCACGAATTCGACGATCAATCTCGGACTGAACATCAATCCTCAATTTATGTAGCTCTTCAGTGCTTAAACATGGAAAAAGAAGCTTGGCTTGTGCATATTCAGGGGATTCTGGCAGTTCAACGAGAAGCTCTTTCTCACCGGCGTTTGGTGGATTCTGAACAGATGGATCAACCATTCTCTAATTTTTTATCCTCTCAGTTAAACCTTTCCCTTTCTATGAAACACTTTGAATAAAATTACCTTGAACATGATAATCTCTTGGCTAATCAGCCTTTTAAAGACCCTATTGTGCCTATTAATTCCCATTTTTGGCGCTTGGTTAAGCGTCATGTCGCTTTGTTTACCACACCCATTCAAAACCATGCGTCTTACTTTCACCATTCTGATCATAATTACCCTATGCATACCTATTTTCAACACCTAAAACTCATTATCACATTTACTCTCATTGGAACTGCTATTAAGGGAGGCACTTGTAGGTCACCAAATTTTGGTATCACATTTTGGGGTCTAATTAAAATTTTATGTTTTATGCAGATTAGAAGAAGGCAGCATCAGTTGAGAGGCACCATTGAGGTCTGGGGTATGTCTGCCAGATGGGTTACTAGCTCTACTACCAAGCCTATGCCTTTCACCAAAATGCAACATCCCAATCAAAACTATCAGTCCAGACACAACCTTTCCCTCCATTACCATTTGTACCTCCCACTTCACAATTTCCCTACCATTATTACATTTGGTTGTTTATACCATCATATACCTACATAAATCTAAAAAAAGACAAACCCATTAAAAATCCACCAACCCCAAATTACGTCAAGCCTACATACCATCCTCTTATACCCCAGGATTACTTACAACTGATTATAGGGTTTGTCTTTACTTTGTTTTTTTATCACCAAATTCATGTGAAAGCTTATACCCCCACACTGATGGTATCCATAAAGTTTGGATACGAAAGTGACATATCGTATGTTAAGCCCCCCTCCCAATATAGTCATTTCAGTGCTATAACAACTACCTTACACCGAATTTCTCCTGAAAACTTTTCAAACTTTATTCAACAGTCCTCTCATTTCTTTTTTAAGGTTCAAACATATAAAAAAATTAAACTCTCTTGCATTTTCTCCATCCACATTGTCTGCGATCAATACCAGTATAGTACCAAAAAGAGATTCCTTTCTCTACAACCGCATATTATATTAGTTATCTGTAACTCTGATCTCAATCAATTGCTATTCATATATATCCAATCCTCTCACCTGATGGAGTTCTCAAATTTTACAGACAACACTCAAAAGTTAGACCAAGATATTTGTAGGATCAGAATATAGCGACATCAATACTTCGCAAGATTAATAAATGACGACATTGCGAGGGAGTCGCAGGGAAGTAAAATAAATGACGCAATGAATGACGACAGCCAGAACACGAGAAAGATATGAAAATATGGCGAAGTTTAAGAGTGTCGCGAGATTGTATACTTGTACACTTGAGATATTTCGCAAGCCATTCCCGAAAATAAAGGACAGCTTAGCTGTCATCCACTGTGTACTACCCTATATAAAGGGTTGAGTAAGTTTGTTGTAGAGGAGGTTCTTTTTGAATTGTTAAGCAAGTCATTAGGAGAGAGAAAGTTTTAGAGTGATTGTAATTCTATAACTCATTTCTATTTCATATTGTAAAGATTCAAGTATTCAATCAATAAGAATCATAATCATTCATCTTAAAATGACTTAATTGTGTATATTCTAGTGAGGGGTGTAGTGTAGGATTTCCTGCAACTACATAATGGCGCTAGAAACAGGGACTGAGTAGAGATCAACCTTGTGAATTGAAAGAATCAGGAGTAACAAGAAAGAAATATCGTATAATTTTCAACAACTTACTGAAATTGAGAAATGGTTAGAAGAAGGAATGCATCAGAACAACCAACAACTGTTAGAAGAAGCAGGAGACTAGCTGGAGAAAGGAGAAATGAAGTAGGTGAACCATCAAGAATAAACGCAAGAGATAGAGAAGAAGGTCAAATTCAACCACCAATTCAACCAAAGACCGAATAGAGTAATAGATTATGATTGGGTGAGTGTGCATACATGGAGATCAGATTCTATGGAAGAAAGAGAAGAAGTGCAACAATTGATAAATAATGGACAAGAGGAGAGAAATCGAGAAGAGATGGGAGAAACAATTCATGGAAATGAAGAAATCGCAGCATTAGAAGCATTGAGACAAACAATACATGAAGAAAGGCGGTTAGAAGCGGAAGAACGTGCAAATTTAACAAGGCAAAACCATGAGTTAAGAATGGAAAATATGAGGTTGTGAGAATAGAAGGTCGAGAAGTAATACCAGGTCAAGATCAGATCGGTTAGAGAAGATATGAGGAGAACATTACTGTAGAAAATGTTAATGAAGAAAATCTAGAAAGAGAGCCAAATCTCGGTGAAGGATGTTGCGAGAGAAGAGAAGTGGTAGAAGATCGTTATATTCCACGTCCTGAAATTCTACAGAATGGCCAAAATGACAGAAATCAAGAAAATAGGCAGCGTCAAGGGCAGAATAATCCAACTGGTGAAGAAAATCAGGAAGAAGGAAGAAGAATACTGCATGGGAGAGAAACACGGAGGAAACAAAAGGAGATTGAAGATAACATCGAAAAACATTATATTGAACAAACGCGTCTAGCTTGCGAAAGGGAAAGATTAAGAGTAGAAATGGAAGAACGGGAATTGGAGGAAGCAATTCGGCAGAATAATCATGACAATCGAGAAAGAAGGCGCTAGCAAAATCGCAACAATGGAAATATCAATGAAGAATATGAAAGAATACAAAGGAGAACTGATAGACAACCAAGAAGAGAAAATGATAGATATAATGGTGTGCGAATTCGTGAACGAGATGAAGGAGAAAGTCACAGAGAAAGAAGACAAGAAAATGATGAACAAGAAAATCAAAGTAGACATGAACGCAGAAGGAGAGAGGCAGAACTAAAAAGACCAATAAATTCGAATCCTGATGTAAATGAACAAATCTTGAGAGAGTTGGCAGAGATGATTGGAATGTTGAACAATAGAAGGGGAGGAGGAAGAAGATAATTGGATGAGGCCATCGAAGAGGCTGCGAAAACCCCCTTTACACTAGAGGTGCAGTTAGGAGGAATTCCCCCAAAGTGCAATTTACCCGCATTAACCAGCATTTTTGACGGAACAACTTGTGCAATACAACACATCAAAGTGTATGTGAGATGTATGTTACAATGGGAAAATCATGATGCCATATTGTGCAAATATTTTGCATCAAGTTTAACAGGAGAAGAACTGAAATGGTTTGAGGGTTTACCAAGAAACAAAATCACGTCATTCAACCATTTACAAGCTATATTCTTAGGGGCATATATAAGTAACAACTCCTCACGACCAGGAATTGAAGATGTATTTGGGCTGAAACAAAGAGTTGGCGAAAGTTTGAGACACTTAACTGTGAGGTGGAAGACAATGTGTAGCGAAATGGCTGGACGAGTGGATGAAAGATATCTTATTCTATCATTCATAAACGCTATGTTCGCAACCAATTTGTTATATATTCAAATTTTTAGACTCAAGAATACAATTACAATGACTGAGTTGCGAGAACTTCAGGAGGAATATATTGCTCTAGAGGAAAGGCAAAATGAGATGGAATCATACCCAGTTGCGAATACAAATTCAAATGCTGCGAATGCAAGCTTATTACCCAAATTGATAAACACAGTAGCGAGCACTTCGCAAGGGCAACAATAAAGGATAATAGATGATGGACAGCCAAAGATAGTAGCTATGGGAAGCCGTGATCAGGAAGAATTTGAAAGGAAAAGGAACTACTACAACCGTGGCGGCAATAACAAAATTCAAAGACTTGATCATCCGCAGGAAACTTATGGAGGTCGAAGGCAGAATTATCATGGAGGACAACGAAGTCACAGAGTAGTATGGGAGGAAATCAAAATGCCACCACTAAATACTAGTGTGGAAAAAATATGGGAAGCTATACTCTTGATGGAAAACATACCTGAACCATGGAACATGGGGAATGAGCCGCCACCAGGTGATAGAAGTCACTAGTTCTGTTCTTACCACCGCTTTCATGGACATCTAACAAATGACTGAAGAAATATAAAAAGAATCATCCTCAGAATGATTAACCAAGGAAAGCTGAATCATTTTCTAAAAAGTGAAGAGAAGGTTCAACCGTTACCACCACCGCCAGAAATGCACAGGACAAACTCAGCAAAGGGGAAAGAAACATTCGTAATAGAAGTTGGAGCAAAAGCTAAAAGTTTGTTTTTCAACTCCATTGTACATTCATACCGAACAATTGAAGATTTTCATGATAATGTTCTCTGTAGGGTTTTTTCGAGGGATGCTGATAATAGAGAAGTAATGAACATCGCGAAGGCATCGCAGTTAAAAGAATGGCAAATGTAGATCATTTCTTTCACTGCAGAAGAGATTCCTGAAGGCAGAGAGACGCATGATAGCCCATTGGTCGTAAAATTGGAAATTAATCCAAAACCTGTAGATGGCGAAGATGATGAAGCAGAAAATTCCTGGGCTATCAATAGAATCTTAATTGATACGGGGAGCTCAGTAAACATCCTTTTTTACCATACTTACAAGACTATGGGTGGAAAGGATGAAGATTTGATATCTTCGACGTATAAAATATATGGTTTCAATGGCACAATGAATAAGCCTAAAGGAGAAGTTCATATGAGAATACCCTTGCAAGGATTATCAACTGAAGTTTTGTTCTGTGTAATCGATATGGAATCCCCTTATAATGCATTGATCGGACGGCCATGGTTGCATGAAATTCTGGGTGTAGCGTCGACTTATCATCAGTGTATAAAGTTTCCTCATCCTAGCGGTGTTGGAGTTATCAAGGGAGACTGGATGGAAGAACAAAAATGCTATGAGATTGATGTGGAGAGTTGTGAGGAAAGAGCTGCAAAAAGGAAGGGCTGGAAGCAAAATATAAAAGATGAACAAAGAAGAGAAAGGTTGATGGTGGATACCATAGATACAAGAGGTGAAGATACATTGCGAAGCAAGTGCATGAAAACAGTTGAAAATTATGATGGAAAGGAACCATTAAGAGGTTTGAATGGTGCATAGGAAGAGAGCAGCAGGAGTAAAAGGTGTAAGAAATGAATAATCATTATTATCAAAATTAATGACAAAGGCATATCAAGAGTAGTAGGAAGAAATAATAATTGAAGAAGAAATGCGCGAGAATCTCGCCATCAAGAATGTATGAAAATTTGATTGAAGAATTGAAATGAGATTACAATAAACAAAGCAAGATTGTGCGATAGCTTCGCAAACAAAATAACAAGAGAAAACCAAAAATGAATGATTGAATGAATTAACAAAAATAAAAGAGTGAGTGAATGGGACGAACCTTTATGGCGTACACCCTAGTTCGCGAATGATATTTCGCAAGAGGCAAATGTAAGTGTTTATGGGTGAAAACTATTCCTGCAGAATTTGGTAATTTGGGGTGTGAATGAGGAATGAATCTAAACCTTAAACAAATGCACTGCGTGGTGAGTGCTTGTAGATTCGAGAGATCAATCTGTGCAAGTCCGGCCTAAACCAAGAATTGGCCATTCCAGACTTGTTTCGGTCACAAAGTGAAGGAGATGGGGTTGATCTTAGGGAGGGAAGTGAATAAGGTGTTGAGATTGTGAAGGTGTTGGCTTGCTTATGACTTGTAACAGAAAGGTGAGCAGGCTTGTGATTGATGCAAGCAAGCTCTGGGTGTTTGAACACGTTTTGTATTAACACTTGGTTTTCTGTCGTCTGGACTTGTGTTGTTGTTTGAAATAGGGCGGAGAAACCTATTTATACAAGTCATTGAGTCTTATTCACGTCTCTCATGGGAAGTGGAGGAAGTGGAGTGATGGAGTAGTGGAGTTGTGCGTTGGTGATACACGACCCGGCCTTGCCCACTTCTCCTATTCATCTCTAACCGTCCATGACTTCCTAACACGTTCTTGTGATGCGCGTTGCACGCCGCACGTTTTGTAAACCTCCAGGACCAATACCCCAGTATGTATCCCCCGATTTGTGACATGATTGATGTCCTGGAATGTGTGGATCGTGGATCCACAAAAGATAGCATGTAATGCTGAATTGAATAACTGTGTTATTCAGGAAGTTGATACTTGTGAAGTATCGTGTGTATTTTGTGCAGGTATTGCATCATGGTTTGGTAAAGTGATGGGTAATGACGCCTCACTAACCAATTAACTCCTGACCAGGGTTGTATAACCAAGCTGGTGAAGTTGGACGGATGAGATGATCTTTGAGACACTCATCTGCGACCGTTAATGAAATTAGGGTTTTGAAGAGGTGCGCAGGCATCACTCTCCAGCTTGGTCGAAACCAAGCATGGGATACAATTTTGGCCAGGCCGACCATACATGCGTGTAGACGGCATGACGGTGTAGGCGCTGTACTCCATTCCCTCACGAAAGTATGATCTGGGTCACTCAATTCATCCGGTGAAATCGAGTGGTCGGGATCAATTTATGATAGAAAACCAATGCCGCAAGGGCCGCTCGTCACGCCCTCTTCAGGCGCGCGTTCCAAGACGACCAATCTTGGTCGGACTTGGTCGGTTGGCCTGGCGTGAAGGTGTTAGGCTGGTGTTCACGCCTACACCTGATTATCCCATGAAAACGTGATCTGAACCATTCAAATCGTCCGGCGAAGTTGAGCGGTCGAGATTAGTTCGCGGTTTGGGAGGTGTGACCACGCAAGTTTGGACGTGCGTTTTGGGATGGCCAGGCATGATATGCCTTGGCCGATCAAGTGAGGGGATAGACGGGCCCACGGTGGTCATCTTTGGTATGACCGGACCTGCTTAATTTAATCTGTGACCCTCCATTCGTCTTTGGAGAAGATGGACGCTCGTGATGGCTTGAAACCCTAATTTTGGATTTCATAGCCGTGTGACCATGCTCCCTTTGGGCGTACGAATTTGTTGCAACCAAGCATGGTTGGTCTTGACCGATTGGTCAAGTGTGTAGGCGGGCCCATGGTGATCGTGTTGACATGCTCCGGGCCCTTTGAATCTACATCTACACCCTCCATCTATACCTGCGAAGATGGATGGTTGAGACTGCTTTGCGACACATGTAATATGCCGCAAACCCTAATTTAGGGTTTTCCGTCCATAATGCTTGGTATGAACGGTTTCTTGGCAAGCTAGGCCAATGACCGACCATGCGGGGTCGGCCGTGGGTATTCCATACCTGCTTGGGGGTGATGGAATTGATCTGGGGCCATCCAATCATGCTTATGGAGTTGGATGACTGCGATCAGATCATATCCGGACTGATACGGTCAGTCCGGATGCTCAATCGGGCTAGTATAACACACCGAGAGGGGCTCAATCGGGCTAGTATAACACACCGAGAGTCAGCCTGTACGGGTATTTCGTACATGGTTTCATTATAGTGCTTGGAGGTTCGTGTTACTCTGTAAGGGTAACACTCAGTCGTCATGCCACACTGATAATGAGTACTGGAAATACAAGGCTGATATGAAATTCACAAGAAGGGATTGTTGCCACATGCTCCAACCTGGAGGACTTTCATGTATTCACAGAATGGGATTGTTGCCACATGCTCCATTCTTGGTGAATTAAGTGAGGGAGTATCCAACACTTATAAATGGCTTTATCTTTTACAAGATGTCAGCGCATAATTTTTCTGGTTTTTACAATTTTAACCTCAAATGAAAACCCACCATCAACATTAAGTCCCCTGCCTAGCACACAATGGTTACACTGTTGTGGGGTAGGAATAAGATGGTGATAGTTAAAGATAAAACTTTATGAGACAAAGTTAGATGTTACCAGGAGAGACGGGTCATCCTGTCCTTGGAGTATGTCACGTTCAAAAGGCATCTAGGAGAGTATTCCCCTAGTATGATGTCGGTCTTGCCTGCTTTGGTCGACCTTGCTATGTCTGCTTCGGTCGAGGGCCCACTCCGTGCTTGCTCCGTTTGAATGTCGGTCTTTCCAGATCGACCTTGTTATGCCCTGATTAGGTCGAGGGCTATTGCGCCGCTTCGCTCGATCGTGGGGTTGTGCCTAATCGACGGACTGCTGCGCCCTTCGTTTGTGGGGCTACTGCGCCTGTTTGATCGAACGTGGGCTTGAATTTCGTGAACATGATTCCCATGACATAAGAGAACCGTGTTGTGCAAATAAATGTGGTCCCGCCATATATGATTGATTGAACGTGGGTCCCATATCGTGTATGCCTGACTGAATGTCACCTTTATACCAGCCTTGTGCCCTTGACCAACACCGGTCTTGAAACTTAAGCAATACCGGACTTGTGACTTGATCAATACCAGACTTGAAGCTTGAGCAATACCGGACTTGAAGCTCGAGCAAGCACTAGGACTTGTGACTCGATCAACACCGGACTTGAAACTTGAGTGATACCTGTGACTTGATCAATACCGGTCTTGAGACTTGATCAACACCGGACTTGTGACTTGATCAACACCGGTGTTTGGACCCAATACCAGCCTTGTGTACTCCAAAGTGAATGTGTGTTCTGTCGTGTGTGACTACACATCTCACTCCTTTTTATACAAGTACTGCTCCTCTCTTTTATTGTAGAATGGAGAAAAGAACTCCTGTTGAGATGTCTTCTGGGGATAATCCTGGTGCCAAGTCAGGAGGTGTTGAAAGCTTCAAACATATGCCGAACATTGATGATGAGTTGTTCATTGCGCCCTTGAAAATATCCGTACCACAGGATAACCCTCCTCCTATCGACTTCAGGGTTTTTCATGCTCCGCTGGGTCCTCATGAAGGATGGATGAGACGTATGTTGAGCAATGAGTACATCAAAGATAACTTGACCAGAGCGCAGATTATTGATGTAGCTTGAGTGTTGAAACGACTCGAGAGGATGTTAAAGTGGCTTAAGTGCGAACATTGAGGTGGATCCTTGAGAGAGTGTTGAAGCAAGATTCTGAAGCGAACGTGGGTCCCGGAGAGAGCGTTGAGGCGGATCTTGAATAGACCATTGAAGCAGCTTCTGCTAGATGGAGCGTTGAAGTGTTTCCCTCTTGCCCGATTTACCCTTGCGAATTCATGCTTCTTGACCGACCATCTCTCTCATGTTGAAGAATTCCTTGATCGACGGTGAAGGAACTTCATGCGCGAGCCTCGGTCCCCAAGCGTAGTTTACATGGTTTGTTCGTAGTGGTTGTTGTTGAGCTAGATATGGAATATCTTGGACATTGTTTCATCATTGTGGGAGTCGTGCATGTGGTACTGGAGTTGGAGTTGACGGATGCGCATGATGTTGTATCTCGGTGGTTTTCCTCTGTCGCCAGAGGAACCGCTACGAGAAGGCTGAAGGTTGTATCCCCTGTTGGTGAGATATATGCTCCTACAAACATTATGAGGCTCTTCATTACCGGCAGGCCTGGTTCTTTCTATCAGGGCATATGTTGTTGTAGATGAGCGTTTAATAGCTCCAGAGGATGACCAAAAGCGCGGATTCTCCAACATAGCTTGATCGACATGTACTACTGTCTGATAAAGTGACTCGCCCGGATCTTGCTTGATATGACGCGTGGACATCTTTATCTTCTTGAGTCTGCTCCCTTGAGGTATCGACTCCAGTGAAAGATTGCCGTCATAGAGCGTTGATACGTTGCACCGACATTCTTTAAACCAAATGGCAGCATGGTATAATAAAAATTTCCGAGAGGAGTTCGAAAAGATATCTTACTTGCATCATGCTCGTACATCCTTATCTGTTTGTAGCCGCTACATCCATCCATGGAGGAGGACATGCCGTGTCCGCTGGTTGCATCTACTAACATGTCGATGTTAGGTAAAGGAGGATCGTTTTTGGAGCAAAGACTGTTCAAGTCTCTGAAGTCTATGCAGCACCTGATCTATCCATTTTCCTCATGTATGAACTACAACTGTTTAACCGACTTGGATACAGGTATGACATGTAGATGATGGGTGACCAATTTTTCATCTAAATCCGGCATTTCTTCATATCTCCAAGTGAATATGTCCGGTACTCTTTGAGAAGTTCCACGAGCTTCGTGCGTTTATCCGTACACAAGGTTGAGCTGATGGAGATAGGCCTAGGAGATTCCTCAATGATTTCAATCTCATCAGTTGTGGAGTTGGTTCCATCTTGCAGCTGTTGTGGAGCATCTAGCACTTGTTCTTGTGGTTCGTTACTGTTGAAGCATTCCATTGGGTGGAGAGACTGGGTAGCAGTCTCCCCTGCTAATTGATAATGGCAGTGTCGGTATACCGTTTTCCCTTTCTGGTCACGACTCGCCACAAAAGTGCGTTCCCTCTTCGTGGGTCGTGGCTTCACAGGATGAAGAAGAATGCTTCGTCAGCAAAGATGCATCGTGGGTTTTAGCTCTCAATGATGCAAGCCGGTCTTCTTCCTGAATTGACGCCCACGTGGGGAGTGGGATGCAACGAACTTGTCTGATTCTTTCAGCGGAGCTCCTCCCGTATGTGCTGGTTTGGTTTCCCTCGAAGTCCGTCATTGTGGTAGGCTTCCGTACGACCTTGCCTGGGAGAACCTTGGATGTCCCGAGAGTCTTGAGAGTAATCACATTCGAAGACGCTCCTGTGTCGATAAGGGCCGTCTTGAACTCTGAATCCTTGATGCGTGCGGTGACATGTAGGGCACGGTTGTGAACTTCCTCCGGTTGATTGCAGCAAAATGTCTCCGTGCGCTGATTCTTCGAGAGGTGTGAAAGTTCGCATAAACTTTCCAGTAGAGAAAACACTTCCCGATCCACCGGCCTCTGGTTCATAGTGAAACTATTGACTTGACTTGAGGAGGATCGTTGTGAGGATCAGTCCCCAGTGTAGGAGTCTCCATGACAAGACCGCTCATATCTGATGTCGCTTCTTTGATCAGGTCCATGGAGGTCTGCGCCGCTGACTTCTCCAGTGTGTTGAATGCGTTCCTTTTTTGCTCCAGGGGCTGTCACGGCTCTTGTGGAAATCGATCAGTTAATGTCTTAAGAAAAGCGAGTACCTCTTTCTGAGTTGCAGCCATATCCGTTTGAGTCTTAGCAAGAACTTCCTGCTTATCCATCAAGTCTGCAATGGTAATGGGGAATGGTCTTCCTCTCGTCCCTCCGGCTCCTCATCCTGATGAATGAGTGGAAGTTGTTGCTCTGGTGACTACCAGAGGTGTTACACTTGATGAGATGCCAGGATTTGGGCTGCTCTGGCTCTGGTGATGGGAGGTGTTGTAATATCACTGTTGAGTGATCGAATTGAACGTTCCCATCCTCTGTACTCACGTGTCCCTTGAATTATCTCTCCTTCCTCAAGCATTTCTTCACTTAGTTGAAAGGTAGATGCGGATTGAACAGTCTTCCGGGCTTCGACAAGGGTCTTAAGATAGAAATCTTCCAGCAGGGATCCGTAAGCTGCAGGCTCCATTTCTTTATCCGGTAGACATTGTGGTACCCGGACAAGTCTTTTCCTCTGTGGAGTTGCCTCGGTTCTTCATTGTTGATTGGACCATGTTGTTCATCTTTCCTGAATCTCCTGTGGTTACGCGCTCTTTTTGCCTCTCCATTGGTAAAGGTGTGACTCCTGACTAAGGATTTAGCGTTTCTTGCACTACTTGAGTAGATGCCTGCCGACCCTTTTTGTAATTGTGCTGCTATATCATTCAAAAGGCGAAATGTCTCGCTCTGCCTTCTGGTGATACCGGCTTGATTTGCCAAGACATCCTCCAGCATTCTAGCTACACTCCCCATGATATCTGAACCACTTGTGGTTTCCGGATACATTGCGAGATGGAAACCGAAGAATTGAGAATTCAATTTTGTGCAACCGAGAGATCAACCTCCCACTGTGGCCGCCAATTATTTATGGGTGAAAACTATTCCTACAGAATTTGGTAATTTGGGGTGTGGATGAGGAATGAATCTAAAACTTAAAAAAATGCACTGCGCGGTGAGTGCTTGTAGATTCGAGAGATCAATCTGTGCAATTCCGGCCTAAACCAAGAAATGGCCGTTCCAGACTTGTTTCGGTCACAAAGTGAAGGAGATGGGGTTGATCTTAGGGAGGGAAGCGAAGAAGGTGTTGAGATTGTGAAGGTGTTGGCTTGCTTATGACTTGTAACAGAAAGGTGAGCAGGCTTGTGATTGATGCAAGCAAGCTCTGGGTGTTTGAACACGTTTTGTATTAACACTTGGTTTTCGTCTCAAATCTGGACTTGTGTTGTTGTTTGAAATAGGGAGGAGAACCTATTTATACAAGTCATTGAGCCTTATTCACGTCTCTCGTGGGAAGTGGAGGGAGTGGAGTGATGGAGTAGTGGAGTTGTGCGTTGGTGATACACGACCAGCCTTGCCCACTTCTCCTATTCATCTCTAACCGTCCATGACTTCCTAACACGTTCTTGTGATGGCGCGTTGCACGCTGCACGCTGTAAACCGCCAGACCAATACCCCCGTATGTATCCCCCATTTTGTGACATGATTGATGTCGGAATGTGTGGATCGTGGATCCACAAAAAGATAGCATGTAATCTTTGAATTGAATAACTTGTGTTATTCGGAAGTTGATACTTGTGAAGTATCGTGTATTTTGTGCTGAGTGCATCGCATCATGGTGTGGTAGAGTGATGGGTAATGACGCCTCACTAACCAATTAACTCCTGACCAGGGTTGTATAACCAAGCTGGTGAAGTTGGACGGATGAGATGATCTTTGAGACACTCATATGTGACCGTTAATGAAATTAGGGTTTTGAAGAGGTGCGCAGGCATCACTCTCCAGCTTGGTCGAAACCAAGCATGGGATACAATTTTGGCCAGGCCGACCATACACGCGTGTAGACGTTGTGAGGGTGTAGGCGTCTATACTCCATTCCCTCACGAAAGTATGATCTCGGGTCACTCAATTCATCCGGTGAAATCGAGTGGTCGGGATCAATTTGTGATAGAAAACCAATGCCGCAAGGGCCGCTCGTCACGCCCTCTTCAGGCGCGCGTTCCAAGACGACCAATCTTGGTCGGACTTGGTCGGTTGGCCTGGCGTGAAGGTGTTAGGCTGGTGTTCATGCCTACACCTGATTATCCCATGAAAACGTGATCTGAACCACTCAAATCGTCTGGCGAAGTTGAGCGGTCGAGATTAGTTCGCGTTTGGGAGGTGTGACCACGCAAGTTTGGACGTGCGTTTTGGGATGGCCAGGCATGATATGCCTTGGCCGATCAAGTGAGGGGATAGACGGGCCCACGGTGGTCATGCCGGTATGACCGGACCTGCTTAATCTAATCTGTGACCCTCCATTTGTGCCGGAGAATATGGACGCTCGTGATGGCTTGAAACCCTAATTTTGGCTTTCATAGCCGTGTGACCATGCTCCCTTTGGGCGTACGAATTTGTTGCAACCAAGAATGGTTGGTCTTGACCGATTGGTCAAGTGTGTAGGCGGCCCACGGTGATCGTGTTGACATGCTCGGGCCCTTTGAATCTACATCTACACCCTCCATCTATACCTGCGAAGATGGATGGTTGAGAATGCTTTGCGACACATGTAATATGCCGCAAACCCTAATTTAGGGTTTTCCGTCCATAATGCTTGGTATGAACGGTTTCTTGGCAAGCTAGGCCAATGACCGACCATGCGGGGTCGGCCATGGGTATTCCATACCTGCTTGGGGGTGATGGAATTGATCTGGGGACATCCAATCATGCTTATGGAGTTGGATGACTGCGATCAGATCATATCAGGATCGATACTGGTCGGTCAGGATGCTCAATCGGGCTAGTATAACACACCGAGAGGGGCTCAATCGGGCTAGTATAACACACCGAGAGTCAGCCATGTACGGGTATTTCGTACATGGTTTCATTATAGTGCTTGGAGGTTCGTGTTACTCTGTAAGAGTAACACTCGATCGTCATGCCACACCGATAATGAGTAATGGAAATACAAGGCCGATATGAAATTCACAGGAAGAGATTGTTGCCACATGCTCCAACCTCGGAGGAATTTCATGTATTCACGAATGGGATTGTTGCCACATGCTCCATTCTTGGTGAATTAAGTGAGGGAGTATCCAACACTTATAAATGGCTTTATCTTTTACAAGATGTCAGCGCATAATTTTTTCTGGTTTTTACAATTTTAACCTCAAATGAAAACCCACCATCAACAGTAAGACCTAAAGTGCGTCATATAAGGGGTATCTCTTGACATGGCTCAGGGAAAAGGTTACACCGCCCCTAGAACCTGAGTCATGAAAATTTGGGGCCCATGAAAGCCTATCCGGGAGAGATACCTTGGAGTTCCAACTATATATATAAGGTTATACCCTGGTTGGACGCCCGAGGGTCTCTTCCAAGGCGTCATTGTATGCTCAAGGCGCCGAGGTACATACTGGTTGAGCCAAGAGTGCCTGGGACATTTGAAGTGTCTCGGCCATTCTTGGCAAGTCTTGGCATATGCTGCACTCGGCCCGAAGAAAACTCCACTTAGGGTGTAGTCTCGTAACCATAAGCCATATAGGTATAAGGGATAAGAGGCTGCGAAAACAACTGGTTGTTGTTAAGACCGGATGGGAGGAGCTAGTCTTGTATGGCCGATGTACGCCTCCTTGAAGGGGCAACCAGGGAGATGATAAGGTCGGCACCCTCCATTAGGGAGCTGATAAGTGTCAAAAGACGGCAATGTCATGGGGCTTTAAGTTCGCAAGAATTTTTAGGCATGTCATATTGTCGCAACATAAACATCCTGTAGAGACAAAAATACTAAGAAACTGATAAGACAAGATCAATGGGTTGTTACATGAAAGTGTAACGACGTCCTGCGATTTTGTCGCAAGACGTCAATGTCATGGGACTTTATGTTCGCCAGAATATTTAGACCTGTCATATTGATGCAAAATGAAGGGTGGCAAAATAAGACCTTTAACTAGGAAGGCAAAATAATACCACACAAAAACAATGATAAGACATGATCAATGGGTCATTACATGAAAGTTTAACGATGTCCTGCGATTTTGTCGCAATGATAAATTTCAACATAAACGATGATAAGATAACACAAGAAATTGAGTAAGCAAACAAGCTTGCGAATACGACTATATTTCTTCATTTGTGGAGAATCAGCAACAGCAGTTGCGAAATTAAGAAGTATCATTACTTAAAGATTATCGACTTAATTTCTCTCATGTGAAAATAAATAACAGAGGCAAGTATGGGAATGATTAGAATAAAAACTTGTTATTTATTTTCATATGATAGATTTCTGATAAGAGATTACAAAATGGAAGGTTAGAAGGATAAATGTACAAGTATCGCAAGAAGAGAAAGGAAAATGGAACAATCTAGCAACTTATTCTTCTTCATCAGATTCTTTATCAGATTCCTCTTCTTCGCTTACATCACTATCAGAGACATATGAGCAAGGCATATTTTCAGGAATTTCATCGTGAAGACAAGGATATGAAGAAAGAGGAATGTTGTGGTCATTGCAAATAGTTTCAATAGTTTGATTGCGAAAACGAACATCATCATTATTGAAAATCGCCACGGTAGTTTGTAGTTGATTCTTCAGCTTAGAATATTTGTCATTACGAAGAGAGAAGTCTTTTGGAAGTTGTGCTTTCTCAGATTCAAGTTCCTTGATTCTAGTTTGAAACCTCTTCTCAGATTCTGCGAACAAATGACAATAAGTTAGCAGCTTAATAACAATTTCATAAAAAAAAGTCGGAGAAATAATGAAGAACAGTAAACAACCTTCTCTATCAGAAATCATATCTTTAACCAAGGAAGTATGCTCAAGATGAAGACCTGACGCTAACACCTAAGTTATTTCGGCGTTATCTAGAACCTTCGCAGCCCAAGCGAATTCATCATCATTATTTATGACAAGAAGTGAACGAATTTGATTTTCTCGCTCATTAAGTATGGCATTTTGGTGAAGGGATTCATCTCGTTCAATTTGGACTTCAAGAAGAGTTTTTTGGAATTTCGCTAATGATTGAGCCCCTTCATTAGCAATGCAATCCTTATCATCTATAAGGCTGCTAATTTTCTTCCTTAGAATATTATTATTTTCCTGAGAGCTAAGATAAAAACGTTTAAATCGGTTGGCTAAACCAAAACTAGATCTATGTTCAATTTCTAAAAGATGAAATTTGGTTCGAAGTTCATTTAATGAGAGAGAGTTAATCTTGTTTGAAGAACTACTCAAAGATTCATTGAGATGAGCAAAAAAGAGCATCATCATCCATAGGTTCAGGGAATGAATGGAGAAGGATGGCTTCGTCAGAAAGATTATAAATGTCTGCGAATATGATAAGTCAGGCAAAGAAAAATAAATGGCAAAGTAGAAATGAAGAAAAGAGGAGGGTGTTATACCATAAAGTTGATGATTAACACTTTGAAGTGTATTTATTTTGTCCTTCTGAGAAGAAGACTCAACTTCCAACTGTTGAATTTTTTCATCCTTCTTGCGAGATGTCGCAACTTCAATTTCTAGTTCTTTGATCTTCTCTTTAAGTTGAAGATTTTTCTTTTCAAGATTGTTGCGTCTTTTCTCGAGGTCTAAGGAAACAACAAAGGAAGCTCTCCAAGACTATAAAGGAAAGTAAAGAAATTGTTAAGATAAGGTTTATAGTCGAAATCACAGAGAAATAAAGAAATATGAACATACCAAAGCACTGAGTGCATTTAAGGAACTGGGAGTCATTGTTCGGGAAACTCCGCGTAAAGAATCATTATCCACAAGCAGGGGGGCATCGCAAATATTAGAGAGAGATTCGCAAGTAGCAGATAAATGATCATCTCCCAATCCTTGCATAGAATCAGAGAAGACGCTAGACAATTGCGCCATAGCAGATTCGACCGAATGATTCTCCTTTGCAAAAGAGGTATCAACCTCATTTTCATCTTCGTTAGAAAATTGGGCTGGTTTGGGAACTAGAATGAGAAGAGGGATGGATTTTTCGTTTTTAGAAGATGGAGCGAGAAGATTTATCCTTGTGAAGAGTGATTTTATTCTTGCCTTTAATCTTCGCATGCCAGGAATGTCAATTTCTTCAACGCCAACCTTCGCACACGAATGAAGATAAGAAACAGAGGCAACAATATTGTTAAAAATAACAAAAGAAAGTATTTCTTACTTCATTCGTTATTGAGCGGAGTATCGCCAGAGTACTCGCCTTTGGACGCCTTTTATAACTCTTTCTCAATTTAATAATCTGAAAATTTTGCAAGCCTAGTAAATATAAGAGGAAGGAAATATCGTAAAGCAAATCTGAAATAGGAAATATACCTCTTTTGCCTTCTCGGGCCACTTGAATTCCCAAGGATGATAGCCTGCGAGATTCGCAGGGAGTATATGAGAACCTGCAATATAAGGTCCGCTCAAAAATAGAGGAACAACACACCACTTCTCATCTTTGGAATACCGAGGAACATTATTTTTGCCCGAGTGCCAGTCAATATCTTGCATAAACGACTTATCATTTGGAAATATTATCTTTTCTCTTCAATCGAGCACCCCAATGAGATTTATCATTTCTCATATTTATTACTTTATAATTTTCAAAAAAAGTTTTCTACGGTATACTTCTCAGCGACTATTTTTAAACTTGCGAATCTAGGATCTTTGACATCATCAGGATATAAAGATCCCTTACTAGCGCCACGATTGGCGAATTCAAGCATTAAACGGATGCAATCACCGCTTAATTGATAAATAGCTCACGAGAATTTCTCATGAGCAAGAATTTCATAGAATAAAGGCATCTCGGGATTGTAGAGAGGAATGGGAAGGCCTGCGAGGATTTGACCTAGCGAGATTATGATTTTCTGATCATCACACTGATGATCAGAAAATAACTTTGCAGAAAGTATAAGTGAAGATTCTTGATCAGGAATGGTTGATAGGATGAAGCCCTTCTCTTGTAAATTCTTTTGAGCTTCATTAAAAAGGGGATTATATATACGACCAAGTGAGTATGGGAATGATTAGAGAATTGAAGATTAAGAGAAAGAAAGAAGGGAAGATTTACAGTAGCAGAAGCGAAGATTGCGGAAGAAGAGAGTTGAAGAAAAGTTGCAGAGGGAAAATAAAAGAGAAGAAGAGAAGGATGAGAAAACTATATATAGAGAGAAGAATCCTCGAGAAAACAAATGCATTTAATGCGAGATGGGACATGAATGGTTAAGAATAAACGGTTGAAAGAGACGTGTCAAGAAAAAAGGGGAAGAAGAAACATCTGTAATAAATTAAGTGTAAAAGTACGGGAGTGAAACAGATAAAGATGAGTAGTTGCGGCATTTCAAAATATTGGTTCTCGTGACATTCTCTTCTTCGAAAAGACATGAGAAGAGGCAAGATGTAGGATCGAGAATATCTCGACATCAATACTTGCGAGATTAATAAATGACGACTTTGCGAGGGAGTCGCGGGAAGTAAAATAAATGACGCAATGAATGACGACAGCCAGAACACAAGGAAGATATGAAAATATGGCGAAGTTTAAGAGTGTCGCGAGATTGTATACTTGTACACTTGCGATATTTCGCAAGCCATTCCCGAAAATAAAGGACAGCTTAGTTGTCATCCACTGTGTACTACCCTATATAAAGGGTTGAGTAAGTCTGTTGTAGAGGAGGTTCTTTTTGAATTGTTAAGCAAGTCATTAGGAGAGAGAAAGTTTTAGAGTGATTGTAATTCTATAACTCATTTCTATTTCATATTGTAAAGATTCAAGTATTCAATCAATAAGAATCATAATCATTCATCTTAAAATGACTTAATTGTGTATATTCTAGTGAGGGGTGTAGTGAAGGATTTCCTGCAACTACAATATTCAACACTTGTCTGCTCAAATGGCTGAGAAATTAACCTTACCATCTACCCTCACTGAACCTGTGTTCATTGACTAAAAAGTTGTTCTAGTTGAGTCTGACAGTAACTGGAAATGGTATATGGTGGGATATTTATGCTGTGAAACCTTGGTTCCTACATCCTCAATCCGTTTCTACATATGTAATCAGTGGCCTCTAGCTCAACCTCCTATTGTTACTACTTTTGGTGGATTGCGTAACAAAGTTCTTATCCATTTCTTAGCTGAAGATGATTTCAATAGAATCAACTCTCAAAGACCTTGGTTTGTATATGGTTATCTAATGGTGTTAAAAGTGGTTCCAATAGAAGGCTGGCCAGCAAACCACCAACTCTACTTTGCTAAAGAAATAATGTGGTTTATATTGTGTAACATTCCAAATGAATGTACGAAATTTGAAGATCTTCAGAAACTTACTTTCAATATTGGGGAACTCGTTGAAGCTCTAGATCCTTATGGTAAACATCCTCTAAAGAAGAATGTCAAGGTGTGTCTCAAAATTCCTGTGCAGAAAGCTTTACCAGTAGGCATCCCCCTTTTTACCAGTGGTATAACTCAACCATTCTTGGTTTAATGTAGATACATCAAAGTTCCAAGGTACTTCTGCACTTCATTCCTTGTGCTTGATCACAAAAATCAAAACTGTTCATCCTGGAAATTAAAGCAGAAAGCAATCAAAGAAGCTGCATCCTCTAGCATCAAGTATGTCCTCCCCGCTGTCTCAAGGTTAATGATGCCATCTCCACCGGTAAACAAGCAAGTTGTACCTTCTCCTACTACTACAACAGATACCATCATGCAATAAACTGAGATTGTTCCAGAAACTCAAATTGATTTACCTACTGTCACAATGTGCAACAAAGGAAAAGCAAAGGATATTGATCAAAGAATGGAAAATACTACTCAAAAAGGTTTATCAAATTCTTTTCAGATGGGTCCTTTTGTCAACAGATCAACTGCTCTGAAGATCTTTGATGTTGGTCCTATTCAACAACAATCGACTCAGCAGGATATGGTCTACCAATCATATTTAAACAGGTTACGACTCAGAATGTAACTGTTAAAGCTTCTATTTCTAGTTCTGAGCTAACTCCTAGTGGACTGATTCACACTACTAAGTCTGCAAGAAAATTCAAGACTGTTGATGTTCTAAATACCAATCATATTATCACTAGAGGAGCTTTTAATTCAACTGAGAATGATGCTTTAGAAAACCTCAAAAGGAAGATTAACCCAGGGGATGATTTGAGGAAACGTACAAGAGATAACTCTAGTTTGGAAAGTATAGTGGTTATTCTAGAAGAACATGATACCACTGAACCTGATTATGCTCAGTTGTGTCCTCCAATTACAAAATCGGGAGATTTACCTACTATCAATCTTTCTAAATGTTCTCTCAATACCCAACCTGTGATTAATTCCTATGGGAGCTACAATGTACCTGCTGATAATTCCCCAAACAACAATGGTGTCCACAATAATTCTCATTTCAATGTTGCTACTTCTAGTCTCGATTCCTCACAAAATGCTTCTCAAAGTGGTGATCATACCAGTGCTTCTCTTGGTGGTGGGTATGACTCTACCACTCAGGTAAATCCAATTCACTCAACCCCTTTAATTGATAATGCCAATAACACTATAAACCAATTCCCTGTCAATAACATCAATTTGATTGCTTGGAACATTAGAGGTTTTGGGAAAAAATCTGCTAATAAGGAACTTAGTTTACTATGTAGGAATGTCAACCCTGATATCATTTTTCTCTGAAAAAGAAAATGAACAAAGATATGGCGGCTAGAAAGCTAAAAAACATGGGATTCCCTTGCACATTTAATGTTTCTAGTATTGGTAGAAGTAGTGGTCTTGTCCTTGCTTGGAAGAAAAAAATTCATCTCAACATTGTTTCATCCAGTATGAGGGGCATCTATGTTACATCTACTGACATCATTCACTCCAAAACTTGTCACATTCATTTTATGTATGGTGAACCTAATAGTAGTTTGAGACAAACCTTCTGGGAACAACAATGCCAACAATCTAATGCTCCCTTAGATGAACCTGTTTTCTTTATAGGAGACTTTAATGCCCTTCTAGAAACTGAAGACAAAAATGGTGGATTAGAAGTTGATGATCCTGATTTTGAGAACCTTAGAAATTTCTGTTCTGTGTTTAATTTGCATGACCCTGGTTTTTCTGGACCTAGGTTCACTTGGTCCAATATGCAACAAGGTCCTGATCTAATTCTTGAAAGATTATATAGATGTCTTATAAACCAAACTGCTGAAGACCTTTGTCCTAAACTTGGTGTTAACAACCTCCCCAGGGACTCTTATGATCATTTTCCAATGCATATAGGTTTTAATTATGAGGATATTTGTATGCCTAGACCTTTTCACTTCATGGCTATGTGGATTGAGGATAGAGACATTATTGTTAACTCTTGGTTAGTCAATGTGGTAGGATCCCCTTCTTACAAGCTTAAAGCTAAATTGTTAAGTACTAAGAAAGGTCTAAGTGATTGGAATAAGTCTTCTTTTGGTAATCTTCAAACTAGTATATCTACCATTAGGAAAGATTTAGAGATTCAACTCTCTAATTTTATTGGAAAGACTAAAACTAGGGTTGAGTACCTTTATAATTTAGAAGAATTTTATTGGAAAGATAAATCCAGGGAGGTTTGGCTCATGTAAGGTGACAGAAATTCACCTTATTTTCATAGAGTTACTCTCTTTAGGAGGAAAAGGAATGCCATTAGCTGGATAAAGAATTCCTTAAATACTATTCTAACTGATAGAGATAGTATTGGAACTTCTTTCATAGACTATTTTAAAAATCTATATTCTTCCCATCCTCAACAGTTCTAGGATGAAATTCTTGCTGAGCTCCCCATTAAGTTCTCTAATAAGGATAACACTTTCTTGAATATGCCGCTGTCTTCTGAGGAAATTAAGAATGTTGTTTTTCAAATGGGGGAAAAAAAGCTCCTGGACCTGATGGTTTCACAGGTCTTTTTTTTTATCAAAAACACTGGGATATTGTGGGAGATATTGTCATTGATATGACTCAAACCTGCTTCAGAACTGGGCATATTGCTAAGGTTTTTAACCATACTAATATTGCTCTTATTCCCAAAGTTCCTCTTGTTGAACTTGTTTCTCAATACAGACCAATAGGGCTCTGTAACTTTATTTACAAAATTCTTTCAAAAGCCCTTGCCAATAGACTCAAACCTTTTATGAACAATATAATTTCCCAAAATCAAAGTGCATTTATTCCTAAGAGGAGTATTTCTGATAATATTCTGCTAGCTAATGAGGCCATATATGTTGTCAACCACAATGAAAAAGTTGAAGGAATAGCTGCCATCAAACTTGACATGTCCAAGGCTTATGACAAGCTTGAATGGGATTTTTTAGAAAAGGTTTTAACCAAAATGGGTCTCTCTAACCACTGGGTTAAACTCATAAATCAGTGTGTTTCTACTGTCTCCTACTTTGTTCTTCTTAATGGTAGCCCAACTGGGTTCTTCCAACCTGAAAGAGGTCTGAGACACGGAGATCCTCTTTCTCCTTACCTTTACATCATTTGCTCTGAACCTTTATCTTCTTATATTGATAGTCTTCAAAAGAAGGGTATTTTAGAAGGTATCAAAGTTTGTAAAGATGCTCCAGAAATGACACACCTTTTGTTTGCTGATGATTCTCTCTTATTTTCAAAAGCTACTTCTCAAAATTTTCAAGTCATTAAAGACTATCTTCAAAAATACTGTCTGGCTTCTGGGTAAGAAATAAATTTTGAAAAATCTGGTATTTTATTTAGCAGGATGATTCCTGAGCATAAAAAAGCTCTCTTGGATAACATTCTAGAGATCCAGAGCAGGGACTTAGGAGAAAAATATCTTGGCACTCCTACTGTGTTCCAAGCCTCTAAAATCCAGACACATATGGGTATTCTCCAAGTTGTTGATGCCAGAATCTCTATCTAGCTTCATAAGCTCCTGTCCCAAGCTGCTAGAACTACTCTGATTAAACATATTGGCCAAGCTATTCCCCTCTTCCAAATGGGAGCTTTTCTTATTCCTAAGCACCTTTGTAAACAAATGGATTCTCATCTCTGTAAATTTTGGTGGGGTGAAACCTTAGACCCAATAGATAGGAAATTGCACCTGCTTGGTTGGGATATTTTATGTTCCCCAAAGGTTGAAGGTGGTTTGGGTTTTAGAAAGGCTGAATTAAATAACTTGGCTATGCTGGCTAGGAATGCCTGGAGAATTCTGGAAAATCCTAATTGTTTGTTGGCTACTGTTCTTAAGGCTAAATACTTTCCTAGAACTGATTTCTTGAATGCCAAGTGCACTTGTAAGTGCTCTTGGACTTGGAAGTGTTTACATGCTATAAAAGAACTAATCAAGCCTTTCATTTCTTGGATAGTTGGGGATGGTCAATTTATTGACCCATGGTGTGACAAATGGATTCCTACTTTGGGTTCTGCTACACCCAACCGTCTAGTACCCCCTAATCCTAGTATTAAAGTGTATTATTTTATTGATTCTCATACCAGAAGTTGGGATGTGTCTAGACTTAACACCCGCTTTGATAATGCTTTTGTTCAGAAGATTATCACAATTCCCTTAAGCCAGCTTTGCACTCCTGATAGGAGGGCTTGGGATCTTTCAAATAATGGCAAGTTTTCTTCTAAATCTTCCTACATGGGGCTCAGAGGTCTTAGCCCTCCCCTTGTAAAAATCTTTGGAAGCGTATTTGGAAAATCAGAGTTCCTTACAGAATTCAAGTTTTTGTATGAAGAGCAGCTAGAAATGCTCTGCCTGCCAGAACCATTCTTCATACTAGAATGCCTATGCATAGTATGGATTGTCCTAGGTGTAATGATCCTTATGAGTCTATTATGCATGCTTTGGTCCTTTGTCCCTTTGATAGTAGAGTCTGGTTTATTTCTGATTTCAATATAAACACTCAGTTTTTTCAAAACAAGTCTTTCATTGACTGGCTTCTTTTTTGGTTAACAGACCCTCTATCTAAACTTCCTGATGAAGCTTAAAGCCTTTTTGTTGCTATCTTATGGTCTATTTGGACTAGTAGAAACAATTTGATCTTCCAAAACCTTTCTGAAAATCATACCACTGTCCTAGATAGAGCCAGATCTATGCTCCTCACTAGGAAAACTAGCATTACAGTTTCTACCACTACTTCTGTCAGTACTTGTGATAAATGGATGCCCCCCTCTTTTGGATGGATTAAATGCAATACTGATGGCGCTTTTGATGACACTTGTGGAGCAAATGGTGCAGGGTATGTGATGCGTGACTTCTCAAGAAAAGCCACCTTTTGTGCCTCAGTTTTTGAAGTTCATTCTGCTGAAGAAGCTGAAGCCAGAGCCATCTGGGCAGTCTTGAAGAAAGCCTTGGAGCAACAGTTAACACACATCATTGTTGAAAGTGATGCGAAATCCCTCATCGACCAATTTTCAGCTGGCAAGTTCGAAGGAGACTCGCGTACGAATGCTATTTTTAAGGATATTCAATTTTTCTCTTCTAAGTTAGTTGCTTGTATCTTTAATTTTCAACCTCGTTCTTGTAATTCTGTAGATCATGAGCTAGCTCTATGGGCAAAGAAAAATAATTCTACTATGTACAGGTCTGTCCCTCCTGTTTAGCTCTTACCAACAGTTGAGGAGGACCATTAGCCTTCTTGAAGGCCTTTGATTTAAAAAAAAAAAAAAAACAAGGGAAGAAAAATATGGCCTCTCCTTCCAGCAGCTATCCTATGGGCAGTTTGGGAGAGAAACGGCAGAGTCATGGCCGGGACAAGAAATAAAGACAAAACGGAGATCATTAGTGACTGGTCTACAAAGGGCGCTCTCTGCAAAATTGGTTCTCATCTGTTACCTTCGGAGATATGATTTTCAATGGGTACATTAATTATATACCCATAGTTTTGACACCCAATAAATATATCCTTATACAACAATAAATATACCCCTACTTTTAAAAATCTTATCCATTTAAAAATAGATTACCTTAATACCCTCATCATATAATACATTTCCTTAATTCAAAATATAACAAATTTCTTTCTCTACTAGTTCACCACTACCACTAGCACCACATATCCAACACCACCACCACAACCAATAATACTCCACCACCACCACCACCACCACCACCTGCCGCCACCGCCGCCTCCACCACCACCACCACCAGTCTGCCGCCACCACCACCACCAGTTCGCCGCCGCCACCGGCACCACCATCACCGCCGCCACCACAAGTCCACCACTGCCAGTGGTATCAACAACTGAAGTTGACATCATAATATGGTATCAACAACCATAGTTGATCCAAAAAAAATTTCAGAATAAAATAATTAAAAAAAATGGTATCAACAACCGAAGTTGATCCCCAAAACAAAAATTAAAAAATTAAAAAATGGTATCAACAACCGAAGTTGATCCCAAAATCTGGTATCAACAACTAAAGTTGACCCCATATTCTAGTATCAACAACCAAAGTTGATCCCTAAAACAGAAATCTGAAAAAGAAAAAAAAATATGTTGTCAACAACCGAAGTTGATCCCAAAGTTTGGTGTCAACAACCAAAGTTGATCCCAAAGTTTGGCTTCAACAACCAAATTTGACGCTAAAAATCTTGCGTCGACAACCCAACTTGATACTAGAAGTGCACAAGTTGACCACATATATAACGAGACCGACAAAATATTTCCATGAAAGCACCTCCTTACCGGAAAGTATAAACAAAATAAGTGAAAAATGTCATCAAGTCATAAATCCTACGGTTAAGTATCATATATAAATCATATAGGGCAAGCAGATTCTTAAGATTAATCACTAAGAGCAACTGCAGTGGTGCGAGCATAACCAAAGACCAAAGAGGTAAAAAAAAGACCAAATTTTGGGTTTAGTCCGTGCTGTGACACTACGGGCAGAAGACTAAATTTGGTGGGGCGTAAATTATAAGTTCGCCCGATGGTGGAGCGTACGTTATAAGTTCGCCCGATGGAGCGAGATCCTGTTCACGTACTTGGGAAAAAACAAAAAAAAAAAAAGTTTATGGGGCGGAGGTATAATGCCCCCGCATTCAAGAAAACTAAAAACAAATGATGGGGCGGAGGTATAATAACCGCCCCAATATAAAAAAAAAAAACAAAAAAAAAACAAGCGAACGTATAGTTAACGCCTGGTGTGGGGCGTTAACTTTATGCCCGCCTGTTGTGGGGCGTTAACTATATGTTCGCCTGGTGTGGGGCGTTAACTATACGTTCGCTCGACTAAAAATTTGGGTTTGGTCTTGGTCGCCGACCAAATATAATCGCCCACTGTTGATTTAGTCTGGGATTTGGTCGATGGTCCGTCCCGTTACGCCTGGTTCAGAGACCAAATAAATGGGTTTAGTCGCCCACTGCAGTTGCTCTAAGGACTCGTACAGATGCAAATATATGTGCTTATAGACCCAATTACAAGAGACCGAGCATAATCTTGTGAAATAGCTTCCAAGTTTTTATACAAGCTCAAATTATTATATGCACATCAAAACAAAAAAAATTATTTTTTTATCCATACACTAAAAGTAAGGTACTAAAAGCTATGATCATTCATTCATTTGATGGTATAGTATGTTGTCTATAAATCTCCCACATACAAAGGACAACCGAGAAAGTCCAATTCTAGGAGTAATTAATTACTCATGGCTTAAACATATATATAGTCAAGAGAACTAGCTTTCAAGTGTCGCATCGGTATTCATTGATTCACTAACAGTTAGAGTATATGTCCAAAACATTCATTTTTATACTAAGCATTGGTTAAGATGCAAAAGCAATACCTGGATAATAAATGATGTTACCATGGTGGCGACACCACTTTTCCCACGAGAACCGGTAGAAAATGGATTAAGAGAAATAAGACTAATTTTCTGATCGGAGAAATCAATAGAGATATTTCCTCCAACAAATGGAAAACTGAGCTTTTGCTGAGATTCCATTATAGATATTTAGGCTTCCTCTTGTTGGAATAATTTTATTACCATTCGTGTATCAATTGCAAATCTCGTAGGAGACACTGTTGAAATCTTATATGTTTAGTATGTTGTTTCCGCCACGATTCTGACAAAAATTTCTAACCTATTTCCATCTCCATCACCACCGATTACAGTACCACCATCACGAACAGAAACTTAACCAAGACAAAGAAAATCATCATTTTTGTATTTGTTTATGATGATTGAATCTTCAGATTCAATTATTGATGACGATTTTCATCGTCACGTTTCCCAAACGATGCTTGAGATTAGGTTTTAAAATTCAATTTCTCGTTGTTCATCACCGGATTTAGGTTTTGATGTTCAAAATCGATCCAAATTGATTGTCTAGGAGGAAGTGGTGGTGGTTGATTTGGTGGGTGTATATAAGGTGGTGTTGGAACTGGCGGTGAGATTGGTCGAGGTGGTGCTAGAGTGGAGATGGCGATGATACAAATGGTGGTTATTCTCTGGATCTGAAAAATTTCTTATTTTTCTTTCTCACTCTAAAGAATAACGCAGGGATAAAAATATATTATTATTTTTTTCGGATTCCTATTAGATTACGGAGGGGTATTTGTAAAGGTCCTAAGGGCAGTTGTGAAGGCCCATCAAAACAAGGGGCAATTATCTAATTTCCACATTTTCAATTGGAGTGCAATATTAGATTGTAGTTAGGCGTAGTTTTTTCCTCCTGTAATTTTTTTTTTTTAAATAAAGATACTAACCTTTTACCAAAGGATTTAGACATAATCTCTCTTTAATTTCTTTTTATCCTCCTTTGATTGATTTCTTTTTTTCAATCCTCTGAATTATCTTTATACGTTAACTCTTTCCTTCATTCTCTTAAACTTTTGGAATTCCAAATCTTCTTCATATTCATAAATCAGGATTAATTTCCTTTCAATCTCTTAATTCTTCTTTTGTTTGATTTCTAATTGCTTCTCTGTATTATCTAATTACTTTATCTCTCCCCTTTCTATGTCAGGCTGATTAGCTTTGGTTTGCCGGCCATGTAGCCCCATTAGAGGCCGTTTAATCTATTGTTAGGCCGACCGAGCGAAGCGAGGGAGGACTCTATATATGGTAACTTTATGTCATTGTGGCTCGTGACTTTTTTTTCCAATTTGACATAAAAAGATTGAATAGATTAAATTTGGTGTCTGTCCATTAATGAAAATCCGAAAATATCCCTCAAAAAGGTGCGGACGTAATTAATTATATTCTTTTTTTTAGACTATTTCGTAGATAAGATGAAACAAGAAGGGTAACCGTGTAACTTTAGTGGACTAAAAAAAGGACACGGAGGTTGGAATTTTCTAAATTGTTGAGGGATGTTGTAGTAAAACTCCAGGCAGAGGTTGGAGGGTCGAATCCTAACACCTCCAAAACTTTCAAAAAAAAAAATTCTCTCTCTTTCTTCTTCTTCTTCCTCAGAAAAATCAAATCGACGGGATTCGGAGCTGCTCGTGATGCCACAGAGAAGAAATGGTCGTGTTGTTTTTTAAGTTGATTCACATGATGGTGTCTGTCAAGAATTAGGGTTGATTCTGTGAAGAACCATGAGAAGATTTGATGAAGATTAAATGGGTTTTTGCTCTTGATCCGAGACAGGAAAGAACAATGGTGCTATTGATTGATTTAAGAACACACGAAGGTTGGTGGCGTTGTTGAGATCGAGAATCTGTTGTTGGTGGTGTTTGAAGAGCGACTTCAATTGGTGAGAAGAATGGATTACAATCTGTTTTGGTTTAGGCGTCATGGGCATTTTGGTGATGAGAAGATGGAATTAAGAGGATATTTAGTCTTGCTGGTATAAAGATAGATGGGTTGTTGTATAACTCAGATTTTCAGGTGAAGAAGCTATGATATAAGAGCTCAATACAACAAGGAAAACAGACCTCTCAATAACAACAAAAAACTGCACACTGCATGTTTGATAAATTTCCTGAGAGAAGAATAAAAAGGGGTAAACATTCTACATACTTTTTTTTACTCATTTTAGTAATGTTAGGGATAATATGTTGGTGAACATGGAAACATGGTAGTAAGACATTGTTAAGTCTAAGACATTTGATTTTCAATCTCTATTGCTTGTTAAACGATTGTTGTGCTGCCTGCTAGTGTGAATTAATTGAAGACTCAATGTATCATACTGATGAAACTAACTTTGTTGGGTATGCGGAATGAGGAGGAACCCACTCTTGTGCATTAGCATAATTGCTTATTCATCTTGCTTTTTAATTAATCTGGTTCTTATAAATTTGCTGCCTTGGTCATGTCTAGGCATATATTGTTCTTTGTTTGCGTGTCCTTGAACATCAGTTGAGGATTTCCTTATGCTATTATACATTGATGTGTATGTTGTTATTTGACATACAATATTTGGTGGTACAATTAGTTCATAATGTCAGCCTAATGAGAATGTGGTCATTTAAGTATCCATTTGCCTTACAAACAAAGGTGAAATCACCTATTTGGGTATTGTGTATCTACCTTTTAGGCTCTAAGCTTATCTTTGAATTAAATACGTAATTAGTCGTTTTAGGAAAACTGCACACACAGCCATGTTTAGGCCTATTCCTGTGTGAATTGTTGATGTTTTTGACAGCGATTTCTTCACAAGAAGTGTTTACCTCAATATCCTCTATACTCATGTAAAAGGGCCTGATGTTTGGACTTGTCATTTAGAAGTTATAGCATCAAATGGACCGTCAGTTTCAACTAAAAATTCTGAAAGACAGCGGCTGACACGGTTTTGTTGTGTGATTTTGGAGTATTTAGAGTTTGAACTAGTTCACGGTGTCTCCTAAGAAGTTGTAGAGGGTTGTCTGGACTTTCTAGAATGGTATTACACCCCTGTTTTTCTTTTGTAATGTCGCAGGGGAAATAGCCTGGAATTGGCCGGGATCGAAGTCCGGCGAGTTAAAACAGTAAACCAGACGAGCTTTACAATTTTGCATTACGAATTTACAAGTCCGACTCCGTGCCAGATGGAACTAAATTTTGAGCACGAAATTTAGTTTTGCGTCAATTTTTTCGGTCGGCCATCCCACCGTGGCAGCGGTCATCTAGTAGTTTCTGTTTCTTATCTTCTATGGCGAATTTCACCGTTCTCATCTTGCTGGTCGTGTGTTGCTGCAACGGTACAAGCTGGGGTTCACGCTTTTTACCTTCAATTTTACATGATTCAGAGATAAATCTTTAAGGATTTTCTTTCATCCACTTCAAATTGACTAAATCGGGGGCTCCTCTATCATTCCACAAGGTTTGATTTTGTTTTTTGATTGATTTAATTTTGACTCATCTTTTAATCCAGCATTAGGGGTTACTATTGCTCTTTTCTAATGCCTTATTTGCTGCATTCATTTTAATTGGCTAATGACCCCTTTCTCAATTGTTTGGTTCTTGTCTCTGGGTCAAATTTCTTCTTCCTAAATTTTCGTTGTTGCTCCTATTTGGTATCTTAGCTAAAAGTTCCATTCGTTCACAGTGTGTTTGCTTTAATGTGCGCGAGTCCTTTTCAATATTTGCTCGCATACAAAGTGATTGTTAGTATTCTCATTTCTTAGAATTCATCCTAGCCCTGCATATATCATTTTAAGACATTTTCACCCTTTTAACTTGGTTTATTGTTTCAAAGAAGTGTTTTTAGTATTGCTGGCCTTTAAAGCCCCATTTGTTGTCGACTTCCAGTTTCCTCACTGCGGCCTAACTATTTTGGGTTTGTGTCGGATCGATGAATTAAGGTCTGTTTTTTTTTTCTGGTAAAATAGTTATCACCCAGTAGGTTAATTTTGTGACTGTCCGTAGTTTTCTCCGCTGTTATCTTACTATTCTGGTGTTTGTGTCAGCCTATTTCTCGGCTGGTTTCAAGTTTTCTTTCTTGTAGAATAGTTTCTTCAGCGATTACCTTTTTATTCTTGGCCAGCTTTACCCAAAAATCATCCTTCGTTTGATGTCTATAAGTTCATGTACTGCATAGTTTCTTGGGTGGTCCCTCTTTGAGACATTTTTGTGTTAGTGTCTCTTTTCTCTCATTCGGTATTACATTGGTTCTATTTAGCTGACGATTTAAACTTTCCCAGTTTTTTTAGAGCTTTGCTTTTTCTTTGGCCAATTTGGATGTAGCTTTTAGACATTACATTTTTAATTAATTTGGTGACAATCCCCCTTAGTCCCCTGATGATCTCATCTTTGAGATTGGCCTCCCCCCGTTAGTCCTTTGATCTCAGCATTGAAGTTGGTATTCGTGGCAGATCGATTTGTTTCTGTGTGTTGTAACCTCTTGATAGGTATTTGTGTTTTTTTCCTTGACCCAACAGCTGCTCTACTCTACACTTCCTCTTTAGCAAGTAATTTCTGATGTCCCTCGCCATCTACTTAACAGATACTACACAGATTTAACGGTATCCTAAATGTGGTTACTGGGCCGGTAAGCTGTCCCATTAATCTGGATATCATTTTCTTATCATACTTGTTTGACTCTTTATAATTTATCTCTCTTTTTTGACTCTTGTAATACGCTGTCTGCTAGGTTCAATTTTTTTTTCTTTCATACTTGTTTCTCTTCATTTAATTTCCTTGTTTAGCTATTTAAATTTGCTCAATTCCCAGTCATTTTCTTCCTCTCCAACATTTCTCTTTAGTCAGTTTAGTCTTTCTCGATCTCTTTCTTAATGAAACTTTTATCTTGGAATGTCCAAGGTATTGGGACACCAATCACCAAGGATCATTTAAATCACCTTTGCCAGTTGCATAAACCAGATATCATTTTCTTATCTGAAACAAAGGCCCCATTCGACAGAATGGACCTTGTTTTGAAGAAATTTAACTTTCATGATTGGTTTATAGTTCCTTCGGTGGGTATCGCTAAGGGGTTAGCAATGCTTTGGCACAATAATGTTGATTTGAAATTAATCTCATCTCATCTAAATGTGTGTCATTTTGAAATGTTAATTGGTGACAAAGAAATAGAAATTACTTGCGTTTACGGTGCAGTGGAAGCAGATGAGAAAATAGCACAATGGTCATATATTTCAGATCTTGCCAAACAAATTCAAAAGCCTTGGGTTCTAATTGGAGATCTGAATATCATCCTGGATCCGGGAGAAAAACAAGGCGGCAACAATTCGAGCTCTAGCATCAAGGCTTTTGTTACTCAAGTTATCGACTCTTTGGGTCTCCAAGATGCGGGTTATGAAGGAGCACCATTTACTTGGTCAAATAACAGAAGCGGAGATGCTAATATCTGCGAAAGGATTGATAGAGCTTTATTTTCTTACCAGTGGATTCAGATTTTCCATAACACAAAGGTAAGTCACCTAACAAGAGTTGGTTCTGACCATACCCCTATACTTTTTGACTCCAACCCGGAAACAAAAAGACTTTGCAAACCATTTAGATGCCTAAGATCCTGGCTTTCGCACCCTACGTTAGCAACTGTAGTGGCAGCATCTTGGAACCTCCATTCCTCAAAATCTCTGACAGAACTTAGCCTCTAACCTAAAATCTCTCTCTTCAGACCTAGCCCAATGGAATTCCGATGTTTTCGGCAATATTCATAAAAATATTAAAACTCTTAATAACAAAATAGAAAATATTCACAAATCCGGGAACTTCTCTTCTAAAATTGATACTCTTAAGAACCTCCAAGCTGAACTGGGGAAATGGTACAAGATTAAAAATGATTATTACCATCAACTATCTAGGGATAAGTTCTTTAAAGAATATGATCAAAACAGGAATATTTCCATGCTATACGCCTCTAATAGAAAAAGGATCAATGCGATTCACTCTCTTAGGGAGCCTTCTGGTCTTTGGATATCAGACCGAGACCAAATCAATGATTTATTGATCAACCATTTCACCCAAATTGGAACTTCTCAAATGGGTAACTACAATGTCGACCTCTCAGAGAAATAATCCAACCTTGCATCTCAGATTCGGAAAATTCTTCTCTAACCCAAATTCCATCCAAAGAAGAAATTTGGTCAACTCTCTCGAAAATGAACCCTTGGGAGCTCACGGTCGGACAGATTTCAAGGGGTTTTTCAAAGCCAATTGGGAAATCTTGGGGTCGAGATATTACAAACACCATACAAGAATTTTTTAGAGCAGGATTATGACTCATGAATTCAACCATTCTTATATTACTCTTATCCCAAAAATATCAACACCTCAAACCCCAGCGGATTTCAGACCGATCAGCCTCAGCAACACGATTTATAAACTTATCTCTAAGATCATAGCCAATAGAATAAAACCCCTATTGAATAGGATAATTTCTCCCAATCAATCGGCTTTTCTTCCAGGGAGACAAATTACAGACAACATTATCATAGCCCATGAATTGATTCATTCTATGAAAACTTCCAAAAAAAAGAAGGGTTTTTTTGCTCTTAAGATAGATCTCTCCAAAGCTTTTGATAGAGTTGAGTGGCCTTTTATTAGAAAAGCTTTATCCTCTTTTGGCTTCAGTGATGGATGGGTTAATCTCATCTTTCAATGCATCTCCACTACCTCCTTTGCTATCCTTCTAAACGGATCCCCATGCCCAACTTTTTCCAATTCAAGGGGTTTAAGACAAGGTGATCCTTTATCCCCGTATCTTTTCTTAATTTGCATGGAGATCCTCTCAAGACTTCTTGAAAAAGCAACAAGAGAAAATAAAATCTCGGGACTTCAAATAAATAAACACGCCCCTACCATATCCCATCTATTCTTCGCCGATGATTGTTTTCTTTTCACCAAAGCGGACACAGGAGAAGCGAAAAACTTATTGGATATCTTATCTCAATTTGGGAATTCTGAGCCAAATGGTTAATCTTCAAAAATCGAATCTATTTTAGCCCCAAAATTCATCCCAAACATGGGAAAATAATAGCAAAAATCCTTAAAGTCCGGTGATGACTAAAAAAGACAGTATCTAGGAACTCCTCTTTTCTTTGATAAAAACAGAAGGAAAATTTTGAGCCGCTACTTCAAAAATATTATAATACCTTACAAGGTTGGAAATCAAAGTTGCTATCTCGAGGCCCAGCAGTCTTAATTCAATCAATTCTTCAAGCGCACCCGACATATCGAGATGCGGATGCTAGCTCTTCCTAAAGAAACCCTAAATAAATTAGATAAAATCCCGAGAGAGATTTTTGGTGGAAGAAAGATAGGTCAAAAAGGTAAAGGTGGTTATATAAAGGCGTGGAAAGGCATGTGCAAGCCAAAAACACAAGGGGGATTGGGAATAAAAAATCCTCATAATTTCAATATAGCCCTTTTAACAAAACTAGCTAGCGAGTAATGATGGAAAGAGATCAGCTATGGGTTAAACTTCTACAAGTTTAAATATTTCTATAATTCGAATCCTTTCGATCCTACAAGAAACTATGAGCTATCATGGATTTTGGACAAGCATTGAGAAGGTCTAAATATAATTAAAGGAAATTATATATGGCAAGTGAAAAATGGAGCTCATACGAAGATTTGGGAGGACAAATGGATTCGAATACGGATATATTAAATAAACCAAGGGACAAAGAGATGATAATTTTCCAAAAAAAGTTCAAGAGCTAATAAATAATGAAGGATATTGGGACACGGAAAAGCTAGATAATTTGTTCTCTCCAGATATAAAAGAAAGAATTCTAGCTATTACCCCA
This sequence comes from Papaver armeniacum, assembly GCA_023531295.1. Lineage (NCBI taxonomy): Eukaryota > Viridiplantae > Streptophyta > Magnoliopsida > Ranunculales > Papaveraceae > Papaver > Papaver armeniacum. Next base: position 68,273 of record JAJJWW010002583.1, read on the forward strand.
AATAAAGAAGATAGTGACAGGATAAGATGGGCTCACCACCAATCAGGAGATTTCTCGGCAAAAAATATATATAACTTTCTCATTAATCGTAATTATGATAATGAGAATGATATTGATTTTCCGTGGAAAAACTATGGAAGTTGCGGACTACCTCGGATCGCATGTTTATTTGAAATTAATTTAAAGCTTTACCGACCTTGAGTAGACTAGCGGCTCATAACCCAGAGGTTTCCCAGTGTCAAATGTGCAATAACCAAGCTATGGAAACGGAAAATCATCTTTTAGAACATGTCCTTTTGCCGAGGCAGTTTGGTTTGGTTGCTCCTTGGAAGCGGTCAATTAGCGAGTTAACACGGATGTGATTAACAAGTGGATTGAATTTTGATCACCCGATCAAAACTTCTCGAAATTTAGTGAACAAGTTGCAATCATTCTTTGGTTTCATATGGAAATATAGATGCGAGGTTGTTTCGGAAAACTGTTCGGATCCTTCATTTTTATTTAATTAAACAGATAAAAAATTTCATTACGTCTTCGGTTATCAAGGAAGAGACCAAATCTCAAGGCATCCGAAAAACGAAAATTACCAATCACATGTGGAACAACATCAGGTCAGATTGGATAATTTTTATTGATGCGTCCTTTAAAAAAGAAAATCTATCCATGGGATATGCCTTTATTCTATACTCGGTAGACCAAGAAGCTTTTCTTCATATTTCAGCCGGATCTGATTGGGCTTCCTCGGCGTTACATGCTGAAGCAAAAGCTCTGTTAAATGCTTTAAAGTGGCTAAAAAATAATATTCTTTCTAGCGTATGTATAGTCACTGATTGTAAACTCCTTCGAGATTCTATCACCAAACAAGATACAGAAGCTTCATGGGCTGCGGAGAATACTATTAAAGAAGCAATGTACTTATTGGATAAACTTCCTCAAGCTCGGGTTAAATTTATTAACGGGGACTACAATCTTTGCTTGTGACTCGGTTGCAAAAGAAGCAAGGATCCGAAAGACTTCATCATATGTCATCACACTTGTGTCAACGAGTGCGAAAAGAGAGTATTACTTCTAATATTTTTGATGAAAATGAAATTGTAGATCTTCTGTATTACATTGCTTAAGTTAATATATTAACCTTTTCCATCAAAAAAAAAAAAACCTTTTACCAAAGGAAAAAAAAAAGAACTAGTGGAGGATGAAATTCCCAAGAAAAGCCCAATAAACCTCAAATTTTTAGCATCTAACCAGGCCCGCAGCAAAAGACACAAGGTGACTGCCCTATGTCTCAGGCTTACGGCTTTTGAGCCGTTCCATTTTTGCAGCCACATCGCACTCTAAATCGCGTCCATTTTTGTGACTCATATAGCTTAGGGGTTAGAAAAACAAGATGCTACCTTTCTACGTTCATTTACAAAAGCATTTTTCCTCAAAGCGAAGCCTACATTTTAGTTTAGTACAAGATTTCTTTCATTCCCAAAATTAAACAAGAAATATGTTATTGATATAAACATGAAGAACACATTAAGATAAAAGTATATTGAAAAAAAAAAAAAAGGAAATCAATTTTTTCACTGATAACAGGATAACACTCCAAACTACCATCACGCAAACTGTGAACGGAACATTATAACTTCTGAATTACACATGAATATTAAGTGATTTAAGAAAAGAAAATATATGATAAAGATTTTATCACATGTCTCTTTTTGTGTGTAAAAACTATGTTTAGTTTGCATCTATTAAAAGAAAAATGTTCACCATACATTTAACTTAGAGCCTTGACAGTTTATTGCTTCATAAATGCCAAGAGTTGAGGTACCAGAGGATATTGAACGGATCAGATGCAAAACAAAGATCACCCAGGTTTTTCAAATGCCAATTACTGAAATTCGCAGGGAGATTTTTGCAGATGTTGTATTTGGTTTCTGAAGTGAGAGTTTGCTTTTCGAGATACATGTTTTGTTGGAGCGTTAAAAAATGAGAGGACAAGAATTGTTGAAGCAAACTATAAATGATATAATGCGAAATAGGTTGTCATGTTAAAACTAATTACTGGTCTTGGTCTTGCTTATATGTTTTCATGTCTCTCACTTCATTTGTTATGACATACATTAGTGTCTACATCATGTTTGTTTGTTGTAAACGTTCATTTGTCCTCTAATTTGCATAGCTTTAGTCATTGTTGATTAGGAATTTAAATGTCTTGCATTCTAAAGATAAAAAGATGGGAAGAACTGAGATGTAGATGCCGGAGGAAATTGAATTGCATTTGTAGTGGGACTAATTATTTTCCTCAATGTAGCATCTTGGATTTTTACGAATTTCAAATAGCATTTTGAAAACTTTCTTTTTTGAATTATAATTCAAGGTTCTTCTGATTTTCTAACTTTTTTTTTTGCAACTGAAAATATATTTATTGGGAAAATTTAAGTCAATACAAAAGATGAGTCGATAGACAACTGATGAGAAATTGCTGGAGGGGAAACACATCCCCAACTATTAGTTATTCTATCTATTCTAGCCAACTTAGATAGAATGTCAGTTACCTTATTTCTCTCTTTTGGAACAAAGGAAAGTTTCCAAGAGGTAAAAACTGAAAAAAATATTTTAACATCAAGAACAGTGTGTTTCAGTCTCCAATCAATGGCTCAATTGTCTTTGTTGACAGCATCATCAACGACTTTGGCATCCATCTCAAAGTGAACCCTCTCTAGCTTTAGCTCCTTGTCCCATTGCACAGATCGCCATAGTCCCATGCACTCATCCTGCTCTTCACTTCTGATTCCCCTTAGATGGATGCACCTTGCCGCTTGTTGTGTTCCTGCAAAATTTCTAATTATTAGTCCAATTCCTCCTGTAAGATTAGTTGAATCAAAAGAACCATCACAATTTATAGTAAGATAGTTTAATGGAGGAGGCATCCAATGAACAGAATGACGATTCACTCTCTGAGATACACGATAGTGCTTGTTATTTATAGTCAATTGTTCTTCAATCAACAGTCTGCATTTCTAGATAATTGCTTCAGGGCCTGCATTGCTTTGTTGAAACACTTTTCCACATCTCTCTGAACATAGACTCCAAGCTATTATAGCTCTTTTAACCACATCATTTTCAGTTATAACCCCGTTAATCAGACTATCAAACCAACTACATATCCACTCAGATAAATCACCAGAATTATTAGTTGTCCAGACAATGATGGCAAACCACACTGCTCTTGAGAAATTGCAGTGCATGATGAGATGCGATGCAGATTCTGTGTGAAGATTACAAAAGGGACAAGAATCGTCATCACCCACAATGGCATATCCAAGAGCTTCTTTAGTGGACAAAAGATTGGTAATAGCTTTCCACAAGAATTGTCGGATCCTTGGTAATGTTGGCAACTTCCACATTCTGTTATAAATTTTTCTCAACATATCACCCACTGTTTGCATTAGTGTTGTCTCATTATACATCTTCTGATAACATGATTTCACGGAGAATCTTCCATTTTTCTCCAATAACCAAATTAATCTATCTGGTTGAGAATGATGAATGGAAATAAGAGAGATAATGTTTACAACCTCTGGATCAAATAATTCTTCAAGCAGTGGGAAATTCCATTTTATAGAATTTGAACTGAATAATTGGTGAACATGACTATAGTTATGAGCAGTCATACACCCTTGTTTTGGATGAGGAGCTTCTTGTAACTCTGGTATCCAACGATTCTTCCAGATGAGTATAGATTCACCATTTCCCAAGTTCCAACAACTATGCTTCTTAATGAATTGAAGTTCAGAGCTGATACTGCGCCAAGACCAAGTTGTATTGGTTTTATTTTTTAAGTCAAAAAGATCACCATTTGGAAAATATTTCGCATGCAAAGACTTTGCCATAATTGAAGTTTGATCCGTACAGAGCTTCCAAGATGACTTGGTCAACAATGCTCTATGAAACGTGTGCATATCACGAAAACCCAGAACACCTTCTGGTTTAGGATGACAAGCTCTTTTCCAAGTTATGATATTCCTGCCCTTATTGGACTTTTTATTTTTCCAGAATGCCTGTTGTGAAGCATTCATCTTGGTGATGGTACTGTCTGGAAGTTTGAAACTTTGCATATGATGAATTGGGATGGCATTTGAAACATTCTTAATCATCACCGATCTTGCAGCTTCTAACATGTTGCTTGCATCCCATTTAAAGAACCGATTATTCATCTTCTCATATAGGACTGCAAAAGGGACTTTCCTTTTTATGCCAATAAAAAAAGTCAAACCCAAATATTGTTCTTCTTTAAGATTCATCTCACGTACCTGTAGAATACCACTAAGTATTTGACATGAAGAAGACTCCATATTCCTACTAAAGTAAACTGCAGACTTATTAAAATTTATCAATTGCCCTGAGCAGACACTAAATTCCTCTGTAACTTGAAGGAGTTTGTTAGTCTGATCCAGATTAGACTTGCAAAAAAGTAGACAATCATCCACGAAAAGTAGATGATTAATTTTAGGAGCTGATCTTGAGATTTTCATACGTGTGAGTTGCTTTGTCTTTTCACAATAAGCTAAAACTCTTGAGAAAGACTCCATTGCCAAGATGAATAAGTTTGGAGATAATGGATCTACTTGACGAATGCCTCTGGTTGGATTAAAATCCTTAGTTGGACTGCCATTCAGAAGAACTTTAATTTGAGTTGTGCTTATACATTGATAGATGAGCTGACAAAACTTGTCTCCAAAACAAAATTTTTTAAGAACATCAATTAAAAAACTCCACTCTAATCTGTCGAGGGCCTTTGACATCTCCATCTTGAGAGCTAAGTGACCACATCTACCCTTTTTTTTCTCATAGATTGCACAATCTCTTGAACTAAACAAACATTCTCTGAAATTAGTCTCCTTGGTGCATAGGCAGCTTGCATAGGTGAGATGATGTTGGTAATGTATTTTTTCATTCTTAAAGAGATTATTTTAGAGATAATCTTATAGACTGTATTTCATAAAGCAATTGGTCTAAAGTCCTCAGGTTTACTTGGAGATTGAACTTTGGGTATGAGGGAAATTCTGGTTTTGTTTAATTACTTGAGAAGAAAGCCTGAGTGAAAGAAGGACTATATCATATTACACACATCATTCTTTACTATAGGCCATTGAGATTGATAAAAGCCAGGTGGGAATCCATCTGGACCTAGACTTGTCCAAGGATCCATACTCATAAGAGCATTGTATATTTCTTGCTCAGAAGGAATTGGTTCAAGTTCTTGATTATCTTCTTCAGTAATGATTGTAGGAACATGTTGCAGAAAGAGATAAATATCTGCCGGAGTTATTGAAGACATGATCTTTTGGAAATTATTGTTGAGAAGTTCTCCTAAATAATCCTTGTCTGAACACCATGTACCAGCTGAAGAGAGAAGAACATCTATCTTGTTACGAGATCTCATCCTATTTACCTTGATATGGAAGTACTTAGAGTTTTTATCCATGTCATTGAAATAATGGTCTATTGCTTTCTGTATATTTGAACTAGCAAGCATCTCATCAAGAACACTAATCTCTTTCTCCAGAATTACGACTGCATTAGTGTTGTTACCATCCTTGTTTGAAGCTTGAAGTTGAGCAACATCTGACTTAAGGTTTAGAATTCTTCCTTGAATATCTCCAAAAGTAACTTTACTCCACTTAGACAAAATATGTCTAGTATTAGAAAGCTTATTAGAAATAACAAAAGCACTAGAACCTTGATAGCAAGTAGACCATGCATTCTTAATCTCTTCATGACATTTATCATTTTGCAACCAGTGTTCAAAAAATTTCCAGTTTCTACCATTAACTCTATCAGATTTGTATAAGTCTAGAAGAATAGGACAGTAATCTGATCCTCTTTAAGTTAAATGAGTGAGAAGGGCATCGGGATAAATTAAAGACCATTCACTATTAATTAGTGCTCTATCAATTCTAGATTTATACTTACCAGTTCCATGTTTATTGCTGGTCCAAGTGTAAGGTTTTCCACTAAAAGCTAAGTCATTTAAGCCTGCATTTCTTATAGCATTTAGGACTTCATGAGGACTAGAGCTAACACTCTGAGTATTTCTATCTTCAGGGACCATAGTGATGTTTAAATCTCCAATGAGAACCCAAGGAATCTTAACAGATTTACTAAGATTTAGAATATAAGACAATTGCTCAGGTTGTTTATCTTTATAAGAGGTACCATAGACACAAGAAAGGAACCACTCTCCTTTACTTGGGTCATTGGAAACAATTGCATGGATCATTTTATCTTTGGAACCAACAATATCTAAAGAGAAGCCATCTTTCCATAAAAGAAGGAGACCACCAGCTAATCCAATAGAGGGCACATAAACTTTATTAGGAAAGTCTAAGAAACTAGATAACTTAAGGATCCTGTCAGCATTAATCTTTGTTTCAGCTAAAAAGAGGATGTCAGGAGAGTGTAACCTATTAAGATGTTGAAGATGATCTCTAGTATCTTTTCCTAAAAAACCTTGACAGTTTCAACTTAAAACTTTCATATTGAGAGGGTTATAGAACTTTAGAATATATCAAGAAGACAGTAAAGAGAAAATACTTGAAAAACAAGAATTTGAAAGTTAAAAATAAGGACAATTTAGAGTAAAAGAAGACAATACCACAACAGCAGAGGCCTCTTCAACATCATGAAAATACTCCTTGTCAGCCAGCTCTCCTTCCTCAATCAAATCATGCTCCATATCGATAGCCTCGGTAGTAGATGATATTTTTCCAGCATTCTCTTCCTGATTATGAGCTTTAGCAATGGGAATGATGTCATCAGCTAATTCCTCTTCAGCTTCATTGTTTCTGGATCTCTTAAGTTTCCTTACTGAACTCGTTCTTCATGAGCATCACTGATTTGTTGTTTCTGACATGCTTCACAAATTCTCTGAACCAACAAGTTTATATCATCAATTATTTCCACACCATAAGCATTGGCTAGTTCATGAATGTAGGAAATATATTCCTCATTAGTATAACGTCTTATCTTCAGATCATCCGTAACATTCTCACACTCATCATCATTATGATCAATGATGAAGAATTCTTTGAATAAATTATGAGATTGTCTTTCCCAGTGATATCGAACCCAAGAAACTCCACCTGCAGCAGTATTCCACCAACCTCCCTTGTGGAGTGGTTTTGATAAATCAATCCTCACTCTAGCAGTTATCATACTTCCAGCTCCTGACCTACAATTTTCTGGATCAATCCATATCTTATCTCCAAGTTCATTAACAGCATCATTGACGACAAAACTAGAATGGTGTTCAAACATTAAATGTTGGAATTGAACATTCCATTCTTGATGAGTGAACTTTTGATCCTGCACCGGGATAGATGCGTTATAAACAATGAGATTTAGATGACCTTTGAGAATATTCCAGGGTCCTTTTTTGATAACAACTTCCATAGTTTCTGAAGAGTAAAACTTAAATAGAAAGATGTTTCTATCCAAAGCACGAACTTCTTTGACTTTGTATCTTTTCCATAAAGAGGTAGTTGCTTTCCTCACCTCCTCAGTATCTTTTGGATCTTTGGAAAAAAGTTTACCTATTAAGGTGTTTTTCCATTCATTTTTGACTTCAGAGATGATAGTTTTGTCGGAACCTAGAGTCCTTCTCATTCTTCTGGCACATATATCTCGAATGGTAGTATTCTGCATCTTACTGGTGATGGCTGAAACTTGGTTATTAGAGGAAGACACCATTTTAGCTGGGATGAGCAGATGGGGCTTGATAAAATGATAATAAGGTTTTGAGCTTTCTGTTACGTACTTTATATAAATATATGCATGAGATATAAGTGTATCATTAATGCATATCTTTTGATAGCCAATAAAAGATGAAAGAGATAACCAAATAACAATTATTTTCGGTGAAGAATTATTCTCCATAAATGACTGCATGGTCAACGGAACCAAAATCGGAGGACAACTATCTTGATTGCATTTCTTCCGTTCCTTGATTGTGGGAAGATTGAAAAATTTGAAATTCAAATTTTGGTTTTGACTTTGAAGAATCGGCCAGGCCGAGTTGAGCTGATGAGCATTGTAGGTACTCATGTAATCATACACATGATTCACTTGACTAGAATACTGGAACATACTTTTGAAGATCATCTGGCGGAGCCGATAATACATTAGTTGATTGTAACAATATAGCTAGCAGAAGAAGAGATTTGAACCAAGAGGTCCAACACTGGATGCTTTCCATGATAAACTAGAGACCCTGCAAAAGAAAATTAGTGAGATATTAGATAAAGAGAGGTATAGAGTAAAAAAGATATGTAATCAGATTAACATTAACAAAGTTTGTAGGGACCAAAAGAAATCCAAAGAGAGAGTTACTATGCTAAAACCCTAATTGAGTAAAAGAACAACAGTTTTGAATTGAAGAGAACTAGAAGAATAACATAGATTTTGTATTAAAAGAATCTATGAGGATAACAGTTAAAACAATGTAACTACGATATTCTAGTAAAAGAAAAGAATCAGAGATCTAAGAGGAAAGCATGATTAAAAGATATAAAAACATATTAGAAACATGAATCAAGATGGAATATTGCAAAACATTTCAAGAATTATTTTTAATGAGTTAGACTCATCAATCGCCCGATCATGCATACATATCTCAACCGATTTTCTAACTTCTATCTTTCTTTAACGGGCATAAAGTGGCTTGGGTTTCGTAGAAAAAAAAAGATTATTTCTTTTCTTCTTGAGTTTAATGTTTTGCAATTTTGTTTTCTTCCCAGATTTTAATCATATCATAAAGATTTAGGCAGTACTTAGGATTTAGGATTTGTAAATATAAATCTTGAGGTAAAAGCCTTGTTAGTCTTTTGGTCATTGATTTCATATTTATTTGAATTTTGTTCCACCTAATTGTATCCTTTATAATTGGGATGCACTTGTGTTATAATTTATTTTATCTTTGTAAACTTGTGTGATGGGGTTTTCCTCTATTTTATTATATAATTTCAACCTTTTAAGTCAAAAAATATATATTATGCTTGTTTTGATTTAGAATAGTCTGCTAACATATGGGTTGAAGATCCCTTAAAATGATTCATTTTAAAGTGTTATCCGATCGAGAATGCTATACATGTGCATAAAAGAGTAGTTTAAAATTTTGAATTAACAACAAAACTATTGCCCAATCACCTCTATTTCACGAAGTGAAAGTATCAAAATTGGCAAGAGTTAGTGAAAATAATATAATAAAAATACTATTTTTACCGAGAAAGAGACAAAGTTTTAACGGCGGTGTTAAAAACAGGGGGAAATTTTGATCGCGCGCCTTCACAACTGTTGGATATCCTAGATGTGACATCAGCAAATAGTAGAGATAACCGGAGTTAAACAGTCGTATTTTCTTTAACTGCCGTATCTTTCCAGGATATATTTCACATATCCTGTTGTTCAATTTACCCCAAATCTTCGTATTCTTCCTTTATTTTTGGAGCCAACCATTCAGTTTACCCAAATATTCCTATTCTTTCTTTATTCGTATCCTTTCTTTATTTTTGGCGCCAACCAGATCTGTGAAACACAGAGATCCCTTCCATTTCTGCTTCAATGATCAATCAATCATGGCAATGTCGAAACACTACTATAAATGCTAACATCATCTTCTTTGCCTTATTGTTTAGATAGTTTTTAAAATGATTAAGGTAAGTGACAAAAAGAGAGGATCGACGTATGTAGTTTATTAACGTCAGACATACAAGAAGATAGGATCGACGTATGTGCTATGTAGCATATAATAAGATTGTAAATGTTTAATCCCATGCAGCTATATATATATATATATATATGTTAATTAATGTTCGCAATTATTCGAAGCTGTAGGGTTGTTGTTATACGAATAATTAGCATCGAGGTTGAAGGATACTTGTGCTAATGAAAACTGAGTGTGGGGGATATGTTGGTGCCATAAGATATGAAGGGAATTGGGGAGGTTATTACATAAGGATCTCTTGAGCTCTTACTGGCATTTTCTATGAAAAATATTCTAGTTATCTCCTTTCCGCAACATCTCTCAGTATTTGAGACTGGTTCTTGGCCATCTTTTTTATAGAAAAGAATGAGGGCTAAAACCCAGATAGTTGTTGTTGATTTTGGCTCACACAAAGAATTATATATAGTACAATGGCTGGTTTTTTATGCGAGGAGAAATTCAAACAGTCAGTCATTCCATCCCTTGTGTTGATGGTCGACCATATATACATAACTCAATCTCACCTGATAGGGAGAATGAAAGAGACAAGGAAAAAATACAACTGAATCAACGTACATGTAGTTTCAACGGATGCCCCTCCCATGTAGTCAAATTCAAGGGAATATCAACAGGACTGTAACAGCTGCAAAGGAGATACCAGAAGTAACAAATTTCTAATCAAACAAAGCAAATACATTAGAATATCAAACTGGTCTCAGGAAATAGTCAAATGCAAAATTCTAAGCAATAACAAACTCAAAGTTGTGGCAGAGGATATTTTAAAACTTAAAAACAAAAAATGTGCACACAACACTCCCATAAATTGAAATTGATTGCAACTACACTGAACGGAATAATCTGAAGAATTATATGTAACAGTTCGAGCTAAGGAACAAATAAATGATGTTACCTTGTAAGCAAATCCCTAAAAGCTAAATCCAGATCAAATAAAATATGAAGAAGTAAACTAATGTTACTCAATACATAAGAAGCATCCAGCGTATTAGCTATTGGGAATAAGCATATACAACCATACATATCCTTAAATAACCATTAACCTAATGTTATTAGCTTTGTTTACTAATGTTGATTATCAGAAAAACGAAAATTGATTGGAGATCGTTACACCAATAGACAAGATTGTAATGAAATATATTAAACATCAATACGAGACAATTACCTGCAGTACTGTAGTGTAAAGAGAGCTTGAAAATCTTTGTTTTTTTATTTAGTTATGGTTACAATAAAATTTAGGTTTCCAAATAGAATAATATGAAAAAATTTCTTGGCGCCAAAAATAAAGGAAGAATACGAAGATTTGGGGTAAATTGAAAAATAGGATATTTTCCTAGAAAGATACGGCAGTTAAAGAAAACTAGATTTTGTGCCCGTGCTACGCACCGGGCGGACCCAAAAACCGCTTTGTCTCGCCCGATCCTGATGTATGTTTAGGATTTTTGATTTGGTGTAGTCCGGCTTCGCCTCGTCCCGATACATGCTTAGGATTTTTTATTTGGTGTGGCTCGGCTTCGCCACGCCCTGTCGCTTAGGCTTTTTTATTTAGTGTGGCTCGGCTTCGCCTCGCCCCGTCGATGCATTTTTGATTTTGTGTGGCGAGGCGAGTTTAGGATTTTTGATTTGGTGTGGCTTGGCTTCACCTCGCCTCGTCCCGATGCATCAACTCCTTTAAAATCCTAAGTCATATGAGCTCTCACGTTGCACCATGTGTAGGATCATAATATCGCAACATACAAGACTCGCGGGATTAATAAAGCAGTTTGTCGCGAGGCGATCGCGAGAGCTAAAATAAACGCCGCAATGAATAACACCAGGTAAAACATAAAGAAGATGTGAGACTGGCGAGGGTTAAGAAGTGTCGCGAGAATGAATGTTTGTGCATCTGCGACACTTCGCGAGACATTCCCGAAAATAAAGGGTAGCTTAGCTGTCATCCACCATGTATTACCCTATATAAAGGGCTAAATGAGTTTGTAAAGGGGGGAGATCTTTTTGGAATTGTTAGGCAAGTCAATAGGAGAGAGAAAGTTTAAGAGTGCTTTAATTTCTAAGTGTAATTCTATTATCCTGTGTAAACATTTCATGGATTCAATCAATAAATATTCTTGATCTTACTTCTTTCAATGGATTAATTAAGCAAAATCGAGTAAGGGGTGTAGTGTGGGATTTCACTGCTACTACATATGCGCTAGAAACGAGGGATTGAGCGAGAGATTGACGTAGAAATTGGAAGGAATTTGGATTGACGAGAGAAAAGATTTGGAGAAGATACTCAAGAATTCATTGGAAAAGAAAAATGGCTAGAAGAAGAAATGTACAAGGGCAACCAACAATTGTAAGAAGAAGTGGGAGACTTCTTTGGAGAAAGGAGGAATGAAACGGGAGAATCGTCAAGAATGAATATGAGAAATGATGGAGAAGATCAAAACCAACCACCGATCTCAAAGTAGCAAACGCGGCTGTGGATTATGATAGAGTAAGTGTACATACTTGGAGGTCGATTCGAAGATGAGAGAGAAGAGGAGCGGCGGTGGTGAACAATGGACAAGGAGAGCAAGGAATGAATGGAGAAAACGAAGAAATCGCGGCATTAGAAAGATTGAGAAAAACAATACACGAAGAGAGACGACTAGAGGCGAGAGGAGCGAGCAAACTTGACAAGACAAAATCATGAATTGAGGATGGAAAATATGAGGTTGCAAAATAGGAGATCTAGAAGTAGCGTGAGATCAAGTTCAAGATCGAATAGGGAAGAAAGAAGGAGAGTTTTACCAACGAGAGAAATGCGGGAAGAAACACAAAATCCAGTACGAGCATGGCGAGAGAAGAGGGAAATAGAAGATCGTTACATTCCTCAACCCGAAAATCCTCAAAATGAGCGGAATAGGGAAAATCAAGGAAACATGCAACTCAAGAACCGAATGACCCAATTTCTTTGAAGGGAGAATAATCTTGCACGGGAGAGAAGAAGCGAGAAGAAACCGAGAGATTGAGGATGACATTGAGAGACACTACATTGAACAAGCGCGGCTAGCTCGCGAGAGAGAAAGGATAAGAGAAGAAATGGAAAATCAAGAGATGGAAGAGGCAATCCGGCGGAATAACCATGACAACCGCGAAAGAAGGAGGGAACAAAATCGTACCAATAGAAATATTAATGAAGAATATGAGAGGGTGCGAGATGAGAGGTGAGAGACAGCCAAGAAGAGGGAACAACCGATATAATGGCGTGCGGTGTGAAAGAAACGAAGAAGAGCGTCGCGGGAAAGAAGAGGAGAAAATAACGGCGGGAAGGTCAAAATAGGCACGAGCGAAGAAGGAGAGAAGCGAGTTAAAAAGACCGGTAGAATCAAATTCGAGGCAAATGAACAAATCTTAAGAGAGCTACATTTGAAATGAGAGGATTCTTGAATAGTAGAAGGGAAGGAGGAAGGAGACAATTAGACGAAGCCATCGCGGAGCCGCGAAGAATCCCTTCACGCTAGAAATCGAGATGGGAGGAATACCTCCTAAGTGCAATCTACCCGCGTTAACCAACATCTTTGATGGAACAACTTTGTGCGGTACAACATATCAAGGCTTATATGAGATGTATGTTACGGTGGGAGAATCATGATGCTATACTATGCAAATATTTCGCATCAAGCCTAATAGGAGAAGCACTAAAATGGTTTGAAGGTACGCAAGGAACACAATCACATCATTTAACCACTTGCAAGCCACATTCACGGGAGCATACATAAGTAATGACTCTTGCGACCAGGTATTGAAGATGTATTCGGGTTGAAACAAAGGGTTGGCGAGAGCTTAAAGGCGATTGACAATAAGATGGAGAACCATGTGTAGCGAAATGGCGGGGACGGGTTGAAGAAAGATATCTCATCCTCTCATTTGTGAATGCTCTCTTTGCGACTAACTTGTTGTACATTCAAATTTTAGAATCAAAAATACAATCACAATGGCGGAAGCTGCTATGAGAGTTCGAGGAAGAATATATTGCTTTAGAAGAAAGACGAGAATGAAATGAATTCTTATCGATCGCGAACACAAGCTCGAATCTATGAACACAAGTTTGTTGCCTCAATTCATAAATACTGGTGGCGAGTACCCGCAAGGACAGCAAGCAAGGAAAGGCTGATGAGGGACAGCGAGAAGATAGTAGCCATGGGAAGCCACGATCAAGAGGAATTTGAGCGAGAAAGGAACTATCACAATCGTAACTGACAATAATAAGATTCGAGAGGCTAGATCATGTGCAAGAAACATACGGTGGACGAAGGCAAAATAACCGTGGAGGGCGGAGAAGTCATGAGAATAGTATGGGAAGAGATTAAGATGCCTCCTTGAATGCTAGTGTGGAAAAGATGGGAAGCTATACTTGTGATGGAAAATGTACCAGCACCTTGGAACGTGGGAATGGAACCACCGCCGGGCGATAGAAGTCATGAGTTTTGTTCTTACCATCGCTTCCATGGACATCGGACAAACGATTGTAGAAACATAAAGAGAATTATTCTCGGGATGATTGATCGGGGAAGCTAAATCACTTTCTAAAGGGAGAAGAAACAGGCCAAACATTACCACCACCACCGAGAGATGCACGAACGAGTGTCGGAAAAGGAAAGGAAACATTTGTTATAGAAGTTGGAACAAAAGCTAGAAATTTAAAGCTGCAACTCTATCGTCCACTCCTATCGCACAATTGAAGATTTTCATGACAACGTGCTCGGTAGAGTCTTTGCGAGAGATGCTAATGATAAAGAAATAATGAGTGCAGCGAAACAGCGCGTGATTAGAAAAGTGGCAGTTGAAGACTATTTCTTTCTCTGCAGATGAAGTGCCAAAAGGAAGAGAAACACACGATAGCCCGTTGGTTGTGAAACTAGAGATTAACCGAAACCGGTCGATGGAGAAGATGATGAGGCGAAGCTTCTTTGGGCGATCAACCGAATTCTAATTGACAGGAAGTTCGGTGAATATTCTCTTCTACCATACTTACAAGACGATGGGAGGAAAAGATGAGGATTTGATCCCCTCGACATACAAGATATATGGCTTTAATGGCACGCAAACAAACCAAAGGGAGAGGTTCACATGAGAATACCTCTACAAGGATTATCAAGCGATATTTTATTACGTGTGGTTGACGTGGAATCTCCCTATAATGCGCTGATTGGGAGGCCATGGCTCCATGAAATCTTGGGAATCGCATCAACATATCATCAATGTATAAAATTTCCACATCCAAATGGTATCGGTATCATACAAGGAGATTGGAAGGAGTCGCAACAATGTCATGAGGTCGATGTAGAAAAGCTGTGAAGAAAGAAATACCAAAAAGAAAAGGATGGAAGCAACATGTGAGAGATGAGCGAGAGAAAAGAAAAGCTGATGGTGAATGCTATAGAAGTAAGGATTGAACATACCTCGCGAGGTGAATACCTAGAGATAGGCGAATATTATGATAATAGAGGAGTAAAAGATATGAGGAACAAAAGGCATAAGAAGTGAATAATCAAAAAGCGGCAATTGAAGTAATGATGTGCGAGAATCTCGCAGCTGGGTATATGGGAATTCGGTTAAGAAAGAAAAATGAAAATACAACAAATGAAACGAGAATTGTGCGAATACTTCGTAAACAAATATCGACAAATAATGAAACATGAATGATTGAATGATTTAACAAATATGAATGAGTAAAAGAATGGGACGAACCTTTATGGCGTACACCCTAGTTCGCGAATAAACATTTCGTAAGAGGCAAATGTAAGACCTAAAGTGCGTCATATAAGGGGTATCTCTCGACATGGCTCGGGGAAGGTTACACCGCTCCTGAAGCACAGGTCATGGAAATTTGGGGCCCATGAAAGCCTATCCGGGGAGATACCTTGGATTCCCAACTATATATGTAGGTTATACCCTGGTTGGGCGACCAGGGTCTCTTCTTAGGAGTCAGTGTATGCTCAAGGCGCCAGAGGTACACGGTTGAGCCGAGTGCCGGGATGGATGAACCTACCCTGGCCATTCTTGGCAAGTCTTGGCATATGTTGCACTCGCCAGAAGAAAACTCCACTTAGGGTGCGGTCTCGTAACCATAAACCATATAGGTATAAGGGATAAGAGGCTGCGAAAACAAGTTGTTGTTAAGGCCGGATGGGAGGAGCTAGTCTTGTATGGCCGATGTTTCGCCTCCTTGAAGGGGCAACCGGGAGATGATAAGGCGACGCTCTCCATTAGGGGGTGTCAAAACAGACGCAAATGTCATAAGGCTATGTTTTCGCAAGAGAATTTAGGCTCGTCATATTTGTGCAATGATCCTGCGAGAGGCAATAATACTAACGCGAGGGTAAGGCGAGATCAATGGGTCTTTACATGAAAGTGTACGGACGTCCTGCGGTTTCGTCGCACGACGGCTATGTGTTCGCAAGGACATATAGGCCTGTCATATTGTCGCAACTAAAACATCTACGAGAGGCAAAAATACTTGGAAAATGATAAGGCAAGATCAATGGGTCTTTCCATGCAAGTGCAAAGACGTCTGCGATTTTGCCGCAATAAAAGGTGGCGGGGAAGACCTCTAATTAGGGAGGTCTAACTCGGAAGACCACACAAAAATGATAAGGCAGGGTCAATGGGTCCTTACTTGAAATGTGAGGGCGGCTTGCGACCTTGTCGCAATGAGAAGAGATAAAATACATTTATGAAGATACTGCGACCTCGTCGCAACAATACATTTCAATAACAATAAAATTATTATTCAACCACATACATGATGACAGACTAAAATCTTCCATCGAAGATAAATAACGAGAGGCAAGTATGGGAATGGAAAAGATAGAATATTGTTATTCATCTTCGATGAAAGAGTTATACATCGGTAATGTTAGCCAATTATATTACAAGGAAGAACTACCAAAAAAGGGGAGTGAAGATTGAAATGTACACTATAATAAGGATACGAAATGTACGGATATTACAAGTAGAGAAAGAAAACGAAAAAGAGTTATCTCTTTGGTGATTCTTCTTCTTCATCCGATTCTTGATCCTATTATTCTCATCGCGAGAATTTTCTTCTTCGCCCGGCCTCGCTATCGGAAACGTCACGAGACAGGCGAGATTCTCGGGAACTTTTTCAAGGAGCCGGGGATATGAATGAGAGAGGATATTGTGGTCTTTACAAACATACTCCATGGCTCCATTGCGGTAGCGAAGCTGCATCATTATTAAAATTCGCCCTTTGTCGTTTCAAATTGTTTCTTCAACTTGGAATACTTGTTATTGCGAAGGGAGAGACTCTTGGCGAGCTGTTGTTTTTCAGTTTCGAGTTCTTCAATCCTCGCGGGAAAATTTAAAGCGAGTTGTTCTTTCAGATTCAAGCTCTCTAATTCTAACTTGAAGCCTCTTCTCGGATTACGCAAATAAGTAACAACAAGTTAATAATTTACAAGCAATACTACAAAAGTAAGAAACGGTAGGGTATAATAAAGTAACCTTCTCTATCGGATATCATATCTTTAATCAAGGAAGTATGCTCGGCATGAAGACTAACATCAACACCTAGGTTATTCTGGCATTATCTAAAACCTTCGCAGCCCAGGCGAATTCATCATCACTATTAATAACGAGAAGAGAACGAACTTGCTCTTCTTTTGCTTAAACATGGTATTACGATGAAGGAGTTCATCTCGTTCAATTTGCACACCAAGAAGAGATTTGTGGAATTCTGCTACGCTTTGTGCACCTCTGTTAGTAATGCGATCATTCTCATCTATGAGATCACTTATTCTCTTCCTCAAAGTTTTGACTTTCTCCTCGGAATCAAGGTACATTCGTTTAAAGCGATTAGTTAGATTTAAACTAGATCTATGTTCGATCTCTAAGAGGTGATATTTGGATTGAAGATCCTTTAATGAAAGGAGGTTAGTTTTATTTGAGGAACTACTTAGAGATTGATTAAGGTGAGCGAGAAGAAGGTCATTATCCATAGGTTCAGGAAATGTATGGAGAAGAATAGCCTCATCGGAGAGATTATATACATCTGCGAAGGTAATAAGTTAGGTAACAATATGCGACCGATAAGATAGAAATAATAAAAGAAGGAAAAATCTTATACCATAAAGTTGCTGATTAGCGTTCTGAAGAGTGGACACCCTATCCTTTTGAGAGTCAAGCTCGGTATTTAACTTTTGAATTCTCTCGTCTTTATCGCGAGATGGCGCGACTTGATCTCTAATTCTTGAATCTTCTTGCTCAATTGCAAATTCTTCTTTTCAAAATTGTTGCGTCTTCTCTCAAGATGCGAGGCAACTACAAAAGAAGTTCTTCCAACCTATAAAAGAAGATAGAAAAATCATTAATATATATATATACATTTAAAAATTTAAAATTAACAAGGAAATATATTTGCATACGTACCAAAGATCCAAGTGCATTCAAGAAGTCGGGAGACACAATTCTAGAGGCTCCATTGAAAGAATTATTGCCCTCTAATAAAGTAGCATTACACACGTTTGCGAGAGCCCATAAAAAGAGAAGCTAGGGGAGCATCTCCCATTCCTTGGAAAGAGTACGAGAAGATGCTAGATAAGCCGATCCATAGAAGAAGCTGGTTGACGGAATCTTCTTGGCAAGAGAAGGATTCGAGTCATGGTTATCCTCGTCGAAGATTGAGCTTGAGCTAAGGCGAGAAGAAGATTGGACCTTTCGCTTCTTAGTTAATGGAGCGAGAAGATTTACCCTTGCGACGACAGTTTTACCCTTACTTTTAATCTTGCGGCTCTGACTTCTTGACTCCAACCTTCGCATACGGTTAAAGATATAAAGCAGAGGCAACAATATTGTAAAAATGATAAAGGAAATGTTTCTTACTTCACCCGTAAGCGATCGAAGTCTCGTCAGTACTCTCAACGGATTATCCTTGTAGCTTTTTCTCAATTTGTTGATCGAAAAAATTCCACAAACTCGGCAAATATAAAAAGAAAATTGCGAAAGCAAGATTTGAAGTAGAAAACATACCTCTTTTGCCCTATCGGGCCATTTGAATTCCCAAGGATGATACCTGCGAGATTCGCGGGAAGAACGTGCGAACCCGCGATATAAGGGCCATTTAAAATCGGGGGTACAACCCACCACTTCTCATCTTTGGAGTGGCGAGGAGTAGTGTTATTGCCGGGTGCCAATCAATATCTGCATGAGCAATTTATCCTCGGGGACATTATCCTTCTTTTTCGGGCGAATGCCCAGGCGAGATTTCGCATTAATCATCGTATCCTTGAATAGTTTTCAAAAAAGTTCTCTACGGTGTATTTCTCGGCATCTATTTCCAAGTCTGCGAGTCGGGGTTTCTAACGGTATTAGGGTATAAAGATCCTTTGCCAGCACCACGGTTCGCGAACTCAAGCATTAGGCGAATGCAATCGCCACATAATTGATAAACGGCCAGAGAGAATTTTCATGGGACAAGATTTCATAAAATAAGGGCATCTCGGGATTGTATAAGGGAATGGGAAGTCTGCGAGAAGCTGACCTAGCGAGACTATAATTTTTGATCATCACATTGATGATCGAGAAAAGCGACTTTGCAGAAAGGATAGATGAAGGTTCTTGATCAGGAATGGTTGATAGAGTGAAACCCTTCTCGAGCAACTTCTGTTGAACTTCATCGAAAGAAGCTTTGTATGCACGACTAATGGCAGCCATTATCAGTATGGGAATGGATGGGAGGTTGAAGGTTAAGATCAGTGCTAGAAAGGACGAAGAAAAGATTTGCAGTAGCAGGAGCGCAAATTGCGGAAGGAGAGAGTCAAAGAAAAGTTGCAGAGACAAACTAAAGGATGAAAAGGAGGGTAAAAGAAAACTATATATAGGGAAAAAGATCCTCGAGAAAAACGAGGTCATTTAATGCGAGAAGAGACATGAATGGTCAAGAATAAGCGGTTGAAAGAGACGTGTCAAGAAAAGACATTAATAATCAAAATCCGTGTAAAAGTACAAAAGCAAGAAAGCAGATAAAGATAAGCGATCGCGGCAACAATATTGTAAAACTCTCATGATACTCTTCCCTCGCAGGAGAAATATGAGGAGTGATGGGAGACGATATTCGTATATATCTCAAAGAAGCTTCGGAACTTTGCAAAAGAATAGAGGCAAATGCACGTACTTTTCAAGTCCAAAGTATTCTTACGCTTTCGTTCCTTCATCAACAAAAATCAAAGATTGCTACCACAACAGATTTTTCCTTAAAGATCGCTCTTCAAGCAATATTTAAGGAAAAAGAGGCAAGATGTAGGATCATAATATCGCACGTACAAGACTCGCGGGATTAATAAGCGGCATTTGTCGCGAGGCGATCGCGAGGAGCTAAAATAAGCAGCCAATGAATAACGACCGGCAAAACATAAAGAAGACGTGAGACTGGCGAGGGTTAGAAGTGTCGCGAGAATGAATGTTTGTGCATCTGCGACACTTGGCGAGACATTCGAAAATAAAGGGTAGCTTATTTGTCATCCACCATGTATTACCCTATATAAAGGGCTAAATGAGTTTGTAAAGGGAGAGATCTTTTTGGAATTGTTAGGCAAGTCAATAGGAGAGAGAAAGTTTAAGAGTGCTTTAATTTCTAAGTGTAATTCTATTATCTGTGTAAACATTTCATGGATTCAATCAATAAATATTCTTGATCTTACTTCTTTCAATGGATTAATTAAGCAAAATCGAGTAAGGGGTGTAGTGTGGGATTTCTACTTACTACCGCGTATTGTACTTTATTGTGTTGGGTACCAAGACGGACATCTCCAATAATTCGTGCACCCAATACTGAATCAATTACTATTGATGTGTCAATATTAGAGATTGAAATCAAGTTTACAAAGATATATCGGTTAGATCGACCCGTCACCGATTAAAATTGTCTTCAACTCCCATATATATATATATATGGTCAAATATATTAAGATCTTCTGCTGGTGCAGTAGTGCTCGTCACCAATTAAGAACATCCGGACCGATTCGGTAAAGAAGCAATTGGTGTACTCCAACGGAGTCTTTTGCATTTGCCTTCCCGAACTCCACACCGCCTTCCCCCACTCAACAATTAATCGGTTTAATGCATTTTCCTTCTATAGTTCTATTAAATTAGATGCTATAAAATTTGAAAATGAGTTTAAGATGATGTTATATGACGTAAACCATGGAAAATAGTATCCCATATCTCAGCTGAGAAGATACTAATTAAGTTTATGGATAATTCATGCAGCTGAAAAAGTTATAGCTAGCTTTTCTACCAAAGGCTACCAACGAACTGACAATATAACTCCTAAATTTAGTAATCAATCATCATCATTGTTAACTATTACTTGATCTGAAGATAAGTTATGGATGAGAGACTACACATACCTTATATATAACTTTACGGCTGCTTGTTCAGTCTTATCTTAGAATGTTGTAAGATTTGACATCACAGTCAACAGATTTAGTGCTACTATCATCTTCCGCACCTTTGCTTGACCATAGATTTGTAAATATTTCCTTTGCACAAGTATCCTCCGAACTTTACAAGAGTGTCATTTCAAGACTTTTACCTTTTGCACTATCACGGTACTCTATGATTTCCCCGTGATTTCTTCCAACTGTTAACTCTGCCTACTCGAGTTCTTATGTTTCTGCAGTGGAGGCATAACCAAAATGGTATATAGATTCGCAGTGAGGCATCCTTTGGAATATATATAAACTCAGTGAACCATATCATTCACCTGCATACTAATTAAAAATACGTTCGGGTCAAGAATGGCAAGAATTAGTGAAACTTCACATAACAAACAGAGGGAACTATATTAATGCACTATCGCACACTTGGTATAGGACTACGTGCTAAGAGTTGAAGGGAAAAATAGGCGCAAAACTTCACACCACCAAACAAAGGGAACAAAATTCAAATCATTGAATTGGTAGGGTTTCGTTATAGATGTACATGCAACTTATATTGGTATCGCAGTACGATTGTTCTTAACTGATATTGTGTTAGTATTTAAACATCTACTATCACCGCTTCCAAAAGCAGTGTAGATTAGATGTACAACACTAACACGATTCAGTTAACAGTTGTTCCTTCCTCTACATACTGCACAAAGCATCACCAATGTGAGATTGTATTTCATCTTCTTCTGAACCCATTACCATCTAAATGAATGTTGTAATCTACCCGCATTAAAAGAGCAAGAATGTAAGAATACAACATGACTTTATATCACTCAATAATGTGAGCAGCAGCAGCAGCTGAACTCTTTTGAAAAGATCAATGAATTAACCGAAGTGTCACCATACTACTAATTCTAATAGTGTCATATCCTAAGAAATGTGATCTTATATACATTGTGTACTGGACAAATGGTCTCTTATTTTATTTCTCCAACACACTTTAACAAACATTTAAGTGAAATTTATTAGAGTTCATTAACTCCAAACTTTGAACAACTTTATCATCTCTCGGAAATCGTTAGTTGGTTAATAACTAAAAACAAAGAGTTGTGATAACAAATAATACCACATATGAGTATTTGGTGCACTCAGTAAAGGGTTTCATCGTATAAAGAAAATTAACACCACATTTGCTTGGGAACAAAGAAGCATTACCACTGTAAATCCCAAAGAATACTAGTGGTGGGATGGTCGAGAGTGGACAGAGCATTTTGCAAGGACAAGGACGTGACTCATGTACAACAGTTATTTAGGTTGAAAAACATCCCCTGTCAAGTTCAAGGAAGGGTACCATCTAGGACTTGTGATTGCACCAACAGCTGCTTATGCCATCTTTATTTTGTTAAGAGATAAGAACTAAAAAAGAAAAGTGATTAGAGCAAACCTTTGTATTCTGGTTGCAGTTAGGAATCTAAATTTTTCTTCACGGCTTCAATATTTAGATTGTATAGAGTACCAAATCCACAACCATTCTCATCTTTTACTTTCCTGTGTATTCGCTAAAAGTAAAAAGGAAAAAAATCTCACCATAACCCAAAAAAATGAATTCATTGATATATCTGCTCCTCCCCTCATACTGTTTCTGAACGAAAAAAAGTAGTTAAATTCATCACCAGATCCATGTTATATCTCATTCCCCGACTCTTTGTAAGACTCATCAGCATCCATGGAAACTTGGAGCAATCAACCTACAGCTGAACTTTAAGTTGTGCAGAACTACTCACTCAGCCTTTTGACAAACACCTAATATGTATTCTATGGTGTTGAAAGAGATATGGACCTGATGTTGATTTCTAATCCCCATTATATCTCCTTGTCTTCAATTTTACATTCATTCACAACCCATTTCTATATCATACATCAAATACATACTTAGTTTCCGTGATGAAACGACTATCCAAATTCTCGGTTATGTGATTTGATTTCTAAACATAAGAGGATGAATCAACAAAAAAATCAGCAATCGCTCCTCAAAAAGAGTCTCTAGATAGAAGGGTAGAATAAAGAGAAGAAGAAAGAAATACGCGGAGGCGCAGCTAGGGTTTCTGTTGAGAGGAAGACATGGCGGGAGTATCTGAGTGATGGCGTTAGGTTTTTTATTTAGGTTTAGCAAAACGAACGTATTTCTTTTCTTTTGTTGTTTCAGGGAAGGATTTGTTTTTGTTTTGTGAAAGCTTTTTTTTTTTAACCGAAAAAGATATTTATTGTTACATTCATATAATTTGAGGAAAAGTGGAAGGGAGAAATTTCAAGAGGGCGGTGACGCTCACGAGGGTGGGTATTCTCACTTTGCGCGACGCATGGCCTCGCATGGCTTAGGAGTTTAAAGGGTTCTCATCTTTACTTTCCGTGTATTCGCTAAAAGTAAAAAGGAAAAAAATCTCACTATAACCCAAAAAAATGAATTCATTGATATATCTCGCTCCTCCCCTCATCATTTTCGAACCCTAAATATGCAATGGATATGAACAAAAGCTCCAAAATACCCGAAAGCATACGTAGCAAGATCGCAAAATATACATAAGAATCCATGAAATACTTGATGGAATCGTAGAAAACCATAAAGAAAAAAAAAGAAAAAAAAAAAACAATGAACGAAAAAGAAGTTAAATTCATCACGGATCCATGTTATATCTCATTCCACGACTCTTTGTAAGACTCATCACATCCATGGAAACTTGGAGCAATCAACCTAAGACAATTTGAACTTTAAGTTGTGCAGAACTACTCACTCGGGCCTTTTGACAAACACCTAATATGTATTCTCTGGTGTTGAAAGAGATATGGACCTGATGTTGATTTCTAATGCCCATTATATCTCCTTGTCTGCAATTTTACATTCATTCACAACCCATTTCTATATCATTCATCAAATACATACTTAGTTTCCGTGATGAAATGACTATCCAAATTTCTCAATTATGTGGTTGATTTCTAAACATAAGAGGATGAATCAACAAAAAAATCAGGCAATCGCTCCTCAAAAAGAGTCTCCAGATAGAAGGGGCGGAAGAAAGAGAAGAAGAAAGAAATACGGAGGCGCGACTAGGGTTCTCTCGTTGGAGAGGAAGACATGGCAGGAGTATACGGGTGATGGCGTTAGGTTTTTTATTTAGGTTTAGCAAAACGAACGTATTTCTTTTCTTTTGTTGTTTGGGGAAGGACCCATTTTTTGTTTTGTGAAAGGAATGTTTTTTAACCGAAAAAGATATTTTTGCTACATTCATATAATTTGAGGAAAAGTGGAAGGGAGAAATTTCAAGAGGGAGGTGACGCTCACCCAAGGATGGGTATTCTCACCGCGCGATTCATGGCCTCGCATGGCTTAGGAGTTTAAAGGGTTTAATACGGGTGTTTAATTCCCGTTATCTCAACTGTTTGCCAATGTCACATCTAAGATATCCAACAGTTGTGAAGGCAAGCGTTCCGTAAGAAGTTCAACACTTCAAGTCTTCAACTAACTAGTTATGGATCATACCGCATGCTATTCACGTGCGCTATAGATAGACCCCAAAATTCAATCCTGACCATCCAAACGAATCACATCTATCAATCTAAGATTTCGTATACTTTTGGTGACGAAAATACCCTTGTATCTTACTTTTCCTGCTAAGAAATTGGAACTAAAACAAAAAAAAAATTGGAACTAAAACAAAAAAAATCTGTGCAACTAAAAGAAAGAAGCCAATCCCATTAACAAATGGCTTCAACGATTTCACCTCCAACATTTTTGTGTTCATCAACACAATAGAAATCAACTTCTTCCTTCACCATCTCTTCATCTTTAGTATTATACCCTAAAACTTTAAAATTGCATCTTTCTACTTCAATTCCTCAACTGGGTCTCACTCCATGGAGTGGTTTGAAGCATATGGGGGATTCAGTTAGACCTAAAACTATCAGATTAGGTAATATGCTAATCTGGGGTTCACTTCTTTTATTCAAATTCTTAACTAGTTTCAGCTCAATTGATGTCATAAGTTTGAAGTTTTGATTATTTGTTTTCTTTATTAAGACTAAAACCTGTCAAATTAGGTAATTTTGTAATCTGGGTTTGCTTAAGATATCACCTTTCAATAAATTTAAGCTCAATTTGGTGTACTGAAACTGAAAGTTCAGAAAGTTTGAATTTTGAAGTTTGTTTTTGTCAGGGTTAGTTGTTGAATGTTTGGTTTGTGTTATTGCAGGCAGAAAGGGAAAAATTAGAGGGAAAGTTGTTTATGCTTCTTTATTTGGTGTTGGAGCTCCTGAAGCTTTGGTTATTGGAGTAGTTGCTTTATTAGTTTTTGGTCCTAAAGGTCTTGCTGAGGTGAGAATTTGGATTAACATATCTCAGTGTATCTCCTGGTACCAATTGTTCATTTTGTTTTTGTTTTCTAACTTGACTTGTATAAATGTAGGTAGCTAAGAATCTGGGGAAGACTTTGCGCGCTTTCCAGCCGACAATTAGAGAACTTCAGGTAAGTGCTGTAGTGCATTTGTAATTTATATACAGTTAGTTCTTAAGGCAGGGAAGAAGTATTCACTTTGACTGATGTTACCCGTATTTCTTTAGGAAGTTTCGAGGGAGTTTAAGAGTACGCTAGAGAGGGAGATTGGTCTTGATGATCTTCCACCTTCAGCGCAGAACAATTATAAATCCACAAGTGCCACCACTACTCCTCCAACCTCGTCTACGACGCCTTCTGCTGTTGAGAGTTCTCCGGATGTGGTTGATCCAAGTAAGTAAACTTTTTTTGTTGTAATTGTTGTTCTTTATATATAGAATTCAGAATTAGTTTATTTCTGCTAGTGCATTGGTTAATAGACTATAGAGTATATGACATTTATGGAAAGTTGCAAGTCCTTGACTAAGAAGCAGAATTTATAAGAAACTGCATTTATATGAGAGTTCGAACAGTGGTTCTGAGTTAAATTCTGAATTTATTGTGCTAAAACTGCTGCTAATAGGAGAAGTGACTAGAGAATCCTGTTCTTAAAACATACTCCCTCCGTCCCACTAATAAGTGACCTAGTTACTTTTAGATTTTGTCCCACCATTAAGTGACCTATATCACTAAACAAGGAGATATTTCTAAAATTATCCTTTTAATTGATTATGAGAAATATAAGAAATATGCATAATTTGATAGTCATGTTTATATTCGTTACGTAGGTGTTTCAAAATATTTTTCAATTGTGCTGGTTTGCGAACATCCGTGGTGTAGTTTGAGAGATAAATCATTTCAAAATTTCACTATTTATTATCTACAAGGGTATAATTGTAAAAAGTGCTTAAAAATATTTTTCCCTTGGTTGTCTTAAAAATTGTGCAAACTTTAACTAGGTCACTTAATAGTGGGACGGAGGGAGTATATTATGAACTTTTGGGTACTAGGAAAATCACATGTATCGTTGGTGTTTGAAAGCTTTTTATGTGGAATAAAGATTAAGCTGTCAAGTGGCAAAGTTAGAGCAGGATTGAAAAGATCCGTGGATCTGAAATTATACCCTAATTTGTTTAGGTTTGAATTCTGCAAAGTTAAGTAATTTCAAAATCAGCTGCTAGATGCCGTCAGAATAGAGCCTGTCTCACAGTAGCACTAATGGAGGAGCAAATCTACAGTATTTCATATGTGGTATGGATATTTCTTTAACCAGTGAACTAGCCACTGTAACCACTTCAATTGAGACAAAGTATGAGCTCAGCATGAACACTACTTTCATGCATACCCAAACAAGCTTGTAAGGTAGAAAGCTTTTGAGTAATTTCCGGAAGATCGTATCGTGAACATAAATTGTTAAGAGATGAAAATGGGACAACCTCAGTGTCATAATATAATCCCAGCTTAAATTTTATGTGTTAGATGACTGAAGTAAACTTATGAAATTCTCCAAATTCCATAGAGCATTCTGGACTTCATTTGGAATGATTAGGTGTTTGATGAACCCATTTTATTTCTACTGTAAACCGTCTTATGTGTGTCTGTGAATGGAATAAAGCATATGAACGTGTTTGTCTTTATATTTCAAATCATTTATAAGCCTAAGGTATTGAAGCATTCCAAAATCCAACCTAGAATACGCTACGGTACTGATTTCAATAGTTGACTCTGTGGACATGCATACCATTTTATTTGGAATGATTAGGTGTTTGATGAACCCATTTTATTTCTACTGTAAACCGTCTTATGTGTGTCTGTGAATGGAATAAAGCATATGAACGTGTTTGTCTTTATATTTCAAATCATTTATAAGCCTAAGGTATTGAAGCATTCCAAAATCCAACCTAGAATACGCTACGGTACTGATTTCAATAGTTGACTCTGTGGACATGCATACCTTCTGCTGGTTGGGGTATGTTGCGCAGTGATCTCTGCTTTCCGCAGTTGTACGCTTTGTTCTGTTCCTTTCATAAGTGTGAGATGTCAGTTAAGACAGTCTGTTCATGCATCTTTGTCTTTTTTATCACTTCATAAAGTGTCTAAATCATGATGTAGAAAGCCTCCTATGGAAGACCTTCTACTTGCAACATAGACATGGTTCTTTCAATTAGTAATTAGTCCTCGGAAGTTCAATGTTGATACTGATTCCTCCCAAGCAGAAAAGAACCTATCTCATAGTCATGTTTTTCGCTTGCCTTCTATTTGAGAATAATTCACGTTCCTGCTTCATCTTTTTATCTTGTTGGCTTGACTCTCTATTTGTCCTTGTTTATCTTTCTTCTTTTACTAATGACCGAAGACAAAAACCGTAATCTAAAGTAATTGTTTATATATGCAGATGGTGCAGAGCCCTAGAACCTCCACTAAACCTTGGAGAATTCCTAGTTAATGCAAATATAAAATCGAATATTGCCCAGAAGGAAAAAGAGGCAGCCCTTAAAGAAGAACAAGAACAATCTGAATCTCAACCTCAACCTCAAGGTTTCTAATTCTTCAGTAACCTCTATTGCAGTTTCATTTGTCATTTCCCTTCTCTAATCATGAGATATTCACTCCGTAACTTCTATTGTAGTTTCATTTGTCATTTTCCTTTCTCTAATCATGAGATATTCATTACATTGTATGATTCGTAACAGAAACAGCAGCTCCAGAAGTCACTGCAGCAGCTCCAGAAGTCACTGCTACAACGCCTCCATCCGAGACAGTGGAAAAGATTGAGAAAGAAATCACATTACCAAGCGATAAAAAGGAGAACGAGGTATCTTCTTCGACAAACTGAAGATGACGAATACAATTCACCCATTTCGGGTTTCTATTACCATTTTTAGACCTCGGTAATCTAATGAGATTTTTTTAGCTAATCGGTGTAGCATAACTGTTTTTTTGTTGTATACTATATATCATCATGGCAGCGTAGAAACTTAGTTTTGCCTGTATTGTAAGTCACCATCATATTGAGCATTCCTCATTATGTATTTTTATAGAATTCATAATAAAGTATCATTTGCTCATAAACTCAAATGACTCAGATGTGTCCATAATTCAAAGAATCAAGAATCTATGACATTTTATCAAACAGAAATTATATTACAGTATATTTCTAACCTAGAAAAACAGAAAATAGGACAGCAAATTACAAATTTGAGATAGTCTCTAATCTCCTGATATTGTTCTCGAGGATGACACATGATGTTTAAGACTGCTTTATCAGTGTTGGTTTGCTCTAGATCCATTATACATTGATTAAGTTGTTGAACTCAGTTACTTGCAAGTAATGTCTTCCATTCTTCTTCGTTTGATGGAGTCCACTCAGACGATACAACATCATTCTTTATTCTCCTTGTTGCGACCATTTCATTTTGGTTAACGGGATGACTCAATTTTTTTTTAATTTTTTTGATGAAAGGTTAATATATTAATTAAGCAATGTAATACAAATGATCTACAATTTCATTTTTATCGAAAATATTAGAAAGAATGCTCTCTTTTTGCACTGTTGATGATGTAAGTGCGTTGATAGGTATTGAAGTCTTGATCCTTGCTTCTTTTGTCACTAAGTCCGCTGCTGCGTTGTGGTCTCTGCTTATAAATTTTACCTTAGCTTGTGGTAGATTTCCTTTTTTTTTTTTGAAACAAGAATGTAATTGATTTAACTTTTAGTGTTAACAAAGTTTGCATCTTCCTGAACTTGCCATATAATTTGATCGGGGAGTGGATAATAACCAAACTTTGCTAAGATAAGAAGTTCTAGCTAGCTTTGCTAATGTATCACCGCTTTATTTTTTCCTTTGGTACGTAATTACAATGCCATGAACTATTACTAGCAAAAATAAATTTGATATCCGGAAGCAAATTTGAATTCTCCGGTCTATATTGGGTCTTTTATTGTTCCATCATGGCGTCGCAACTAATTTTGAATCCGGCTCAAAGACTACCTTCTCCAGATTCGTTTTTTCACCCATTTAACTGCTTCCCAAAGACTTTTGCATTCCACCTCCTCTGGACTGATCTTCTAAGTAGACACATTTGGAGCCCATGTGCGCACCTGCTAAATCACGAACTATAAGACCAATGCCTCCATTTTTTAAATCATAATTGTAAGAGCCATCAACATTAATTTTAAAAGTGCCAACAATAGGAGGAGACCAGTGCAGATTAGTTCTACACTTGTTTAGTGACTTGTGGTAGATTTCCTATAATTGAAATAGTTTCTTCCATAGTATTCTCACTACCCATGAAGCATATGTGTCTTTTTCATTTGATAGAATCCGCTAGGAGTTTACGATCCAGTAGCAATATAGACATTAGATAGTATATTGTCTTCTAGCCATTTTAACGCCTTTGAAAGTACTTTTTCTTCGCGTGCAAAGCCGAAGAGGCCCAATCAACCAATTTGGAATATGCATGAAAGCTTCTTGGTCAATAGAATACGTAATGAAAGTGTATCCCATGGATAATTTTTCTTTATTATACGAAGCATCAGTGAATATTATCCAATCCGCCTTGTTGTTGTTCCATGAAGGTTTAGGAAACTTCACTTTTTGGGTATCTTGATTTTTGGCCTCTTTATTATACGACGTAGATTGTATGAATTTTTAGATTTCTTTGAATCAAAGATGTTGGATCAGGACAGTTTTCCTAAACACTACTTCGCATCTATATTTCCAAATGAACCAGGGATAGTCTTAATCTGTTCACAAAATTTCAAAAATTTTGGATATAATATCCACATTTCAACCCACTTGCTAATTGTGTCGCATTGATTTGCGAGTTGGCTGCGTGCGTCAAAGAGCAACTAAACCAGTAGGATCATAATATCGCAACGTGCGGGGCTCATGAGGTTAATAAACAAATGGCGTCGCGAGGCGATCATGACTTGACTAAAATAAATGACGCGATGAATAACGACACACAAAACAGAAAGACATGGAACAAGGCGAGGGTTAAGAAGTGTCGCGAGAATAAATGTTTGTACATCTGCGACACTTCGCGGAACATTTCCGAAATAAAAGGATAGATTAGTTGTCATCCACTATGTATCGCCCTATATAAAGGGTTGAGTGAGTACATTGTAAGGGAGAGATCTTTTTGGAATTGTTGGGCAAGTCATTAGGAGAGAGAAAGTTCAAGAGTGTTTTACTTGCTAAGTGTAATCCTACTTTTCTGTGTAAACAACTCATGAAATTAATCAATAAACATTCTCAATTATGCAACTTTCAATGGACTAATTAATCAAAATATAGTGAGGGGTGTAGTGTGGGAAAACTGCTACTACATATGCGCTAGAAAGCAGGACGAGCGGTGATTGTGAAGAAATTGGAAAGAATTTGGATTAACGAGAGAAGAGATTTGGAAAAGATACTCAAGAATTCATTGAAAAAGAAAGATGGCTAGAAGAAGAAATATACAAGAGCAACCAACGATTGTAAGAAGAAGTGGAAGACTTCTTTGGAGAAAGGAGGAATGAAACGGGAGAATCATCAAGGATGAATAGGAGAAACGATGGAGAAGATCAAAATCAGCCACCAATCTCCCAAAAGAGCAAACACGGTGAGGATTATGATAGAGTAAGTGTACATACTTGGAGATCTGATTCTGAAGACGAGAGAGAAGAGGAGCAGCGGTTGGTGGACAATGGACAAGGAGGAGGAGAGCAAGAAATGAATGGAGAAATGAATCCAGGTAACGAAGAAATCGCAGCATTAGAAAGATTGAGACAAACAATACACGAGGAGAGACGGCTAGAGGCGGAGGAAAATGAGCAAACTTGACAAGACAGAACCATGAATTGAGGATGGAAAACATGAGGTTGCAAAACGGAGATCTAGAAGTAGCGTGAGATCAAGTTCAAGGTCGAATGGAGAAGAAAGAAGAAGAGTTTTACCAACAGAAAGCACCAATGAAGAAACACAAAATCCGAATATAGAGCATAGCGAGAGAAGAGGAGAAATAGAAGATCGTTATATTCCTCAGCCCGAAAATCTTCAAAATGAGCGGAATAGGGAAAATCAAAGAAACATGCAACTCCGGGAACCGAATAACCAATTTCTTGAAGGAAGAATAATCTTGCAAGGAGAGAAGAACTGAGAAGAAACCGAGAGATCGAGGATGACATTGAGAGACACTACATTGAACAAGCGCGACTAGCTGCGAGAGAGAAAGGCTAAGAGAAGAAATGGAAAATCAAGAGATGGAGGAGGCAATCCGGCGAGAATAACCATGACAACCGCGAGAGAAGGAGGGAACAAAATCGTACCAATAGAAATATTAACGAAGAGTATGAGAGGGTGCGAGATGATGAGAGCTGAGAGGCAACCAAGAAGAGAACAACCGATATAATGGCGTGCGAGGTGTGAAAGAAGCGAAGAAGAGCGTCGCGAGGAAAGAAGAGGAGAAAATAATGAGCGGAAGGTCAAAATAGGCACGAGCGAAGAAGGAGAGAAGCAGAGCTAAAAAGACCAGTAGAATCAAATTCGAGGCAAATGAACAAATCTTAAGAGAACTAGGCCGAAATGAGAGGATTCTTGAACAATAGAAGGGAAGGAGGAAGGAGACAACTGGACGAAGCCATCGCGAAGCCGCGAAGAATCCCTTCACGCTAGAAGTACGAGATGGGAGGAATACCTCCTAAGTGCAATCTACCTGCATTAACCAACATCTTTGATGGAACAACTTTGTGCGATACAACATATTAAGGCTTATATGAGATGTATGTTACAATGGGAGAATCATGATGCCATATTGTGCAAATATTTCGCGTCAAGCTTAATAGGAGAAGCACTAAAATGGTTTGAAGGTCTGCCAAGGAACACAATCACATCATTCAATCATTTACAAGCCACATTCACGGGAGCATACATAAGTAACAACTCTTCGC
This sequence comes from Papaver armeniacum, assembly GCA_023531295.1. Classification (NCBI taxonomy): domain Eukaryota; kingdom Viridiplantae; phylum Streptophyta; class Magnoliopsida; order Ranunculales; family Papaveraceae; genus Papaver; species Papaver armeniacum. The sequence continues at coordinate 100,820 of JAJJWW010002583.1, forward strand.
GACTGGTATTGAAGATGTATTCGGGTTGAAACAAAGGATTGGCGAGCTTAAGACAGTTGACAGATAAGATGGAGAACCATGTGTAGCGAAATGGCAGGACGGGTTGAGGAGAGATATCTCATACTCTCATTTGTGAATGCTCTCTTCGCGACTAACTTGTTATACATTCAAATTTTAGAATCAAAAATACAATCACGATGGCATGGAAGCTGCGAGAATTACGGGGAAGAATATATTGCCTTAGAAGAGAGACAAAATGAAATGAATTCTTATCCGGTCGCGAACACAAACTCGAATCTGCGAACGCAAGCTTGTTACCTCAATTCATAAATACAGTGGCGAGCACTTCGCAAGGACAGCAGGCAAGTAGAGCTGATGAGGGACAGATAGTAGCCATGGGAAGCCACGATCAAGAAGAATTTGAGCGAGAGAGAAACTACTATAGCAATGTGACAATAATAAGATTGGAGGCTAGACAATGTGCAAGAAACTTATGGTGGACGAAGGCAATATAACCATGGAGGACGGAGAAGCGCGAGAATAGTATGGGAACCAATTAGGATGCCTCCCTTTGAATGCTAGTGTGGAAAAGATGGGAGGCTATACTCGTGATGGAAGAAGTCTGGCACCTTGGAACGCGGGGATGGAACCACCACCAGGCGACAGAAGTCATGAGTTTTGTTCTTACCATCGCTTCCATGGACATCAAACAAACGACTGCAGAAACGTAAAGAGAATTATTCTCAGGATGATTGATCAAGGGAAGCTGAATCACTTTCTAAAAGGAGAAGAAAAAGGCCGGACATTACCACCACCACCACAAATGCACAGAACGATTGTCAGCGAAAGGAAAGGAAACATTTGTGATAGAAATCGGAGAACGAAAGCCAAAAATTTGAATTGCAACTCTATCGTCCACTCTTATCGCACAATCGAAGATTTTCATGACAACGTGCTCAGTAGAGTCTTTGCGAGAGATCTTTTGATGATAAAGAAATAATGAGCACTGGCGAGAACGACGCTTGATTAGAAAAGTGGCAGCTGAAGACTATTTCTTTCTCTGCAGATGAAGTGCCAAAAGGAAGAGAAACACATGATAGCCCGTTGGTTGTGAAACTAGAGATTAACCCGAAACCGAGTTGATGGAGAGGATGATGAGGCGAAGCTTCTTTGGGCGATCAACCGAATCTTAATCGACAGGAAGTTCGGTGAATATTCTCTTCTACCATACTTACAAGACGATGGGAGGAAAAGATGAAGACTTGATCCCTCTACATACAAGATATATGGCTTTAATGGCACTGCAAACAAACCAAAGGGAGAGGTTCGCATGAGAATACCTCTACAAGGATTATCAAGCGATATTTTATTCTCAGTGTGGTTGACGTGGAATCTCCATACAATGCGCTGATTGGGAGGCCATGGCTTCATGAAATCTTGGGAGTCGCGTCAACATATCATCAATGTATTAAATTCCCACATCCAAATGGCATTGGTATTATACAGGGAGATTGGAAGGAGTCACAACAATGTCATGAAGTAGATGTAGAAAGCTGCGAAGAAAGGAATGCCAAAAGAAAAGGTTGGAAACAACATGTGAGAGATGAGCAGAGAGAGAAAGGAAAAATTGATGGTAGATGCTATAGAAGTAAAGAGTGAACATATCTCGCGAGGTGAATCCACAGAGACGGACCAATATTATGACAACAAAGAAGCAGAAGATTTGAGGAACAAAAAGCATAAGAAGTGAGCAACTGGAGTAGTGATGTGCGAGAATCTCGCAACAACGAGTAAAATGAGAATTCGATTAAGAAAGAAAAGTGAAATACAACAAGTGAAACAGAACTGTGCGAATAGTTATGAGACAAATATCGACAAATAATGAAACATGAATGATTGAACGATTTAACAAATATAAATGCGCAAATGAATGGGACGAACCTTTATGGCGTACACCCTAGTTCGCGAATAACATTTCGTAAGAGGCAAATGTAAGACCTAAAGTGCGTCATATAAGGGGGTATCTCTCGCCGTGGTTCAGGGGGAAGGTTACACCGCTCCTGAAGCCTGAACCATGAAAATTTGGGGCCCATGAAAGCCTATCCGGAAGAGGTACCTTGGATTCCCAACTATATATGTAGGTTATACCCTGGTTGGGCGGCCGAGGGTCTCTTCCTAGGAGTCAGTGTATGCTCAAGGCGCCGAGGTACACGGTTGAGCGAGTGCCAGGATGGATGAACCTACCACTGGCCATTCTTGGCAAGTCTTGGCATGCGTTGCACTCGCCCGAAGAAAACTCCACTTAGGGTGCAGTCTCGTAACCATAAACCCTATAGGTATAAGGGATAAGAGGCTGAAAACAAGTAGTTGTTGTTAAGACCGGATGGGAGGAGCTAGTCTTGTATGGCCGATGTTTCGCCTCCTTGAAGGGGCAACCTGGGAGACGATAAGGCGGTGCTTTCCATTAGGGGAAGTGCCAAAACAGACGCAAATGTCATGAGGCTTTGTTTTCGCAAGGAGACTTAGGCTTGTCATATTTGTGCAATGATCCTGCAGAGGCAATAATACTAACGCGAGGTAAGGCGAGATCAATGGGTCTTTGCACGCAAGTGTACGGACGTCCTGCGATTTCGTCGCAAGACGGCAATGTCATAGGGCTTTATATTCGCAAGGATATTTAGGCCTGTCATATTGTTGCAACCAAAACATCCTGCAGAAGGCAAAAATACTTGAAAAATGATAAGGCAAGATCAATGGGTCTTTACATACAAGTGTAAAGACGTCCTGCGATTTTGTCGCAATGAATGGTGGCGAGGGGAGGACCTCTCTAATTAGGGAGGTCTGACTTGGAAGACCACACAAAATGATAAGGCAAGGTCAATGGGCCTTTGCATGAAAGTGTAGAGGCGACTGCGACCTTGTCGCAGACAAAAAGAGATAGAATTCTCAATTCATGAAGATACCCGCGATTCGTCGCGATGATCCATTCAATTCAAAATAAGATTATTATCAAATACAAGAAGACAACTAAAATCTTCCATCGAAGATAAATACGAGAGGCAAGTATGGGAATGGAAAAGATGGAACATTGTTATTCATCTTCTGACGAAAGAGTTATACATCAATAATGTTAGCCAATTATATTACAAGGAAGAACTAACAAAAAAGGGGAATGAAGATTGAATTCATAAAAAAAAAAAAAGAGAGTTCACTATAACAAAGATAAAAAGAATGTACAGATATTACACGCAGCAAAAGAAAACAAAAAGAATTATATCTTTGGTGATTCTTCTTCTTCATTTGATTCATTAGTTTTATTATTCTCATCGCCAGAATTTTCTTGTTCGCCAGCTTCACTATCAGAAACTTCAGAGACAGGTAGATTCTCAGGAACCTTTTCAAGAAGCCAGGGATATGTATGCAGAGGGATGTTCTGGTGCTTACAAACATACTCCATGGCTCCATTATAAAAAGCAAACGAACATCATTATTAAAGTTCTCCACTGTTGTTTCAAATTGTTTCTTCAACTTGGAATACTTGTTATTACGGAGGGAGAGACTCTTCGCGAGCTGTTGTTTTTCAGATTCAAGTTCTTCAATTCTCGCTGGAAAATTCCCGGCGAGTTGTTCTTTCTCAGATTCAAGCTCTCTAATTCTAACCTGAAGCCTCTTCTCAGATTCTGCAAATAAGTAACAACAAGTTAATAATTTACAAACGGTACAACAGAAGTAAGAAACAGTAAGGTATAATAAGCAACCTTCTCATCGGATATCATATCTTTAACCAAGGAAGTATGCTCGACGTGAAGACTAACATCAACCCCTAGGTTATTTAAGCGTTATCTAAAACTTTCGCCTTGGCCAGTGAATTCATCGTCATTATTTATAACAAGGAGCGAACGAATCTGATCTTCTCGCTCACTAAGTAAGGAATTCGGCGAAGCAATTCATCTCGCTCAATTTGTAGCTCAGAAGAGATTTTTGAAATGTTGCTAATGCTTGAGCACCATTGTTAGCAATCGATCTTTGTCATCTATATGATCACTAATTTTCTTCCTCAAAATTTTGATTTCTTTACGAGACTCAAGAAACATTTGTTTAAATTGGTTGGCCGCACTTAAACCAGATCTATGTTCAATCTCTAAAAGGCGATATTTGGTCTGAAGTTCATCTAATGAAAGAGAGTTAGTTTTGTTCGAAGAACTACTTAAAGAAGTGTTGAGGTGAGCGAGAAGAAGGTTATTATCCATAGGTTCAGGAAATGTATGGAGAAGAATAGCCTCATCGGAGAGATTATATACGTCTGCCCGAAAGTAATAAGTTAGGTGGCAATATCGCGACCAATAAAATAAAAATAATAAAAGAAGGCAAAATATTATACCATAAAGTTGTTGATTAGCGTTTTGAAGGGTGGATACCCTCTCCTTTTGGGAATCAAGTTCGGTATTTAACTTTTGAATTTTTCGTCTTTATCGCGAGATGACGCAGACTTCAATTTCTAATTCTCGAATCCTCTTATTTAACTGAGAATTCTTTCTTTCAAGATTGCTACGTCTTCTCTCAAGATCTGAGGCAACTACAAAAGAAGACCTTCCAACCTATGAAAGAAGATAGAAAAGCTGTTAATACATATACAACAATATAAAGTCAATGGGGAGATATGATTGTATACATACCAAGGATCCAAGCGCATTCAAGAAGTCAGGAGACATAGTTCTAGAGACTCCATTGAAAGAATCATTGCCCTCCAGTAGAGTGGCATTGCACACGTTTGCGAGAGTTCCGCGAGAGAGAGGCTGGGGAGCATCTCCCATTCCTTGGAAAGAATCGGAGAAGATACTAGACAAGCGACCCATAGAAGAACCGATTAACGGGGTCCACTGTAGCGAGAGAGCGATTCGAATCATGGTCGTCCTCATCAGAAGACTCGAGTTTGAGTTAAGGCGAGAAGAAGATTGAATCTTTCGCTTTTTAGTTAGTGGAGCGAAGATTTATTCTTGCGGCTTGCATTTTGCCCTTACTTTTACCCTTCGGCTCTGACTTCTTCAACTCCAACCTTCGCATACGGTTAAAGATAAGAAACAGAGGCAACAATATTGTTTCAAATAACAAAGGAAGTGTTTCTTACTTCACTCGTAAGCGATCGAAGTATGGTCAGAGTACTCTCCAACGGATTATCCTTGTACTTTCTTCTCAATTTGGCGATCTGAAAAATTATACAAACTCAACATAAAAAAAAAAAAAAAAAAAAAAAAAAAAAAAAAATGGGAAACATACCTCATTTGCTTTATTAGGCCATTTGAACTCCCAAGGATGATACCCTGCGAGATTCGCAGGAAGAACGTCTTGAGCCCGCGATATAAGGACCATTTAAAAACAAGGGTACAACCCACCATTTCTCATCTTTGGAGTGGCGAGAGTAGTATTATTACCGGGTGCCAATCAATATCTGCATGAGCAATTTATCCTCAGAGACATTATCCTTCTTTTTAAGGCGAATGCCCCAGCGAGACTTCGCATTAACCATCTTTATCACTGAATAATTTTCAAAAAAATTTTCTACTGTGTACTTCTCTGAGATATTTCCAAGTCTTTGAAATCGGGGTGTCTACTTGTAGTAGAGTATAAAGATCCTTTGCCGCCACGATTCGCGAATTCAAGCATTAGGCGAATGCAATCGCCACTCAAGCGATAAACAGCCCGAGAGAATTTTTCATGGGCCAAGATTTCATAAAATAGAGGCAACTACGGATCGTATAAGGGAATGGGAAGTCATGAGAAGCCGACCTAGCGAGGACGATAATCCTTTGATCATCACATTGATGATCGAGAAAATAACCTTGCGAAAGAATGGATGAGGGTTCTTGATCGGGAATGGTCGATAGAGTGAAACCCTTCTCGAGCAACTTCGTTGAACTTCATCAAAAGAAGCTTTGTATGCACGACTAATGGCAGCCATTATCGGTATGGGAATGGATGAGAGGTTAAAGGATTACGATCGATGCTAGAAAAGACGGAGAGAAGATTTGCGTAGCTTGGGGAGAAGATTTGCGGTAGCAAGAGCGCAAATTGCGGAAGGAGGAAATCAAAGAAGTTGCGAGAGAGAAACTAAAGAATGAAAAGGAGGGGAAAAGAAAACTATATATAGGAAAAAAAGATCCCGAGAAAAACGAGGTCAATTAATGCGAGAAGAGACGTGAACGGTCAAGAATAAACGGTTGGAAGAGGACGTGTCGAGAAAGCGGCTTTAATGGTTAAAAGCGTATGCGGAATTGAAAAGATAAAGATAAGCGATGCTAATGAATAAAAAGACTCGCTCTCATGATATTCTTCCCTTCGCAAAAAAGTATGAGGAGAGCGGGGAGATGCAAAACTTTGGAACTTCGCAAAAGAATAGAGGCAAGTACGTACTTTTCAAGTCCGAGTATTCTTTCGCTCGTTCCTTCGTCAACAAAGACCAAAGATTACTACAACAACAGATTTTTCCTTAAAAATCGCTCTTCAAAGCAATATTCAAGGAAAAAGAGGCAAGATGTAGGATCATAATATCGCAACGTCGGGGGCTCGCGGGGTTAATAAACAGCGACGTCGCGGCGAGTCATGACAGCTAAAATAAATGACGCGATGAATAACGACACACAAAAAAGCCGAGAAAGACATGGGCAGGGCGAGGTTAAGAAGTGTCGCGAGAATAAATGTTTGTACATCTGCGACACTTCGCGGAACATTTCCGAAATAAAAGGATAGATTAATTTGTCATCCACTATGTATCGCCCTATATAAAGGGTTGAGTGAGTCATTGTAAGGGAGAGATCTTTTGGAATTGTTGGGCAAGTCATTAGGAGAGAAAGTTCAAGAGTGTTTTACTTGCTAAGTGTAATCCTACTTTTTCTGTGTAAACAACTCATGAAATTAATCAATAAACATTCTCAATTATGCAACTTTCAATGGACTAATTAATCAAAATATAGTGAGGGGTGTAGTGTGGGAAAACCTGCTACTACAAAACCAAATTGATCTAGCAAAAGGGCAATTTCTAAAAAGATGATTTTCCGTTTCCAGTGCTTGGTTATTACACATTGGACACTCAGGAAACATCTCCTAATTGTAGATGCTAGTCTGTTAGTGGTTGATAAGGCTTTTTGAACTAGTTTCCAAATAAATAGTCTAAATTCGAGGGATTGCCTGTAACTTCCATAATTTTTTCCAATGGAAGTTAATATTATCCTCATTATCTGTATTTTGATCGATACGATAGTTATAGATGTTTTTTGCCATAAAATCTCCGAAATGATGATGTTTCCACCTAATTTTGTCTTCTTCCTCTTTATTTTGAGTAATAGCTAATATTTTTTTTTTATTTCTGGAGCGAAAAAAGCTTCTAGTTTTCCAGTGTCCCAGAGACCTTCATTGTTTATTAGCTCTTGAAATTTTTGTGGCAAAGGTTCTTCTCTATCCTTTGGTTTGTTTATTCTGTTCGTATTAGGAATCCAATTGTCTTCCCTAATCTTTCCATTAGCTCCATTTTTCACTTGCCAAATAGAATTTCCTTTTATAATATTTAAACCTTTTTGAATGCTTGTCCATATCCAAGAGAGTTCATAATTTCTCGAAGGTTCTAAAGGATTTGAGTATTGATAATATTTCGCTTCACGTAGTTTTATCCACAGTTGATCTTTTTCTGTCATCACTATGCTAGCCAGCTTCGTTAAGAGAGCTATATTGAAATTATGAGCATTCTTTATTCCCAAACCTCCCTGCGATTTTGGCTTACACATGCCAATCCACGCCTTTATATATCCACCTTTGCCTTTTGGCCTATCTTTATTCCACCAAAACTCTCTTTGAGTTTTATCTAATTTCTCCAAAGTATCTTTAGGAAGAGCCAGCATATGCATCTGATAAGTTGGATAAGCTTGTAGGATGGATTGAATCAATACTGTTATGCCCGCTTGAGATATCAGCTTTGATTTCCAGCCTTGTAAAGTATTATAATATTTTTGAAGTAACGGTTCGAAATTCTCACTAGTGGAATAAAGGCTATTTGAGTCACAATGAAACGACACACAACAGATGACAAGAAACCGCCTCATACCGAATGCGTCGTTGACTGAAGTCAAGTTGTCGTTGTGGTTGGACTTTAGTTGACTTCTACAGCGACACAAACGTATTTGTCTCTGACTAAAGTCAAGTTGTCGTAGTTGTTGGACTTTAGATGACTTTCAGAACAACACATATGGTACTATCATATCACTGGAATTTGTGTGGCTAGGATTAACTTCTTTGTTGGAACGGCTGAGATGAAGCAAGAGAGAGTACTTCGTTATTATCGAGTAATATTTTTTTTAATTAGTATTTCTTTCATCTTTATTCATCCATCTCTCACTTCACTCATCTCACTTTCTCACCTTATCGAAACACCACAGGCCACAGCCGAGAAAACTCTTCTCTGAAATCCGCCATTATCAAAACCATTTTTTTTTGCCTATGTTTCTGTTCTCTTCTCCCAAACTCTTCACAACCGAAACTCCAAAGAAAAACAGAAAAGCTATTTTCTTCTTCATCCTTCAATCCAACTGCTAAAAGACTATCTCTTCTCAATCTAGTATCACCCCAGATCTAAAAAAATTGTCTGAAGAAAGTTTCTCTGAAAGCAAATTTGTGTGAAAGCAAATTTTTCTGAGAATATACTCGACCGTGTAAGTCTATTTCACTGTATTTTGTTAGGTTTTAGTTCTAATGTTATGTTAGATTAATATTTTTAGGATTTGGTTTCATCTTTTTCTTCTAATTTCTTTAGATTGATAGTTTCTTTTTGTTATATTGCAGCTGGATGATTAAACTGAGAGCTATTTAAGTGAAAAACTGAGGTATGGTTTCATCTTTTTGTCTTAATTTTATCTTTTGGGTTAATTTTAGGTCAGTTGCTTGTTTGTAAGATTTGGGTGTTTACTTATTTCGAAGCTAAATGATTTAGTTTATCAATATCTGAATTTTAAGATGTGGGTAATTGCTTGTTTTCGATTTTGAACTCAAACTCTCTGCAATTTTTTGCAATTGGTTTGATGGGAAGGGTCCTTACTAATGTTTCAGCTGTGACTGTGATAGATATTCTGAAGTCTTATTTTTATTTTCTATTTAATTAAGACGGAGGATTTATGATAAAGTTAGAGCTTGGTTGATATGGGTTTGAAGCAAGAAACTGCTGTGAATAAATTGAGTTTAAGAGGGTTTACTGTTGATTCTCAGTGAATGAATAATGGAAGAAACTAGGGTCTTGGGTCTGTGCTGAGGTGATGAATTTGATTGTGTGAAGATTCTCCACTTAAAATACCACTGATTTTTGGTTTGTCAGTTTTCTTCAAACCAGGTATAATTTTATATATGATTGTTGCATGTGAATTTGATTTTGGATTCTGAGATGTTTCTGGTAGAATTTGGCAATGCATCTTTTTAAAATCAGCTTATGATGTACCTGATTTGTATGTAGAATTGATGATGATGTTAAATATGATGAAATTGGATCAAATATAGAGGAGACTCAACTTCTAGAAGAAAGAGAAGGTGTTAGAGAGATAAATTCGTCGTTTGGTATTGGTGGAAATGAAATTGTAGGAACACAATTACCAGCAAGTGCATTTCTGCATCAAATGCATAGAAGGTTTTTGAGAAAATTCCTGACAGACAAGTTCTTCCTGAGACACAAATTGTTTGTCATTTCTTTACACAGTAAATCCATTTTAGGAGTTGCTTCTCTTGAGATTTGTTCGAGCGCAATACTAGGATGATATGTAGCCCTCTTGAAGTCTCTAAGGTAAAGAAATATTGAAATTGTGTTGATACTTTATCATACGCGTTTCAAACACTAAGTGTGGATCATTTGATGCCAAACTGACTAGAAAGCACACCTTTGTCTTGTGGGTTCATATTGGTTCCTGATTTTTGTTCCTTTTAGGGCTAGTGTGCTGGAGTATTCCTGGTCTTATGACTGTGATTGCATAATTTTGCAGCCACAAACCTTTTCAAAATGTTGCTCAAATACCGTCCAGAAGACAAGGATGCAAAGAAGGAAAGGCTACTGATTCATTGAAAAGAGCACAGGCCGAAACAGAGGGAAAGACTGTTGAGGCAAAGAAGCCAATTTTTGAGTATGCTGCAGCTTATGAAGGTTGTAAACGTATAATTTATTGTATGTAGAAATTATACTTAGAATGATAATATTGTGTTTGTTTATGAGGTTACAAGTTAGAATGATATGAATATCGTGTTTGTTTTACTTACAGATACATACATTTGCAAGATTTTCACAGATGTAGTTGTGCAGTGCCAAGTGCTGATAATGGAGGTAGCTCCCTTGTGAATAGCGGATCTGAAGCTCCAGCCATCTGATGAACACTTCATAGCTTTACATGTAGAGTTTCTCCATGATTGCTTTCTTTCGAACATTGAGTGGGTGACTACGAAAAAAATCAATTTGCAGCGGCTCTTCCCTATTCTCCGCGTTCTTACTAATGGAGTTGCTATTTTGCAGCTTGCATCCATTTTATATGTCTTTGGTGGAGATCTATAGATAAGCCTCACGCACTGTCATGACAAAATAGGAGTTTTGGCGGCAGAGAGGTAATAAGATGACAATAATGAAATTCCTCTCTTATTACAACCTTAACAAGCGGCCTTGCCATGCCCAATGGACTACTTCCCTCATATTGATTTCAGAGTATATTTTGGCAGCGAATACTGGTTGCAAAAGTCTGGATAAATCTTTCTGAGAAGTTTTTCAATCTAAGTTTGCCAGTCATTAATTTCCTGTGTTAGTATTAGGAATGTCATAATATCAATTAAATACCTTTTTTCAATTCCGATAAATGAAGTAACTTTTTTTCTCTCTGAATTGTAAATTTCATTCCGGTAATGTATCATATACCATTATGAGAGATAAATTTGGGTGGGGCCAGGGAACCACCCACCCCATTAATAGCTCTGCCTCTGCTTGCGAAATGTTATAAAACTGGTTGTAGCATATTTTTTGGTAGGATCTGTGTACTGTCCCGATCATTGGCATGGTATTGTAAAGGATGAGTTTCTCATTATTCAAATTCATCTTTGTCCTGGTCTAGTTGCAGAGGTTTGTTAATCACTTAAATATTCTTCTTATGCTAATGATGTTGTGTTTCATTTACTAAATTTGGGTATTTTGGGATTTTGCTCAAGGGGTTTTCAAGATAGTCTAGTCTTTTTTAAATGATTTTTTATTTTAGTTTAGTCTTTCATGGGTTTTATTTATAATTGATTTTTTGTTTTGGATTTTGTGGGGGACAAGAATTTGAGAAGACGAGATTTGGGTTTTGCAAACTTGATCTTTTGGAGTGATAATGTCTAAGTTAGGGTTTTCTGATAAATGTATAGAACACCAAGAAGAAATATGTTTGGTAACTTACTCTACTAACCTCTCATTATAAGATTTATTTATTTTTTGTAATGCTTGATTGTGGTTCTCGTGATTATCTACAGCAAAGAGCTGTGTGGCATGTGAAAACAACTGTTGTGAGCCGACCAAGCGGAAATGAGGAAGATTCAAGGAAGTGTCTGTAACTCGGACTCCTAAGGGTAAATCACTTGGTTTTCCCTATTTTTGTTAAAGTGGATTTGTTTGTACATGCCATGGTATAAGAAAAAATGAATGCAATTTCCAACTCCCTGAATCTTGAAACTTTTAAGAGGTTCTGATATGCATACCTCATTCGAAGTTAACTTGAGACTATTAACTAAGACTCTAAGAAGCAAATTTGCGCCTGAATTTACATTTACATTCTGTAAACTGAGCTAACAAGTGAACCTTGCAAAATTTGCTCTTGTCCGGATAGTAATTCAGTTTTTGCTTGATACCAATATTAGGCACATCAAGCACTCCACTGAAATTTGATACTATAAGGAGGTTGGTGAAACGTAAGCCAGGAAAGCCTCCTAAGGATGGAATGGATGCCAATACACATGCTTCTCCTAGTAACGTACTCTACCCACTTTCTAAAATGGTAATTCTCCATTTATCTTTGCATAAGGTGATCTTTTGCTTCTGTTTAGTTGGTTCAAAATGTTAATTAGTGCGTATATTCTTTGTAGGTCCATGAATCCTTCAAATAAAGTTGAATACTTCTTGGAGTTCGGCGAAGCTAAATCCGGGAAGGCCTCTTAAGAATGGAATGGATGCCCACACACATGTTTCTCCAAGTACCTTACTATACCCTCTTTGTAAAATGACATTTATCAATTTATATTTGTACGAGATGACTTTGTTGCTTTCCAACTGATATTCCATGTTCATTATTTTGTATCTTCTATGTTGGTCCCATATTGCAAAGGCTATTCCTGGTCACTGGGGTTTGTGTCTTGGTAGAAGGATCTTCCAAGCCTACCGAGACCTGTAACAACAATGATGACAGTGTGAAGAAATTTTTGTGTGTGCTGATCCAAGTTACCTTGACACTTTTGGACATGCTCATTCTGCGTGGTGTTCAGGTGCAATAGCCGACCTTGTATACAATTCCAGGGACCCAATCTTTGATAGCCTTTAATCTGATGCTTGTGAATTATTGCTTATGATTGATGTTGCCGCATTACTGTTTTCAGTTGTTTTGGTGCAATAGCCGACCTTCAGTTGTTTTGCTTGTGAATTATTTCTAAGGTCCATTCTCATGTTGTTTTGGTGCTGAAATCTGCAGGTTGTAAGTGAAGATGGGAAGAAGGTCAGGTGTCAAACTCCATTCACTGAGTCCGATATGGAAGAATTGCAGGTACTATCACTTGCTACTTTGTTATTTCTGATGTATGTTGGTTGTTATATCATGGAAGGAAGTACCTTCCTAGTATGACTTATTTTTTGAGTACCCATATCTTGTCATGGGCTATGAATGCACAACACTACTGGTTTTTAAATTAACAATCTTATACATGGTTGGTCAGTGACACTTTTAACTTTTAAGTTAGTAAGTCTAATATTTCATTATCTGCAAAAAAATTCCAAGGTGTAGTAATGAAGGTAAGGTACATGTAGTTTACTTTAAAGATTTGACAGTTTAGGAACGGTTAAAAAAGACTCTAGTAACTCTTTTGTGGTTATCAAATATCATGATTTCGTGAGTTTTTATTTTGAAAATTGAATTGCTCTCTTGGCTATTCATTTAATAATTAGAATCTTGGCATTTCCCAACTTTTTTTGTTTAAGATGACTTTTGAACATATGTTTTCTATAGGAAGGTTGTTTCCACTGACCATATTTGATGCAATGTTTCTCTCAATGTGAATACCAATTACTGCCTGTACATCCAATAGCAATTACTGGTAGAGGTGAATACCTTGTCCTTGACCAATAGAGTTTAAAATTACGTGTCTTGCATACACTCTTGCTATGTTTACTAAAACCTGATAGTTTCTAACTTTCTATTGCAGGAAAATCATAATAGGAGAAGACACTTGGACGTAGTGGAGCGACAAGTGACAACAGTCTACAGAAGTTGAAGAAAGCTCAGTGATAAACAGTAAGTTCCGTGCCTAAAAGACCCACTTCATATTTACCTAGAGCCTTATTTGTACTTGGACTTGATCATGTTATTAGTCAGCATTTCCCAAGGAAATAATAATTCCTAATATTACTAATTTCTAGATCATTGTTTGCATGTCTCATGTGCCACTACTGGCTTCATTAAACATTGATAAATCATGCACATTGCATGCAGACACATAATCTCAAAAAAATATATACCTTGTTTAACAGTTTTACACCCGAATTTATCAAGGTGTTCCGTATTGATGTTAATTGCTAAGTTATGACCTCTTTGCAGTTAAACTTCTAATGCTCAAACTTTTCTTTTCTACAGGTGCTTGCAAGTTCTGAATTGAGCAGGTCAGTTCATCTTTTTGCTGGTTTAAGCTGCAGTTTGTGTTTATTAGGTTGCTCTTGCTGCAGTTTGTGTTTATTAGGTTGCTCTGCACTGATTGTAAGAAAGCATTATCCTTTTAGAACTTGTGGTGTGAATTATTTCCTAGATTTTTTTTTTTTTTTTTTTTTGAGCATCTTTATAAACTGAATTCAAATGTGTATTGAACTTGTAGATGGATTTTGTACAGAATTTGAAAGTTTGGTTGAATGGTGAAATATGTCGTCTTATGTATATGAAATTGTAAATTGATTCCAGCAGAATTTCAGTGTAGTTTGATTTTCAATTTAGGGTAATTTGAGTTTTGAATCAGAATTATTTCAGCCAGTCAGAATGGCTGCAACCAGTCAGCCAGAACTGACTCATCTTTTTTTTTTAATATTAATATAATCAAATCTACGATGTGATACAGGTGTCGCACCTAGCGACAATCTGAAAGTATCGTATATCTGAGTCAACTTGAAAGTGTCGCACCTAGTTCTATAAAAAGACACTAAATCTACGACACTTTCAGAGGCATTTCGAAAGTGTCGTATTAACGAGTTATACGACACTTTCCAGCTATCTTAAAACGGCCTTTTTCCACTAGTGTCTCTTTTCTATTTTTATCAAAGAAGAGAGGTGTTCCAAGGTATTTGTCCTTTTTTGTCATCAGCGGGATTTTTAGGATCGCTATTATTTTCCATGTTTCGGATAGATTTTGGGGCCAAAATAGGTGATGGATTTTGGGACTCAAAGTTCAATTTTATGTAAATCGTGACCAAGCGGGTCTTAATTTTAATAGATTGGGAACGAATTTGAAGTTGAGGTATATACATTGGGAACGGGTTCGTGGAAAAATATTGGAATATGCATCTTACAAATACTTTTGAAAATATCCTTGACCACAAAGTCACATGTTCGAACTAGTGTTTTTTTGTTTTTTATTCACATTATGCAATAATAGAATAGAACACGATTGTACGCCAAGACATTACCAAGAATTCATCAACACAAACAAAATCTCTCAGTTAGATATTGACAAACCAACCCTCACTCCATGCAAATTTTTGAGTACCTATTCCTATTAATGGATGCCCTTCTTCTTGTGAAATAGACGTAGCACAAACTGCACCAAGAAGACATATAATCAATGTAATACCCCCGGCTATGAACTCCACAAGAAGTCTTGAACTAGATTTATGTTCATGAGGAGGAAGAGGGATTGACAACATAGTAAAAAGATCTCTTGAACTAGATGTACGGCTACTCAATATCTATTATGCGTGAAATAAGCTCTCGTGATTTATTGGTTAACAACACCTTCAATTTCCTCCTCCATCTTAATGTTTTTAATACTTTTATATCTATATTAGTAAACATAATCAAACTAATGGTTTCGGATGAACTTTAAGTTAGTTGCAAAATTTAGACTTATTTATAAGCAAAAGGTATGATATAATTCCCAATGATATAATGCCGAAGACCCATAAGAAATTCATGATCACACAAACAAACCTTATTCACATTTTGTTCATGTTGGTTAGTGCAGCTGTGACAGATTTGTTCAGAGGCAAATGGGTCAAGACCCACTCGAGTTTTTTAAGCAAGTCTGAGGATGATACCAGATATTAGATTGTTGTCGTATGAGCCAATATCCTATGGTACAGTCATCGGTGATGATATTGGAACCTCATCTCCAAACCCAGTCAACACCAAATTCAGTATTCTGATACCCTTTTGAACTAAGATTGCAAAACTTAATCCTAATTTGACAAACTAATTTGTATTATCATTAGTTCCGTGCAAATTTGGTAGGATGCATGATTCAAGTTAGACTAATATATTACCACTTACCTAATTTATCTCAACAATTATATTCTTGTCAGTGTTTAGTTCTTAATAATGGTGTTGACTCCAAATAAGAAGCCCTACGTACACACACCAACCAAACATAACCTAACAATAGCCACACATGTAGACAACCGTAACATCCTGCTAAATTAGGTAAGAGCTAATCATTGGCATGGAAAGTTGAAAAAACAAATAAAATATAAGAGATATAGTGCATGGGTAAACTAGATAACAAAACCCTTTTAGCTTTTGTTTTTCCTGATAAGATAAAACAGAAACTAAAATAGGCTTCTTTGTTTTGGCCTCTGATGTCTAGAATTCTGGTTCTAGACTGCTGTCGTTATTGTTGAATCTGTTGCAGGCTTGTAGTTTTTTTTTTTTTCATCGGTAAAGAATTTAATGCTGACGAGTTTCGAACTTAGGTCACTGGTCTCATCACCCAATGACTTTACCACTGTACTACAGTGACACCGTCCAGGCTTAAAGTTATAGTTGGAGATTTTTACAGAAACCATTAATTATCTCTTGTGCAGTGCATATTGTATAATACTATACTAGTATCACCATTATGAAAGCGTAAAATCAACCACTATGCATACTGAGCCTCCCTTTTTGTAAAGTATCATCTGATTAAATCTAAAATTGGATTGATAATATAACGAATTTATGAAATTTGTACAAAACATTTTCCAAATTGAAAAATAAATAAATAGGGGAAACATAAGTAACTTCTTATTAGAGGATCAAATTATTTTCTGAATATCTCATATCAAAGATCACAGTGAGGCTTGTTTCAACCCAAACATTATAATCTAAAAGTTTAACTTAATAAACCTTGCAATGTGTTGCAAGTCATCAAGATAAACGTATAGTAATATGAATTGATTCGGCTTTCTTCATTCGTCCATCAACATACCTCACATTCTTCCTGACGATCTAACCCCAAGTTCAATATCTTCCTCCATCTCAAAATTTTAAGAATTCTAAATCTAACATAGAGATCAAACTAATAGTCTTGTATGCCATTAAATTTGTTGCAAAAGTAAATTACTACTTTATAAGGAAAAGGCATGAGATATTGTTGAAGACCCATAACATAAAAGTCTTTGCACGAATACAACGTATTGTGTGAGTCTAACCACATTTTGTTCATGTTGTTCTCAATTAGAAACAATTCAGGACTTAGTAAGAGGTAAGTAAGGTCACCACCCGCTCAACTCAAACAAATTAACAACATCTCTAGTGATGTAGCGCAGTATACTGGTAAAATTATTAGGTGAAATATATTGCTGAAGACCCATAACATGAACGTGTTTGCACAAATACACCATATTGTGCGAGCCAAGCCTAGCCACATTATGTTCATATTGTTCTTAATTATAAAAAATGGAGGACTTAGCAAGAGGAAAGTAGGGTCAACGCCCGCTCAATTTTTTCAAAGAAATTAACAGTATCTCTAGTGTTGTAGCTCATGCCATTATACTGTAATGGTAAAATTATTAGCTGATGATATAAATGATTTGAGTTCAAACAAACTTATCTTTAGCTTCCCTCTTCTTCCAGATGAATTAATTCAGTGCTCATGTCCAAACACAATCGCCAGATCTGTACCAATTACATGGATAAATTTAAGCCATATAAGCTTGGACTAAATTTCTTATTTATCTTTTTAAAATTAAATCTATTAAGTAAGAGGGAGGATCCATTGACACTCTTAGATGGACACTATCATACATGATTTGCGCCATTTTCTTTTTAAAACCTTTAACTGACAGATTCACAACAAGCAATTCGACAGATTCAGACTTAGTTTATTAAGAATTTTAACAAGACAACGCTAACCAAAAACACATAGAATATTTACAAATACTGGAGAGGAAGATCCTCCAATATGCCAACACACCACGTGAACTCATTTTTTGAAGGAATCTAAAAAAATAAAATTAAACGCAGTTATCAGATGGACATGTCTTCCGGTTATAACTATTATAAGATAAAGAAATGCAAAAAATCACATAGACTAATCTTACAATTTCCTTAGATTTGTCAAGCTCTTGAACTCTTGAGGCAAATCTCCACTCAAATCATTGAAAGATACGTCGCTGACAAAATTGGAAGAAAAAAAATTAAGCTTACAGGTAAAAAATAAAGGGAAAATAATCGTTTGGTCCTTTTTTAGGTGGCTCCATGTCTGTTTAGTCCTTTGGAAAACGCCTTTATTGTTTGGTCCATAATTATTTAAAATATTTAATGGATCAAAGTACCCTTCCGTGTTAATTCCAAGCAGTTCATTCGTCAGAATGAACTCCTGTTAATTTCTACTTAATTTTTCAGAATTCCTATATGAAACCAGGGTTAATTCCAGAAATGAACTCCTGATAAAAACCTATATAAACCAGATTTCATTCCAGAAATGAACTCCTGATAAAAACATATAAACCATAGTTCATTCCAGAAATGAACTCCTGATAAAAACCTATATAAACCAGAGTTCATTCCAGGAATGAACTCCTGGTAAAAACATATAAACCAGAGTTCATTCCAGAAATGAAGTCCTGATAAAAACAGAGTTCAGTTGTAAAAAATCAACATTATCGTCATCATCATCTTTTTCGACGTTTTAAACAACAACAACAACATCGTCTTCAACAGTAGCAGCATCGTATTCATCATCTTCATCATATTTATCGTTTTCATCATCTTTAACAGCAGCAGCAAAACAAAAAGGAAACAAAAGAAACCAAAAAACTTCATCGCCTTCATCATCTACATCAACTTCAGCATCATCATCGCAGCATCAATACCAGTAAAGAAGAAAAACCCCAAAAAACTCCATCGTTCATCATCTTCTTCAGCAACAAATCTTTATAAAAAGTGTGTAAATCAATCACCGTCTTCAATAGCAGCAAATCTCGAAGTCTTCATCATATTCGTCGTCTTCACAGTAGCATATCAAGTATTTCAATCAAGATTTATTGTCTGCAACAACAAAAAAACAACAACAGAAAGAAAAAGGAAAAAAAAAAAGAAAATGAAGAGAAGAGAAACTAGATCTGAAATAAAAAGGAGAGAGAAAGTAAATCTGAAAATGATATATTTTCTACTAAATTTTTGTATATATGTGGTCACCCTAGGACCAAACCATTATTTTCTAGGACCAAAAAATAATATAAGGGTATTTCTGCCACTACAAGATGACAATTACATCATCCATGACGTCGCCCTAGGACCAAACCATTATTACTAAGACCAAACTATAATATATTTTTTCCAAAAAGGACTAAACAGACACATGACTAAGTCAACTGGACTAGACTCATCCTAATATATTATTTCTAGGACTATTAGGTAATTCCTACAAAAATAAATCCATCCATTCAGAATAATCCCACCTTCAATTTCCTCCCTCATCTTAAGTTTTTGAGATTTGTATAGTGAACAGTCAAACTAACAGTTGTGGGTGCACTTTAAGGTTATGCAAGATTAATTAGACTAATTCATAAGGAAAAGGCATGAGAGAGGGGATAATGCTGAAGACCCATAACATATCCATGCATGTTCACCTAAATGCCCTATAATGTGTGAGCCAACTCTATCCACATTTTTTTTCTTCATGTTGTTGTTAAGAGTCTTCAGATTTGAAAGTCACCCAAATATTCAGGTAGAAATTGAAAGCATGTTTACGTCCAGTTAGACTCACGTATGCCAAGGAATGATGAGTTAGTGGAATTGGTTCTTTACTTTTGATTGGAGATCTTGATCGTCATTCATTTGGAGAATTTTCTTTTGCTACTTTTCAAGCCAATGAAATTATAGAACACTAGTGGAAAAAGGCCGTTTTAAGATAGCTGGAAAGTGTCGCATAACTCGTTAATACGACACTTTCGAAATGCCTCTGAAAGTGCCGTAGATTTAGTGTCTTTTTCTAGAACGACACTTTTAAGTTGACTCAGATATACGATACTTTCAGATTGTCGCTAGGTGCGACACCTGTATCACATCGTAGATTTGATTATATTAATATAAAAAAAAAAGATGAGTCAGTTCTGGATGACTGGTTGCAGCCATTCTGACTGGCTGAAATAATTCTGATTCAAAACTCAAATTACCCTAAATTGAAAATCAAACTACACTGAAATTCTGCTGGAATCAATTTACAATTTCATATACATAAGACGACATATTTCACCATTCAACCAAACTTTCAAATTCTGTACAAAATCCATCTACAAGTTCAATACACATTTGAATTCAGTTTACAAAGATGCTCATAAATACCAAAAAAAAAAATCTAGGAAATAATTCACACCACAAGTTCTAAAAGGATAATGCTTTCTTACAATCAGTGCAGAGCAACCTAATAAACACAAACTGCAGCAAGAGCAACCTAATAAACACAAACTGCAGCTTAAACCAGCAAAAAGATGAACTGACCTGCCCAATTCAGAACTTGCAAGCACCTGTAGAAAAGAAAAGTTTGAGCATTAGAAGTTTAACTGCAAAGAGGTCATAACTTAGCAATTAACATCAATACGGAACACCTTGATAAATTCGGGTGTAAAACTGTTAAACAAGGTATATATTTGTTTGAGATTATGTGTCTGCATGCAATGTGCATGATTTATCAATGTTTAATGAAGCCAGTAGTGGCACATGAGACATGCAAACAATGATCTAGAAACTAGTAATATTAGGAATTATTATTTCCTTGGGAAATGCTGACTAATAACATGATCAAGTCCAAGTACAAATAAGGCTCTAGGTAAATATGAAGTGGGTCTTTTAGGCACGGAACTTACTGTTTATCACTGAGCTTTCTTCAACTTCTGTAGACTGTTGTCACTTGTCGCTCCACTACGTCCAAGTGTCTTCTCCTATTATGATTTTCCTGCAATAGAAAGTTAGAAACTATCAGGTTTTAGTAAACATAGCAAGAGTGTATGCAAGACACGTAATTTTAAACTCTATTGGTCAAGGACAAGGTATTCACCTCTACCAGTAATTGCTATTGGATGTACAGGCAGTAATTGGTATTCACATTGAGAGAAACATTGCATCAAATATGGTCAGTGGAAACAACCTTCCTATAGAAAACATATGTTCAAAAGTCATCTTAAACAAAAAAAAGTTGGGAAATGCCAAGATTCTAATTATTAAATGAATAGCCAAGAGAGCAATTCAATTTTCAAAACAAAAACTCACGAAATCATGATATTTGATAACCACAAAAGAGTTACTAGAGTCTTTTTTAACCGTTCCTAAACTGTCAAATCTTTAAAGTAAACTACATGTACCTTACCTTCATTACTACACCTTGGAATTTTTTTGCAGATAATGAAATATTAGACTTACTAACTTAAAAGTTAAAAGTGTCACTGACCAACCATGTATAAGATTGTTAATTTAAAAACCAGTAGTGTTGTGCATTCACAGCCCATGACAAGATATGGGTACTCAAAAAATAAGTCATACTAGGAAGGTACTTCCTTCCATGATATAACAACCAACATACATCAGAAATAACAAAGTAGCAAGTGATAGTACCTGCAATTCTTCCATATCGGACTCAGTGAATGGAGTTTGACACCTGACCTTCTTCCCATCTTCACTTACAACCTGCAGATTTCAGCACCAAAACAACATGAGAATGGACCTTAGAAATTGATTTTAATGTGCAAGACACGATTACTGAAAACAGTAATGCGGCAACATCAATCATAAGCAATAATTCACAAGCATCAGATTAAAGGCTATCAAAGATTGGGTCCCTGGAATTGTCTACAAGGTCGGCTATTGCACCTGAACACCACACAGAATGAGCATGTCCAAAAGTGTCAAGGTAACTTGGATCAGCACACACAAAAATTTCTTCACACTGTCATCATTGTTGTTACAGGTCTCGGTAGGCTTGGAAGATCCTTCTACCAAGACACAAACCCCAGTGACCAGGAATAGCCTTTGCAATATGGGACCAACATAGAAGATACAAAATAATGAACATGGAATATCAGTTGGAAAGCAACAAAGTCATCCCGTACAAATATAAATTGATAAATGTCATTTTACAAAGAGGGTATAGTAAGGTACTTGGAGAAACATGTGTGTGGGCATCCATTCCATTCTTAAGAGGCCTTCCCGGATTTAGCTTCGCCGAACTCCAAGAAGTATTCAACTTTATTTGAAGGATTCATGGACCTACAAAGAATATACGCACTAATTAACATTTTGAACCAACTAAACAGAAGCAAAAGATCACCTTATGCAAAGATGAATGGAGAATTACCATTTTAGAAAGTGGGTAGAGTACGTTACTAGGAGAAGCATGTGTATTGGCATCCATTCCATCCTTAGGAGGCTTTCCTGGCTTACGTTTCACCAACCTCCTTATAGTATCAAATTTCAGTGGAGTGCTTGATGTGCCTAATATTGGTATCAAGCAAAAACTGAATTACTATCCGGACAAGAGCAAATTTTGCAAGGTTCACTTGTTAGCTCAGTTTACAGAATGTAAATGTAAATTCAGGCGCAAATTTTCTTCTTAGAGTCTTAGTTAATAGTCTCAAGTTAACTTCGAATGAGGTATGCATATCAGAACCTCTTAAAAGTTTCAAAATTCAGGGAGTTGGAAATTGCATTCATTTTTTCTTATACCATGGCATGTACAAACAAATCCACTTTAACAAAAATAGGGAAAACCAAGTGATTTACCCTTAGGAGTCCGAGTTACAGACACTTCCTTGAATCTTCCTCATTTCCGCTTGGTTGGCTCACAACAGTTGTTTTCACATGCCACACAGCTCTTTGCTGTAGATAATCACGAGAACCGCAATCAAGCATTACAAAAAATAAATAAATCTTATGATGAAGTGATTAGTAGAGTAAGTTACCAAACATATTTCTTCTTGGTGTTCTATACATTTATCAGAAAACCCTAACTTAGACATTATCACTCCAAAAGATCAAGTTTGCAAAACCCAAATCTCGTCTTCTCAAATTCTTGTCCACCACAAAATCCAAAACAAAAAATCAATTATAAATAAAACCCATGAAAGACTAAACTAAAATAAAAAATCATTTAAAAAAGACTAGACTATCTTGAAAACCCCTTGAGCAAAATCCCAAAATACCCAAATTTAGTAAATGAAACACAACATCATTAGCATAAGAAGAATATTTAAGTGATTAACAAACCTCTGCAACTAGACCAGGACAAAGATGAATTTGAATAATGAGAAACTCATCCTTTACAATACCATGCCAATGATCGGGACAGTACACAGATCCTACCAAAAAATATGCTACAACCAGTTTTATAACATTTCGCAAGCAGAGGCAGAGCTATTAATGGGGTGGGTGGTTCCCTGGCCCCACCTAAATTTATCTCTCATAATGGTATATGATACATTACCGGAATGAAATTTACAATTCAGAGAGAAAAAAGTTACTTCATTTATCGGAATTGAAAAAAGGTATTTAATTGATATTATGACATTCCTAATACTAACACCGGAAATTAATGACTGTCAAACTTAGATTGAAAAACTTCTCAGAAAGATTTATCCAGACTTTTGCAACCAGTATTCGCTGCCAAAATATACTCTGAAATCAATATGAGGGAAGTAGTCCATTGGGCATGGCAAGGCCGCTTGTTAAGGTTGTAATAAGAGAGGAATTTCATTATTGTCATCTTATTACCTCTCTGCCGCCAAAACTCCTATTTTGTCATGACAGTGCGTGAGGCTTATCTATAGATCTCCACCAAAGACATATAAAATGGATGCAAGCTGCAAAATAGCAACTCCATTAGTAAGAACGCGGAGAATAGGGAAGAGCCGCTGCAAATTGATTTTTTTTCGTAGTCACCCACTCAATGTTCGAAAGAAAGCAATCATGGAGAAACTCTACATGTAAAGCTATGAAGTGTTTATCAGATGGCTGGAGCTTCAGATCCGCTATTCACAAGGGAGCTACCTCCATTATCAGCACTTGGCACTGCACAACTACATCTGTGAAAATCTTGCAAATGTATGTATCTGTAAGTAAAACAAACACGATATTCATATCATTCTAACTTGTAACCTCATAAACAAACACAATATTATCATTCTAAGTATAATTTCTACATACAATAAATTATACGTTTACAACCTTCATAAGCTGCAGCATACTCAAAAATTGGCTTCTTTGCCTCAACAGTCTTTCCCTCTGTTTCGGCCTGTGCTCTTTTCAATGAATCAGTAGCCTTTCCTTCTTTGCATCCTTGTCTTCTGGACGGTATTTGAGCAACATTTTGAAAAGGTTTGTGGCTGCAAAATTATGCAATCACAATCATAAGACCAGGAATACTCCAGCACACTAGCCCTAAAGGGAACAAAAATCAGGAACCAATATGAACCCACAAGACAAAGGTGTGCTTTCTAGTCAGTTTAGCATCAAATGATCCACACTTAGTGTTTGAAACGCGTATGAGAAAGTATCAACACAATTTCAATATTTCTTTACCTTAGAGACTTCAAGAGGGCTACATATCATCCTAGTATTGCGCTCGAACAAATCTCAAGAGAGGCAACTCCTAAAATGGATTTACTGTGTAAAGAAATGACAAACAATTTGTGTCTCAGGAAGAACTTGTTTGTCAGGAATTTTCTCAAAAACCTTCTATGCATTTGATGCAGAAATGCACTTACTGGTAATTGTGTTCCTACAATTTCATTTCCACCAATACCAAACGACGAATTCATCTCTCTAACACCTTCTCTTTCTTCTAGAAGTTGAGTCTCCTCTATATTTGATCCAATTTCATCATATTTAACATCATCATCAATTCTACATACAAATCAAGTACATCATAAGCTGATTTTAAAAAGATGCATTGCCAAATTCTACCAGAAACATCTCAGAATCCAAAATCAAATTCACATGCAACAATCATATATAAAATTATACCTGGTTTGAAGAAAACTGACAAACCAAAAATCAGTGGTATTTTAAGTGGAGAATCTTCACACAATCAAATTCATCACCTCAGCACAGACCCAAGACCCTAGTTTCTTCCATTATTCATTCACTGAGAATCAACAGTAAACCCTCTTAAACTCAATTTATTCACAGCAGTTTCTTGCTTCAAACCCATATCAACCAAGCTCTAACTTCGCTGCGAAATCCTCCATCTTAATTAAATAGAAAATAAAAATAAGACTTCAGAATATCTATCACAGTCACAGCTGAAACATTAGTAAGGACCCTTCCCCATCAAACCAATTGCAAAAAATTGCAGAGAGTTTGAGTTCAAAATCGAAAACAAGCAATTACCCACATCTTAAAATTCAGATATTGATAAACTAAATCATTTAGCTTCGAAATAAGTAAACACCCAAATCTTACAAACAAGCAACTGACCTAAAATTAACCCAAAAGATAAAATTAAGACAAAAAGATGAAACCATACCTCAGTTTTTCACTTAAATAGCTCTCAGTTTAATCATCCAGCTGCAATATAACAAAAAGAAACTATCAATCTAAAGAAATTAAAAGAAAAAGATGAAACCAAATCCTAAAAATATTAATCTAACATAACATTAGAACTAAAACCTAACAAAATACAGTGAAATAGACTTACACGGTCGAGTATACTCTCAGAAAAATTTGCTTTCACACAAATTTCCTTTCAGAGAAACTTTCTTCAGACAAATTTTTTAGCTCTGGGGTGATACTAGATTGAGAAGAGATAGTCTTTTAGCAGTTGGATTGAAGGATGAAGAAGAAAATGGCTTTTCTGTTTTTCTTTGGAGTTCCGGTTGTGAAGAGTTTGGGAGAAGAGAACAGAAACATAGGCAAAAAAAAAATGGTTTTGATAATGGCGGATTTCAGAGAAGAGTTTTCTCGGATGTGGCCTGTGGTGTTTGATAAGGTGAGAAAGTGAGATGAGTGAAGTGAGAGATGGATGAATAAAGATGAAAGAAATACTAATTAAAAAAAATATTACTCGATAATAACGAAGTACTCTCTCTTGCTTCATCTCAGCCATTCCAACAAAGAAGTTAATCCTAGCCACACAAATTCGCCAGTGATATGATAGTACCATATGTGTCGTTCTGAAAGTCATCTAAAGTCCAACAACTACGACAACTTGACTTTAGTCAGAGAGAAATACGTTTGTGTCGCTGTAGAAGTCAATTAAAGTCCAACCACAACGACAACTTGACTTCAGTCAACGACGCATTCGGTATGAGGCGGTTTCTCGTCATCTGCTGTGTGTCATTTCATTGTGACTCAAATAGCCTTTATTCCACTAGTGGAAGATCATAGTCAAGTTGTTTAATTGGTGTTCATGATGGTCATGGTGGTCGTGAAGCTTCTAGATTTGTTCGAGATCACCTCTTTCTTCATCGTATGAGTTAGTACTCTAATTTAATTGTTCTTGTTGCGAATTCTCCACTGATAACTCTGAAATTGATTAATGCTACTATTTTTTGCATTGATTTGAAGTAAAACCTATTTATTGTCTACAGTGCTATTAACGGTGTGATAATTAATTGAAATCTAACTTAGAGTTTCTAGCTTGATTGTTTTGTAGGGCTCCTACCTTGAAAATAATAAAAATGGGATTAATGAAGAAGAATACTAATAAAAATGGTAGTAATAGTCATCATTATAGTCAATTTGACTTTTATAGGTGGTACTTAGGAAAAATCAAATTTAAAAGTGAGTAGATTTTAGAAATTGTGAAGAGGATGGGAAATATGAAAAATGGGGATAGGAAATAGGGGAAACCTTGAACTTTGAAGCAGAGGTATATACATTAGGAACGGGTTCGTGGAAAAATATTGGAATATGTATCTTACAAATACTTTGGAAAACCTCATTTGATTGGGGGCCATACTTTTTAATTGGGGGCCAAGCACTAGAGGACAAAAAAGGTCACCCAATCCTAATTTGGGTCACCCCTTATAAAAATTCTTTCTAAATGCCTAAAATAACCTTGAGTGATTAGTATTAAGAGTTAATGAAGTAGATTAGTGTGTTAATTTAGTTTAGTTTAAAATCAGGTTTTGGATTAAATTTTGGGAAATTTAAGTTTTGGGTATTTTTGTTTTGAGAAGAAGAAGAGGGGTTTTGGGAGGAAAAACTAG
This sequence comes from Papaver armeniacum, assembly GCA_023531295.1. Lineage (NCBI taxonomy): Eukaryota > Viridiplantae > Streptophyta > Magnoliopsida > Ranunculales > Papaveraceae > Papaver > Papaver armeniacum. Next base: position 127,719 of record JAJJWW010002583.1, read on the forward strand.
GGTTGTTTAGAAATGAGTGATTCAAGTGGAGGGAATGAGGTAGTTGAAGGTTCAAACAATAACCATGAATGTATTGATGGTGAGATTATCTCTAATAATCCTATGGATTGGATGTTTGATGAAGAGATGTTAATGGAGGAAGTCATGAATAATGGTGGAAATGAAGATCCTACTCCTCAAAATGAAGGAACCGATACTCCAAATGAAGAACCCGCACCTCAAAACAATCAGGTAAACCTCATATACTCTTGAAATTGTCTGAATGGTGCTCCAAGGGGTCGATTCATGGTCACTGTTTAAGTCGTCAGTGTGAGAGTCGTTATAGTCGGGGTTTGGATTCATTAACGACTGTTAAAGGTCGTCAATGAATTGGAATTACCGATGACGACTCAAACCTGCAACTTTTCCAGGTTATGAAAAATCGTTAGGGGCGTGTGATAAACACTGACGACTCTTTATGCTAGGTCAAAAAGGGTCGTTAATGTTTATTGTTTAGAGACAAACGACTCTAAACCCAGAACTCTCAGTAAATAAAGCACTTAGAGTCGTCATATATGTATTCGTAGAAGATGACGACCCTATCCCGCAATTTTAACTTTTACGTAGAGTCGTTCGGTGTTTTATTTAGTATACTAACGACCCTTGAGCTGGATTATCATAACTTTTGATTTCATAGAATCATTTCATTGAATCGTAAAAGGCATACATCTTTCATAGCGATACATTGAAGGAAATGAAATACAATAGATAATAACGGTGCACTTAATCATAAATGGCGTAATTATACATGGTTCCTTCCAAGATAAAGTAGCAATCGTCGAACTCAAACTTTTTCCCACGAAGCTCCTCGTAATAGACATACGCCTTCCTCAACTGAAAACGCAAACATACTCAGTTAGTATTGTTGAAAGCTTTGGATAAGTTTTACCTCTTGTTTAAATACTTACTCTCATAGCACCCAACATATTGGGAATGGCTTCCCTTACGGCCTTGATTTCTCTTTTGAAAACTTCACACTCGAAGAATATCTCCTCGAACCGTTCCTTGACGAGTTTCAAAGACCTTGAGTTGCAATTTCCGTCTAACGCCACAAAAACGATGAATACACGGTTCCACCAAGCATCTGATGTTTGATCAATGTCTTTTCCTAGATCTTCAAAGTGGTTTGTGACTGTTTTCCAAGCTCTCACAATAGCACAATTCTCTTCCGAAGTGTAAGTACTAGTCATGGTGTTTCCTCTTCTTTTTCCTCTTGGATAATAAATGTATGAGAATGAATGTGAAGGTTTAGAATTATGGTTAGGGTGAAGAATGGGTGAGGTATGGGTCTCTATTTATAGAGATTAGGGACCCAATGAGTCATTTTTTGAATTTTTAACCGTTTCCCGACTCAACCACATTTGGTGAATTCAAAATTCACATTAACTGCTATAAGGATCGTCATTATGTATATTAAAAAAGTGACGACTCTTGATATTAAGTGTCGTTAATGTGTTTTGTTTACTGAATGACGACTCTACAGTCAAATAGTCTCTGTGTCAAGTGACCTTTAGAGTCGTTAATATGTTCTTCTCCATAAATGACGACTCATGCCAAGAATTTCAAACAATCTTTAGAGTCGTCACTTTGGCTTTAACGAATCATGACGACCCTTTATGAACTATAGTTATTGCACCGATATTTGAAGTCATGTGTTTTATTGAATCCGAAAAACATACATGTAGTTGAAATAAAATAGAAGGAAAACGCATAAAATTGTTCAATACATTGCCATAGAAAATCTATACGAGTTTAATTATATTGGGCGAATTGCCATTCAACTTCCTCCAAGAGAGTGTAGCAGTCCTCGTGCAAAAACTCATGGCCGTACTTTAATTCGTATTGGCTCCGACCCAAAGTAACTGGAAAAACAATTTTTTAAATAAGTTAGCGTTGTTGAATAATGATAACCAAATAAATATTTTTTGATGAAAGGCCAATTGATTCACAAACTTACTCTACTCATTCGAGGTTCGTTCGGCATAGCGTCCTTACGAGCTTTCAATTCGTTTCTTAGCAGTACGCATTCATTGTATAAATATGCGTACCTTTCCCTTATTTGTGGGAGAGTCCTCCTATAACGATTTCCGCTTAGTGCTTTGAATACCTTAAACACCCGTTTCCACCAAGCATTGGTGTTTTGATCATGCCCAAGGTAAGGCCCTCTTGTTGGGTCTTCGTTACTAGCCACCCATTGCGGTTCCTCAACGGAGTTCTTTGTGAGAGTGGTGTGTGCTCTGACAATAGCAACATCTTCTAGATTATTGAACGGAGTTGAAGCCATTTTGTAGTGTTTGAAAGTGATGGGTGACTGATTTAGGAAGATTGAAAGTGATGGGTGAATAAGTTTGGAAGAGATAGGTCTCTATTTATAGCAAAAATTTACCCAACGGATAGTTTTTTTTTAAATACCAACAGTTACTTCTGCAATAACTGCTCCTACTAGTCAAAGTTACCGTTGATTTTCAAATTCTCCACTAAGTTTTTCTAGAGTCGTCAAGCTAGTTATATAAACAGTAACGACCCAAGGTGAAAACTGTGCAGCATTGTATATATATTTGGGAATGTAGAGTCAAATCAGTGTATAAAGAGGGTCGTCATTTGTCGAGGAATGGGTCGTTTTTCTGCAAAATTAAGGTTGACGACTATTAGTGTCGTCAACCTGTAAATAAAGATGACGACTGTTAGTGTCGGCATTTTAACATCACAGAAATTAACGATTGGATTATGATATGTTTTTCTTTTCTATGTAGTTGGTTGTACGGGCGAGCTCTCAACCTGAACCCGTCTCCATTATCGGTCCGGATACCTACCAACACTATATGACCGATTTGGTACGTTTTTAATGTTTGAATCGATGTATATCTTTATGAAAATTGTTTAATTAGTGTTGCATCATGAACGTGACATTGGTTTTAATGTAGACGTGGGAGACAAAGGCTGATGTCAAGGAATGGATTATTTCCAAGGCAAAAGAGAAGATGTGCGTAGTTGTTCAAAGCAAACACGTTGATTATAAGCAAATGGAGATGGTATGCGAGAGAGCGGGGGATAAGGAAGAAAGTCACAAAGGGATGAACTACAAGTATGAGAAGAAGACGACGAGGGTCTACAAAACTTCGTCGAAGAAGATACAATGCCCCTTCAGGATTGTTTTCAAAAGGCATCCTGAAACTAATCTATGGAGGTTGTATAGTATTCCGGATGGTCGTCACAACCATCCTCCACCTAGTACTCTTTTAGGGCACCCAGCATATGCCAGATTGAAACCACATCAAATGGAAAAGGTACGACAGATGAAGCGATGTAGGCCCCTTCAGATCCTAAATGAAATAAGAGCGGAAGATAAGACAAACTTGTCTATTATTTCCACCATCTACTTGCCAAAGCAACGATCAGGAGAACCGAATGGGATGGTAGATTAATTATGCAACAATCAGAGTGGTTGGCAGAAAAACTTAACTACGCCATGCAAACAAGGGTGGGTCCGGGCGACAAAGTGACACATATTTTTCTTGCCCATCCTAGGATGGTGGATTTGGCTCAGTGTTTTTACCAGGTCTTGTTCATAGATTGCACCTATAAGACCAACAAGTATAACATGCCGTTGTTGAACGTGGTTAGTCATACTTCGGATAAGCAATCATTCACCGTGGCATGGTGCTTTATGGAAAAGGAAGAAATAGAGGACTATGTTTGGGCTTTGGAACAAGTTCGGTTGATTTACCGAGGCGAAGGCACACCGCGGGTTATAATTACGGATAGGGATTTTGCAGTCATGAGTGCCGTTCGTCAAGTTTTTCCACATGCTCAACATTTTCTTTGTACGTGGCACATCCAAATGAATATTTTTTCTAATTGCAAGAATCAGATTCAAAAGATCAAGCCTGCAAAGGGTAATCAACGTTCCAAGGAGGAAGACGAGCGTCTAAGTAAACTTTCAAAAAAAAGAGAAAGCCGAAGAGAAAATGAAAGAAAAGGAAAAATATGTTGAAGATGGTGATCTATGGGAGGATTTCTGCAAAGATTGGGACCATTTGGCTTATTCGAAGACCGAAGTAAAGTACTATGCAAATCTTCAAAAGTTTATTGATGATTGGAGTACGGATCATAAGAAGGTTGTCGATTATTGCCTAGATACATGGTTGAATCCTTGGAAGGAAAAGTTTGTTTATGCATGGACCAATAAGTTCAAGCACTACAAAAATGAGTCCACGAGTATTGCGAACGAGTCCCATGGACGTTTGAAAAAAATTCTTCAAGAGAACACTTTGGTGGGGTAGTTACGGTACGGGAAGCTATTCACGAGCACGCCGAGGATGACCTAAGCAAGATAGTGACTCGAGATGGAGTATAGTAAGGACCGTTTTTGAAGCAATACATGGAAGACAAAGAATTGCTACGTGGGGTTTCGCACCAAGTATCATGGTGGGCAATAAAGCATATGATGGTGAACTTAACAAATTTCGAGCGAAATCTTCCGATGGAAAAGTCATTAAATGTAATTGTACAAAGCGAGACGTGGCTTGGCCTCCGTGTAAACATAAGCTCGGTGGGTACAAGGGGCTCATTCCCATTGAAGATATCGATCCTTTTTGGAAGCAACTTGGGTTCATCCCAAATCCCGCGAGAGAGCCGTGATGAACAATTTGGAGACCTTGAGATTGGCAAGTATATCAATGAGAAATATCGAAAAACGAATTGTGCGGGAAGACAGAATCTTTGGTTTCTAATTTGTGGCGGCTGCCAGTAAGAGCTTAGGAGTAGAAGAAGAGCCAATCAAACAAAAACCACCTAGGGTAGACCCACAACTAAAAAGTCTTTTAGAGAAACCGTGAAAGCGGCTAAGAGTTGCAAAAGTGACACATCACGTCATCAATATGTCCAGGCGGAATATACGGAGTATGAGAACTCTTTCGTACCCAAGGCTAGGGGTCCGCCAAAGGAAGACATGGATGTTGTAGACCATGTGGTCGGTACCCAGCAAAGCCAAACGAGCGGAATGGTTACGATACGAGGAATAAAAGGTAATCCGCGCACCCCTAGAGATTCCCAAGGAAGACCACATCGTGTTGCTTACACTTTGTATAAAGAGTATCTTGACCAACTTCCTCACGTCATCTTGGATCACCTTCTATCCACCGACGACGTTGACGACGATGGAAATTGTGGTTACCATGTTGCAACGGAACAATTAGGGCATTTCGACGAGGCCGACGAACTTAAGCTCACCCAAATCGAATATGCAAGAAAAAAAATGGCAGAAAAACTAGTTCAAGACAAACAACTATATTTGAAAATGCTCATGGAAGGAGATCAAAAAGAGAGGGAATTGAAGTTTAGGGAGTTGGTTTCAAACGTGAAATGGAGGAAGGGGTCGAAGAAGGCCGGTTATAAGTTTTGGATGCAAATGCCTTTTGGTGGCCAACTTTTGGCGGATACATTCACTTGTGTTGTAATTGTATTCAGTAAAGGCTTCCCCGGAGCCTCTTGTATGTACGTACCCTCCAAAACTAGGTGCGAGACGGCGATAAAGAAAAGAAGAATTGTAATGGCACATGTCAATGATAACCATTACATAGGCTTGAAGATTTCCGAAGAATGTCCTCTACCACGGGTGTATGGTGATTGGGGAGAGTACACCAAGGAGTGGACAAACCAGTATGAGTACGGAATGAACATTTGGAATGCTATGGACCCAACCCCGGTTTACTTAGACTTGGGAAATGAATCGTGAGAGAAGTTGTTTATTCTAAACAATGCATTGCATTTTGAAGCATACTTTTTGATAATGGTTGTATCTTCTACCCAGATATTTGTATTTTGAAGAATGCTTAATGAATACAATGCTTTTTATCCTAGTTGGATTAAACCACCAACGACCCACATAGGTAATTTGAATTATGTTATAGAGTCGTCATCCATATATACATACACCTTAACGACCCTAACTGTAAATTCTGCTACTCTCCTGGATGTTTTTTACGCCTAAAAGTCGTTATACATATATACATACAAGTTAACGACTCTAACCTTAAAATTTGACAGTCTCCTGGAAGTTTTCTAACTAAGAGTCGTCATCTCAGTTTTCATAAACATTAACGACAGTAACCGTAAAAATTTGATGGACTCCTGGATGTTTACCCCGGAGAGTCGTTATCATTAGAGAGTTAACATTGACGACTCTATAAGAAAACCCCCATCGGCTTTTTTTGGATACGCTTTTTCCCAAAAAAAATAGCCGTTGGTAATTATTGTATATATAGAGGAACACTTCCAGGAGAAAATTCAATTGAAAACCACCTCAATAATGGCAAATCCTTCATCAACCCCCAATTCAATTGATAACATACTTAGAAGATGCAAGCGACCAACCAAATCAATATTGGCAATGGAAGAAGAGATACGCAAAAAAAGCATGCGACCTACTAAAAAACCACCCACTTTCACGCCATATCCTACGAAGGAAGAAGAAGAGTTGCGCGAGGCCAAACGACGAGACCAAGAATAATCCCAACTCCGTGAAAGATTCAAGCAAGTCGAGGAAGAGACCGAATGGGTTAAAAATTATTACATTGTCAAGGATCTCCACGAAGAACATGAACATGATAGTATATTTTGGAGCCAAGTTGGTTCGGGTCCTTTCGTTAATAACAACAACAAACTACGATATCCTTACTTGCCGTCCCACATTAGTCATAGGACGATTCTTGTTATAAAATGGTGCACCAAGTACAACGAGTTTCTCGCGAGGCACAAAGGGGATAGGTGTGCTGCTCAGGCCGCATATACCAAATGGAGAGGAGAGCCTTTTTATCACATTGAAGCCGCCATGCTAGTTGAATCGCGCACCAGAAACATGAACAACAAGTAATGTGTTCAAAGGAATATCCACCTTCTAATTAATATTTAATATGCTACTATTCCAAGTTTCCTTTCAATCGAGATTCAATTTATTTTAATGAACAGTCGTTATCTCGGTTTGTTAATGCATTGACGACTATACCTAAGTCGTCATATGACTTATTTTGCAACAACCTGCTCTTGAGTCGTCAACACCTTTGATAACGTAAATAACGACTCACGTTGTGATTTTCAAAAAAAACGACCGTTGGGATTTTCTTCTATATAATACCACCCCATCCTCTAGAGAAAATAGCCCAAAACCATTCTTTTTTCCACCAAACTACGTAATCTTTCAATTGCAATGGCTGAATGGGAACCGTATGAAGATTTGTGTCTCGTTAAATCGTTTGCTAGTACCTTTCGTGAACGTCCAAATGAAATCTATTCAATGTTTTGGAAGAGAGTTAAGGAGTTCTTCTACGGGCGTACCGCGAATCCTAATAACCGAAAATGGAGAGACTTGGCATTTCGATTCAACTACATTAAAAGTGCAATGAGAGAGTATGTAAAAGTTAGAAATATGGTGTACGACCATCATCCACGAGCTCCTTTTAAGGAAAAAGTGAGTAATTCGTTAATATTTATACTTTCCTCATGCTTCAAAGTTACTAACATATAACATTCCTCGTTTAATTTCAGCTGGAACGTTTCAATGGGTTATGGACAATACGTAATGGGGATACTAAGTTCATTCACCACAAAGAATATACAACATTGTATCGTCGAGCGCGAAGGTTCATTGACGAACATTTGATGTGTCAAATTCAAGAATACCCATATTAACTTTCTCTGGTTGTAATGTGATCGTCAATATATCCCATATAAAAGCAACGACTCGTATACCGTAAGATGTATTTTCCGGATTTAATACACATGTAACGATCGTTAACTTTGCTATTTGATCCGCTAACGACTCTAGCCATAGAAAATATGGTTCCTCTTACGGATGTTTTTCGACCTAGAGTCGTCATTGGTTTCCATATAATAATTAACGACTCTATCCATAGAAAATATGGTTCGTCTCCTGGATGTTTTCTGACCTAGAGTCGTCATTAGTTTCCATATACTAAATAACGACTCTAGGCATATAAAATATGGTTCATCTCCTGGATGTTTTCTGACCTAGAGTCGTCATTAGTTTCCATATACTAAATAACGACTCTAGCCATAGAAAATATGGTTCATCTCTGGATGTTTTCGACCTAGAGTCGTCATTAGTTTCCATATACTTAATAACGACTCTAGGCATAGAAAATATGGTTCATCTCTGGATGTTTTCGACCTAGAGTCGTCATTAGTTTCCATATACTAAATAACGACTCTAGGCATAGAAAATATGGTTCATCTCCTGGATGTTTTCTGACCTAGAGTCGTCATTATTTTCCATATACTAAATAACGACTCTATGCAGGGAAAAAAATAATCACTGTCTTCATTTCCCTCTGACTCGTTAGACTTTTAATTGAAACACATAACGACTATGTGTATCACAAATAGAGTCGTTACTACTTCTGAGACCATAGATAACGAACCTAACTCTATCACGAGTGTATAATCTTGTCTCGCATTACGGTACTACATTATTCTAACAAACATACTAGTAAACATCCTTCTTAAAACAAAGTAGTTTCAACAAACCAACCAAACCAAACACATAAGTAGTTTCAACAAACACATAAGTTCAAGTTATAAAGTAACATCTCAAGGAGACGGTAACATCTCCTCACTCAAGACCACCATCTCGACCTCGACCTCCTCCTTACTTCCCTGACCGGGAAACTTTCCGGCTTTTCTTAGGAGGAGGACCCTGAGTTTCACCGGCCCCTGGGGAACCACCATCTTCTCCGGTACCTTGTTCATCATGATGTTGTCTACTTTGCCCCTGTTCACCACCTTGTTGTGCTCGGCTACTTGTTTTCCGGGTCCTCTTACCTTCCTTGGCCAGCTCAGCAAACATCTTCTTTGCATTGGGATTTTCAATGTGCGTGCAACAATCAGCGTCTGAGACGTTGCTTCGCGGGATCAATCACTTCCCCTTTGTCAGCCGAGCAACAAAAAGCCTTGACAAAAAGCTTCATTCGTTCCCTATATATATATACATTAAAAAAACAATTCTAATGAACGACGTATATTTGTATGTAAATGAATAACACAATTACACAAATAAATACTCACCACTAGTTTAAGAATGGTAGTATCATCTCTACCGTCAGCTTGAGAAGAAGATGTGGATGCTCTGTTGGTCCTCCTACCCGTAGCCTGATCGATCCGTATTACCCTACCATGGGAGAAGCCTTCGTACCATTGATAGTAATCCGTTGTTGCCTCGTAACCTTTATCCACATGCACCCAAAATGTGATGTCTACGAGGCTAGAATGTCTATTATTCCAATGCTTGACATCAGTTGTAGGTTCGTAAACCACTTTCATTTCAGCCTTGCCGGCCTCACATTTGTTCAAATTGTGCTTGAACGGAGGTAAATCATCTTCATCGGGTGAATCTTGAACAAACCCAAGTTGACGCATGATTCTCAAAGGATTATACATTGAAAAACCGTTGGGGTGAAACAAAGGGCCATGGTAATACACGACATCTTCCACTGCGCCAACTCTAGCATCCTTGTAAGGACTAAAGATTACCTCTTCCGCCGTGATGTTGTCAAGTTTTTTACGCATTTCTATCAAGGCATCAGTTTGTTCCCTATCCTGAGAACCGGAGTACAACCAACGGGTTCCTGTTGGACTACCTGGGCTCCAATTTGAGTTGATTTTCACATCTTCATTGTCTTTGAACAGTGAGGGGAAATGATCATAAATCCACACCTATTTTAAACAATCAAATAAACATAAAAATATATCGAAGGAAAAAAACATACTAAAAGAAGACAACTTTCATCAATCCAAATACCTGGATTAGAGCCAAATTCCCATTAATTTGAGAAGTTCGTTCGCGAGATCCACAGGAAAGTGACCATTCGGATGTGCAACTATGGCGGTCCCCAAGAGTACTTGTTCACATCTTCTAAGGGGTCCAAAAGGCTGAAGAAGGTTGGCGCTCACCCTGTTACCTTTCTTTGTCGGGAAATACAACCGATGCAAGGACGTACAACAAATAAGCTGCCGCCGCATAACGACATTCCATATCAGAGAGACCTCCTTTTTTTCCTTTCTGCGGTCCCAGCAAACATCTGCCTAATGTCCACGAGTTTGAACTCTTTCTTCGGGTACTTAGCTCCGGCACGAAAAGCCTATCGGTCTTCTCTTTATCCCGACCAAACAAGTTCTTGGTCCATGTATAAATTTCATCCCAACTAGGCCTTCTCTTGAAATTCTCATTGGTTGATTTACCTTCGACCTGCACCCCTAATATCGTTACTCGCATCATCGGAGTCAATGCCATCTCGCCAAAAGGAAGTTGGAATGTGTCGACTTCGGCGTAATACCTTTCACGAAACTAGATCTTGCGACCTTGTCATACGCAATCACGAGTTCACAACGGCATTGTACAAACCGGAGTTTTCAACATATTCTTTAACTCTTGCACATTCACCTTCTAGCGGCCACAACTCCATTTTCTTAAAAGAAGATTGGTGCCTGAAGAGACGTGCGGCATTCTTATGATCCTGCAAAAAATAAACAAATAAGTATTAAAAAACATATTAGAAAAGTAATATCAACCAACTAATCAAATAGCAAGCAAAGTTGGGATTCTTACGATTGTCTCATAGATGGTATGAGCCCACGATCCAGCATATCCAAATAGAACTTTGCCCCCATCTCTAGGTTCTCCTCTTGGTTTACCACTTCGAAGAGGCTCCAACATCAAACGAGACGCGGGAACGTGTCTCGTGGCCCCGGGTGCAATATCGGTTCCATCCTTCTTAACCCTCTTTACCAAGCTTCGTCTTTGCATCATGTTCTTGACTTCTACATCTTGTTTACCATCATCCTCTTCATCATCCTTACCACCACCATCATCCCCTTCATCCTCTTCCTCCTCATGACCACCATTATTACCTCCATCCCCTTCCTGCTCATCATCATCACCATTACCATCATCAGAATCATCACCACTAACATTACCTTCATCATCATTGTCACTCTCTACTTCCTCTTCACCTCGTACGGGAGGATCTTCTCCTATCTCCTCTTCTTGGATTTCTTCTTCTTCACCACTACTGCTAGCGGAAATAACAGGAGAGTCTGATTCTGATGAATCCGACAACTCGTTACCTTTGTCTCTAGGTTCGGTGATAGAAAATGAGACCTCACTCGGCTTCTTACCGCGTAATGGACCGGCAAGTAAGTATTTATCATGACGTGGAGCTTTGGAAGGTGGAGTTATCGTCATTGGAACCTTTCCTTTGGTTCTGCATTTGGTTCCGAAACAAAAAAACAAAAAAAAACCCAATTAGAGTCGGCAATCGAATAATCTAAAACACAACCGACCCTTGTATAACATGTGACGACTCAAAGTTATATGATGACGACCCTGACAAAAATAAAGGGTCGTCAAAAAGACAATAACGATCCTACAATTTGGGTTGACGACTCTAGGGCATATACTTAAGTGACGACTCAAGGGGAAATGAGATGACGACACTATCAATTTTTTTGGAAGAGAGGGCATTCGAGTTCCATCTAGAGTCGTTATGAAATAAATAAGGGTCGGCAAACAAGAGTCGTCATCATCGCAACATAAATGAATAACGACTCTATTCTAGGGCAAAAATTGTCATGAGAGAGAATAAGGGTCGTCATCTTCAACATAATAGACTAACGATTTTTCATAAAATAAACATGCAAATGAAAAGTCGTTAGGGGTATCCACTACGATACTAACGACCCTTTAACCGAAAACCGCTAAATTTCGAGTTACCACACTCGATTTCACAATCAAAACACAACAAAAAACGCATAGAAGGTGGGTTTAACTTCACATACCTTCTAATTGGACCCATATCTTCTTTGGGTTTCGATTTTTTGGGTTTTGGGGTTCTTCCACGATTACCTTTCCTTTGACGGCGTCGAGGAGATTGGGGATTTGACGTTCTTTGCGAGCGGTCTGTTTTGTACGAGCCATGTTTGAATAAGAAGATAATCGTCGATTATCTTCTAACATCGACGATGAATCGGTCGAAGAAAAAAAATCGTTTGGGATCGTTAATGGTGGTTGTGGAGAGGAAGAGGAGAGGAAGAGGAGAAGAAGAGAGAGAAGAAGAAAAAACGATTTTTTTGGTTTAGTTTAGGGTATATGAATTGGGGCCTAATTATGATTTCAAATTAATGTTAGCGATTTTTAAGATTTGTGTTTAGTAAAGGGTAAAACAGTCTTTTCAATATCGGATTAATACGCCCCTCAAAAATTTGGGGTGGAAATAAAATATCATGGCCCCAATTAAAATGTCTGGCCCCCAATCAATCCAGGTTTGGAAAAGTATCCTTGACCACAAGGTCACAAGTTCGATCCCCGTTTCTAGTGTTATTTTATTCACATTTTGAAAAGTTTCCTTGACCACAAGGTCACAGTTTCGATCCCCATTTCTAGTGTTTTTTATTCAAATTATGCAATAATAGAACATAACACAGTTGTACGCCATGGAATGACCTAAATCTTATAACTTCTGAATTGAATATACTCTGGACATGCAACTCCACTGCCTAAAACGTAATTATGAAAATATGCCTAGAATTCATCTACACAAAAAAAGGGTACATTATTTATATGTCCCTACTTTTTACACCCAATAAATTTGTCCTTATACAACAATAAATATGTCCCTACTTTTTTATAACCTTATCCATTTAATATTAGATTACCTTAATACCCTCACCCATGTAATATTTTTCTTTATTTCAAAATATAACAAATTTCTTCCTCTACCACTTCACCACCACCACTAGCACCACCACCACCAACATTCAACTACCGTTCCACCACCACCGTTAAACAACCACCACCTACCAACCGCCACCACCACTAATATTCCACCACCACTCCTTCACCAACACCATTACACCACCAACAGTCCTCCTCCACCACTAGTCCGTTGCCGCCGCCGCCGCCACCACCACCGCCACCGTCGTCGCCGCTTCTGGTTTAGATATTTTTGGATCAACAACAGTAGTTGATCCAAATAAATATAGAACCAACAGTATTTGATCCAAAAAAAAGGATCAACAGTAGAAGTTGATCCAATTTAGTGGATAAACTTCTATTGTTGATCCACTAAAATTGGATCAGCAATGAAAGTTGATCCATGTAAAATGGAGTGAACTTGGCGTGAGTCGAACACGCATCATCTGACATAGAGTCAGCCATGCTACCATTGCACCACAAGTTCAATATTGGAAGAAATTTACATGATTTAAACTACAAAGCATGAGTTCAAAGGATCAACAACAGTAGTTGATCTCATATATATGGATCAACAACCATAGTTGATCCAATATCACTGCCTGCTTCAACCCAGATAACCACCATATTTCATTACATGTAGCTTCATAAACACCAACAGCTCCAAGACAAGCTTCAAAACCAATCTCGACAAACCGGAACCACCATTCTACTACTATTTCCATGAGTAATTTCTCATTCCTACCTCTCCACCATTACCGCCACCAACAAATCACACATCTCCAGCACCACCACCACCACCAAAACAACCAGAACCAAAATGCAACACCAACTTAATCATTCCAACCAAAACCACCATAGTTGATCCAATAAAAAATTGGGTCAACAACAGTCGTTGATCCCATATAGATGGATCAACAACCATAGATGATCCAATATCTTTGCTTTTGCTTCAACCTGAGATAACCACCATATTTCATTCAAAGAATGAGGCTTCAATCTCTCAGTAACAACAACTCATACCAACACTGCCACCAACAAAATCACACATCTCCAGCACCACCACCACCACCAAACAACCAAAAACAAAATCCAACACCAATTTTATCATTCCAAACAAAACCACCGCCATCTACATCACCAGTACTGAAAGAAACATACCTCATCCACCGTCGCTGCTACACCACCGCCATAAATCGAAACCTGAAACAAAAACCAACGGCGGATCTGATGGACGGAAAAGATACAGAAACACCCAAGCCGCTGTTTTGATTGTAAACCACCAAGAACAAGTAACGAGATCGGATTTTTAATCAACGAGAATGCAACAACAACAGCTAAGATCGTCATGTAATTTACACGGAAGTATGTGAAATGATATTGACCAAGGTTCTTCTTCTCAACGGCAACAGTACCCTCAAACCCATTTTAACACCATCGTCTTCTTGTTTCAATCAACAACAACAGCTAAGAGAGATTCAATTCCTATTGCAAATCTAACCCTGGCAAAGCGAGGCAGGGGATATTCTTTTCCATCTCTGTCTTGATTTACTTCATCAGTAGTTGTTCCATCTCTTCTCATCTCACAATTTCTGCTCTTCACTCTCTCAATTAGTTTCTCGATCTGGTGGTGGTGGGATTGGTTTGGTTGGATTTTCAATCACAGATCTCTCTCAATCTCAAATCTAATAAATCTCAAATCTAATTGATTCCTGAATCTGTTGTAAAGATGGAGATGTAGATGGTGACTAAGGAGGTGGTGGTGGTGGTTATGGTGATAGTACTGGTGGTGTTGGTGTGGTGGCGACGGAGATGGTAATGGTGGAGACAAAGTTATTTTGATGGTTCTGTTTTTCTCAGAACAGAAGATGAAGTTGAAGTATAAACACGTACGGGTTAAAAATGGAAATCATCAAAATAATTTTTTTAAATAAAATTTCAATTATGCCATCAGGGACATTTATAAAGTTTGTTAGGGATATTTGTGAAGACCCATCAAAAGGAGGGATAATAATTCAATTACCACGAAAAAAAATCTCAGTTAGATACTGAAAAACCAGCCCTCACTCATGAAAATTTTTGAGTCCATGTACCCATTCCTATTATGGGATGCCCTTCTGCCTGCGAAATAAACGTACGCACAAACCGCACCAATAACAAGCTAGTGGGCCATCAACTTCATTGAAGAGATCATTAGACTCCAACCTAAGGGTGTGTGGGGAAAGAAGAATCAGCCACAAAAATATGATTGGAGTACATATCCACCCACCACCTTAGTGCCTGAAGCGCTGTTACTGCTAGTTATTGCTTTCTTCTAAAAGATTTAATCCCACCTTCAATTTCCTCCCCCATCTCAAGTTTTTCAGACTTTTGTATCTGTAATAGTAAAATGGTCAAACTAATAGTTGTGGGTGCACTTTAAGGTTATGCAAGATTAGACTAATTTATAAGGAAAAGGCATGAGAGCGGGGATAATGCTGAAACCCATAACATATCCATGCATGTTCACCTAAATGCACCATAATGTGTGAGCCAACTCCATCCACATTTTTTTTTCATGTTGTTGTTAAGAGTCTTCAGATTTGATAGTCACCCAAATATTCACACTGTCACATTTATATCATGTCCACTGTTAGATCGTGATGCGGATTTTGAGCCACTAAATAAATTTTGTGTCAAAATATGTAAATATTGGATAACTGCATCACCAAGCTGATTTCGGGGCACAATGGAGTATGGGTGCCGGGCATAATTCAGGTCAAGTGATTAGGCAAATTTCGAGCTAATGGACAAAGTTTAGGTCGACAAATAGAGTTCGTGTTGCATGGCGGATATTAGGTAACGCGGTAAATATTGGCTCACAGTGGCAGTTTTGAATCACAAATCACATGAGCCAGTATATGCTCAGTTACAAGGTAGTACAATCTTGGGCACGATGCATATTTTGGTTCACTATATAAATTATGGAACTAGATTTTTGCCGTGGGACATATTTTGGAATGATTTAAATCAAGGGGCAGATCTTAAGGCACAGACAGTCGCATGATAAAATGTGAGTCATGAGGCGAAATTCCGATGGAAAAACAAATCTTGGATTGGATGGTAGACACATTTTAGTCATATGACAAGCACGTGGTTTTGAGCCGAAATTTGCAGCGTAGATTTTCAGTCTACTAAAATATTAATGCACAGTTAATTTTATTTATTGGGCCTAATTTAAGCTTTGGAGCCGGATGGGCTGGACAGGAGTGCAAGTACACACTCTTTTAATGGGCTGTCTCCGCCCTGTAATAAAATTTGAGCGCCAAGAAAAATTTGAGCCACGCGGTAAAAATCGGTAAAGAAAATGTCCGATAATGGACAGAATTAGCGTCCTACATGGGTTGTAGTGGCAAAATATAGATGGTTGGACAAATTTGAAGTTACATTTCGTATGTTGAGCCACAAGCCATATTTTGGAGCACAATGTCATCTTTGAGTCATCAAGTAGATTTAAGAAAATAGTGTAGTTTGTTGGTTCACTTGATTTTACTTCCTTCTGACATCTAGTCAAGCCATTTCTAATGCGTCTCTCTGTAAGCGTAACAAATATCTGGATAAATACATTTTTCACGGATATGGTTTTGGTGTCTTGGTTTCACTACTTTGAAGGAACTTGGGGAGGACCTGATTTCTTTCCTGAAGAGATTGAGGAACCGTTTTGCTAGGAATGATGTTAATGCTAGAATAGATAACTTTCATTTTCATAGAATAGGTGTAGCTATTCAAAAGGAGTTGGTGCCCAACTATTTTTTTGTACAACGATTGCGTTTTATTATTTTCATAAAAGAAAAAAAAGTGTGTTAGCCAAATCTATCCCCATTTATTTATTCATGTTATTATTGGTACAGCTGTGGCGGATTTGTTAAAGAGGCAAACAGTTCGAGGCACACTCAAATTTCTCAAACAAGTCTTAAGGAAATGAGTAGGACACCACAAATTGGATTGTTGACAATCACTTAATAAAATATGGGTTATTTAAGGTTTGTTACCTAATAAATGTCCAACACCTAACTTTGGTACCCAATATTTAAAATATTAAGGTTGGTACCTTGACCGTCAATCACCATTAAATATTCCATTTGACCAAAAAAAAATTCATTAAAATATAAAATTGGTTTGACGAATTTACCCTTTACAAAAACCATCTTCTTCTTTACTCTCTTTCTGTTGCTCGGTCTCAAACCACCGCCATAAATCCGTCACTAACTAAATTTTCCGGTAAACTTCTAAATCTTGTCATTCACTCATCAAAATACCCACACAACCATGGCAACATCACCTATCAGAACTATTAGCTAGCAACCTTGTCATTCTCGGCTCAAACCATCCCCACATCACCACCAATGCCTTCTGAACTCGCGGTAGACTCGCCATTCACCACTACCTTCAGCTCACAACACAAATAGCTCATATACGTTCCCTTGTCAACAACAAAAGTTTTCTCTCGATATTAAATCCAACTCAAACCCCTTGCAAACTTGGTGGGATAAAACTAGTTGTTCAGGCATTTTGTTGAGCATCTGCTGTGCATATTTCTAGTTGCGAGGAGATGCAACATTCTGTTGATGTCTAATTTATTCCCTATCATTTCCTTCCATGCAATCACTAAATTCTTTCTAACCATTCACACATAATAAATCAACGCGCAACAGTGATTGTAAATCCCTGTTTTCCGACCAACACTCGCTGTAAAATGTTCCCCAAATCTCCACAGTGAAACCCATTTAGAATCCAACCAATTTCTCTATTGTTAACTCAAATCCAGCACCACCCAGTTTCTAATCCCATCGAAACTATGCACTGCATCATGAATCTACTCTATCCATAGCTAAAACAAATCACCAACTGCAAGAATATTAGCATAACGGAAGAAACTCATTACATGAGCAACACGACTATTTCACATGCACGATTCTTCCCTAATTTTTTTAATCAAACCACAAATCACCATCAACAGATCATAATTTGAACAAAAACACAAAGGGACAGTTACTCTCACGAAATTTTGAATGAGAATCTATTGTTGCAGTGAATAATTGTTGTAGTGATGAAGAAGACAAAGAGGTTCATAACCTAATTGAATCATGTAAAACTTGAATCTTGTATAGAACCACACGACTAAGACTAACTAACAAATCGAGCAGAGATTACTTGAATCCCCATTTCTATTCGGCTAACTATTGTATCTCTAATGTTTGGCGCCGACGAAGACTGATGTTGGATTTTTCTTTAGGATCGTAGGATCAATGGGCATTTTTGGGTGCCGAAAGAAAATATTTTTATTATTAAAATTAATATTTGATTTGTTAAGTCAACGGTTTGACTTGACAGTCCTTAACAATTCTAGGTACCAACCCTTAATATTTCAAATATTGGGTACCAAAGCTAGGTATTGGACATTTGTTGGGTACCAAACGTTAAATAACCCATAAAATATTTATGTGATGAAGTGGAACAGTGATGTTAAAATATACTCTGTATCAAGAAGAAATAGATATTACTAAGATCACGATCGAATAATGAAAGATTTTCAACTAAAAAGAACAATACTAATCGGAAAATTTATAAAAATCTCTAAGTTAAAACACCACAATATGACAGATTGACAGTAGTTCCATGCAAAGTTGTTAGGCTCGCTTGATTCAGGTTGGACCACTTACCTAATCTCTCTCTCAACAAGACAACAACTATATTCTTGCAAGCGTTTAATTCCTAATGATCGGTTAACTCCGATCATGGTTAGCTTTATAAGCAATCGAGTAATCAAGTGATAGTCTGTTTAGTTAGACGTGATATGATATCCGTCGTTGATATTGATATGAATTTGATATAGACCATAGACAGAGGCAGGTCATCATGAAAGCATAAACATTTAAAGAATAGATGCACCGTATGGTAATATTTGCTCAAAAACTCAAATGGGTGGAAGACACAAAAATATAACAGTTTATGAAAATTTTGTTTTAATTGGTTACAATGTTTTCTTTTACCATTTTCGAAATATTATAAAAACAAATTTCACAAGTAACACAAATACACCAGATAAAAACCGGCTCTAGGTATATATCGGATAACTCCACCTTCAATTTCCTCTTCCAGCGAAGTAATAATCTCTTGAATCTGCAACTATATATCTATACAATTTTGCAAATCACGCCGAACTCATTTGTTGAATGCACGAAGAAAATTTGTTTTTAAATGATAATACAATCACAGTGCCCTTGCATGCTTCAAAAAACAAAAACAGTGCCCTTGTTGTACTTGCATGATGTTGAACTAAGATTAGAGAGTTCCACAAAACAAACAACCACCACTAGAGTTTAACCAAATGCTTGCCAATAGTTATAGTAATAATCCAACACTAGGGTCTATATACAACCACCCATGCATTTGATTATAAGTACAAGAATATCATTTACAACTTTAAGCTTGAGTTTCTTTTTAAATCGGACAAAAAAAAATCAGGCAAATCATCCGTAACTTCTTAGTATAGGAATATGGGTTCTTTTCCAAATATGTGATGTTAAGGATCATAAGGAAATTAGTTACAACACAACCAACAATAAATTTTGTTCAATATCATCCAGATAAATTTTCCATAATGCACCACTCTGAATGCGGTATATTATGTATTGATTAAGCTTTTTTCATTCTGTCCTACGACGTACCACACTTTCTTCCCGATGATTTACCACCAAATTCAATATCCTCATCCATCTCAAAGTTTTAAGACTATTAAATATAACATAGAGATCAATTTAAAAGTTCTGTATGGCTACTCAAGTAGATGCAAGATTAGACTAGTTTATAATTAAGGCACGGGCATGAGATATCGGTGAAGAGTGAATCCCAACATATACATGTTCTCACGAATACATCATATCGTGTGAGCCAAGTCTAACCACATTTTGTTAAGAGCAGCAGAGCAAGGACTTGGTATGAGGCAAGTAGGGTCACAACCAATTTAGTATCTCTAGTGTTACAAATGATGCCACTCACACTGTAATATACTAGTAAAATTAAGTTGTAATACTAATGATTTGAGTTCGAAAATAAAATTCTACTAATTTTAACAGGAGAACCATAATATCTCAAATAAGCTTATAATTAGCTTTAAATTGTCTCTTCTTCCGTACCAATTAATTCAACGCTCATGTCCAAACACAACCACCACATTTGTACCAGTTACAAGGATAATTTAAAGCCATAAGCTTGAAGTTACTTTTTTTATTTATTTTTTTGAAAACTAAATCGAAGTATTGCAACACCAACATTCAATTAAAACTTGCTATAGAGAACTCAAATGCATTGCTTGGGGAAGAGTACGAGTTGTAACTTATCCATAGACAATAAGATATACAAACAGGATTTTGTAGCAAAACACCGTTTTATATAGTCGTGCACATCTCATCACCTATTTTTTTTGTATATCCATTTCGTTTTAACTTTGAATTCCTGAGGTTTATAAACATATATCAAGTTAATGGTCAATTTGAGAATAGTCAAGTAGTCGTATGGTATTTGTCAAGGAATACAAAGAAAACACCCTTCATTTATTAGTCAACTTCTTATTGACTATTGATACTAGCCGGAGTGTTAGCTCTCAAGGGGATAGTTAGCTAGTGTTCAGTATCTACATGCTTCATTTTTTCAAGAAAAATTGATTATCTTGGATTCTAGGTAAAGAAAATCTTGTTAAAACATCAGGTATCTTCTTCAAAAAACGGAAAATGGTGAATCCAATTCACCTATTTCAGCTTACGATTGCCATTTTTTAGACCCCGGTAAATCATCCCATGTTAATTAATGAGATCATTTTACATAATTGGTGTAAAATAACTGTTTTTGTTGTATGTTATATCATCGTAGAAGCGTAGAAATTTATTTCTTGTATTGTAAGTCACCATTGTATTGAGCATTCCTCATTATGTGTTTTTAATGAATTCATAATAAAAATATCATTTGCTTACGAACTTCTACGACATTTATTTTTCTTACCATTTTTCAAATTATACAGAAACCCCAATGTAACATACTTTCAAAGGGTAGATAAATAAAATAACTAAAAAAACATAAACAAAATACGATAGCAAATTACAAATTTGAGATTCTTCCATATCCTTAATCTTTTTTCCGAGGAATGATAGTTGTTGTTTAGGACCACACTAGATCCGGTATGTGCTGAATAGCTCTGAATCTTGTTCTATGTGTTTGAGTTTACTCAAAATCCATAAAGTAATGAATAAGCTATCGTGATTTGTAGGTCAACATACCATGCTTTCTTCTTAAAGATTTAACCCAACCTTCAATTTCCTCTTCCATCTCATTGTGTCTGAGACTTTTATATCTATATTAGTGAACATAATCAAAGTAATAGTGTGGGTGCACTTTAAGGTTACGCAAGACTCAGACTAATTTATAAGGAAAAGTCACGAGAGCTAATAATGCTGAAGAGTGAAGACCCATAACATATCCATGTTCACCCAAATGCACCATAATATGTGAGCCAACTCCATCCTCATTAAATCCATGTTGTTATTGTTTGACAACGATTAATAAAATATGATTTTTAAAGTTTTAATAAAAATTATAATTTATTGTTTCTTTTGTGAATGAAAAATTTATTAGTCCCACACCGTGGAGTTTCCACTTTTTAGTTGTTTTAAGAGACTATATAAAATTTTTAGTCCCACATCGGGGATTTCCTCTTCTTAAGTTGTATTTGTCAATTATATAAACAAATTCACTATTTTGTAAAATATATGTGAAAGGGGTTTCTCTATATTTTAGAGGGATCCCCAAAGGAAAATATTTTATATTGTCTTCTTATGCGTTCGCGATTTTCCGTAAGGATTTTTTCGGAGTTGCCAAGCTCAAGTTGAGCATCTACTACGTATGCTAGTAGTAGGTGTAATAGGGTATTTTATCCTGGAGATATCCGTCCTGTGAGGGCTATAGCATAACTCTTGAGTGTATCTGGGCGCTAATGTCTTAAGGGCAACGTGTTGAACACGTGACTCACTCTATTTTTCCAAAGTTTTGACTTGTTCCTGTTGCGGAGATCTTGGGAGCTCGTCCGTTTCATCAAATCCATCACTTCCATTATAAAGGAGCTAAGTATCAATCACTTTTTCTTATTTGATTTTTTCTTGTTATTGATTATTGTATCCAACAATCTTAAGACATTAAAATTTGTAATAATCATGGATGTTAATTGTGAAGTGAAAAACAAAAAACGAATTTTTTCGAATTTATCTCTTAACCTAGAAGGAATTTCGATGAACCCTTTTGTCGTAATGTAGTAGACTTCTTGATAGTTACCCACATAAAATTTCAGAATTTTGGAGTTGTAATAGTATTTTTTTGATATTTTACAAAACAGAGAAACGTTTCTGAAAAATTTTGACGAACAAAAATTTGTTGTTAACTAAAGTAGTTTTTATGGGGTAACCATGAGTTTTTTGAAATGGTAATTCAAACGAAGTTGTAGATATAGATGTTATCTTCAAAACTCATATTTTATTTTCCGATTCGGAACTAAGGTTTGTGAGATGTGGTGTATTAGCTGATTGGGAAATTACCGTGTCCGTGGTTAGAGTATAAACGAAGATTGTGACATGAAACTGAAAAGGGACATGGCTACCAGGCGCATGTGGATGAACACAAGTCTCCCAAAGATGACAAAGGAAAGAAAATCAAACACAACTCTAAGCGTAGTCTTCATAAGAAACGTATGTTTCGTAAAACTGAATCCGGCATTACTTTAATTAAGGGTGATTGTTATGTTTGTAAAATTTCTGGCCACACGGCAGTAAAGTGTAGACAACATAAAAACCTTAATAAGTAGGAAGTTAATGCTAATTTAGTTGAAACAAACTAGAACGAGTTCAGTGGCATGATGTCGGAAGTTATTTTAATAAACAATGTGAGAGACTGGGGTGGACTCTGGAGCCACTAAGCATGTTTGTTGAAACAGAGACTTGTTCACCTCTTATCAGAGGATAAGGGATGTCCAGAAACTCTTTATGAGTAACTCATCTGCGACAGAGGTTGCATAAAAGTAAAAGGTCGAGCAGAAGCTCATATATGTAATATTCTCACATTGAATGAAGTTTTCATATGCCGAGCATATGCAAGAATCTTGTATCTTGTTATGTTGTAGATGGTAAAAGATTTAAGATTTTAATTGAATCTGCAAACTTGTTGTAACTAGGCAGTGATTTTTTAGGAAAGAATTATAGGACTTTGGGTCTATATAAGCTTAACGGAAAAACTGATGAAGTGAACATAGTTGATTCTTGTGTTTTCTTAATGTGATTGAATGTTTTGCATGGTAGACTTGGAACCATAAACTTATAAGTCAAGGCTTAAACTGGACAGCATAGGCTGCGTACCCAATTTAGTTTGGATTTTGAACACAAAAGTGAAATCAGTGTAGAATCAAAATATGATATAAAACCTTTTAGCACAAATGTTCAGAGTAATTCTAAGCCCTTAGAATTAATTCAGTTAGGCCTAGTTGACATGAGTTCAACCCAAAACTACTGTGGTAAAAGATGGTTTATAACTTTCGTAGATGATTCTACGAGGTACTATCTTGTATAGTTGCTTAGGGATAAGGATGATGCCTTAGAAGCCTTAAGATGTATAAACTTGAAGTTGAAAACCAATTAGAAGCCTTGAACATAACAACCGTATCCTTAAGGAGATGATAATTGCCATGTTGATTAGTTCAGGATTATCTGCAGCATTGTGGGGGGAGGCAGTCCTCTTAACTAGTATATCCTGAATAGAGTACCCTTTTAAGGATCAGACGAAACTCCATATGATTTATGGAAAGGTAGATGACCTCTTTATGAATGCGTCAAAGTGTGGGGGTGTTTGACTAAGATTTTCATTCCTCTTCCTAAAAGAACTATATATAAACCAAATTTTTTGTGTCTTCATATAGGTTATGTTGAGTATGCTTCTACATATAGATTTTTGGTTATGTGTTCTGATTTTTCAGACATTGGTGTGATTTTTCTGACATTATTGTGAATATTATTACAGAATCTAGGGATACTGAGTTCTTTGAACATGTTTTTTCTTAAAACTGTACCTCATTAGAGATGTATTGTTGATCCCCTAGATTTATTTTCAAATAGTCAGAACTTATCTTAAAAGAAAATGAAGTTAAGATTGAGCCTACGAGAAGTAACACAATTAGACTTGAGACTTTTTATGAAGCCGACTTCATAACATGCCTAGCTTACTCTGATCCCCTGACTTGTAAATAAGCCTTCACATCTACTGAAACCCCATTCTGGTAAGAAGCTTCATTTAATGAAATGGACTCAGTCCGTCGGAACCAGACTTGGGAGCTTGCTAGTTTACCTCCAGGGAGTAAGACCATGAGATGTAAATGAGTCTTTAAGACAAAATGTTAGGTAGATGGAACCGTGGAAAAAATTAGGCTAAGTTGGTAGCTAAAGGCTATAAATTAAAAGAAGGTGTAGATTTCCTTGATTCTTATTCACTTGTGACGAGAATTACTTCTCTTGAGATGCTAATTGATATTGCTTCCATAAACAACTTGGAGATATATCAGATGGATGTTAAGACAACTTTTCTTTTCTAAAACTGTGATTTTCAAATAAGCACGTAAACAGTGACATGGAAAATTTGATCATGTGATAATGTGTAGTGGATTTAAGTTAATGAATCTGACAAGTATATTTACAAGTAACTAGTTAAGGATGCATGTGTGATTGTATGCTTGTATGTTGTTGATATACTTATACTTGATACAAACATAGATGTAATTAATTCCACTAAAAAAAACATGCGCTGGATGAGAACAATGACTTGAAATACTTAGTCCCTATTAATGTAATCTTAGGGATGAGGATTAGAAGATAATCTAACGTTTATAGTCTTAGTCGTTCTCATTATGTTGAATTTGTGCTTAAGAGACACAATTAGTCTGAGTGTAAGCCTGCTTTTACTCCGTATGATTATTCTTGTAGACTCAAGAAAAATAAGGGTAATGAAGTATCTTAACTTGAATACTCAAGGGTTATAGGATGTATGATGAATTTAATGAACTGTAAGAGTCCAGACATTGCCTATATTGTGAGTAAGTTAAGTAGATATAATTGTAGTCTAGAGAAAGAGCATTCAGGTGCATTGAGTAGAGTATTATGGTACTTAAAATACTCTATGAACTTTTGTTTGATTTATGAAAGGTATCTTGCTGTCCTTAAAAGACTTTATGATGCGAACTGGATATTTGATTCAGAGGAGTCTAAGTCTGCGAGTGAATATCTTTTCACTCTAGAAGGAGGGTTTGTTTTTTGGATAATTTCCAAACAGACATATATTGCTCAATTCATTATGGAATCTGAGAGTATTGTGTTAGATAAAGAACAAGAGGGGGCCGAGTGCCTAAGATGATTTTTAGAAGATATTCATGTCTGGCATAGGCCTGTGCCAGCTATATCTATACATTGTGTTAGCCAAGCTATAATAGATAAAGCTAAAAATAACTAATCTCAATTGGCGTTATTTCCATTGATTGGATAAAGTCCAAGGAAAATATAACACAACCTTTGACGAAAGGTTTTTACAAAGAGATAGTTAAAAATGCATCAAGGGGGATGGGGCTTAATCTCATAAATTAAACTTGCCATGAAGGATACTCAACCTTGTAGACTGGAGATCCCAAGATCAAGGTTTCGAATGAGAAAACTAATTTGTGGTGGGTAAAGTAAACACTATCATAAAATTTCATTCTCTGTCCCTTCCCTATGGTGTAGACGTGATAGTGTGACTGCATGTGAAGGATGACTTTTAAGAAGTCTTAATGAGTTCTATAGTTTCAATTTAAGATTGAAGTAGGGTGTAGCAGTGACACTGTTTATGGAAACTCACATATCTAAATGAGGAAGTGGAGCCGCTCCTATGAAAATATGAGCTTTGATTCTCTAGAGCATTCTGAGAAACAGGATATGTCCAGGGCCAAATTGGACAAAACGACACGAGCTTGGCAGTAACCTTGGAGATATCATTCGTGGTCGTTATCGCGAATTACATCAAACGCTAGCAGTTCAAGACATAGTTCACAATCTCTAGCAAGTAATTCCGGTAATATTCACTAAACAAAGGTTCAAGACCTCATAGACACCTCTAAAATGGTATTTCCTACGTTTTTCTATGTGATTTTCGTTTTGATGGTTTTGGTATTACTAGAACTTAGGACCTAAGGGTTCACTAGTTCATGCTTTTTCACTTTGGTGAAAGGAACCTTCAGCATCACTTGTGAGGAACTAAAGATCAAAGCTCTCTATACTATATGATTTTTCCAATCCATAGTATGACCCTGGGGTCAACACACTGTTGTGTGAGGGAGATGACGTTGGAATGGCTAGTCGTGCACATCTCATCACCTTCATTTTTGTGTATATCCATTTCATTTGAACTTTGAATTCCTGAGGTTCTATAAACATATTTACATTAAAAAAGGAGGTTTTATAAATATATATCAAGTTAATGGTCAATTTGAGAATAGCCAAGTAGCCGTATGGTATTTGTGAATTAGAGGTGTCAAACAGGCCGGGCCGGCCCCTGGCTTTGCAACCTCGCTTTAAAAGGGCCAGCCTGGCCTGCTCACGAATTCAATTAAACTGGAGCCCGGCAGCCGAGCCGGCTGGCGAACATTTTTTTTTGTGCAAAAAGTAAATTAGGTGGGAGGGATGGGCGAGGTTGGACCTAGTGCCCATATTAGGTGAAAAAATATATAAATTATTGTGAAACTAATTATTATTTTGACTAGCCTGTATTATTTTGTACTCACAAAAAGTAAATTAGGTGGGAGGGATGGGATTCGAGGTTGGAAACATTTGGTACGAGAGGAACTAACTTACCTAGTGTCATTTCGTGATTGCATATTACAGTGAAAAAATATATAATTATTGTGAAACTAATTATTATTTTCCGAAATTAATTGCACTTGTTACTGGAGAAATTTTAGCAAGCTTGAGAAATTTTTAGGAAATATGTGTTTTTTATGAAAGGTAAGTAAAAAAAGGAAATAGAAGGAAGATGATACATATGGGTTGTTTATGGAATGTAAGTAAATAAATTGATATTTTTACCTTAATTAAATTTCAAACGATATTAGGTGCATATGTTGACTTCGCGACCTTAATTAACTATGCCTTAATTTAAATAGAGCTTATTTTTACCTTAAATAAATTTCAAAACGAGTTTATTAGGTGCATATGTTGACTTCACGCGACCTTAATTAACTTGTAGGTATTATTTTTTTGGTAAACTGAAATTAACTTCAAGATTACTTAAGAGAAAATAACGGGAATAATCAATGAATATGTTATATATATAGGGAAAATTTGAACAAATTTTTGTAGTGAAATATAGAGGAGGTAAAGAGGCAAAGATATGTTTCCATTAATCAGCATCATCAGGTTACATGGAACAATATCATATATATACATGTAGGAAGTAAACCCTAGATAATATATTGGGCCGCACATCTATGGGCTACAAGCCCTACAACACTCCCCCTTGTGCGGTCCAGTAGAACTACGTTTGTAGTGCTTCACGTATAATGCTTCGAATGTAGGTCTTCGAATTTCGTCCTCTCCTTGATGATGACTTGTGCCAAAATCAATTGCTTCATTACAACTTTGACAAGGGAAAACCCATTGGGATAAAACCTTGGTACAACTTTTCACATGTTGCCCGTAATTCACATGTAGTTCATCACATGCAATACGATCTTCAAAGATCGTCGAGTTTAAGTTAATTATATCGTTAAAACTTTGTCAGGCTAACCCAGAGGGACAAAACATGAACTAAAGAAAAAGAGTACAATATTAAGTAAACTTAGAACATAGTTGGATGTGTATATGTTGCCTCATTAAAACCTTGACAAGGAAAACCCAGTGGGATAAAACCTTGACGAAGGGAAAAGAGTACAACATGACAGATGCAAGTAAAGGTGATCTGTTGCATATGATCACTTTGCTTCGTTGAAGTTGACTAGTTGCTTCATAACTCCTAAGGCAGAAAATCCTCGTGGTAAAGACAATAGCCTTAGCTAGGAAATTATTTCCCGTGTTTGTTGTTGGCTCATTAAAAACCTTGTCGAGTAACAAAACCCTGTGGGAAAAAGTAACCTCGATGAAGGAAAAGAGTTCAACACACCATAAGATGCCCCCGCTGATGTCAGACAATTTCGTTAGTCTAATGCAGTCAGAAGGAGTTTATCACACTTTAATTTGGTGACTTGAATGTTTATAAGACCATGTTGTTGATTCTGGAAGTTACGTTGCTTAACACACTATCTCGTTTCATTTTTTGATTCAGATATTGTCAGTAATATCAATGTGATCTTTATGTCTTCAATGTTCAACATACTTGATACCTTTAGTGTTGTCTCACTAAAAACCTTGTCGAGTAACAAAACCCTTTGGGAAAAATTATTCTCGATCGAAGGGAAAAAGAGTACAACACAGCTTCAATTTCGAAGTAAAATATGTCGACATCATATCCTTGGATCCTCCCCCTGATGTCGGCATCTCCCCCTGATTACTTTCAGAGTTGTTCCATACGGTTTCTTTAGTCATGTATTTTTCGAAACTGAATATTGGTAATGACTTAGAAAATAGTCTACCATATCTCCCCATGATTACTTTCGTTGGAGAAGAGATTATTGTTCCTTCATAATCAACAACTTTTGGATTGCACTTTCATTAGCATTCCTTTTTATGTCTTTGCATGGATAAAACAATTATGTCAATGGTTACTTTTATGTACATGATTATGTTCATTATACCATTCCAATGACGTTGCGTTGGCGCTGAGCTATATCTAGCTAACAATTTCACTGAGGATGTAACATTTGGTCGAGTACATTATGCTAAGTACAATGATGCGTCTATTATACTTATATAAGGAAAGTTCATCTCCCGACCCAACTTCGTAATCTTCCTTTAGACGAATTGGTCATTTATGTACATTTGAAACTCGACTAATCATGGGAGTTCTAGCAGCATGCACGTCCTTGTTAAATTGCCTGACAATGAACATATGCAAACTTGTGGAATAATATACCACAAGCTCGGTCTTCTAGTTTAGAACATACATAAGATCGATATTTCCCAGGATTTTCATTTCAAATTCCGATTTAAAATAACTTGTAAGATCTCTTATTCCATTAAGAGTACTTATCATGTCCATACCGTCGACATGGATAGCTATTAATTCTGAATCAGGAACTTATTTAATATGCATGGCATGAAACCTTACTTGTTTATCCCTTCCCAATCAAATAGTCACTTAGACGGGTATACTACATCCGCATGATTATTTAAATCAATAAGTGAGTGTTCCCTTGTAGCGCAAACACACTCCGTGGTTTAGAGTCATTCGACTTGGGATGCAAAAGGTCATCATGCACTTTTGCAAATATCTTTGAGTTTAAATCTCCAGAGATATAACCACATCTACTATGTTTCAAGTTGTTTTGAAACTACCAAGTAAAGTAATTAACTGAACATTATGATGTTCAAAAGAGTAAGCGATCCAGGGGTTTGTGAGAAACCTCGGGCCACAAGGTGATTCTTTATACTTTAATACCTCATTATTCTCACTACACTTTGTGACAAATAACCACATATGTCCCACAGGCTTTACACTAGGTTGGTTAGCACTACCACACCAAATACCCGTATATTTGTCAAAGAACCAAGTTCTACCTGGATTGCGGTAGGCCAAATATGCTATTTATTTGAAATTAATCAAAATAAAGCATGGTTCGATCTCATTGTGCTCTACTTATGGAGCAACTATTTATGGATTATATCATCATTGTGCAAGCATGATCCTTCCATTAACTCATATGCATTCTCATAATCCGTCAGGATTTCATTGTTCTCTATAATCATTTAAAACTTCGGAGCGTCCTCCAGTTTGATTCATGGACATATTCAAAGACAATCTTATGAGATGATTTCTGATGATATAAATAAGTTGTGCCTTGCTCACCTACTTCGTTTCTAGGTGAGATTGATCGAACCAAGTGGACTCTCCAACTTCCTTTATGGAGCCACGACCTCAATCACACTTCCACTGAGTTTAGTTGCAACACCTTGGTCTATGGTGTATATCCTCTATTGAGGATTTGTAACTTTGCAGGTAGGTTTGCAGCTGGTATGTGTGATCTCATCACTTTAGCAATATCAGTGTACATTCTGAAAATCGAATATTCTTTATCACATCACATTTACATTTGTGGAGTACAAGAATCAGTATGAGACACAATGGGAACACACCACGACAATTCCTGTCGTTCCCTTAGAAAATACTTTTTCTTATCTCCGCCTAACGACGGGAAGACTGTCTCATTAAAATGACAACTCACAAATCTAACGGTAAGATATCTCCTTCCAAAGGTTTTAAAAAATACGGATAATTGTTGGGAACTCATTTCCAACATAACTACTTAACAATTTTGAAGACCCATCATAGTACGATGTGGAGTCGTAATGGCACATATATAGTGCAACCAAAAATGTGTAAGAACACGAATAATGTCAGGCACGCAGAAAAGGTTGACTAATATTGGGTTCTAAAAACGAATTAAGTAAAGATGCATGTAATATTGCATATCCCCAAAACAATAAAAGGTTGGTTGGTACGCATAACCTATTCCTTAGGCACCATCTGTAACCTTTGATGGTAGCCTCTGGGAGACCATTGGGTATAAGATGCTATATATTGATCCTATTAAACATGCAATATTTATCAAGTCCTTTTGATATAAATTCTCTAGCATTAACAAGGGTGGTGAGCCTTTGCACTTTGCATTGTGTAATATATGCTAGGAGTTTTACAAAAATTAAACGCATCGTTTGTTGTGAGCAATAACTGATTCAATGCGTGGAATCATCCACCAGAGCCATAAATCACTTGAATGGTCCGCATTCTGAATGGATATATGTTTACTAACAACACTTTATTTCTTTGAAGAATGAGTCATTTACTATCTGCATCGCAGTAAAACATGGTGGTCTCAATCATCGTTTGTTTTACTAAAGAAAGACTTTGTAAAATGAGTGACGTGCTTTCTTGCTCTAGAGCATAATGGGGTGAGGCAATGCAAATCTAGTAACTTTAGAAATCACTAATAATGATAGATGTCATAACTTCGCATTCTATTACTTCATTGTCGTGTACACTCAAATGAAGTGATGCTCGTGTTAGTATTTTCAAAACGGAACATCATGTCACAACCAATTTGCCTTATGGTTATGTCAAAGTCGTTAGGAATCAATCCCAATCAGTTCATTGCTAGGGTTATTAATATGGATTCAGTAATTCAAGTTCCAGTGATTTACAATTCACTAGATTGATACATTAATTTTCTAAGAATATGCTTCCTTCCACATTCATTAGAAATAATGTATAGATGCAATCAACTCCATTCTCACTGTAAGTTTACAAAAAAAAAAAAAAATAGGTAATAGTTCACGCATGAACACCCTTTGTACTTAACAAGATATGATTATCCCTTTGTATATATAGATCTTAGACATTAAGTCTTGAGAGATTTAATAAGTGGTGTGGCCTTATTACGTAACAAAAGTCAAATTCAACTCAATTACTTTAGAATGAATATATGTTACGTTTCATCCAGATATATCTCAAGTGCTTTAGAGAATTTATGTCTCGTGGGAATGATGTGCTTTTCATTCCATAAGGGCAGACATCTGATCTAGATCAATTAAATAGTCAATTGGCTAGGCAAACTTCTTTTTGTCATTAAAGTTGATGTCTAAATTATGACATTTCCATGGAAATTGGTTGTTACTATGGTACTCGCATTGCATTACTTGTACCAATACCGATAAGAAGATTCATTCCCGACTCTTAGGTGAGAATTACATCCTAGCTTCATCATATATTCAGTTGATACCTGTATTTTGGTGTCGTTATTACCAGGGGAAAAATACATCTTTGTCTCATGATATATATATATGTTCCTTTTCACATGCTTTATATGAGTCGGTACGTCTAAACCTCATTACTTAGGGGTTCTTTCCATTTTTCAATTTTTGCTACATTTAGCTTAATTTGAGAAATTTCTTTATCTCAACAGGCCAAGAGAATCTCACTACACATGTCAACCACTTATTTTAGGTTGAATAGATTACTAAAGTTGGTTCTCTTGTTGTTATACTTCAACATATACTGGTTCGTTAGTATCATGGATGAAGTAGAGAAATGGAAATTTTCTGACGCATATCATATTTTGTGAGTTCTTCCACAAAATTTGGAATACATGTGATTTTACTTGCAACGTATCTTTTGAAAATACCGACTCTTAATAATCGAGCCAGTGGATTGCATCCCACGAAACATTTTAAATTTGGAAAGAAAATATCAAGTACACAATAATGGTGCTCAAGTACTTCTAAAACCCAAATAAATACATTGGAATTGAGTTGGTACAACAAGTTAAATAAAAGACACCATTCAACTATAGCCAATATCACATTCAAGAGAATAAAATAACACTAAAACCAAAATTCTTAATGGTCGAGATTAATAATCATAATTTAAATTGACCGTCTATATGATATGGACTTATCCTTCAAAAAAATAATAGAGCTAGGCATGTTCTAAAAATAAAAAAAGGACAAATAAATAAAGCCCAAAAAGTATTGTCACATACCTCAAACTTTGTTCCCATTGCATATACACAAAACCGGAACAGGCTTCGTCGCGCACATCCCAAAACCGGGTTAGATTCAGAACTGGACGCAATCACACCGGCGGAACCGGTACGAGTTGGATCACCGAGTTGGAACGGTAATGGATCGAACCGAGTTGGAACGGGAATGGATCGAACCGAGTTGGAATGGGACTGGATCGGTTCGAGTTGAGTAGAACCGAACAGGACCCGAACACCTGTTAGACCGGACATGATTATTCGTCGTCTTTTCTTCACGAACAGACAGGCGGGTTTACAGAAACTCTTCGTTTTCCACCGAAAATGCTTCCCATCTACCGGATTTATACCTCAAAAACATACCCCGCCTATGTGCCCACCCCTATTGGTCCCCCGAAAGCTTTCCCAGACCCACCATTTTCCATCTACGACTGTGATCCATGACACATAGGGGTGTATTAAGATGGTGTATGGAACCGGTAGATGGGAAGCAACTTCGGTTTTCCACCATAAGCCAACAGATAATTCCTTTTTGTCAGACGGGATCCCCAACGTCTGGTTCCCTTTCCCTTTCACTTAATTCACAACATGACAAATAATGTTCATGACATCATCAGTGGGCGCATATTGTATTATTATAAAAATCAATCAAATCAATTATTACAGAATTCATCCAATCGAATCAATTGTTACGGAATTCAAAACAATTGAACATACGCATAAATATTATAAAATTCAGATCAATTGGTATAGGTGCATAGACGTAGGTTCTCCGGATCAGGTTAATTTTACACCACCGATTTAACCAATGGATTATGGGATACATAGATCTTGAAGAGAGACGTATAAATTTAATTTTCACCACGCATTTAACATTAGATTTGCAGAAATCAAAAATAAGGAAGGGAAAAAAATAATAGATCCAACTTAGCTGATTTGATTCCAGCAATTTTAACATTAGCTTGACGATCTGCATTGATGTAAATCATCCATGTAAAATAAAAAAAATCTAGCTTTGCGGAATAGTTTCGTGCATGATAACGTTTTGTAGTGGAAAATATAGAGGAGGTAAAGAGGCAAAGAGATGTTTCCATTAATCATCATCGGGTTATATGGAACAATATCCTTTATATACATGTAGGAAATAAACTCTAAATACTATATGGGTCGCGCATCTATGGACTACAATCCCTACAACACAAATTTAATTATGTAGCTAGAAACTCTCATCAAATTTCCGTTTTTATACTTATCTACCATAAATAAATTTTATAAAACTCTATAATTATAGTTAGGAAAAACTAAATCATAATTATATTAATATAATTGGGACCATTAACGTAAAATTATTAGTGGAATATATAGTGTTGTGTTATTAATATCCCCAATAAATGTTTTTTTGGCTAAATTATTCTCTATATGATTTTACAAGTTGGGACCAAATTTTTTATTAATATATAGAGTTTATTAATATATGGAGTATCAAGTGGAGTTTTTACTATCAGGATTAAAATCTAAATCATAATTATTTACTTCCTAATATAATTGAGTGTGATCATTAAGCGTATAAAGTGATGCACATGGGATCGAATCAATCCCCAATAAATGTTTTTTAGGCTAAATAAAACCTGTTTTTGTTGTATACTAAATCATCGTGGCAACGTCTGTGAAGAATAAATGTTTTTGTTGTATACTAAATTTAGTTTTGCCTCGTATTTAAGTTACATTGTATTGAGCATTCCTCGTTATGTAATTCC
The DNA here is from genome assembly GCA_023531295.1 of Papaver armeniacum. Lineage (NCBI taxonomy): Eukaryota > Viridiplantae > Streptophyta > Magnoliopsida > Ranunculales > Papaveraceae > Papaver > Papaver armeniacum. Next base: position 162,055 of record JAJJWW010002583.1, read on the forward strand.
TCGTTATGTATTTTTAATGGATTCATAATAAAGTATCATTTGCTTATAAACTGTAATGACTCAGATTGTTCCATAATTCAAAGAATCAATAAATCTATACATTTTTTCTTTATTACCATTTTCCAAATCAAACAGAATATACATTACAACATATTTCTAACTAAGTAAAACAGAAAATAAGACAACAAAGCAAATTACAAATTGGAGATAGTCTTAAATCTTCCTGAGGCATGATACATGCTGTTTTGGTTTGCTCTAGATCCATTATGCATTGAATAAGCTATTGTGATTTGTATGTCAACATACCGTGCATTCTTCTTAAAGATTTAACCCCACCTTCAATTTCCTCCCCCATCTCAGGGTGTTGGGACTTTTATATCTGTATCAGTGAACATAATCAAATTGATAGTTGTGGATGCACTTTAAAGTTATATCAGATTCCCTAATTTATAATGAAAATGCATGAGAGATAATAATGTTGAAGACCCATAAGACATTCATGTTCACCCTAATGCACCATAATGTGTGAGCTAACTCCATCCACATTAATTTCATGTTGTTGTTAAAGAGTCTTCAGATTTGAGAGTCGCCCAAATATTCACACTATGACATGCATCATGTCCATTGTTGGATCATGATGCGGATTTTGAGCCACTAAATAGATTTTTGGTCAAAATATGTAAATATTGAATAACTGCATCACCAAGCAGATTTCAGGGCACAAGGGATTATGGGTGCCGGGCATAATTTGGGTCTTCACCAAGGATATTTCAAGTGATTAAGCAAACTTCGAGCTAATGGACAAAGTTTAGGTCCACAAACAAATAGAGATCGTGCTGCATGGGGGACATTGGGTAATGCGGTAAATATTGAGTCACAGTGGCGGTTTTGAGTCACACAAATCACAACTCCGCAGATCCTCTGTACCCAAAAACCCATGTGCCCTCTGTACCCACTAATCAACTCTTGACACTTGTATAGACATACATAACTAACCATGTTCCTTCCATAATCATCTCCCTTAATTACAGAAAGAGAGAGATCTTGGAAAAAAGGATTTAATGAGGAAAGTGAATGATCTATTATCTGCATTTCATTTGCAGGAGCTGATAACCCAAATCCCTTGAGTTTCCATGGGAACAGTTTGATTGATTCGATGATGATCTATTATTGATCAGCTGATTCGTGATGATTAAGATAAATCCGCATCAAATTTGTTATCAAGTTTATCGTGATGATCAAGTTAAATCCTAATTCAAGTTTATTAAAACGTTATAGATATATAACATATTTTTAGATGATTTAACAATTTGTTTGGAGTATTTCCTATTGTTTATCAACAATACTCAGTGTGTATTCTTAAGTTAGATGTATACCAGTTATATGCTATGATCTTATATGATATGGTGTTTGCTTTTGATCATGCATGAATCATGCAGCATGATTCAAATTAAAGACGATCGAAGGCGATGTATAAAGAATTAGTTTATCTTATTTTTGGTCTTACTTTTTTTCCATAATTAATAAAGATGGAGACATGAAAAAAATATAAAGATGAAGACGAGACATATATGGAAGGAATATATGAAGTTCGTTATGGTAAAATAGGTAAGAAACGTGTCAATATTTGAATGGCCGGCACAGAGGGCACGGGGGTTTTGGGCACAGAGGATCTGCGCCACAACTCACGAGCCAGTTTTTAATTTACAATGCATATGCACGGTTACAAGGCACATTTTTGGGCACGATGCATATTTTGGTTCACTAAGCAAATTATGGGTTAAAAAGTAGAATTTTGTCGGGGTGATTTTGGAATATTTTTTAAATTCGAGACGGAATATTTTAAATCCGAGACAAATCTTAAGACAGGGATTCGCCTGATAAAATGTGAGTCATGAGGCAAAATTCCAAAGAAAATACTACTCCCTCTGTCCTCTATTCTATTTTCGTCTGTCCTAAAATACTAGCCAATTTCTGTTTATAGTCATATTTTTTACTCAAATTCTCAAATATACCATTTAAATTTTTATAACTATAAGATTATTTTTAAATATAACCAATCTAAATCTTAAATGATATCTTCCAAGATAGTAAACAAATCTACCAAATTGATCCCATAAAGATTTTTATTTTTATCTTCTATTTAAACATTTCTATAAATAATCAAATTACCAAATATGTATTTTTCTTACATACTCCATAATCCATATACTCCTTTTAATTTTGGTAATAACATAACATTTAATAGGGGTAGTTTTGTATACTCCTCCGGTCTCCTTAATATCTTGACTTAGTCAAAGCGAACTAATGATTTAGGACGGAGGGATTTGGATCACAAGACAAACACGCTATAATGAGCCAAAATTTTCAGTGTAGTATTTACTGCACAAATGCAATATTCATGCCTGCTAGCCTACTTGTAGCATTAAGAAAATTTGGTAATTTTTTTCTAATGCTCGAAAAGGCAAACTTTTAGCTTGGTAATTTTTTTCTAAAACAGCGAAAAATTTTAGAGTGTTACCAAGATTTTGGTGTACAAGGTAAATTCGAATTAAATGACAAACCTTAAGTTATGATAGAGAGTTCGATCAGATCAATGAGTAAAAGACTAAAAGTCACTGTGTAAAATATGAGTGACGAGAAAATGTTCGATAACTGGCCAAGATTGGCGTTGTAATGGTAAACTTTAGATGGTTGGAAAAATTTGAAGTTGCATCGCATGTTTTGAGCCACATGGCATGTGTTTGGGTCACCAAACAAGTATTCTTCTGATAGGGTTGACTCCAAAAGGGAAACCATACACTCACAACAACCTAACAGAACCTAACAGCCACGCGTGGAGATAACCATAACATACTGCTAAATTACATGACATCATCAAAAACATTATTTAATCATAAGAGGATAAACACCAAACTATTCATTTAATTTAATGGATCGGTCGAGGTATATATCTTGACTGTGTGACTTAAGCTTACTGATTTCATCTAAACTTTGTTGTGTCAAGTCGATTTAATACAATGGATATATGTTTCTGGTCAGTATCAAAGAATACACCATCAATTCCTAATTGTGTTTTAGCTATGTACAAATCAACAGAGAAATAATATTACCGATTGACAATAGTAACCCATTTTAATAGTATTTGGTCCAACGATTATACTTCGAATGTATTTTCCTTAGAACACCATAAGTGTATGTCTTGTTTCACATCGATACTACGGCAACTCAATGAGATTTGGATACCCAAAACCAAATACTAACCTTGCAATGTGGTGTGCTTGTTCAACTTTATACTTTCTTCCATAAATTTTAACCTAACTCAAAGTTTCCAACTTATGGTTTGTCCTAAAACATAATAATAGCCTTGATCCATTAAATTTAACCCAACTTCAATTTCCTCATCCATCTCAAGGGCTTAAGACTTCGACCTTAAAAACGTAATCAAATTAATATTTTGGTATCTGGACTCTAAAAAGTTGGTGAAAAAGAAGACTAGTATATAAAGAATGGGCATGAAACACCGTGAAACTCATGATCACACAAATGCCCCACCATATTGTGTGAGAAAGTCTATCCACATTTTGTTCATGCTATTGTTGGTTCTTCAGTGGCTCATCTATACCTGTTTAGTATCGTGATTAACTGTTTTTGTAATGATGAAGTGGAGCAGTGTTGTGAAAATATATCAAAAACAAACTTTAATAGATATTGATGAGATCACAGATCAATTATGAAAGATCTCCGACTCAAAAAAAAAAAGAAAGGACAAATCGGATTTTTTCCCATAAAATCTCCAAGTCAGAACACCACAGCATGATAGTAGTATTATAAGCAGGTAATCAAGGCTAGCCTCTGTATAAGTTGGGCAGGGACATAATCTCCGTCGTTGATATATTGATATAAATTTGATACATAATCTCCGTGGTTGTGAAAGGACAATAATCCCACATCACTAGTTTCCGCATAATTCGCTCAAGATCATCTTCAAGTTCATGTACTACAACAACTGCTACCACATCTCCAATGCCGAGTCAGCCCGTCGATTCAATCCTTTACAGACACCTAAAGACCGATTCAGATTACCATCGTTACTTGAGACACTTTGGCTACTGTTTAAGACACTTTGGTTACTTCTTGGATACTGGTATTACTAAATGGGTCATCGTTACCTTGTTTGCATTAGGCAATCTAAATACAAAAAAACTCCAGTTCATGTTTTCAACATGTTCTGATGAACATTGAGATGGATTTGATCCATACTGGCTTTCTTTCGAAAATTAGTTTGACCCTAAATGTTTGGTCATCTCCTTTGGGAGAGAGAAGGTTTTCTGAAACTGTTTTTAGATCTGCATGGATGGATTTGATAGGAAAGAATTGGTGGAGATACTACAATTTGTATAACTGTTTTATGATCTTCCTAAACTTCTGTAAGGTTTCCGGTTTCCTAAATCGGGTTTTTCATTATATGTACTGAGGTTAGCCTCTTTTTCGAAAAAAAAAAAAAAAAAAACTAGTTTCCGCATAATGAACTTAAAATGTAATATGAAAGGGCTGCTCCACTCATTGCCAATTGGTTTTGAGTTGGATGCCCGCAGACTTTAATTGGTTCAGATCGAAGTGTTTAACCGATTTTGTCACTTTTACATCCGGGGTGTAGACCAGTGCCGATACTGACCGAGGTGTTACCCCCTGATTTAGTCTCTCACTCACCTGTGTACACCTGTTACCGATGGACTGGTAACTCGTACGTAGGACCACGTGTGAGGCCCAGTGACTGGCCTTACACCTGAGGGGGCGTGTGAAAGGACTATAGTCTTACATCGCTATAACCCGCTTAATTAACTTAAAATATTATATGGAAAGGGCCGCTCCACTCATTGCCAATTGGTTTTGAGTTGGATGCCCGCGGACTTTAACAGTGGTTGACATAACCACAATTACAAATTTGGGATAATTTTGACATGTCTTGCTATTAAGGATTAAGCTACAAGTCTTGTTTGAATTTTGTTCATAAGAACTGTCGTATCGAATCTTGTTAGGTATCCTTCGAAGAAGCCTGATGTGTTCGACGACTACTCTGGATTCATTATGCCTCTTGTACCTAATTGTTTGATCTATTTCAGTTCACAATACAAATTTCGTGAAGACTTTCTTTTTTTAATGATGATTTTTGGATTTTCATGTGATATATCCATTTGTATAGTTGACTCCAAAATTAGACTGTAATAAACAATTAGACAATCATTTGCGGCTATTTTGAAGTTCAATAAAGTTGAAGAATGTTATTGAAAAGGACAGTCCAAATCTAAACTTTTACACATAGTCACATACCACATGAACCAATTTTGGAAGCCGTGAATCCTACATGAACAACCATGGACCACTAATACACTAATGTCACCGGTGAATCCGTGATGAACTGATTTTGGACTCCTAGTTTGATCTATGCTTAGTGTTTTAGCTTTTGAATCAAGTTTGCAAATGAACCAAACTAATTAGCTTTATCAGTGATTTTTTGCTTATAATTTTCTTGTTAGGTTCACTTGATTCACCACTTAGCCTAATCTCAACAAGTATATTCCTTCTTCTAAATAAATGTTTTATTTCTTAATCTCTTTATTTAATGGATCTTATGGTTGAGGTATCTCGAGTCTTGACTGGCTTGTCGTGTCAATTGGACTCAAGCTTCTCTTATTCTTCAAAACTCAGTAAGGCCTCTGCATTTCCAAACTGACAAACGGATAGTAGCTGCTAGTACATGCAATAAGGCTTTTAAGATTTAATGTTGAAACCTAGCTCTTCCCCCATAAGGCCTTCGCATACTTGACATAATACTACATTTTCTTCCATAAATTTTAACCCAATTTCAATTTCCTCCTCCGTCTCAACGGTTTAGACGATCTGTTTCCAAATTAAAGAACATAGTCAAGTTAATATTTTGGTGAGCATTCTAAAGGTATGCAACAATAGACTAATATATAAAGGATGGGAATTAGACACTGTGAAAACCCTTAACAAATTTATGATCACAAAGATACACCATATTTTGTGACCCAAGTCTATCTACAATTTGTTCATGTTATGGTTAGTTTGGTACAGTGCTGGGTGGCAGATTTGTTGATTGGAAAACGGGTCAAGACCCGCACTGCATGATTAGACGATCATTTGTCCTATTAAAAAAAATGATAAATTATAGTTGATGGATATTTATATTATTTTGAATTAAATTTGCAAATGAATCAAACTAATTAGTAATAATATTGTTGATTTTGGGCAAAGTTGTTACTTGCTAGGTTCAAGTTGGGTTGTGTGATCTCAACAAGTATTCTTCTAAAAAGTTTGACCCCAAATGGGAAGCTCTACACCCATAACAACAACCAAACATATAAAATAACAATCAGACATGTTGACAACCATAACATATTACTGAATTACACAAATTATATTTAATATGATCGAGGTGTCTTGACGACATCAATAACATAATTCAATCATCATAATCATAAGAGGATAAACACCTACACCAAATTATATATTTAATATGATCGAGGTGTCTTGATATGACAATGAAAATTATATGCCCGATTAAATTGTTATAACTACAAGGATTAATCAAAGAATAAAAATGGGTTTCATTTTAACTTTTTGTTGTGTCAGATCGGTTCAAAATGATGGATATATATTTCTGGTTACTATCACTATTTGTATGTTAGCTCAAATGCTCAAGCCCAAAGTGCTCTTGTCCATTGTTTTGATAGAAATTTTAAATACAAAATATACAATCGAAATAAATCGTTTGAAAAATGTCAAAAGAGTATCAAAAGATGTGTCTAAGAAAACATCATGATCATATATTAAACCACAAATATTTATCATTTTCATTCTCTAATCGTGAGAAAATTATTCTATTGTATAATTTGAAATTAGACAACAAGTCTCCGTTAAAGTTTGACAAATAAATCACTTTACTTAACGGTAAAAAGGAGGTCGGCTTTTCTTCAGCAAAAAAACCATAAAAAACAAATACATATCATCCATTTCGGTTTATATTACATTAAAGTATTTGTTATCTTCAAAACCCTCTTGCACCAACAATATTACGATTACAACCTCATTTAATGAGATTTATTTACATAATGAGCGAAGAATAATAAAAGAAATCATAAAGGTAGACACTCAAACCTAATAGCAACATGGGATAATTTTACTGTGTGGTGTGCCTGTTCGAATTTATACTTCCTTTCGTAAAAGTTTTCCCGACTTCAATGTATGGTTTGTCGTACAACATACAATAGCTTTAATCCAATAAATTTAACCCAACTTCAATTTTCTCCTCCATCTCAATGGTTCAAGACTTCAACACTATAGGACACGGCCAAATTAATATTTTAGTATGCACTCTAAATTAAGTGGATAGAAAACTGAACTAGTATATAAAAAGGCATGAGAAACTGTGAAGATATTGTTAGGAGATTTGAATTCAAAAACAAATTTTGAGCAAAGATAGTTTGATTGTAGTGGATTTGTCTTAACAAAATCAAAGTTGTTTTTGAATTCAAATCTCCTAACAATATCTTCAAATCTCCTAATAAGCTGTAGTTGGAATGCGCTCATTCCAATTACATGATATCCATCTTATGGAGCTTGACTTTTGTTGACTGATTATATTTCAACTCTTGTGGCCTCAAAGACTCGAAGTTTAACAAAGGTTTCGGGTTTGTATCAATCTCAATCAGAAAAGGGTAAGATTTAAATAAAAAAACTGTTGACTCTGTTCCGAATTCCGCTTAACCGGTTAGGTATTTTTCCAGGAACAATTAATTACCCGTGAATCTGCAACCATCTATACAATTTTGCAAATCACCCCAAATTTGTCGATGCATGAAGAAAATTTATTTGTAAATGATAATACAATTACAGTACCCTTGTTATACTTGCATAATGTTGAATTAAAATTAGAGAGTTCCGCAAAATAACCAACCAGGACTAGAGTTTAAACAAATGCTTAAACGTGCGAATATTTATAGTAATAATCCAACCCTAGGGTCTAAACACAACCGGGCCATGTATCTGATTACAAGTACAAGAATATCATTTGCAGCTTTAAGCTGTAGTTTTTTTTTCCCAAATTGAACAAAAAACTCAGACAAATCATTGGTAACTTTTTGTTAGTTGTGGGGTAGAATCCAATGATATGGTTATATTGACATAATCATGAAATAATTTAGCCATTTTTTATATAAAATCCCAGCGAAAATGTAGTTGAAGCTAATTTGTTGGTGACATGTTCCTCTTATATAGTCTACATTCCTTCCAAAAATGAAAGAATTCCTTAGTTTTTTGTTATAAGATTAATGATGGAAGATCCTCTCACACTTTTATTTTCATATTATCTCACACATTAGACATCATTTTTGTGAATAAAACCAAACGGTTTGGAATTTGAAGCTAACATTTTGGGGATATGTTCCTCTTACAAATCTCTCTGTTCTCATAAAAAATGAGCGTATTCCGAACTGTATAACATCACCATCTATAATTACTTTGAAAATGAACAATAGAAAATCAACGAATTTTCAACCATTGAAATTAAGATCGGTAGATGATGGTGTTATACATTTCAAAATGCGCTGATTTTTGGTAGGTATGTAGAGCTTTGTGAGAGGAATACATCCCAAGATATTAGCTTTCAAACTCGTAACCGTTTGGGTTTTATTCACAAAAATAGTGTCAAATGTGTGAGGTAGTGTGAGATATAAAGTGTGAATGGATCTTTCCTCGACATTAATAAGGAAACTAGTTACAACACAACCACTATAATCTAATAATCTTTTTTTTTCTTCTTTTTTTTCAATAATCTAATAATCTAACCTAAATAGACCTTGCAATTTGGTGCAAGTCACCTGTAAAAAAAATAATTCACTATCATTATCAAGATAAATGTTCCGTCCATGAATAGGATATATTATGTATTTATTAAGGTGCGTTTGGCATGGAGAAAGTTGAGGGTGGAGTTCAGTCAAAAGGAGGAGTCGAGGATGGAATTCAAATCCTAGGGTGTTTGGCATGGAAGGAATTGGAATTCAAGGTAGTTGATACTCCTTCATTCAATGGAAATTGAAATCACACCTCCCCATGAAAGTTGGAACTCCATCCTTCCAACTCCACCCATTGACCATTTTGACATTTTGACATATTATACTTTCTTTTCTTCTTTAAAAAATAATTAATTTCTTATACATACAAATTTACTTTGGCAATTAATATGTAATCATATTTTATTTTATTTTAGAATTTTTTTTTCTTTGGCAATTTATCTTATTTGAGAAAATACTATTTTTTTATATAAATTATTTTAGAATTTATAATATTTTTAATTAGTAATTTTTAATACTTTTTTTCCTAATCAAAATTGGAAAAAAAAATATTTTTTTTATTATTTAAATACATTAGTACTCTTGACAAATTGACTATTATTTAATATTATATTTATTTAAATAAATAACATAAATAATTTTTCAATTCAAATATAAAATTATTTCCACTAAAATTATATTTACATACAAAATTAATTATTATCGTTGATAAATTATTTTATTCATTAATAAATAGTAGTGTTTATGGGTAAAAACTATCTCTGCCGGTTTTGGTAATTTGGGGTGTGTGGATGAGAAATGAGTTTAAACCTTAAACAAATGCATTACACGGGAGTGCTTGTAGATTCGAGAAATCAATCTATGAAAATCCGGCCTAAACCAAGAAATGGCCGTTCCAGACTTGTTTCGGTCACAAAGTGAAGGAGATGGGGTTGATCTTAGGGAGGGAAGCGAAGAAGGTGTTGAGATTGTGAAGGTGTTGGCTATGTATGACTTGTATCAGAAAGTTGAACTGGCTTGCAGGATGTAAGCTATCAGTTCCGGTGTTTGAATACGATGATATCAACACTTGCCTCTGTTGTCTGGACTTGTTCTTGTTGTTTTTTGAAAATAGGGAGGAGAACCTATTTATACAAGTCATTTGAGCCTTATTCACGTCTCTCGTGGGAAGTGGAGTGATGGAGTAGTGGAGTTGTGTGTTAGTGTTACACGACCAGTCTTGCCCACTTCTCCTGTCATCTCTAACCTTACATGACTTCCTGACACGTTCTTGTGATGGCGCGTTGCATCTTTGCACGCTGTAAACCGCCGAGACCAATACCCCAAAGTATGTATCCCCAGTTTGTGACATGATTGATGTCTCGAGTGTGTGGATCGTGGGACCCACAGAAAGTAGCATGTAATGCTAGATTGAATAACTAAGTTATTTAGGAAGTCAATACTTGTGAAGTATCGTGTGTATTCTATGTAGGTACTGCATCATGATGTGGTAAAGTGACGGGTGGTGATCATCATGACGCCTCACTGACCAATTAACTCGACCCAGGGGTTGTATAACCAAGATGGTGAAGATGGACGGAAGAGATGATCTTTGAGACACTCATCTGCGACCGTTGGTGGAATTAGGGTTTTTGAAGAGGTGCGCAAGCATCACTCTTGACTTGGTCGAATCCAAGCATGGGAGGTGTTTTGGAAAGGACCGACCAGGGCATGCGTGTAGACGGCATGCCGGTGTACACGTCCGTACCTCACTGTCCCATGAAGGTGCGATCTAGGCCACTCAATTTGACCGGAAAAGAGGAGCGGTTGAGATCGATTTCCAACATAATTATGGTGCCGCAAAAGCCACACATCATGCCAATTTTGGGCGCGCATTCCAAGACGACCAAGCTTGGTCGGTCTTGGCCGATCAGCCCAGCGTGCATACGGTGGGATGGTGTATATACCTGTACTTCATCTTCCCAAACTTGATCTAAGCCACTCAATTTGTCCGATAAACTTGAGCGGTCGAGATCAGTTTGTGGTTGAGAAGTGTGACCACACCTAGCTTGGGCGCGCGAATCAAGGTGTGCAGCCAAATTTGGTCTTGGCCGATCGGGCGTGGAGATAGGTGGGCCCGCAGTGATCATGTTGATATTTACCGGACCTGCTTAGTCTATTCCTGGACCCTTTATTCGCGCAAGAGAAAATGGACGCTCGTGATTGTTCAAACCCTAATTAGGGTTTGCCGGCCGTGTGTCATACCCAGTTTAGGGCGCACAAATCAAGACGACCAACCATAGTTGGTCCTGACTGATCAGTCAGGTATGTAGGCGGGCCCACGGTGTTTGTGTTGACATGCTCTGGGCCCTTTGAATCTACATCTACACCCTCCATCTATGCCATGCAAAGATGGATGGTTGAGACTTGTTTTGCGATACATGTAATGTGCCGCAAACCCTAATTTAGGGTTTTCCGTCTATCTTGCTTTGGCTTGGACGGTTTGGCAAGCTATGCCACCCCTTGGGGAGGCCGACCATGCGGGGCCGCGTTGCGTCGGTGGTGTATATTCCAATACCCGCTTGGGGTCATGGATTTAATCTAAGCCATCCAATCATGCTTTGGTGAAGTTGGATGGTCGTGATCGTTTCGAGGCCCGATATGGTCACCCAGGTTCAAATATGCTCAATCGGGCTATAACACACCGAGAGTTGTAGCACAGTATGGGTATTTCGTACATGCTTCATTATTAATGCTTGGAGATTCGTGTTGCTCTGCTGAGAACAACACTCAGTCGTCATGCCGCACCGGTAATGAATACAAAAAATGAAAATTTGGATATGCATTAATTAATAATCTTGTAAATTCACAGGGTATATGGGATTGTTGCTACATGCTCCAACCCTGGATGAATTTTGTGTATTTAATTCACGAGAATCTTTGGGATTGTTGCCGCATGCTCTATTCTAGGTGAATTAGTAAAGTGAAGAAGTATTCATCACTTATTAATGGCTTTATCTTTTGCAAGATGTTAGCGCATAATTTTGGCTTTTACAATTTCAGCCTTAAATGAAAATCCGCCATCAACATTAAGTCCCATGCCTAGCACATGATGGTTATACTATCGTGGGGTAGGCATGAGATGGTGACATATACAACATAAGAAAACAAGATAAAGGAAGTCTACCTGGAGGGATTCTGACCAATCGTGGGAAATCCTCCATGCATGTGTGACCCGGAGCCTCTTGATGGGACCAGGTTTCCTCCCTTAGGTGTTTGAGCTAGGAATAAGATTCTTCTTCTACTGGGATTCCCGGGGTGGGTGCCTACACATTGCTGGTTGAACCGCTATCCATATGCTCCCCTAATTCTTTATTAGGGTTGAAAGCCTGACTTTGTCGGTGTTGGAACCCCATATATCGGGCAGACTTCGCCGTAATCGTTTTAGTCTTCCTTTAGGGTTTCTTCAGCATATATGCATGTGTAGAGATTTCGAACCACTTTTACGATTTCACAATAGGGTTTTCTCGAAGAAACTCCGTTTTCTCATCATGTCGAACAACAGTGGATCGTCTTCTTCATACTATCCAGGATCTTCCGCTAAACGTGCACGACCTGCGTCTGAGCTTCATGATGAATCACCTGCTCGTGTTCTCCGAGTCAAGAAGATCATACCGGTTCGTCTCATTTTCCTTTTCTGAACAATTTCTTGTTGTTCATAATGATCGAGTGAATAATCCCTCTCTTTCTTGCAGAGATACCCCACCGGAACATGTGTGTGATTATCGATGATGACGACTTAACTGATCCTCTTCCTTAAAACTCAAACACGCCTACCCCTGTGGACCTCGAGGATGCTGATCTGGGTATCTCATCTTATGAATACCCCAATGCAGGTATTTCATTCGATGTTCACATGAAATGTTTATCCTCTAGCTACCGAGATGTCGGTGGATTCTTAGTACGGAAGGATTTTGTGCCTCTGTACACAAAGTTATGGAGAAAGTACGGTCATATCGCAACCAGGAATGTGGTCCGGCACTGTTCATCTGCTTTGGTCACCACGGTAAACTGCCTTCTTCCCATGATTGCTGAGATGGAGAGTATTTCAATCCGCAACGTAGCCAAATCAAGCCTCGAAAAGTGGGAGAATATGGTATCTACCTGCGAATCCATGGAGTTCAACGTGGGATGGTTGCGGCATCGTCTTGATATCATCAAGGTTGATCGAGCGGGTATCCTTGTAAATGTTGTTCCTGCTGCGAAAGCTATCTTGGAAGAGGAGAAGGCTCTGGCTGCAGAATCAAAGGAGGTAGAGCAGGATTTACAGGACTTGAAGAAAAGGACAGAAAGATATCAAGCTGGACTGGAGATGATGCTCTCAAGGAACTATAATCTTCTAGATAGCCTCTTCTAAGTCGTATTCAGCTGTACTCCCTCATTGTTAATGACGTTTATGTCAAAAGTTTTTTTGAACGTCTTTGCGGAATAAATTGCATTGGTTTTTTTATTGGTGAAACGGGTTTTTTCATTGATGTATCTCTGAATATAATTGATGATTCAAACATGTAATGAAAATAAATGCTTATATTGTTGACAGAGCAGATAATGGTCAGGCATGATATGCCTTGAGCCACTTTCCATTGATGACTGCTTCGGACTGCTTCCGTCCACCTTAATGATCTTGTAGTAACTTGATATTGTAGGCCTTGGTGACTGTGTAAGTACCTTCCCATTTTGGTGAGAATTTTGGTGCAGACATGTCTTGTTGGATGTGCTTGGCCGTTTTCAAGACCAAATCTCCCATTTTAAAAATACGTGATTTCACAGTTTTGTTGTATGCCCTGGAAATTCGATTCATGTACACTCGAGTGCGTTCTTCCGATTTGTTTCTTCTTGAAACCCAGTGTCTAACTCCGCTACTCTAGAGTTAGAGGCTTGACCTCGTTCCGGTGGATCCGGTTGCTTTTGCAATCTGGCCGATGGGATTTTGATCTCTTTGGGAGAATTGCATCCGCTCCATAAACAAGTGAGTATGGGGAAACTCCAATGGAGCATCTGGGTGATGTCCGGTATGCCCATAGCTCCATTGGTAACTGGTCATGCCATTCCCTAGGATTGTTGTGTACTGTTCGACTGATGATCCGGATCAATGTCTTGTTGGTACTCTCAGCTTGTCCGTTCCCTTGAGGATAGTAGATGGTGGAGAATACTTGTTTAATGCCATACTCTTCAAGTAACTCTCGTACCTTTTTATTGGCGAAGGGAGTGCCAAAATCAGTGATAATATGCTTGGGCACGCCAAAACGACAAATGATGTGTTCTTTAATGAAATCCACAATTGTTGCTCCTGTAGTTCCTCGTAGGGGAATGGCTTCTACCCATTTGGTGAAGTATTCTGTCGTGGTTATGATGTACTCGTCTTGTTTCGATGATGGAGGATTGATTTTCCCGATAATGTCCAATCCCCAGCTGTAAAATGGCCATGGACTGCATATCGAGTGCAAAGGGGTGGAAGGCGCATGAACAAGGTTCCCATGAATTTGGCATTTGTGACAGCTTTGAACAAAAGCGGCTGCGTCGTCCTCCAAGGTCGGCCAATAGTATTTCTCGTGTGTCCGGAGAAACAGTTTCCTCTTCCCTTGATGTTCTCCTTCGTGTGTCTCCTTCAGCATGACTGGGATTTCTTCCCCAGCCAGGCATCGTAGTAGATCACCTCCGAAGCTCTTGCGATACAGGATCCCTTCGTGGAATATGAAACGCTTGGCCTTTTTCTTTATCTTGATAGCATCCTTTTGATCGACAGGAGTTGTTCCGTCACGGAAATAGCTAATGTATGGCTCTCTCCAGTCCCAGTGTGGTTCACATTAAAAATTTCCAATTGATGTGGCGGTGCTTGGCAATTTGAGCAGGACTTCTGAAGTAGTCTGGATTGAGTCTCCATCTCTGGCCAGTAACAGCCCAGGCGTTGAAGTCGTCGGTAAAGCGTTACCACCAGTGATTGTCCACAAATTTCATTGTGAACACGACTCAGCTGCAGTTGTGCTTCGTCATCCCCAAGACATCTTGACAGGGAACCATCCGGGTTTCGATAATACAGCATACCATAAAGCATGAAGAAGTTCTACAGGGTTTTGAGACTGACCTTTCCTTGGGAGAGTGAGCTGTTGAGCTCTTGAATGATCGGTGTTCGCCAATCGTCGGTCTTGGTGTCTTTGTATTGCGATAGCCATGTCGATTCTATGGTTCTCCTTTTTACTGTTAGGGTTTCTTCCAAACCATCGAATTTTAACTTGGAAGCTAGCGTTGCTAGACAATCGGCATGTTTGTTGTTGCTGCGACCAACATGGGTTATGGTTGCATCGGCAAAATAGTTTAGTAACCTCTGTGCTTTTGATCGGTATGGAGCTAGTGTTACTTCCTTCAATGCGTATACTCCATTCATCTGATTCACCAGTAACTTGGAGTCACCTCTTATCTCCAAACGCGTGACTCCTGCTTGCCTAGCTATTGACAGACCTATGAGGAAGGCTTCATACTCTGCTGAGTTGTTGGTGCATTCGAAGTCCAGCTTGAAGGAGTGTGAGAATACTTCCCCAGTTGGAGATACTAATACCACGCCTGCTCCTCCAGTACTATTTCTAAGGGTAGCAGAGCCATCAAAATACAAGAGCCATACTTCTTCTTATAAAACAGAGATATCTGGAAATTCTCCAGGAATATCCTCGTGTAGCCCTGTAGTGCCTTCTCCAGGGAATGCTGCTATTAAGTCTGCGACTGCTTGACCCTTGATATCTCTAGGTGACGTACATGTTATGTCCAGCTATGACATTTGGAGAAGCCACTTGCCTGTCCTTCCCGTCAAGACCGGCTTTGAAAGTAAAAACTTTGCAGGTTCAGATTTAGACACGAGTATTACCTTGTTGGATAGTAGGTAATGCCTAAACTTCTGAATGGAATGGATCAAAGCTAAACATGCTTTCTCTTCTTTGGGATATCTAAGTTCAGCATCTCTTAATATTCGGCTGAAATAGTATATGGGACGTTTGATTCCATCGTCGTCTTCTTGAGCGAGTAGAGCTGCTACGGCGGTGTCACTGAAGGCAGTGTAGAGATATAGCGGCTTCCCTTGTGCAGGAGACTTCATGATGGATGGAGATGACAGTATTCGTTGAATCTTTCGAAAAGCTTCTTTTGGGTTGCGGTCCCAAACGAAGTGGCTCCTTTCTTCAACAAGGGGGTGAATGAGGCGGTAAGTTGGGCTAGACCAGGTATAAAACGTCGAACGTAGTTCACCTTGACCATGAAACTCTGGAGCTCCTTCACAGTTCGTGGAGGCGGCATTATGAGGATATCCTGAGTCTTGGACGGTTCTACCTTGATCCCTTCTGCAGTTACTTGGAATCCCAGAAATTTACCTGAAGAGACGCCGAAAGCGCATTTCAAAGGATTCATCTTCAATTTGTATTCTCGACACCTCTCAAACACTTGCCGTAAGACGCTGGTGTGATATGTTCGAGCCCTTGACTTGACCACGATATCATCTACATAGTCTTCTACTTGTTTATGCATCATGTCGTGGAAGATTTCCGTCATAGCACGTTGATACATTGCGCCGACGTTATTTAAACCGAATGGCATAACAGTATAGTAAAAATTTCCAAGAGGGGTTCGGAAGGCTGTCTTACTTGCATCGTGCTCATACATCATCTGATTGTAGCCACTGTAACCATCCATGAAGGAAAACATGTCGTGTCCGCTAGTGGCGTTTACTAATATGTCGATGTTAGGCAGAGGAAAGTCGTCCTTGGGGCAGCACTTGTTCAAGTCTCTGAAATCCACGCAGCACCGAATCTGTCCGTTTTTCTTGTTTCCGGGACCACATTAGCTAACCAAGGTCGGATGATGAATAGGTCGATGAAGCCAGCAGACTAGTAACTTCGAATTTCGTTCTTGATTTGTTTTCTACTTCATGTCTGAATTGCCTCGGAGATTGCTTGATTGGCTTGGATCCAGGTATGACATGTAGGTGATGGGTGACCAATTTTTCATCTAGACCAGGCATTTCCTCGTATGTCCATGTGTTTATGGGTGAAAACTATTCCTGCCGGATTTGGTAATTTGGGTGTGTGGATGAGGAATGAATCTAAACCTAAACAAATGCAATCTGCGCGGTGAGTGCTTGTAGATTCGAGAAATCAATCGTGCAAGTCCGGCCTAAACCAAGAAATGGTCGTTCCAGACTTGTTTCGGTCACAAAGTGAAGGAGATGGGGTTGATCTTAGGGAGGGAAGCGAATAAGGTGTTGAGATTGTGAAGGTGTTGGCTTGCTTATGACTTGTAACAGAAAGGTGAGCAGGCTTACGATTGATGCAAGTAGGCTCTGGGTGTTTGAATACGTTGTGTATTAACACTTGGTTTCATTTTTGTCTGGACTTGCCCCGTTGGTGGAAATAGGGAGGAGGACATATTTATACAAGTCATTGAGCCTTATTCACGTCTCTCGTGGGAAGTGGAGGAAGTGGAGTGATGGAGTAGTGGAGTTGTGTGTCGGTGCTACACGATCAGTCTTTCCCACTTCTCCTGTCATCACTAACCGTCCATAACTTCCTAACACGTTCTTATGATGGCGCGTTGCACGCCGCACGTTGTAAACCGCTGAGACCAATACCCAGTATGTATCCCCGATTTGTGATATGATTGATGTAACGGAATATGTGGATCGTGGATCCACGAAAGGTAGCATGTAATGCTAAGTTGAATAACCGTGTTATTCGAAAGTTGATACTTGTGAAGTATCGTGTGTATTTTATGCGAGTCTTTGCATTATGGTGTGGTAAAGTGACGGGAGATGACGCCTCGCGGCCAATTAACTCGACCGGGGTTGTATAACCAAGCCGGTGAAGTTGGACGGACGAGATGATCTTTGAGACACTCATCTGCGACCGCTGGTGGAATTAGGGTTTTAGAAGAGGTGCGCAAGCATCTCTCTTCAGCCTGGTCGAATCCCAGCTTGGGATATGACTTTGGCCAGGTCGGCCGTACATGCGTGTAGACGGCATGACAGTGTATGTGCCTATACCCATTACCTCACGAAAGTATGATCTTGTCCACTCAATTCGTCCGGTGAAGTTCAGTGGTCGAGATCAATTTGTGACAGAAAACCAGTGCCGCAAAAGCCGCGCATCATGCCTACTTCGGGCGCACATTCCAAGATGACCATTCTTGGTCGGTCTTGGCTGATCGGTCACAGTGTAAAGGTGGTAGGCTGGTGTTCACGCCTATACCTGAATATCCCATGAAAACGTGATCTGAACCATCCAAATCGTCCGGCGAAGTTGAGCGGTCGATATCAGTTTGCGATTTGGGAGGTGCGACCACGCTAGTTTGGGCGCGCGTCTTGGAACAACCAGGCATGTTATGCCTTGGCCGATCGGGTGAGGGGATAGATGGGTCCACGGTGGTCATCTTTGGTATGACCAGGACTGCTTAATCTAATCTTGGACCCTCCATTCGTACCGAGAGAAGATGGGCGCTCGTGATGCTCAAATCCCTAATTTTGGGTTTCAAGGCCGTGCGTCAATGCTTCATTCGGCGTACGGGTGGGATAACCAACCATGGTTGGTCGACCGATTGGTCGAGGTATGTAGGCGGGCCCACGGTGATTGTGTTGACATGCTCGGGCCCTTTGAATCTCCATCTACACTCTCCATCTATACCTGCGAAGATGGATGATTGAGGACTGTTTTGCGACACATGTAATATGCCGCAAACCCTAATTTAGGGTTTTCGCCCATCTTGCTATGGTTTGGACGTTTTGGCAAGCTAGGACAGTGCGGAGGAGGCCGAGCCATGCGGGGTCCGCGTTGGTTCAGCGGTGGATATTCCATACCCGCTTGGGGGTGATGGAATTGATGCGGGTCATCCAATCATGCTTGTGGAGTTGGATGGCGTGATCATATCCGGACCGATCGGTCGGTCCGGCTGCTCAATCACGCTAGTATAACACACCGAGAGGGGCTCAATCGGGCTAGTATAACACACCGAGAGGGGATCAATCGGGCTAGTATAACACACCGAGAGTCGGCCCGTACGGGTATTTCGTACATGGTTTCATTATAATGCTTGGAGGTTCGTGTTGTTCTCAGAAGAGCAACACTCGGTCGTCATGCCGCATCGATAATGAGTACAGAAATACAAGGCTGATTGCGCATTAATTAATAATGCTAGAAATTCACAGGGTATATGGGATTGTTGCTACATGCTCCAACCTGGATGAATTTCGTGTATTCCTGAGAATGGGATTGTTGCCACATGCTCCATTCTAGGTGAATTAAGTGAGGAGTATCCAACACTTATTAATGGCTTTATCTTTTACAAGATGTCGGCGCATAGTTTTTGGTTTTTACAATTTTAACCTTAAATGAAAATCCACCATCAACATTAAGTCCCCTCGCCTAGCACACAATGGTTACACTATTGTGGGGTAGGCATAAGATGGTGACAGATTAAAGATAAAACTTATGAGACAAAGTTAGATGTTACCAGGAGAGAGACGGGTCATCCTGTCCTTGGAGTATGTCACGTTCAAAATGCATCTAGGAGAGCATTCCCCTAGTATGATGTCGGTCTTGCATGCTTCGATCGACCTTGCTATGTCTGCTTCGGTCGAGGGCCCACTCCGTGCTTGCTCCGTTTGAATGTCGGTCTTGCTAGATCGACCTTGTTATGCCTGATTAGGTCGAGGGGCTATTGCGCCTGCTTCGCTCGATCGTGGGGTTGTGCCTAATCGACGGACTGCTGCGCCTGCTTTGTTCGTGGGGCTACTGCGCCTACTTGATCGAACGTGGGCTTGAATTTCGTGAACATGATTCCCATGACATAAGAGAACCGTGTTGTGAAAATAAATATGGTCCCGCCATATATGCTTGATTGAACGTGGGTCCCATATCGTGTATGCCTGACTGAATGTCACCTTTATACCAGCCTCGTGCCCTTGACCAACACCGGTCTTGAAACTTGAACAATACCGGACTTGTGACTTGATCAATACCAGACTTGAAGCTTGAGCAATACCAGAGGAATTGAAACTTGAAACCAGACTTGAAACTTGAAACTTGAGCAATACCAAACTTGTGACTTGTCTAATTTTATAGACAAAGTTTCCAACTTTTTACAAGAGGAATTTCAAAAAGCTAAAGAGACTACAAACGAGCAACTCCAAGAACTTCGTGAAGGTATTGCTAGCTTGCGAATAGGCATTGATCAATGCAAGGAAGATATGGATAATTCTAATGTGCATATGGTTTGTGATGAATATTTGATTGATGCTAATGTTGAAAAAGGCCAATCCTTGGGCACTTTCGTTGATAATTGTGTAGTTAACTCAACTCTTGATCTTAATAATGATCATTCACCTATTCAAAAGGATGAGTTAGAGATTAGCAACACTAAATTCAGCGAGGACCAATCTTATGTTGACTATGATAGTGACGGTGATTATGATACATTGCTTGAAACAACTCATGGTGACATCTCCAGAGAGTCTTTTTGGGATCAAGATGTAGACGAAGAGGAATATGTCAACACTTGTGTAGATTACTCAAGCATTGATCTTAATAATGATCAAGAGCCTATTCAAAGGGTGGAGCTTGAGGATGATGCATTTTTGAGTGTTCTATAAAAGTTTCTTATAATAAAATTTGGATCCGCAAAAGAGTATGTGCCTTACAACAAAGAGGAGTGTGTTGAGAATGAGACCGTTATGACCACTATTGTGGAAGACCCAATTGAGCTTGCATATGATTGTAATGATGATGTTAATGTCGAGACTTTAGTTAAGGCAGGCACGGATGAAGAATGGTTGCAAGTTTTGATAGAGGACCATGATATACATGAGGTGAATAATTCACTTGAGTTTTTCAAGGATGAAGAGGATTCCGTGATACAAGAGATGGTGCAAGGTTTGTCTAACACGTTGCCTATTGTTTCTTCTCCTTTACCTCTTAATTGTTTGAATGTATGTGCTTAGAGAATATTGTTGAATGACTTTATTTCTCGTTTTCCGCCATTAGAGATACTTGATTCTCATACTATGCATATTTTGGAATAAGAAACCGTGGTAGTCCCAGACTTCTATATTCTTTATACACTTCCAAGTGTGGACAAGAATAAGTGTGGGGGAAACTTTTATCGGTTAATAGCTTCATTTATGTTTTATATTACTAATATTTGTGTGAAGCTAGTGTTTTCAAAACAGGTTACATGGAAGGATCCCCAACTTTTCAGATTGTTGGTATATGGACGATAACAAAAGAGTCGGGCTGACGACTTTAAACCAAGCGCTAAATGGGAGGCAACCAAGAGGTTTTGTATCTTAAACCCTTTTATTTATTTATTTTTATAGTTTTAATATCATATTTGCATCCCCATGTTTAATTTCATTGCGTCCGGAATCTATCTTAGAAGAGAATTAGGACGAATACCTTTTCGTCAGAAAAATTCAGACTGCACGTAGTTCAGTCCAGCGACCATACCTGTCAGACCGTTTATCGAAACACTGTGCCCTTTTGACACTTTGTAGAAAACACGTATATGAACAACTTTTGTGAAATGGAGTTTTTCCAAATTCCTTACCAATTTGTACAGTTTTTGCATTTTATCTGTTGTTACGTCAGAATTCAGAATTTTCGGTTTTACACATTGAGGACAATGTGAAGTTTAAGTGTGGGGGAGTCTTTTGCATATAGAGTTTTTAGCCTTTTTGAGTCAAATTTTCAATTTGTTTTTTTGTAAATAGTGAATAAAAAACTCCAACTTGTGGTTAGTTTAGAGTCACATAGTATACATGTCGCTAAGATTACATCGAGAATCTCTTAAGAGTGGTGAACTTAGAGATGACAGAGAACATGATCGGGTTTCTTAATTGTATGAGAGTTAAAGTTGGATTTAACCATGCCAGTGGCAAATAAGGTGCAGACTGAATTCGGTATTAGAGTAGTGATCCCCTATAGTGGAGACTACCCATGTTACATAATGTGAGGCACCGACCTTCAATTCTTTGTACCTGTCTAAATATGTGCTTTTAGAGTGTGTGTCACCGTACGTAAATTCCGTGCGAGAATGGTGAGCTGTCCAACCTCCCACCATAGAAGCACTATTTTGATCTCTTGAGTGCTATTTTTTATCAATCATGTTGATGACATCGAATTGCTAACTTACATACCACTTGTAATCTTGTTCGCAGTTAGCACCATCCACCTTATCTCTCTCTACACCAACAGGTCCATAGAAACACTATCATCATCAACAAGAGGAGCATCACAAATCTACAAGGAAAGTTGAAGACGTTTGAGGTTTACAAGCAACAATACAAAAAAAGAGTGAAAATTATCAAGATGAGAGTTCGAGAAGTTTATGATATCGAGACATACAAGTTGTGAAGAATCAAGCGGTACAACACTTATACCATGGCCTTTGTACTTACATTTTTATTGTTTTTTGTATTTTATTTTTCTCTTGCCTCAAAAAAAAAAAAAAAAAAAAAAAAAAAAAAAAAAAAAAAAAAAAGAAAATTTTTTAGGTTTGTTAATAGTTTTTATTATTTTGTTTTGTTTTTATTTTGTATTTGTTTTATTTTTCTTGTCTCATAAAAAAATAAAAAAAAAGAAAAAAAAGAAAGAAAAAAAGAAGAAAAAAAATATAAAAGAAAAAAAAAAGAGAGACAAGAAAAATTTGTGTATCATATTTTGGGTTTGTATAGTTCGTTTTTAGTTTTGTATTCTTTCAATAAAGCCAATGGAAGAAGGAATATCTACAAAGAAGTTTCAAGCAATAAGGAATTAGAGGAAAGAATCATATTGTCAAGATTCTACGAAGTTCAAGAGTAATCATCAAGAGTTGAAGACCGAAGACGAAGATGAAGACAGATAGAAGACCGAAGACGTTTCTATGGATCTTTGTGAGAGTGGTGCTAGTTTGCACGCCGAACGGATAACGAGGTAAGTAAGCATATTCCCACATTCGTTAAGTGGTTGATTTCCTTTCTTAGAGATCGTCAGAAAAATGGGTTTTCAAAAATATTAAAAGATGTAGGTTTTAAAATACTTCGGAGGGTTTTACCTTCCTACCATTCAACGTGTCGCGAGATTCTCTCTTCATTCCTACGGACACATGTGTGACCCATAAAAAGCTATTTATTAATGAGAGCAACTTCATAAAACCCTTTCTTGTGAGGCAGAGTCGAGACTTTTGATCACTCCGAACCCGAATTTCTTTCGAGAAGGGATGGTTATTTCTCTCTCAACCTTTAAGAATGAGATTGTGTTCATTTATGTGTCTAACTTCTTATGACTAGTGTGCAGAACTTTTATGTCTTCTTAGCGCGTTGGATGCTATTATTACGGAGAACTAGTAAGTTGGAAAAATAGGTTTTGTGGGTATATCTCTAGTAAACCCTCACGAGACTATAACTCGTCCACTAGGGACACCTAAGGGTTCAAAGGCTTGTTATTTATGCTAAAAGTGACCGTAGCCTCGACGACACGGAGTTGTATGTATTCTTTTGAATTGTTTTATTTGATTTGCTCGAGGACTAGCAAAGTCTAAGTGTGGGGGAATCTGATAGGTGTCTAAAACACCTAATTTACTATCTAGTAGTTACGCTTTCTTTGCTATTTTTCTTGTGAATTATGTACTTTATGCGTGTTTTTGAGTTATTAGGTACTCTGGAGTCGCACGGAGAAAGAAGAGGAAATCATTCAATTTGAGCTGAAAGGGCAAAAAGGTCATTACATGGGAAGACACTATCAGGAGCCGAGCCTAGGTTAAGGGACAAACCAGCTTAGTTACCCTTATCAAGATTACCAGGTGTTGTATAACGATCCTTACTTCAGTCCCCTAAATCGAGAGGAGTAATCTTCTCAATCATTTTCTTTCATTACACCTGAAATGGAGGTAGATCTTGTTGCTGCTGTTAAGAATCAATCGAGAAATCACTGAGGCCTGAAATGGGAAACGAGTTCTGGTGCTAATGGCCGTGATGAAGACACATAGAAGAAAGAGTTGGGGTTTGAGTTATTTTGATGGTTGAACTCAGGAATAAGATGATGTTCTGTGGTAATTAAAAGCAATAGATAGAGACGACATCAAGGATTGATTCAGAGTTGGGGTTTCATTTGAGAAGAAGATTAAAGGGTATTGAGATGATCTATGTGATGGCAGAGTTACAGATGAATTCAAGATGGAAGGAGGTGATTGAGGTTGAATCGGAGATGGAATTAATGGGATCTGTGGTTGATAATTGTCATGGGTTTGGTTTGGATTCAATGGATAAATCAGTGATGGTGGTGTCTGAGATGGGTAATTCTACAAAGGGGTTTTCCGTCTGAGTCCAATTGATAGCAAGGGTTCTGAGGTATTGCAGATGGTGATTTGTATGGCTGAAATGAAGAATGGTGAGGCGTTGCTGATATGGACAGAGTTCAAGTACAAGAAGGATACAGAGCTCAGGGTATTGAAATTGTGGAAGTAAATATGGAAGTTAGGGTTGCTGCTATGGGATGTGTAGAACTGGGATTTGAAGCTACAGAGCATATACTGAAGGGTTTTCTGCTAATTTCTGAGAAGCACTGGGATGCTGTTGGTGCTTTGCAGAGTATATGAAGCGGAATTGCACTGTTCTGCTGGTGTTTGAATTGCAGTGGTTGCAGCTGAGTTTAGGTGGTGTCAGGTGGTAGCTGGTACAAAATTTGGCAGAAGAGCTCGAGCTAATGAACTGCAAGAATGGTTGCAGTCTCAGATTGTGCCTGGTGTTGAATTAGAGAAGATGGTGAATTAAAATTTAGGGGAAATGGCTTAGAAGGCTGAATACATTGGTATTGAATTGAAGCAACAGAATTAAGTTGCTGACTGCGTGCGAGAGCGGGTAATCTTCATTGCGGTGAGAGTTTGAATCGAGCTCGAGTCGAGAAGGAGATATTAAGGGTGTTGCAGGTGCAATGATGGTGTTGGTGGTGACCTGATGTTGAAATATAATCGTGGTCTTTGTGTATATGAAGTTATAGGGGTTGGCAAGGATTGCGAGAGATGGCTTGAAGGTTCGGTGGTGTTGTTAGTGAATTGAAGGCGATCTTTGAGCTCTGGAGCCGAGAAACTGGAGTTGTTGCCATGGCTCGGTGATTCTGCGAACGGAGAAAGTGCAAGTCTGCTGCTGGTAGAGTTGGAATGGAAGTGAGAAAGAGAAGCAAATGTTGTTCTTGTTGAGTAGCGAGGGCTAGGAAGAGTGGATGGAATCGGTGATGGATTACGAGATGAGTATGATCTTTGGGAGCTGGTGATATGTGCAATGAAGGAATTAGTGGTATTTGGGCAGAAATGAAGACTTGCACACAGAGATGTTGCTAGTGTTGTCTCGTGATCAAATTGTTGGTACCGGGTTTGGAGGTTGCGAGGTTGTCTAGGCGTGGATTGTTGCTACTTGCTTGGCTTGAGAGTATGCGGTGCAAGCTGAACTGGTGATCTTTGTGAAGTTGCAGAGTGCGAGTACTGATTTTGGTATTGGAATGCTATGTTCGAGCTTAGCGGGATGTATTTGTAATGATTCGGCCGATAAGCTTTGCATTAGCGGTGGCAATGAAATCTTTGTGGCGGTATGGGTTGTTCGAGATGACAGGGAAGGTATATTGGAACTTGACGGTGGATACAAGCTTGAGATAGAGCTACGAAGAACGAGAATTGGTGTTCTTGTTTGAGGTGTGGTGAAGTTGTTTGCAAGCTGAAGCCCAGGTGCGGGTGGTTAAAGCGACCATCATGGGCTGGAGTTTAAGTGGTGAAGCATGATAGTGCAACAGAAGCTTAGGACTGCAATAGCTCAGGTTCTTGTCAGAATCACTCAGCTGAGTCAGGCTTGTTAGACTCTGACTCAGGTCTGACTAGACCATCTGACTCGGTTTGACTCGGTCGGCCGGGTTGTGAGTGACCCGTTGACACGGCCGAGTTGACCCGTTGGTGGTGATCGGGTGGACTTTGCGGTCTGAGATATTTTAGAGCGACTTTTAAGGCCATAATCCCATTTTCGGTGACGATTTTGGACATAATTTTACATGGGTTTTCTCACACATGGGCTTGGTGGACCACTTGGAGATGGGTTTTGAGAAGACCTAATATTGGAAGGATTATCCTTTATGGAAATTGAGAAACATATAAAAAGATAAGACTTTTACCTAATTGGGAGAATATCTTTTAATATCTCTTTTTTATCTATCTTTTAGCCTCTACTTTTGTTCTAGGGTTTACACCATGAAGTCTTTTCTCTTTCTTCTTGTTATGAACTCCATGAATATGAGCTAGAGTTTTCTTTTGGTTATGAATTAGTTGGATTTCCAAACATGAGTTTTTGTGCAATAAATTAGTTTTCTCTCATATTATCGTTTATGATTCACCATTAATATTGTTACATGATTTGAATGCTTGTTTAGTCGAGTCGCGAATCGATTGAGTTTACTTTCATCTCTATTGCTAGATTAGAGTTTATTATACGCAAAAGTGATAGATTTCTTATTGCAAGTAGCATAAATAAGATTGTAGTTTGTAGTGATATATTCTTATGATCTTATGTGAACCATAACCTTTGTTAAATCGGATTAGTGCTTTTACACGTTCGATTGCTTTGATTGGCCTAATTTCATAGAACCTAATGCATCTAGGGAATTAAACTTGATTAGTGCTTTTACACGTTAGGTTGTTCCTTTAGATAGAATTCATATTCGCATATTTTAATGTGTTTGTTGATGACATGAGGAGATTTGCGGGATATACTTGCGATCAAGGTATTCTAGGGTCTTTGATAAAAGTTGAGATTAAAATATCAATTCTAGTTATTGTGTTGAAAACATGTTTGTGAATGAAAACGAAATCCATAACCAATACTTTCTTATCCTTGATTTGATTTGTTTACTTTTTATTTTCTTTGCTTTTATTTTAATTTAGTATATAAAAATCAGTAAACCCCCGGTGTTATTTATAGGAAACTGAAACAATTTGACAACCTAGACCTCTCTGTGGGAACGATCCTTTCTTGCCCTTGCTTCATTATATATTTTGAGTAGTAAGAAAGTGCAAATTATTTTTGACGCCTACGACAGCGATCAGTACTGGAGTTGGAGTTGACGGACGCGCAGGATGTTCTATCTCGGTGGTTTTCCTCTTGCTGCTTCAGGGAGCTGCTTGCAGAAGGCTAAAGGTTGTATCGCCTGTTGGTGAGATATATGCCCCTACAAATATTATGAGGCTCTTCATTACCGGCAGGCCTGGTTCTTTCTATCAGGGCATATGTTGTTGTAGATGACCGTTCAACAGCTCCAGAGGATGACCAAAAGGGCGGATTCTCCAACATAGCATGATAGACATGTACCACTGTCTGATAAAGTGACTCGCCCGGATCTTGTTCGATATGACGCGTGGACATCGTTATCTTCTTGAGGCTGCTCCCTTGAGGTATCAGCTCCAGTGGAAAATTGCCGTCATAGAGCGTTGATACGTTGCACCGGCATTCTTTAAACCAAATGGCAGTATGGTATAATAAAAATTTCCGAGAGGAGTTCGAAAAGCTATCTTACTTGTGTCATGCTCGTACATCCTTATCTGGTTGTAGCCGCTACATCCATCCATGGAGGATAACATGCCATGTCCGCTGGTTGCATATACTGATCTATCCATTTTCTTCGTGTCTGAACTGCAACTGTTTAACCGACTTGGATCCAGGTATGACATGTAGATGATGGGTGACCAATTTTCATCTAAATCCCGCATTTCTTCATATCTCCAAGCGAATATGTCTGGTACTCTTTGAGAAGTTCCACGAGCTTCGTACGTTTATCCAGTACACAAGGTTGAGTGATGGAGATAGGCCTAGGAGATTCCTTAATGATTTCAATCTCATCGGTTGTGGAGTTGGTGCCATCTTGCAGGTTGTTGTGGAGCATCTAGCACTTGTTCTTGTGGTTTGTTCTTTGTTGTAGCATTCCATTGGGTGGAGAGACTGGGTAACAATCTCCCTGCTAATTGATAATGGCAGTGTCGGTATACCGTTTTCCCTTTCTGGTCACGACTCGCCACAAAATTTCGTTCCCTCTTCGTGTGAACGTGGGTCGTGGCTTCACAGGATGGAGAAGAATGCTTCGTCAGCAAAGATGCATCGTGGGTTTTAGCCTTCAATGATGCAAGCCGGTCTTCTTCCTGAATTGACGCCCACGTGGGGAGTTGGATGCAACGAACTTGTTTGATTCTTTCAGCGAAGCTTCTCTCGTATGTGATGGTTTGGTTTCCCTCGAAGTCCTCATTGTGGTAGGCTTCCGTACGTCCTTGCATGGGAGAATCTTGGATGTCCCGAGAGTCTTGAGAGTAATCACATTTGAAGACGCTCCTGTATAGATAAGGGTCGTCTTGAACTCTGAATCCTTGATGCGTGCGGTGACATGTAGGGCACGGTTGTGACCTTTCTCTAGTTGATTACAGCAAAATGTCTCCGTGCGCTGATTCTTCGAGAGGTGT
The DNA here is from genome assembly GCA_023531295.1 of Papaver armeniacum. Classification (NCBI taxonomy): domain Eukaryota; kingdom Viridiplantae; phylum Streptophyta; class Magnoliopsida; order Ranunculales; family Papaveraceae; genus Papaver; species Papaver armeniacum. The sequence continues at coordinate 190,464 of JAJJWW010002583.1, forward strand.
GAAAGTTCGCATAAACTTTCCACTAGAGAAAACGCTTCCCGATCCACCGGCCTCTGGTTCATAGTGAAACTATTGACTTGAGGAGGAGAGTTGTGAGGATCAGTCCCCAGTGTAGGAGTCTCCATGACAGGACCGCTCATATCTGATGTCGCTTCTTTGATCAGGTCCATGGAGGTCCGCGCCGCTGAAGTACCTTCTCCGGCGCGTTGAATGCGTTCCTTTTTTTTTTTGCTCCAGGTGCTGTCGCGGCTCATGTGGCAATCGATCAGTTAATGTCTTAATAAAAGTGAGTACCTCTTTCTGAGTTGCGGCCATATCCGTTTGATTCTTAGAAAGAACTTCCTGCTTCTCCATCAAGTCTGCAATGGTAATGGGGGATGGTCCCCCTCTCGTCCCTCCGGCTCCTCGTCCTGATGAAGGAGTGGAAGTTGTTGCTCTGGTGACTACCAAAGATGTTACACTTGATGAGATGCCGGGATTTGCGGCTGCTCTGGCTCTGGTGATGGGAGGTGTTGTAATATCACCACTTGAGTGATCGAATTGAACGTTCCCATCCTCTCGTACTCACGTGTTCCTTGATTTATCTCTCCTTCCTCAAGCATTTCTTCACTTAGTTGAAATATCGATGCGGATTGAGCAGTCTTAGGGCTTCGACAAGGGTCTTGAGATATAAATCTTCCAGTGAGGATCCGTAAGCTGAGGCTCCATTTCTTTATCCGGTAGACGTTGTGGTACCCCGGACAAGTCTTTTCCTCTGTGGAGTTGCCTCGAGTCTTCGTTGTCGGCTGGACCATGTTGTTCGTCTCTCTTGAGTCCCCGTGATTACGCGCTCTTCCGCATCTCCCTTTGGTAAGGGTGTGACTCGACTAATGATCCAGCGTTTCTTGCCTTTGTTTGAGTAGATGCCTGCCGACCCTTCTTGTAATTGCGCTGTTATATCATTCAAAAGGCGGAATGTCTCGCTCTGTCTTCTAACGATACCGGCTTGATTTGCCAAGACATCCTCCAACATTCTAGCTACACTTCCCATGATATTTGAACCACCTGTGGTCTCCGAGTGAGGATACATCGTGAGATGAAAACCGAAAAATTGAGAACTCAATTTTTTGCAACCGAGATCAACCTCCCTTTGTGGTCGCCAATTGTTTATGGGTGAAAACTATTCTGCCGGATTTGGTAATTTGGGGTGTGTGGATGAGGAATGAATCTAAACCCTAAACAAATGCCTTTGCGCGGTGAGTGCTTGTAGATTCGGAAATCAATCTGTGCAAGTCCGGCCTAAACCAATAAATGGCCGTTCGGACTTGTTTCGGTCACAAAGTGAAGGAGATGGGGTTGATCTTAGGGAGGAAGCGAAGAAGGTGTTGAGATTGTGAAGGTGTTGGCTTGTATATGACTTGTAACAGAAAGGTGAGCAAGCTTACGATTGATGCAAGCAGGCTCTGGGTGTTTGAATACGTTGTGTATTAACACTTGGTTTCTGTTTTTTGTCTGGACTTGCCCCGTTGGTGGAAATAGGGAGGATAACCTATTTATACAAGTCATTGAGCCTTATTCACGTCTCTCGTGGGAAGTGGAGGAAGTGGAGTGATAGAGTAGTGGAGTTGTGTGTCGGTGCTACACGATCAGTCTTGCCCACTTCTCCTGTCATCACTAACCGTCCATAACTTCCTAACACGTTCTTGTGATGGCGCATTGCACGCTGCACGCTGTAAACCGCCAGACCAATACCCCAGTACGTATCCCCCAGTTTGTGACATGATTGATGTCTGGAATATGTGGATCGTGGATCCAAGAAAGGTAGCATGTAATGCTAAGTTGAATAACTGCGTTATTCAGAAAGTTGATACTTGTGAAGTATCATGTGTATTTTATGCAGGTACTGCAATATGGTGTGATAAAGCGACCAGAGATGACGCCTCACTGACCAATTAACTCCTGACCAGGGTTGTATAACCAAGCCGGTGAAGTTGGACGGACGAGGTGATCTTTGAGACACTCATCTGCGACCGTTGGTGGAATTAGGGTTTTAGAAGAGGTGCGCAAGCATTATCTCTCTTCAGCCTGGTCGAAAACCAGCTTGGGATATGACTTTGGCCAGGCCGACCGTACATGCGTGTAGACGGCATGACAGTGTAGGCGCCTATACCCATTACCTCACGAAAGTATGATCTGGGCCACTCAATTCGTCCGGTGAAGTTGAGTGGCCGAGATCAATTTGTGACAGAAAACCAGTGCCGCAAAAGCCGCGCGTCATGCCTACTTTGGGCGCACATTCCAAGATGACCATTCTTGGTCGGTCTTGGCCTATCGGTCTGGTGTAAAGGTGGTAGGCTGGTGTTCACGCATATACCTGAATATCCCATGAAAACGTGATCTGAGCTATCCAAATCGTCCGGCGAAGTTGAGCGGTCGAGATCAGTTTGCGATTTGGGAGGTGCGACCATGCTAGTTAGGGAGCGCGTCTTGGAACAAACAGGCATGATATGCCTTGGCCGATCAGGTGAGGGGATAGATGGGTCCACGGTGGTCATGGTGGTATGACCGGACCTGCTTAATCTAATCTTGGACCCTCCATTCGTACCGGAGAAGATGGACGCTCGTGATGCTCAAAACCCTAATTTTGGGTTTCAAGGCCGTGCGTCAATGCTTCATTCGGCGTACGAATTGGGATAACCAACCATGGTTGGTCCTGACCGATTGGTCAGGTATGTAGGCGGGCCCACGGTGATTGTGTTGACATGCTATGGGCCCTTTGAATCTCCATCTACACCCTCCATCTATACCTGCAAAGATGGATGATTGAGATTGTTTTGCGACACATGTAATATGCCGCAAACCCTAATTTAGGGTTTTTCTCCCATACTGCTATGGTTTGGACGTTTTGGCAAGCTAAGCCAATTCTGGAGGGAGGCCGACCATGCGGGGTCCACGTTGTTTCGGCAGTGGATATTCCATACCTGCTTTGGGGTGATGGAATTGATCTGGGTCATCCAATCATGCTTGTGGAGTTGGATGACTGTGATCATATCCGGTCGATACTGTCGGTCAGGATGGATAATCGAGGCTAGTATAACACACCGAGAGGGGCTCAATCGGGCTGGTATAACACACCGAGAGTCAGCCTGTACGGGTATTTCGTACATGGTTTCATTATAATGCTTGGAGGTTCGTGTTGTTCTGTAAGAGCAACACTCAGTCGTCATGCCGCACTTATAATGAGTACAAGAAATACAAGGCTGATTGCGCATTAATTAATAATGCTAGAAATTCACAGGGTATATGGGATGGTTGCTACATGCTCCAACCTGGATGAATTTCGTGTATTCACAGAATTGGATTGTTGCCACATGCTCCATTCTAGGTGAATTAAGTGAGGGAGTATCCAACACTTATTAATGGCTTTATCTTTTACAAGATGTCAGCGCATAGTTTTCTGGTTTTTACAATTTTAACCTTAAATGAAAATCCACCATCAACACCAGACAAACACATCTTGTTACTCCTTGAGTAGTTGAATAAGACTCGTACGTTCGTCCGTGGACAGAGTCGAACTGATAGAGACGGGCCTGAGAGATTCTTCATTCCCGATGTTAACAGTCTCGAGCTCGTCAGTGGTGGAATTGGTTCCATCTTGTAGCTGTCGCGGGGCATCCAATGCCTCCTCTTGTATTTCGTCGTTCTTACAACATTCAATTGGGCGGAGAGACTGGGTGCCAGTCTCTCTAGCTAATTTCTAACAGCGGCGTCGGTATATTGTCTTCCCCTTCTAATCACATTTCGCCTCGAAAGTGCGTTCCCTTTTGGTGTGAGCGTGGGTTGAAGCTTCACCGGATAAAGATGGTCGCCTCGTCAAAGGAGGCGTGTCGTGGTGCTTGTCCCCCAATGATGCAAGTCGGTCTTCTTCCTGGATTGAAGCCCACGTGGGTAGTGGGGTGCACAGGAATTTGTCTGACCTTCCCTGCAGAGTATCTTTTGGCTCGAACAGTTCCACTCCGCATATTGGTGCGTACGGAGACAATGATGCAGGAATACGGATGAATTCCTCATTTAGCATGGTCTTCAAGCACTGGTGATACGTTGAAGGGATGACCTTATTGTCATGAAGCCATGGTCTCCCTAGTATCATATGGTAGTCCGAATCCTTCTCTATGACTTCAAATTTTGCTTTTGACTGAACGGGTCCTACTAATAAATTCAGATTGACATACCCGTATGTACTGCTCTGGTTTCCATCGAAGTCCGTCATCGTGGTGGGATGCCGTATAATCTTGCATGGGCTAACCTTGGCTGTCCTGAGAGTCTTGAAAGTAATCACATTCGAAGATGCTCCTGTGTTGACGAGGGCCCTCCTGAACTCTGAACCCTTGATGCGTGCGGTAACATGTAGGGCCCGGTTGTGACCTTCCTCTACCATCATGTCGTCTTCTGTAAATGTAATATTATATACAGATATTTCCGATGCGGTTAAGACTTCTGGACGAGAAGGAGTCAGGTGTACGTCCGAGCTATTTTATTAATTGCAAAGCAAACGTCTCTCGTCCGTTGATTCTTCGAGAGGTGCAAGAGTTCACACAAGATTTCCACTAGAGATGCCGCTTCACGATCCACTTTGGTCCCCGGTTCGTAGTAAAACTGTTGATCTGAGGGGAACTAGTCCCCGGTGTAAGGGTCTCCGAAACGCTCATCTCTGATGTCATCTTGATGAGGAGATCAAGTATGCCGTTTACCGCCTCTTTGATTAGCTCCATGTTCTTCGTGTAAATCTCCTGTACCCGTGCTAGTTCGCTTAATGTTGGAAATCTCCTGATCATGCCGTCTGATACGCCGTTAGGAGGAGGGGTATCTCCGTTGGAGGAACCATCAGGATTTGAGACCGTCGAGGTGGTCCTAAGACCAACCATCTCGAAATTGATTGAATGGTATTGAAGAAATTGACTTTACAACCGAGAGATTTACCTCCCGCTGTGGTCGCCAATTGTTTATGGGTGAAAACTATCTCTGCCGGTTTTGGTAATTTGGAGTGTGTGGATGAGAAATGAGTTTAAACCTTAAACAAATGCACTACACGGGAGTGCTTGTAGATTCGAGAAATCAATCTGTGCAAATCCGACCTAAACCAAGAAATGGCCGTTCCAGACTTGTTTCGGTCACAAAGTGAAGGAGATGGGGTTGATCTTAGGGAGGGAAGCGAAGAAGGTGTTGAGATTGTGAATGTGTTGGCTATGTATGACTTGTATCAGAACGCTGAACTGGATTGCAGGATGTAAGCTATCGATTCGGTGTCAGAATACGATGGTATCAACACTTGCCTCTGTTATGCGGACTTGTTCTTGTTGTTTTTTGAAAATAGGGAGGAGAACCTATTTATACAAGTCATTTGAGCCTTATTCACGTCTCTCTTGGGAAGTGGAGGAAGTGGAGTGATGGAGTAGTGGAGATGTGTGTTAGTGTTACACGACCAGTATTGCCCACTTCTCCTGTCATCTCTAACCGTCCATGACTTCCTGACACGTTCTTGTGATGGCGCATTGCACGCTGCACGGTGTAAACCGCCATACCAATACCCCAGTATGTATCCCCAGTTTGTGACATGATTGATGTCTCGAGTATGTGGATCGTGGGACCCACATAAAGTAGCATGTAATGCTAGATTGAATAACTAAGTTATTTAGAAAGTCGATACTTGTGAAGTATCGTGTGTATTCTATGCGGAGTGCGCATCATGATGTGGTAAAGTGATGGGTGGTGATCACCATGATGCCTCATTGACCAATTAACTCTGACGGGGTTGTATAACCAAGCGGTGAAGTTGGACGGACGAGATGATCTTTGAGACACTCATCTGCGACCGTTGATGGAATTAGGGTTTTTGAAGAGGTGCACAAGCATCACTCTCCAGCTTGGTCGAATCCAAGCATGGGAGGTGTTTTGGAAAGGACCGACCGGGCATGCGTGTAGACGGCATGTCGGTGTACACGTCCGTACCTCACTATCCCATGAATATGCGATCTAGGCCACTCAATTTGACCGGCAAAGAGGAGCGGTTGAGATCAATTTCCAACAGAAATCTGGTGCCGCAAAAGCTGCGCATCATGCCAATTTTGGGCGCCCGTTCCAAGACGACCAAGCTTGGTCGGTCTTGGCCGATCATCCCGGCGTGCATACGGTGGGATGGTGTATATACTTGTACTTCATCGTCCCATAGAAACGTGACTAAGCCACTCAATTTGTCCGGTAAACTTGAGCGGTCGAGATCAGTTTGTGGTTGGGAAGTTTGACCGCGCCTAACTTGGGCGCGCGAATCAAGGTGTGCATCCAAGTTTGGTCTTGGTCGATCGGGTGTGGAGATAGGTGGGCCCGCAGTGATCATGTTGATACTTACCGGACCTGCTTAGTCTATTCCTGGACCCTTCATTCGCGCAGGAGAAAATGGACGCTCGTGATTGTTCAAACCCTAATTAGGGTTTGCCGGTCGTGTGTCATACCCAGTCAGGTATGTAGGCGGCCCCACGATGTTTGTGTTGACATGCTCTGGGCCCTTTGAATCTACATCTACACCCTCCATCTATGCATACGAAGATGGATGGTTGAGACTGTTTTGCGATACATGTAATGTGCCGCAAACCCTAATTTGGGGTTTTCCGTCTATACTGCTTTGGCTTGGACGGTTAAGCAAGCTATGCCACCCCTTGGGGAGGCCGACCATGCGGGGCCGCGTTGGGTCGGTGGTGTATATTCCAATACCTATTTGGGGTCATGGATTTAATCTAAGCCATCCAATCATGCTAGTGAAGTTGGATGGTCGTGATCGTTTCTGAGACTGATATGGTCAGTCCAGGTTCAAATATGCTCAATCGGGCTATAACACACCTAGAGTCAGAGTTGTAGCTTTGTATGGGTATTTCGTACATGCTTCATTATTAATGCTTGGAGATTCGTGTTGCTCTTCTGAGAACAACACTCGGTCGTCATCCGTCTGCAGTAATGAATACGAGGAAATACAAATTTGGATATCTTTGCATTAATTAATAATCTTTGTAAATTCACGGGGTATATGGGATTGTTGCTACATGCTCCAACCTGGATGAATTTTGTGTATTTAATTCACAGAATATTGGGATTGTTGCCGCATGCTCTATTCTAGGTGAATTAGTAAAGTGAAGAAGTATTCATCACTTATCAATGGCTTTATCTTTTGCAAGATGTTAGCGCATAATTTTGGCTTTTACAATTTCACCCTTAAATGAAAATCCACCATCAAAAAGTAGTTATATTTAAACAATTCAAGACTGACATTATATTAATATATTAAATTAATATTATACTTAAAATTAATTAAAAAAAATTGAAGGTTGTTACAAGATAAAAAAAACAAAAATTATATTTATACTTTTGAATAATATTATATTTATTTAATTACTAATATTACTAAAATATACATTTTAAATGACAATTAAATCAAAAGAAATTCAACGATTCAGAAATAAATTTACCAGCAAATGATATTTTAATAAATAAATATTTTGAAGAAATAAACATTTAAAAAAAACAGAGTGACGCAATTATCAATTCATCAATAATCATGCCATACATCTAAATTTAGAAGGATGAAATTTATTTTCTATGTAAATCGTATTCAAACAGACATAGCTTAAGCTTTGTTCATTCGTCCTACAACATGCCACACTTTCTTCCGGTCGATTTACCACCAATTTCAATATCCTCCCCCATCTCAAATTTTTATGACTTTTAAATGTAACATAGAGATCAAACTAAGAGTTATGTATGCCCACTATAATAGATGCAAACTAAAAGTAGTTTATAAGGAACATGCATGAGATATTGGTGAAGAGTGAAGACCAATTAAACATGTTCTCGCCAGTACACCATATCGTGTGAGCCAAGTCTAACCACATTTTGTTAAGAGCAGCGGAGTAAGGACTTGGTAAGAGACAAGAAGGGTCACAACTCATTCAGCATTTCTAGTGCTACGGATGATGTCACAGCAATATATTAGTAAAATTAAGTTGTAATACTAGTGACTAAGGTTCGAAAATAAAATTCTAAAATTTTAGCCAATAGAATCAGAATTACTCAAACAAGCTTATAAGCAGCTTTAGATTCTCTCTTCTCCCGTACCAATTAATTCAACGCTCATGTCCAAACACAACCACCGCATCAGTACCAATACATGGATAATTTAAAGCCATAAACTTGGAGTTAATTTTTTTATTTTTTATTTTAAGTTTTCTTTTAAAATAAAAAAAACTAAATCTATTAAGTATTGCGAACATTTGGTTAAAACTAGAAAACTCAAATGGGACTATTATTAAAATTGGTAAAATAATTGACTTCAAAATACGCCCGATAAACATCAGCCAATATTGAGATCCGTAGTTAGAAGGGAAATCAAAATTTCTCTAATTCGGAACTGTGTTTTCCCAATGATATTTGGAATGAAAATAATTGAACTATTTTTTGTCTTTAGATATCTCTGATTTCCAGATAACAAATTAACTCATTTGACACCAATAGTTGACTCAGTTGAGTGAAAAGATTCCAGGGTGACGATGCTAATTGGTCAAAGAAGTTGATGGAGTACATGCCCAACATTTTTACTTTTTTTTTTTAATTATATTTGCATTGTTGACAATTTTTTGATCTTGGGTAAATGTAGCTTAATGTGCCCAACGTGAGTTATAGTTTGAATCATTTTTTCATATATGTTAAAAATAATCAGACTAATCAAGATTTTTTTTTTTTTTTGGAAGATGTTCTAATGCATCTGAGCAACGGGTGCGGGGTGAAGCCCCACCACACCAATCCACAACTCCCATTAATCACAGTGCGTAGTATGGGTTACATACTAGTAATAATAATAATAAAGTGTCATATGATTAAAAACTCAAATTGGATTGATAATAGAACGAATAGAATACATGAAATATGTACGAAACATTTTTCAAATAAAAAAAAAAGATCAGGAGAAACGTTAGTAATTTCTTATTGGAGGATTGTTTTATTCTCGGAAAATCTGATATCAAGCATCACAGAGAGGCTTGTTTCAACCCAATCAAAATAATCTGAAAATCCAACCTAATAGACCTTGCAATGTGATGCAGGTAACCTATAGATCTTGTTATGTGTCATCGAGATTAATTTGTACTAAAATGCATTGGTTAAGCTATCTCCATTCATCCGACAACTTGCCTCAGTTTCTTCCGGGTGATTTAACCCCAGATTCAATATCCTCCTTCATCTCAACGTTTTAAGACTTTTATATCTAAGTACATAATCAAACTAATAGTGATGTATGCCCACTAAAATTGATGCAAAATTAGACTAATTTATAAGGAAAATCCATGAGATATTAGTGATGACAAATAACAAATACATGTGAAAAATCTGGGGTCTAACAACCTCACCCAATATTTCGCTTAGCAATCTGTATGGACTAACTCCAATATACTTTCAAGAGAATCAACTAGACAGCTAGACTCAATCTTAAGAAAAGTATATCAAAGAGTTATATCTCAATTTCTCAATTCAATCGGCAATCAAACAAATAAGAGTTTGAGAGCCTGATTGAATATAAGAGAAATAACTTGAACGGTACTAAAGACCAATGTTCAAGGATCAATCAATTTCAATCAACAACTAAAGGTTGGATTTACCAATTGATCGATTCAACGCACAACCTGTGATATTTCAATTATATAACAAAATATAATGCAGAAAAGAAATAACACAGACACCAGAAGTTTTGTTAACGAGGAAACCGCAAATGCAGAAAAATCCCGGGACCTAGTCCAGATTTGGAAACCACATTGTATTAAGCCGCTACAGACACTAGCCTACTACCAATCTAACTTTGGTCTGGAATGTAGTTGAGCCCTAATCAATCTGATATTGATCAAGGTACAGTCGCGTTCCTTACGTCTCAGATCCCAGCAGGATACTACACACTTGATTCCCTTAGCTGATCTCACCCATAACTAAGAGTTGCTATGACCCAAAGTCGAAGACTTGATAAACAAATCTGTATCACACAGAAAAGTCTATTGAATAGATAAATTTGTCTCCCACAGATATACCTACGAGTTTTTGTTCCGTATTTTGATAAATCAAGGTGAACATGAACCAATTGATAACCCGGACTTATATTTCCGAAGAACATCCTAGTATTATCAATCACCTCACAATAATCTTAATCGATTATGAAACAAGATATTGTGGAATCACAAACAATGAAACGAAGATGTTTGTCACTACTTTTTTATCTTGCCTATCAGAGATATAAATCTCAAGCCAATCTTATGATTGTACTCAATCACGATAGAAAACAGCAAGATCAAATCACACAACTACAGAGAAAATAGTTGGGTCTGGCTTCACAATCCCAATGAAGTCTTTAAGTCGTTAACCTACGGGGTTTCGTGAAAAACCTAAGGTTAAAGGAGAATAGCTCTAGCTGTGCAACTAGTATCACACATGAGGTATGGGGATTAGGTTTCCCAGTTTTTAGAGTTCTCCTTTATATAGATTTCAAATCAGGGTTTGCAATCTAAGTTACCTTGGTAACAAAGCATTCAATATTCACCGTTAGATGAAAACTTGATTAGATTCATGCAAATATCTTTCAACCGTTAGATCGAACTTAGCTTGTTATACATAAATAAAATGTACCTTCATTTAGGTTTGAGTAACCGTACCTAAACGTGTACACTTAGTTGGCTCAACAATAGTTAACCAATGGTTAGCCATATGAGCACTTTCATATCAACCTTATTCATCTTTACCATAACTAGTTCAAATGACTCAAATGAACTAGTTTGAGAGTTGTTCAATTGCTTAGATCTTATAGAAGTATACAAGAAATAATCGAAGCAAAATCGATTTTGATTCGCTCGAATCAATTCATGAACATTATAGCCACGGTTTGGAAAGATTGCATTCCTTATTATATAAATGTTTTAGTTCATAAACAAACCGATTTTATAAAGTAACTTACTTAAGTATGCAAACGTGTACGCATACCTAAGTAGCCGGACCGAGTTTGTTTACGCCAATAAGCGTACGTGTAAGCATACCAATTCACACTTTCAAACTCCAGCAGAAATTCACTGACGTGAAACTTCCCGCCAGTATGCGTACAGGTATGCATACTTGCCTGGATTTCAGACAACCACCGGTACGCGTACGGATACGCATACTTTAGGTTCCCGGTTTTGAACTTTTACACAAATATGAGAACACACTAGGTTTATATCCAAACATGGTTTTTTGTTTTAAACTCTCATTTCAATCATTGAAACTTTCTTAAAGGATGTTAAAATAGTTGTTATTCACAAACTATTAGCATCAAACCGATTTTCAAGTTATTGAAATAATCAACATGACTTTCGTCATGAGTAAAGATGAACTTGGCTAAAGCAAAAGCTTAGCAACACATATTTCGAGAAATAGATAAGCGAGATAAACTCGGCTCGAAATAGCAAATGTGTATAATTGAAGTCTATATAGCAATACGACTTTTTGTCTCAAATAGGAGATAGAGTAGATAGACTTTTGAGTGATAGATAAGTTCAAGTCTCCACATACCTTTTGTTGATGAAGTTCCACAAGTTCCCTTGAGTAGTTCTTCGTCTTCATTCGATGAACATCGTTGAGTCTAAAGCTCAACTACACTTACTATCCTAATCTCAGACTTAGCTATAAGTAGACTAGAAATCAAGACTTATATTTTTGGCAACTAAACTTGACAAACAAGCTTGAGATAGCAACGCTTACGAGTTCGACCGAGCAATGCTCTAATAACATGTCTACACAAATACACCATATTGTGTGAGCCAAGTATAACCATATTTTGTTCATGTCGTTGTTAGGAGCAGTAGAGGGCTTATAAGAGGCAAGTAGGGTCACAATCCACTTAATTTTTTCAAACAAATTGACAACATCACTAGTTAGCCCGACCGAGCGAAGCGAAGGAGGACTCTATATATGATGACTTTGTGTCAATGTGAAGCATGACTTTTTTTTTTCCAATTTCAACAAAAAAAAAATGGATTTGGTATGTGTAACCAAAGATGGTTGGTCTTTTTTTCTTTCCAAAATTGTCCCTCCCTTTTAGTCCAATTACTCTTATGTATCCTATTTTTTAGGGGTATAATTGGCAACCAAACTTTAATATAACATATCTAAAAATCCGTGTCTTGAAATTTTACAAATTTTATTTGGTTGGAATAGTTTTAAAAAAATATACGCAGTGAGTACAAATAACAATATGAAATTTAGATTTTTTACAAAAAAATCGGAGGTGTTTATCATTTTAGGCTCAATTTTCGAAAATTAAATATATATCCATTATGCGAACCACCACAAAGGATACATAATACTTTATGTAGCCATATTTTGGTTTATGCAACAACTATTTTTCCGTTGGAACTAATAAAACGATGTACTCTCTCCGTTTCAAGAAAAGTGATACTTTCACTTTAGGCACAATGTTAGAAAATTGAATGCATAGCTATTATGCAAACCACCACAAAGGATGAATAACACATTATGTAGCCATATTTTGGTTATGCATCGGCTAATTTTCCGTTGCAGGAAAAATGATACTTTCACCTCGTATCAGGATTTCACGCCGTGTCAGAAAAAATAATACTTTCGCGTCGATTTCTTCGGTCGTCAGTCCCACAGTGGCAATTATCATCTAGTGTAAAATTATTAGGTGATAATATTAAAGGTTTGAGTTCCAAAAAAAAAATCCCACGATTCAAACATACTGAGAGACTCAGAATTAATCTTACAAGCTTTTTATACAGTAGCTTTAAATTCTCTCTTCCTTCATACGAATTAATTCAACGTTCATGTCCACACATAACCGCCCCATCTGCACCAACATATGGGTAATTTAAAGCTATAAGCTTGGAGTAGATTTGTTATTTATTCTTTAAAAACTAATCTTATTATTAAGTAATGCAACACCAACATTCAACCAAAACTAGAAAACTCAAATGGGACTATTATTAAAATGCTTGGGGGAAGAATATGAGTTGTAAAAAAAAAAAGAAAAAAAAATAGTCCCATTAAAATGCTCGGGGGAAGAATATGAGTTGTAAAAAAAAAAGAAAAAAAAAAAGAATATGAGTTGTAACTATGACATCTCACGTGGATTCAATGACAATAAAATATATAACCTGGTTTTGTAGTAAGAAACCGTTTCATATAGTCGTGCACATCTCATCACCTTCATTTTTTTTTCGTATATCCATTTCTTTGTAACTTTGAATTCCTAGGTTCTATATTTAACCTGGCGAGATTGGGGTATATCCAATAAGACAAAATTTGGTCATTATGAAGTAAAATCAAGTCACCCCTTAACCTTGTATTTTCTAAATGACTAATATGCTCTTGTTTAATTAACACTAAAAAATCTGATTAGCTTAATTAATTGAGTTTAGATTAAAACTTTTGAAATCATGAATTTAAGTTATGAAATTTTGTTTTTGATTGAACTCATTTGGGAAGATTTTTGATGAAATTTTTTTCTTTCGAGAATATTTTTTTCAACTGAAATGAAAGCATAACACTTCTAAAAAGAGGATTGCAAAGCTGGGTATGAAATCATACTCAAAATTAAAGAAGAATTCAACACTTTCAGTTTTGAAACATGCCGACAACTTATGGCCGGCAAGGTCGATGAATGAAGAAGATGCCGACTTTATTATTTTTGACACACAGGAGACTGTTGTAAATGCTTCACTAGTCGGCATCTTGTTGATTTCTTACCTTGCCGGCTATCTTATAGTCGGCAAGGTCGATAAAAAATACCCTACCGACTATAGAATTTTTGACATACATATAAAAATGATTAGTCGGCAAGGTATAAGGATGAATATCGTCTTGAGCTAAAATATAGTCGGCATGGTATAAGGTTGAATATCGTGCCGACCCTGTAACTACTGATTTCAGAGATGAACAGTCGGCACGGTATTCAATCTTATACCCTACCGACTATATTTTAGTCGGCATGGTCGACAAAAAAAACCTTGTCGACTTTCGATCCGTTTTGATTCTTTTTTTTTTTTTTTTTTTTTTTTTTTTTTTTTTTTTATCTCATCATGTATGGTTAGAGTTTTGAAGAAAGATTTTGAAATTTTTTTGAATATGTTTTAGTCGGCATGGTTTTTTAGTATGGGCAATTTGGTCTTTTAACACCTTTTAGACACCCCTTAGCACACTAGTTTGGATGGGAATAAAATGGGTATACCCCAATTAATCTAGGTATACCCCAATCTTGGCAGGATATTTAAACCTGTTAGTTTCCTATAATAATTTGACTCTTTAAAAATAAAAAACATATATCAAGTTTATGGTCAATTTGAGTATAGTCAAGTAAGTATGGTACATTTGTCAAGGAATACAAAGAAAACCCTCTTCATTTATAGTGAACTTCCTATTGACTAATGATACTTGTCGTAGTGTTGGCTCTCAAGAGGATAGTTAGTTGGTGTTCAGTGTCTACATGTTTCATTTTTCCAAGAAAAATAAATTATCCTGAATTATAGGTAAAAAAAAATCTTCTCGAAGTGTTAGGGGATCCCTCCTCCTAGTTAAAACATCAAATTTTTATTAAACACATCGTAAAATCATACGAGCATACAATAAACACTACCCAACATGCTTATAAAAGTAAGAAAAAAAAAGTTTACTCACTTTTCAGTAGAATAGTAAAAATGACGAGCAATAACACACGCAGTCTAAATTTGAAACTCGGCGGCATTTTATTTTTGATCGATCAGGAAAAAGAGAAAAAAGAAGCAACGCCAAAATCAGTAGAATCTGTCAAAATAAAACTCAAAAACAATTTATGATCTGGCCAACAACAATCAAAACCGAATTAAAAATGTTCATGCATGCACTTATATATACCATTTCTCTCTTAGCCTAGGTGGTATAACCAGATACACACATCTTTGTTATCTACCTTCTCCGTTTCTAAGACATGGGATGTGGTTGTATTTCTTTTTGCTTAAATAAAAAAAAATCAGCCACCACCATTCCCACTTGCACTTGATCATGTGATGTGCTAGCTGGGGTAGCTTATATATATGCTTTTGTAGGTCCAACTTTAAAATCTCCCCTTGCTAGCCTGTTGGGTGCTAGGGTTTCTTCATTCCCACGGTATATAAAGAATCAAACATCAAACAAAAAAAGTTGAGATCTTTTCTTCTTTTTTTTTGGGTTGACATATTATCACATATCTCACCTACATGCATGATACAATCATACAACTGTCAACCTATATTGATCATAATCTTCAGGAAATCTATGGTTTGGAAAAGGAAAAATGATAGACAAGAAATGTGTCGAGAGACATATCACAATGTTTATTATAGCCTTTAGCAAATTTTAATCAATAAAGTAAAAGTATGCAATAATCTAGAATGAAATGTAAAATCATGCATGAATGAATGGATCTTGCTTTCTACAATGCTACTGTAACTACCCTAATGTTATCTTCTTCTTCTTTTTCTCTTTTTCTATCTAGGTATATATATATATATATATATATACAAAAAAAAAGTAAATTTCCAAGAATCTTGTGGGAAAAGGAAGAAGCTGAAGAAGGAGACGTTTTTTCATTCACAAAAGAAAACAATAACTTATAATATATGTGCATGTCTGGAAATCTAGAAAGGTTATTCTTTCTTCATTATCTCACAAGTGAGGTGATGTAAAAAAAAGTTAAAAAGCTAAAATAAAATATTTTTGATAGAAAAGAAGGTAAGAAAAGGATAGTTTGGTTGAAGAAACCGTGCAAGTTTAGCTAAAACCAGAATTCATTTATAAATTCGGATGGAAAACAAACAAAACCTTATCTTTACGCATAGGGAACGAGGGGTTTTAAAACTTTCTTCATCATCATCATCTTCCTATCATCATCTTCCTGATAATAATAATAATAATAATCAAAGCATACTACTGTTATATTTAGCATTCCCTAGCATAATGCATTACTAATAGATTCATAATAAGTATCATCTTATATATCTTAAAACAACTGATAATAATAAATAATAAAAATAATCATTTGTTTAAAAACTCAAATGTCGATGATATAAAGAACCAATATCCATGAATCTTTTCTTTTACTGATTACATTTTTATTTTCTATTGTCACAAAGAAAAATTTCACCGGTAGCACGGACACTGAAAATTTTCTTGCAAATTAAATGGCAGTCTTTTATGAATCTTGTTCTTGAGGACTCTAATGGTGTTTCATATCCTTAATAGAAGCTTGATGTGTAAGGCCACTCTGGATCCATTGTGCGTTAAATAGGCTCTTGTGATTTGTTGGTTAAGCTCACCTTCAATTTCCTGCTCCATCCCAATGGACCGACATTAAAAAACATAATCAAATTAATATTATGGACCGACATTAAAAAACATAATCAAATTAATATTATGGACCGATATGTTTTTTATTATTTCTACACACTCTAAAGTTGATGCAAAAGTAGACTAATATATAATGAAATGGGCATGAGACACCGTGAAGACCCATACCGAACTCATGATCACACAATTGCACTTCGTATTGTGTAAGACAAGTCTATCGCCATTTCGTCCATATTATTGTTGGCACAGCAATAGCGGATTTGTTAAGAGGCAAACGGGTCGATGCACACTCAAATTTCTCGAACAAGTTGATATGACGCTAGACATTAGATACATATTGAATCAATCATTATTCATACCCGTTTTAACGTAATAATTTTTTTGTAATAAAGTGAAACAGTGTTGATAAAATAAACTGTAAAGCATATATTACACAAGATCACAAACGAATAACGAAATATTTCCAACCGAAAAAACTAGACCAATCGGAATTTTCTTAAAATTCTCGAAGTCAGAATACCACACTATGATAATAGTTTTCGTGCAGAGTTGTTAGGCTTGCTCGATTAGAGGTGGGCTGATATATTAATTACCACTTACCTAATATCTCTCAACAACTGTATTTTTTTCAAGTGTTTGTTTCTTATAAGTATATTCAGTAATCAAGGCTAGTGGCGTTTAAGTCGGTTTGGTTAGATCGGGGCATAACCTCCATGATTGGTATCGATATCTATGATTTTTTATTTTTATTTTATATTCGATACAATTTTTTTTTTTACCATTTTCGAAATTTAACAAAAAATGATTTCTCCAGCAGCACGAACACACCAGATACATATATGCTCATGTTACATATCGGTTAACTCCACATTCGATTTCCTCCTTTTTCCTTTTCTTGGTTTCGGAATATCCATGACTAGGTCGAATTTCGGCTAAGGTTTTTGCTAGGCTTGTTTATTATCAAGATCCTCTGTTCAATCATGATCCTGAAATGTTTGATTAGGTTTTCCTGTATTTTTATTTTGGTAATTTTAATTTGGGGTTAAAACCTAGGGTTAGCAATTTATGGGGGAAAAAAACCAATTTAGGATCTCTCTGTTGGGTAGGTATTCGATTCGGATTTAGGGATTCTCAATTGGGTTTGCAGAACAAAGATTTATCGGATTTCTCTTCCTATGTGTTTTTCTATTGTTCTATGGATTGTTAATTTGTGTCTGTATTCTTAGGGTATTGTGGTTTTTGGCCGTGCTTTTTTAAGTGAACTTATGTTCACTCCGGCGTTCCAAGAAAGGGTTCTCTTGATTTATCTGAATTAATTGGTTTTTGATGCTCTTAATTAAAATATGATGATCCTTCTTATCTATATCTCTTAATTGGTATACTATTGAGATACAATTAGGAATTTGCTTCCATCTTCCCTTCTTTTGTTTCATTTCGGAAATGGATAATACGAATTTTCTTAAGTTTGGTATGGATAAATTTGAGCTATGCAATTCTCCTGAAATTTTGGTGGTGATCTAAAGATGTGTAATTTCTTCCGAAATTGTGGTGGTGATCTAAAGATGTATAATTTCTTCCGAAATTGTGGTGATGATCTAAAGATGTGTAATTTCTTCTGAAATTGTGATAACAATCTTCAGCTTAATGTTATGGAATTGGTTTGAAAATCCAGTAAAGGATTGTTTGTCATTAAAACAGAGTTTGCGGGTTGTTTTTTATTATCTATGATGATGTAATTCCTGTGAAATTGTGATTGATTTCTGCTTAGTGTTATGCAGTTTGTTGGAAAATCTAGTTTAGGCAACCAATCCCTAGTTTTATCCTGCTTGGAATCCTATTTATCTCCCATGTTTTTCATTAATATTGTCTTATGACCTTCTGTTTTCTTTTGGCCCTGTGTAGTTTAGTTAATTTGATGTTCTTTTGACCCTGTGTAGTTTAGTGAACTTGATAATTTGTATTGGTTTTGATATTAGTTCTAGCATTTTAATGTTCTCCTTTTCGTGGATATATGTAACAATCTGTGAATTCTTTTAA
The DNA here is from genome assembly GCA_023531295.1 of Papaver armeniacum. Classification (NCBI taxonomy): domain Eukaryota; kingdom Viridiplantae; phylum Streptophyta; class Magnoliopsida; order Ranunculales; family Papaveraceae; genus Papaver; species Papaver armeniacum. The sequence goes on from JAJJWW010002583.1 coordinate 208,911, forward strand.
GTATCTCTTAATTCTTTTCGACTTATAGCTTAAGGTATTTTTATGTGATGTTCAGTTTTCTAGGAACTTTGTTTTCTTTGGGTCTAATCTTCTCGTGTGTTAATATAAGTTGAACTGTTTTTCAAAGCTTTTTTGCTGTCTTAGTTTACTTGTACAAATTGGTCTTTCTCAAGCCTCCTTAGCGCCTATTTTGTATATAATGAATATGAAGAATCAATTCCGTCTGTCCGAAACCCATGCTCCTCCGATCTTAATAACCCCCAGGTAAGTCCACTAAATATACTTTGATCATTTCAAAATTGTCTCATTTTCATTAAAGCTTTCTCTGTATTATTTAGCTTGTTCCCGTCTAAAACATTGTAATATTTTTTAAGTTGCATCTTATACCGGAAAGTTTCTACGTGTAAAATTTTAATTGTTGGAGTCCATTATATTACTTTATACCTACTATTGTAACTTTGTTGGGTTACCAAGATGAGCATTCTGGCATGGAATTGTCAAGGGCTCAATCAGCAAAACACAATACAACATCTTCGAAGCTTAATATCACTATTGTTGATGGTGGTTTTTAGACAAGGGGTAAAATCGTAAAACCCCATGACCTAGTGTTACCCGCAACACATTAACTAAGAGCATTTAACTCAGGTGTAAATAATTAATAGGGGTATTTTTTTCAAAATACCAGTTAGGGTTTCAAATACGTAACCCTAATTCCAAAATCAAGCCGCATACCGGCGCACCATGGCAACAATGCAAAACCAAGCCGCATATCGCGCACCATGGCAACAATGCCAAACCAAGCCGCATATCTGCGCACCATGGCAACAATGCCAAACCAAGCCGCATCTTTGCGCACCATGGCAACAATGCCAAACCAAGCCGCACCCTGCGCACCATGGCAACAATACCAAACTAAGCCGCATACTGCGCAACATGGCAACAATGCCAAACCAAGCCGCATGCTACGCACCATGGCAACAATGCCAAACCAAGCCGCATACTGCGCACCATGGCAACCATGCCAAACCAAGCCGCACTCTGCGCACCATGGCAACCATGCCAAACCAAGCCGCACTCTGCGCACCATGGCAACCACGCCAAACCAAGCCGCACTCTGCGCACCATGGCAACAATGCCAAACCAAGCCGCACTCTGCGCACCATGGCAACCATGCCAAACTAAGCCGTTATGCCATTGGCACATGCCAAATATAGCGCCCTAGGCTTGCAAAACGTGCAACTAGGTCAACATGGCCGTACGTGCCAATGGCACATGCCAATATGCTCGCTAGCGGCCTTTTTCTACCAAAGCCACGGCCCTAACGGCCCCGCATGCTATTGGCACATGCCAACATGCTCGCTAGCAAAATCACGGCCTTTTTCTATCAAAATCACGGCCCTAACGGCCACGCATGCCATTGGCACATGCCAACATGCTAGTTTCGCTAGCTAGTTTCCCTAGCAAAATCACGGCCCTAACGGCCAACGGCCACGCATGCCATTGGCACATGCCAACATGCTCGCTAGCTAGCTTCCCTATCAAGGTAACGGCCCTAACGGCCACACGCATGCCATTGGCACATGCCAACATGCTCGCTAGCTAGTTTCCTAGCAAAATCACGGCCCTAACGGCCACGCATGCCATTGGCACATGCCAACATGCTCGCTAGCTAGTTTCCCCATCAAGGTCACGGCCCTAAAAGCCATGCATGCCATTGGCACATGCCAACATGCTCGCTAGCTAGTTTCCCTAGCAAAATCACGGCCCTAACGGCCACGCATGCAATTGGCACATGCCAACATGCTCGCTAGCTAGTTTCCCTATCAAGGTCACGGCCTTAATGGCCACGCATGCCATTGGCACATGCCAAACACACACGCTGGTAGCCTAACTTGCAAACCGTGCAACCTACCACCAAGGCATTCCATTGGCACATGCCAAACACACACGCTGGTAGCCTAACTTTCAAACCGTGCAACCTACCACCAAGGCATTCCGCACATGCCATTGGCACATGCCAAAAACACACGCTGGTAGCCTAACTTGCAAAACGTGCAACCTACCACCAAGGCATTCCGCACATGCCATTGGCACATGCCAAACACACACGCTGGTAGCCTAACTTGCAAACCGTGCAAACTACCACCAAGGCATTCCGCACATGCCATTGGCACATGCCACACGCGCCACTAGCAGCGCCACTTGCACTCAAGATGCAACCAACACTCGAGACATCAACACAACCGGGGGATGCTTCTTTAGGGTTTTGGTTTGGCGGTCACAAAGATGCGGCGTACACTACGCTCACATTAAGAAAGCGTGAAAAGGAATAAAGCGGTCAAATAAAAGAGGAAATAAAGGTGAAAAACGTTTTCACCCATTAAACCATGCGGTTACCACCTCCTCCCATTATTTCACCCTTTACTCTCTTCCTTCATGAGGCCAGGGTACGTTTCAATCTCGACTTGTATAAATAGGTCTTACCTATTTCCACCAGGGAACAAGTCTCGGTCAGGAGAAATATACTACATTTACACTCTCAAAAAGGCAACTTTGCAAGCTCTCCCAAAAAGCTTTCATCTCTTGCAAGCTTCCTAAGCTTTCACTTTCTGATACAAGTCGAGATACTACTCTCCTCAACACCTTTCTTTGCTTCCCTCCCCAAATCAACCCTTCTCCTCCACTTTGTGACCGAAGCAAGTCTGGAACGGCCATTTCTTGGTTTAGGCCGGACATGGGCAGATTGATCTCTTGAATCTATAAAGTGCTCACGTGCAGCACATTTGTTTAGGGTTTGAATCAGTTTCTCACTCACCTACCGAATTTACCGAAATCGGCAGAAACGATTTTTACCCATAAACAATTGGCGACCACAGCGGGAGGATTGATCTATCGGCTACAATGTCAGACTGTCGATCTCATTCTTCGACCGGATGTCAAGATGGTAGGGGAAGGCGACTCGATCCGACTAAACTACCAGACGACCGGTTACCGGTTGCAAAAACTACACGAGAAAACTGGGACTCGTTGAAGATGCCACCGGCGATTGGGGACTTGTGACTCAGTCCGACTCAACTACCAGACGACACAGTTACTAGTTATAAAAACTACACAAGAAACTGGGACTTGCCGAAGATGCTACCACTCGATCCGACTCAACTACCAGACGACCCGGTTACCAGTTGCAAAAACTACACGAGAAAACTGGGGACTCGCCGAAGATGCTATCAACGATTGGGGACTTGCTGACGATGCTACCAGCAAAGCCGCCTTTTACATGGAGAGGGGCGTGTTCACAAAAACCTATGAAGTGAGTAAATTTAGACTGCGCAAGACATACGATCTGTTTTTAGGCTCTTAGTAAAACCGTCATACTACTGAGTATTGTGCCTATGGCTAGCGCACACTTTCATAAAAGCAATATTCCTTTCCCAAAACATAATCAGAGTCATTTTATCAAAACCATTCATCCCAGAAATAATCCAATATCCTCAAAAGCTAACATTTATCTATCAACCCAAGAAATCCAGGAAGACAAAAACCATAAACCAGGCGCTTTGTTTGCCTTTCAAAAAAAAAAAAAGCCACCTACCCGTACGTGCCTACTTTGCACAAAAATAATTACCTGTCACTATTGGAAGATGTTACTACAGTGACATTCGAAGAATTATTTATGATGAAGTATTTCCACAAGTTTATGAAAGGCATACCTATGGCTATGGTTTGCACAAAGACAAGAAAACAATAAAACAAATTGAAAGAGAAACATTTGGGTACATATTTGGAATATGCTCGCCCACTTTATCACTACCGCCTACCGCTAACACCATGACGTGATAACAAACATACGAGGTAAAAAAGGGGAGCCAACCCATTTCATGAGCATAACACTTTTTGGAATTTGAATAAGGAAAGGATTTCCTGTTTGAGCTACGTATGGGAAGAGGCAACTGGGCCCGCAAGAAAAAGTCCAAGCCAGCGCCCATTCTAAGAAGATCCAGCGCCTACCAGACGCGCATGCCAGAAGCTCCTACCAGACGCGTATGCCAGATTCGCTTGCCAGACGCGCTTACCAGACGCACATGCCAGGCACACATGCCGCACGCGCATGCTAGCCGCAGTACCACACTCTGTGCTAACAGTTTGCATCCTTCCAGCGCTAACATCTTGCGCCCTTCCAGCACCATCCTCTCCCTTCGAAACAGCTCCATGACTCCAGAACTTCGTGATCAAAACCGTGTCATCTCTGCACGATACACTTACGATCACTAGAACCAGAGCCGTTTCCGCCACCCCAACGGTTCTTCAAGCATGGAAGCTCCAACCGTCACCAGAGACGCTACTCCACCATCAGGGCAAGATACTGGAAGATCCGGAAGAAGCCGACCTCCTTTTAGCACTGTTGATTTGATGAAAATACAAAAGATACTTCAGCAGGACGTGCGTTTATAGATGAAGAGGCTCGCGTTGCTCTTAAACGCCCAGTAGAAGGGGATAAGCAATCCAACTTCGTCACACGTAAAGATCAGGAAAGACTTCTCCAAAATCGAAAGCAAAGGAAACCAACAACTCTCCTGAGTTCACGGAGACCCTTCTTCCGTCAGACCCGCACGACAGCAGGGAACTTCTCCAACAAAGTCGTACAGTCTATGATGAAACAGTTGTGTGAGATTCTATGTTTCTCCAAGGCTTAGCGTCAAGACATATTTGCACCCCTCAACTGCACTACATCAGGAAAGCAGGCGTTTCCATCCAGGGAAGCCGTTCCCAAACCCCAAACTCTCATAGGAAGCACGATCGATAGATGGAACTGGGGACTCCTAACCTCTGCTCTCTTGAGGGATGTCGAGTTTGACAGAACGTGACGTGGTCTCCGACTTCAAAATGGTAATCGTCAAGGCTCTGAGAGTTGCAAGACGTTGTTTCAACGTTCTCTCCAGAAGTAGCTCCGCATCAACGTTCTCTCCAGAAGTAGCTACACATCAACGTTCTTCCGTAAGTAGCTACACATCAACGTTCTCCAAAGAGCGGCTTCGCATCAACGTTCGCTTCAACGCCACTCCTTCCCGCAAAGGGTCATGCCGCCACACTCCCTGACAGAGCTCCACCGCAGCAGCAATTACTACAAGGATGGAAACACGTAAACCATACTTGAGGACGGAAGATATACATGGGATCCCTTCACCGTCAAAGCTACGAAGAAACACCACCAAAAATCCGTACCCACAACAAGGTCCTCTACTCTTCAAGGGTGCGGCGAAGAACATCATCACCTCTCTCGTATAGAAGACGCCTTCAACACTTTACGAGGCTGCGGAGGATCCCGAGCCCGCACTATCCGAGAATATGTCATCATGTAATTTCGAGCATCCCAGTGTCACATCCGAGGAAGAGTACGATAGGCTTATATCAAATCCCGTGGAGGGGGATTCAAGGCGATATAATGAAAGTAGGTCATGCATGGAGACTACCGGCGCAAGATGCTTTCACTCCCCTCAACCAAAGTTATTACCGATTTCAACATCATCACTATAGAGGTTTTACGAGCCACGGGAATTTCTCAACATGAATCCGTAGATGTGCACCTAAAACTCCAAAAGCACGCCAGAAGGTTACATTCACGTGTTCATACATTCCATCATATCAAACCGAAGTATGACCGGGGACTTCTCGCTGCATCCCATTTCGTAAGATAGATCCCTAAATCAGCGTCCTCCAAGTCTGCAGCAGTCAACAAGGACGGATTCGAAGGAAGGGGAACGACTAGGTCATCCTCGTCGATAACACTGACGCATGCTCCAACAGGATATCTCTGCACAAAAGGGAAATTTTCCATTTATACAACAAGCGGCGGTAAAGTGTACGACAACCGCCAAAGAAGAAGAAAACATACCGAGAGAAATTCAACAAGAAGAACCTTTCTCAAACGAGGGAGATGATGCAATTGCGTTGGGTTTGAATACGTAAACTTTAAAAGGAAAGGAAGCAATGAGGGACATAACGCTACCGCATTTTTTGGCATGAACGATGATCTAATGGAAGCCGCACGTGAAGGAAAGCAAAATAAGGAAACTTTGTTGTCTGAAGAAACGTCTACTCCCTCTTTATTTACATAAGTCACGCCTGAAAGCACGGCTTCCAAGTTGTACCGGCCCCACCAATTGCGCCGACCTGCAAGCACACACGGCTTTTACACTTTGCGCGGTCCCACCAATTTAGCACACTCGGTTTCCCAACTCACGCCAGCCTTCCCAACGTCGCCCAAGCCGCACCGGCCCCACCAATTGCGCCGACCGCAAGCACACACGGCTTCTACACTTTGCGCCGTTCCCACCAGCCTAGCACACTCGGCTTCCCAACTCACGCCAGCCTTCCCAACGTCGCCAAGCCGCACCGGCCCACCAATTGTGCCGGCCCTCCGATTTGTGCAAAACTACAGAGGCAAGGATTCCAAATCCTATTTATAAAAGGTCGACAAGCCTCCTTCAATGTTCCTTACGTTTTTTGTTAATAGGTTGTCACCATCTTATGCTTACCTCGCAACAAAGCCCCTGCTCCGAGCTAAGCAGGGGGACTTAATGTTGATGGTGGTTTTTAGACAAGGGGTAAAATCGTAAAACCCCATGACCTAGTGTTACCCGCAACACATTAACTAAGAGCATTTAACTCGAGGTGTAAATAATTAATAGGGGTATTTTTTCAAAATACTGCATTAGGTTTCAAATAACGTAACCCTAATTCCAAAACCAAACCGCATCTCGCGCACCATGGCAACAATGCCAAACCAAGCCGCATATCGCGCACCATGGCAACAATGCCAAACCAAGCCGCATATCTGCGCACCATGGCAACAATGCCAAACCAAGCCGCACCCTCGCGCACCATGGCAACAATGCCAAACCAAGTCGCATATTATGCGCAACATGGCAACAATGCCAAACCAAGCCGCATGCCGCGCACCATGGCAACAATGCCAAACCAAGCCGCATATCGCGCACCATGGCAACCATGCCAAACCAAGCCGCACTCTGCGCACCATGGCAACCATGCCAAACCAAGCCGCACTCGCGCACCATGGCAACCAAGCCGCACTCGCGCACCATGGCAACCAAGCCGCACTCGCGCACCATGGCAACCATGCCAAACTAAGCCGCTATGCCATTGGCACATGCCAAAATATAGCGCCCTAGGCTTGCAAAACGTGCAACTAGGTCAAATTGGCCGTACGTGCCAATGGCACATGCCAATATGCTCGCTAGCGGCCTTTTTCTACCAAAGCCACGGCCCTAACGGCCCCGCATGCTATTGGCACATGCCAACATGCTCGCTAGCGCCTTTTTCTATCAAAATCACGGCCCTAACGGCCACGCATGCCATTGGCACATGCCAACATGCTCGCTAGCTAGTTTCCCTAGCAAAATCACGGCCCCTAACGGCCACGCATGCCATTGGCACATGCCAACATGCTCGCTAGCCGTTTCCCTAGCAAAATCACAGCCCCTAACGGCCACGCATGCCATTGGCACATGCCAACATGCTCGCTAGCTAGTTTCCCTATCAAGGTCACGGCCCTAACGGCCACGCATGCCATTGGCACATGCCAACATGCTCGCTAGCTAGTTTCCCTAGCAAAATCACGGCCCTAACGGCCACGCATGCCATTGGCACATGCCAACATGCTCGCTAGCTAGTTTCCCTATCAAGGTCACGGCCCTAACGGCCACGCATGCCATTGGCACATGCCAACATGCTCGCTAGCTAGTTTCCTATCAAAATCACGGCCCTAACGGCCACGCATGCCATTGGCACATGCCAACATGCTCGCTAGCTAGTTTCCCTATCAAGGTCACGGCCCTAAAAGCCATGCATGCCATTGGCACATGCCAACATGCTCGCTAGCTAGTTTCCCTAGCAAAATCACGGCCCTAACGGCCACGCATGCAATTGGGACATGCCAACATGCTCGCTAGCTAGTTTCCCTATCAAGGTCACGGCCCTAATGGCCACGCATGCCATTGGCACATGCCAAACACACACGCTGGTAGCCTAACTTGCAAACCGTGCAACCTACCACCAAGGCATTCCGCACATGCCATTGGCACATGCCAAACACACACGCTGGTAGCCTAACTTGCAAACCGTGCAACCTACCACCAAGGCATTCCGCACATGCCAAACACACACGCTGGTAGCCTAACTTGCAAACCGTGCAACCTACCACCAAGGCATTCCGCACATGCCATTGGCACATGTCAAAAACACACGCTGGTAGCCTAACTTGCAAATCGTGCAACCTACCACCAAGGCATTCCGCACATGCCAAACACACACGCTGGTAGCCTAACTTGCAAACCGTGCAAACTACCACCAAGGCATTCCGCACATGCCATTGGCACATGCCACACGCGCCACTAGCAGCGCCACTTGCACTCAAGATGCAACCAACACTCGAGACATCAACACAAACTGGGGGATGCTTCTTTAGGGTTTTGGTTTGGCGGTCACAAAGATGCAGCGTACACTACGCTCACATTAAGAAAGCGTGAAAAGGAATAAAGCGGTCAAATAAAAGAGGAAATAAAGGTGAAATACGTTTTCACCCATTAAACCATGCGGTTACCACCTCCTCCCATTATTTCACCCTTTACTCTCTTCCTTCATGAGGCCAGGGTACGTTTCAATCTCGACTTGTATAAATAGGTCTTACCTATTTCCACCAGGGAACAAGTCTCGGTCAGGAGAAATATACTACACTTACACTCTCAGAAAGGCAACTTTGCAAGCTCTCCCAAAAAGCTTTCATCTCTTGCAAGCTTCCTAAGCTTTCACTTTCTCGATACAAGTCGAGATATTACTCTCCTCAACACCTTTCTTTGCTTCCTCCCCAAATCAACCCTTCTCCTCCACTTTGTGACCGAAGCAAGTCCGGAACGGCCATTTCTTGGTTTAGGCCGGACTTGTACAGATTGATCTCTCGAATCTATAAAGTGCTCACGTGCAGCACATTTGTTTAGGGTTTGAATCAGTTTCTCACTCACCTACCGAATTTACCGAAATCGGCAGAAACGATTTTTACCCATAAACAACTATACAAACCATCTTTTGTTTTTTTATCCGAAACACTAGCTACCAACAATCATATGAATTTTGTCGCACAATCGCTTCAATTCCAGAATCATTTCTCAGTCCCTAAAGTTGGTAGGAAGGGAGGATTATGCTTAATGTGGAAGGATAACTACGATGTGCAAATCATCTTCCATTGCCAGAGTTATATACACGTACTTATTACTCCTCCGGCACCCGAACATCCTTGGATGTGCACTGGCATCTATGCCCCCCCACACCCAGTTGCAAGAAGCGATTTCTGGCACGACTTCCCATTAATTTTTTCTAATATCAATGTACCATGGGTCCTCATTGGAGATTTCAACGAAGTAATGAATCAATCAGAGAAAAAAGGAGGCAGACAGGTAACATATGCACATGCACCCAACCGCTTCTCAACTTAATTGATCAAATGGGACTCTTAGATCTGGGATTCCGAGGCGATCCGTTCACCTGGACGAATAATCACCAAGGACAAGATAACATCATGGAATGACTTGATAGAGCTATGGAAACTCAACTGTGGCGAACGTCCAAACCACATGCAGGAGTTACGCACCTTCCAAGAATAGCCTCATACCATGCCCCAATTCTACTCCAAACAAAAGCAATTGACTGGCAGGAAGCAAAAACTATAAGTTTGAGCACTTATGGCTCACCCACCCACAACTACAACAAGTGGTTAATTTGGCGTGGACCAGCTTCATGATTCGTAACCCACACCGAATTTGCAACTCAAGCTCATTTCAACAAGTGAAATCCTTACGTAATGGAACCAGAAACTTTTGGCCACCTCCCCACTATGATCAAGAAATCAACGGCGCAAATCAAAATGGCACAACATCAATGAGCCATGCATACCGGCAATGATTTGACATATTGGCAACTCCGTGAAAAACAATTTCGAGAGAACTACACATGACGTTACTTGACTGCCACGTGATGCGTGTCGTAAGTGCAACAAATTAATCAAGATATTTCCCACTAATTAAATAAATAATATAGCAGTAGTAAGGATCGTTCCCACAGAGAGATGTGTAATTGATATGTTATTTAGTCTAACAAAATAATATAAAACACAAAGGGGGATTGTTTTAAAGTGAAATAAAAAGAATAACAAATAAAAGAAAGATATGATCAAGGAATCCTTCGCCGTTACCAAGCGATAACTGAATTAGTATACTTATCTATCTTCGTTAGAACCATTCATCACCAACCGTAGGAAAGAAGCTAGCTTAGTGCTATCCTCAAAACTCCTTTTACCACGGATACGGAAGCTCTCCAATATCAGATTCTATCCAACCGAACCACCAAGTATTAGCTCACTCAAGGTGTAATCCGATCGAACGTTTTAAGCTTTGTGAATTAGGTTGATCTCAGTAGTTAAACTCTTAGCTCAAGGTTCACTTGCTGGTGTTATCTTCATTCGCAATTGCTCTGCAGAATCCCTCTGCAAGGTCTTGCGATTTCTACTTGTGTATGAATTATTCGACGATTACTTATCTCCTAACTCAATACTAGCAATAGAACAATTAATAGACTAATCTAGTATGCATCCCAAATCAATCTAAGAATCACTCATAAAGATCAAATAGTAAAAACAAACGATGATGTGATTAAAACTCCGAACAAACTTGTATAATAATAGAGCTTCACGCTAGAACATGGAATTCATCCTCAATTAACAAAAGTTTAGCCTCTCAAGTTTACACCGTTTTCCCGGTTTCCCCCAAAAGGGGTAAACCCTAAAATATTGATGAAGAACAAAAGTGTATTATGAGATGTTAGATATTCTCTTTTCTTTAGGTTAAGAAGTCTTCTTTTATATATCTCCAAGAGAGAAAGTCCCGTGCATCAAATCCCGTGCCAAAGCAATTTCCAAAACTCGCAACTTCCAAAAGCAAGTCACGACCCAAGTCGAAAAGTCTAGTTTGCCTATCGGTTCCGTGGAACTGACAAGGCAATTCTCTCATAAGCTCCCTCGGATAGACTTGTATCCGAGAAAAATAACTTTCCCTGGATTTTGTTTTCCATCCAACATCAATCACGGACATTCTCAACTCCGTGAAAATAAATTTCTTCTGTACTTTGTATTTCCGGCCTTACCACTCTCGGACAGTCGCTGCTCCGTGAGTTTTATATTCTTCTGGATTCTCAAGCTCGAGCAGCTCCATTGCCATCACGTTCCATCATTTACTGCCGATAATAGCAGCAACCATTTAACCACGGTAAAGCTCTGTCCATAACTCCATCAAGCTCTTTTCTTTGTTCTTTCTTCTCCATTACTTCTCGACAGTCGCCAGCAATCATACCACCATTATACACTACCAAATCGTATCATCCATCTCAGACCTTCTCTTATCATCATTGAGCATCATCAGCTTCAATAACAACACCATATCATCCCTGTTTTGCTTCTTGGCTCTAACTCCTTCTTTCTCTATTACAACGATGGTAGCAAACATCATTCCCTATCTTCCATTGATCACCATCCCATCATCTTCCCTATCGAACTCAGCCATCATCAGTTGAGCAACACCCATTCATCCTATGTCACAACTACCAGCTTCCTTTCTGTCTGTCGTTGCCTGAATCTCCGTTGATCACTGGCAACCATTGCCTTTTCAGAACACCATTTCACTGCCATTCCATGTTCTTCAGCTCTACCTTTATCACCACAGACTCGGTATCCCTGACTTCCAATCAATCACCAGCGAAAGCTTCAACTCCTCCCTGCATGTCATGCCAAGCTCACAGCAGCACAACGTCATCAACTCTGTTTTACAGCTAAACCCACCATTACCGATTATCATCAACAACAAAACTCGACTCAGCTCCGTAACACAACAAAGCCCATCATGATCTTCACTGTATCCTCCATCTTCATTTCTCCGATACTGGCATCAATCTTGAACTGCCGTACTCTGTCCCTAACTCAATCTCTGCCGATTATCAATCACCACCATTAATGGCAAAGAACTAACTCGCAGATCAAATCATTCATCGCTCGCTATAAAGAACTCAAGTCCATTGCTTCTTTCCCCATGTTCGATCATGACAAATGACCACTCCTCGTCCTCCATCAACACAAAGAACGGCCATCACCATCACTGCCATCAGTTAATGGACCACGAACCTTTAACAGCTCCCATTCAACTGTCAGTCACAGAAGACTGACAGTTTTATTAATATTATGTGGCAGCCCTGAGTAGAAACTCGGGTGCCTATAACAGTTCTGGGGGTTCTCTAGTTTTCGACAACTTCGGCTTACTTCAAATGCTTCCAGATTCTTCATACGACATTGGATTGGCTCCATTCTTTCGCCATTGGCTTCGTGTTTTCGTCCTCTTCGAGATGATATCAAGAACTCCTAGGTTCGAATGAGTTCCATTTGGTCTTTGTCCCTTCTCCACTTGTAGCTAACTTCTTTTATTGCACAATCACGTGCAAATTCACTTCTTTTGGATGATTCACCTAGCAAAACATAAATAGGAGAAAACAAGAGTAATATACAATAATTCACAAGAATATATAGCAATTACTAGCATGGATTCGACACTAAATATATGCAAAATATGCACTTAACAAATTCCCCCACACTTGGCTTTTGCTAGTCCTCGAGTAAACTATTTAAAATACAACAACTCCATGTCGTCGAGGATACGGTTGCACTTAGCATGTGCAATAGGCCTTTAAACCCCTAGGTGTCCCTAGTGGACGGTTATAGTCTCTTGAGGGTTTACTAAAGATATACCCACAAAACCTGCTCCAACTTTAAAGCGTTCCAGCTTCCCAAGCATCCAAAGAGCTATGAGGACATAGAGTTTCTGCATGCTAGTAATAAGAAGTTAGAAATACCAAAGAACATATTCTCATTCTTAAATGTTGAGTGAGAAATAACCACACCATAATGAGAGAACGCGTGTTTGAGAGCGATAAATAAGCATTTCGCCTCGACTTCTGCCTCACTTAAAAGGATTTTATGATAATTGCACTCAATAAGACGGCTTTTTTTTATGGGTCTCACATGTGTGCAGGTAGGAATGAAGAGAGAAATCCTACACACGTTGAATGGTGGGAAGGAAATCTTCCGAATTATTTCTGGAGACTCCACAAAATCGTGGAAAACAAAAATATTTTTCTGATGATCTCTACGAAAGGAAATCAACCACTATAGCAAGGATGAGAGTACTTACCACCTTCACATCCGATTGCAATGATGAAAGCACAACTCTCACATCATCCAATAGAAACGTCTTCCTTCGGCTCGTCTTCTTCATCTTTTTGGTCTTCGTCTTCGGTCTTCAACTGTTGATGATAAACTCTTGAACTTGTAGAACTTCGACAATTTGTACTCTTTTCCTCAATTTCCTTGTTGCTTGAAACTTTTTTATATATTTTTCTTCCCCATGGCCTTATTGAACAAATAACAACCTAAATGTAAATCTTTTTATATTTTTTTTTTTTTTTTTTTTTTTTTTTTTTTTTTTTAACAAAAAAGATTGCAACTACAAAATAATAACAAAATCAAAATAACATGGCCATGAAAGAAGTACTTTACCACTTTGATCTTCACGACTTGTATTGTCTTTGTATCATAAACTTCAATAACTCTCATCTTTTGATTTTCTTCGCTCTTGTAAATAAGTCTTCATACTTGGATTTATAATTCCGCTCCTTATGTGTAAGTCTTCAACATGTATATAAAAATCTGCTCATTGTATGTTGCTTTACTTGGATATGAAATTTCGCTCTTCCTTGTATTGTTGCTTGTAAACCTCAAACGTCTTCAACTTTCCTTGTAAATTTTGATGTCGCTCCACTTGTTGATGATGGTGTTGTTTCTATGGATCTGTTGTTGGCGAGAGAGAGAATGGTGCTAACTGCAAATCAAACTACAAGAAGGTGGTTTTCATCTATAGACGTCACCCTCATGATTGAAAAAATTAGCACTCAAGAGATCAAAAATAGTGCTGAAAATAGTGTGAAGTTGGGTAACTCACCATTCAACCCGGAATTGACGTACGGTGACACACACTCAAAAGAAAGCTCTTTAGTCAGCTACAAAGAAATTTGGTATGGTGCCTCTGTTGATTTGAAAATAGGTAGTCTCCACTAATGATTGATCAGCAACTCTAATAATGTATTTCTCCCTGCTCCTAATTTGCATCACCGGCATGATTAAATCCATTATTTAACACTCTAACAAGTAGGAAATCCGAATGTAGTTCCCTAACACTTCCAAGTTCAGTTATGTCGGTCAGAATCTCTATGTAAACATACCTAGAAGTATGCTAGTGACTCTAAAATCTCTACAAGTTGGAGGTCTTATTCAAATATATACAAAAAATTTGACTCAAAAAAGGCTAAAAGATCTATATGCAAAAGACTCCCCCACACTTAAACTTCACAGTGTCCTCAATGTGTAAAATCGAAAATTCTGAATTCTGACGTAACAGCAGATAAAACGAAAAAACTGTACCAATTGGTAAGGAATTTGGAAAAACTCCATTTCACAAAAGTTGTTCATCTACGTGTTTTATACACAGTGTCAAAAGGGCACAATGTTTCGATAAACGGTCTGACAGTTATGGTCTCTGGACTGAACTACGCGCAGTATGAATTTTTCTGACGAAAAGGTTACTCGTCATAATTTCCTTCTAAAATAGATTCCGGACTCAATGAAATTAAACATGGGGATGCAAATATGATATGAAAACAATAAAAAGTAAAAATAAAAGGGTTTGAGATACAAAACCTATGGGTTGCCTCCCATTTAGCGCTTGGTTTAAAGTCGTCAGCCCGACTCTTTTGTTATCGTCCATATACTAACAATCTGAAAACGGTAGTCGCCCAGAAAACAATATGCAATTCTAGTAACAACTTCACACAATGATTAGCATAATATATGAATAATGAAATTGTTATAGCTTGAAAGTTTCCCCCACACTTAGTCCTTTCTACACTCGAAAGTGGATAAAGAACATAAAATAAGGGAACTTCTATAGGTTCCTCTCGGTGAACCTGCACAATGCTAGAATCAAACACATCAAGTGGTAGATAATTAGAAGTAAAATAATCCTTAAGAATTTTAGAAGCACAAATACTCAATCCCAAGTGATGTGGATCAAAAGATTCAGGAATATGCAAAGAATTAGACAAACCTTCCACAATCTCTCGTATTACAGGATCCTCATCATTCTTAAATAATTGCAATGAATTATTTATCTCATTTGTATCGTGTTCCTCTATCAAACTATTTAGCCATTCTTCGTCGGGGCCGCTTCAACCGAAATCTCAAAGATCATTATAATCCTTGGCTAGCTCAATTGGGTCTTCCACAACTTCAACCAATTTGGTTCATTCTCAATCACTATTTGTTCAACACTTTCGTCATCAGAATCAGAATCATCTCCTAGAAATTCTAGTTCATTGGTGCAAATCCTAAAATCAATGTTTGAGTACGTTACACCATTTATAACAACGGTTATGTCATATTCATTCTCCTCCTTTTGAATAGGCGAGTGATCGTTATTATGATCCGGAGTTGAAATAACATTACCATTATTGCAAGGATTTTCCAAAGGTTGCTCATCTTCATCAGAGTCTTCGTCAACCTCATAATCTTCAATATCCCAACGACGTTGAAGTTCCGTTCGTATTACCTTGTTGCTTTCTTCGAGGGTCTTTTACGATGCTCCAGCCTTCTTCTGGCGATCATATTGTTTAGAAAGTTTTTCGATATTAATACATTTTCCTCCATTATTCACGATGAAATTTTCGCATCAGTATCTCCTCTTTTGACATAAATGACGAAAGAACATGATAAAGAGGAGTAGGTCTTTCCAAACTCTCTGTCATCTGCACATTACTAGAAAACAACTGATCAGAAGCATAACTATCCACCCATCCCTTTGATTGCTCATGTACATACCCGTCATAAGGTTGTTGATATGTATGAGAGTATCCATAAGGCTCCGTAGGGTATGGTTGGTAGTTGTTATATGAATGAGGTTGAAATCCAAATTGATTACCACAATAATATGATGATTGGTCTTGTGCTCCGTACATGTTATGTCCATAAGGAAACATGACGATTCACAAGAACACAAGAAAAAATTTAAAAACAAAAACAACCTAAACAAATAACAAATCAATTAACAACCGCTCCCCGGCAGCGGCGCCAAAATTTGATGCGTGTCGTAACCACAACAAATTAATCAAGATATTTCCCACTGATTAAATAAATAATATAGCGGTAGTAAGGATCGTTCCCACAGAGAGCTGTGTAATTGATAGGTTATTTAGTTCAGCAAAATAAGGTAAAACACAAAGGGGGATTGTTTTAAAGTGAAATAAAAAGAATAACAAATAAAAGAAAGATATGATCAAGGAATCATTCGCCGTTACCAAGCGATAACTGAATTAGTATACTTATCTATCTTCGTTAGAACCATTCATCACCAACCGTAGGAAAGCAGCTAGCTCAGTGCTATCCTCAAAACTCCTTTTACCACGGATACGGAAGCTCTCCAATATCAGATTCTATCCAACCGAACCACCAAGTAGTAGCTCACTCAAGGTGTAATCCGATCGAACGTTTTAGGCTTTGTGAATTAGGTTGATCCCAAAGAGTTGAATTCTTAGCTCAAGGTTCACTTGTTGGTGTTATCTTCATTCGCAATTGCTCCACAGTAATCCTCCGCAAGGTCTTGCGATTTCTACTTGTGTATGAATTATTCGACGATTACTTATCTCCTAACTCAATACTAGCAATAGAACAATTAATAGACTAATCTAGTATGCATCCCAAATCAAACTAAGAATCACTCATAAAGATCAAATAGTGAAAACAAACGATGATGTGATTAAAACTCCGAACAAACTTGTATAATAATAGAGCTTCACGCTAGAACATTGAATTCATCCTCAATCAACAAAAGTTTAGCCTCTCATGTTTACACCGTTTCCCGGTTTCCCCCAAAAGGGGTAAACCCTAAAATATTGATGAAGAACAAAAGTGTATTATGAGATGTTAGATATTCTCTTTTCTTTAGGTTAATAAGTCTTCTTTTATATGTCTCCAAGAGAGAAAGTCCCGTGCATCAATTCCCGTGCCAAAGCAATTGCCAAAACTCGCAACTTCCAAAAGCAAGTCACGACCCAAGCTGAAAAGTCTGCAGTTTGCCTATCAGTTCCGTGGAAC
Organism: Papaver armeniacum; assembly: GCA_023531295.1. Lineage (NCBI taxonomy): Eukaryota > Viridiplantae > Streptophyta > Magnoliopsida > Ranunculales > Papaveraceae > Papaver > Papaver armeniacum. Next base: position 226,222 of record JAJJWW010002583.1, read on the forward strand.
TGACAAGGAAATTCTCTCATAAGCTCCCTCGGATAGACTTGTATCCGAGAAAATAATTTTCCCTGGATTTTGTTTTCCAGCCAACATCAATCACGGACATTCTCAACTCCGTGAAAATAAATTTCTTCTGTACTTTGTATTTCCGGCCTTACCACTCTCGGACAGTCGCTGCTCCATGAGTTTTATATTCTTCTGGATTCTCAAGATCGAGCAGCTCCATTGCCATCACGTTCCATCATTTACTGCCGATAATAGCAGCAACCATTTAACCACGGTAAAGCTCTGTCCATAACTCCATCAAGCTCTTTTCTTTGTTCTTTCTTCTCCATTACTTCTCGACAGTCGCCAGCAATCATACCACCATTATACACTACCAAATCGTATCATCCAGCTCAGACCTTTTCTTATCATCATCGAGCATCATCAGCTTCAATAACAACACCATATCATCCCTGTTTTGCTTCTTGGCTCTAACTCCTTCTTTCTCTGTTACAACGATGGTAGCAAACATCATACCCTATCTTCCATTGATCACCATCCCATCATCTTCCCTATCGAACTCAGCCATCACCAGTTGAGCAACACCCATTCATCCCATGTCACAACTACCAGCTTCCTTTCTGTCTGCCGTTGCCTGAATCTCCGTTGATCACTGGCAACCATTGCCTTTTCAGAACACCATTTCACTGCCATTCCATGTTCTTCAGCTCTACCTTTATCACCACGACTCGGTATCCCCGACTTCTAATCAATCACCAAATGGCAGCCTTCAACTCCTCCCTGCATGTCATGCCAAGCTCACAACAGCACAACGTCATCAACTCTGTCTTATAGCTAAACCCACCATTACCGATTATCATCAACAACAAAACTCGACTCAGCTCTGTAACACAACAAAACCCATCATGATCTTCACTGTATCCTCCATCTTCGTTTCTCCGATACTGGCATCAATCTTGAACTGTCGTACTTTGTCCCTAACTCAATCTCTGCCGATTATCAATCACCACCATTAATGGCAGCAACTAACTCTGCAGATCAAATCATTCATCGCCTGCTATAAAGAACTCAAGTCCATTGCTTCTTTCCCCATGTTCGATCATGACAGCGACCACTCCCTGTCCTCCATCAACACAGCAACGGCCATCACCATCACTGCCATCAGTTAATGGACCATGAACCTTTAACAGATCCCATTCAACTGTCAGTCACAGAAGACTGACAGTTTTATTAATATTATATGGCAGCCCTGAGTAGAAACTCGGGTGCCTATAACAGTTCTGGGGGTTCCCTAGTTTTCGACAACTTCGGCTTACTTCAAATGCTTCCAGATTCTTCATACGACATTGGATTGGCTCCATTCTTTCGCCATTGGCTTCGTCTTTTCGTCCTCTTCGAGATGATATCAATAACTCCTAGGTTCGAATGAGTTCCATTTGGTCTTTGGCCTTTCTCCATTTGTAGCTAACTTCTTTTATTGCACAATCACGTGCAAATTCACTTCTTTTGGATGATTCACCTAGCAAAACATAAATAGGAGAAAACAAGAGTAATATACAATAATTCACAAGAATATATAGCAATTACTAGCATGGATTCGACACTAAATATATGAAAAATATGCACTTAACACCACGCAACTTATTGGCGACAAAGATCAAGAATTAAATGGCTGCAATCGGGTGATCGTAACACCACATTCTTCCACACCAAAGCAACAATCCACCGAAGTTGCAATAACATCTAGCAACTTCAAGATCATCAAAACAATTGGGTTACAGACAAAGATGCCGTGGTTGAACTAATGCTCGATCACTTCACCGATCAATATACGGCTCCAAGTACAATGATAGATTAAAGCCTATTTACAGTAATAACACCAAGGTTAACACCAAGCCAATGCGCCTCGCTGACGAAAGAAGTAACTCCTACAGAGATCAAACAAGCATTATTTTCCATTAACTCTGAAAATGCTCCAGGTCCAGACGGATACACTAGTAAGTTTTTCAAAGTTTTCTGGGAAACAACCCACATACAATTAATAGAGATGGTACATAGTTTCTTTAACTCCTTCAATATCCACCCACTCATGAACCATACAAACCTAACTTTAATCCCCAAAATAGACAACCCAACCAAACCATCACAATTCAGGCCTATGGGACTCTGTAATGTCACCTACAAAATCATTTCAAAAATCCTAGTCAACCGCTTACGCCCCTTGCTCCCTTTTTTAATAAGCCCTTACCAAAGTGCTTTTGTACCCCAAAGATCTATCCAAGATAACATAGCAATTGCTGGGGAGCTCTTTCATCATATTAAAACTTCAACCAACACTAATAATCCCAAAATAGCACTTAAATTAGATATTCAGAAAACCTATGATAGTCTATATTGGGGTTTCATTAGAAAACCCTTTACCAAATTAGGTTTCCGCCAACTTTCGTAGAATACATCATGTTTTGTATATCTACGGTTACATACTCAATCAACATCAACGGCACGTCACATGGATATATCACTCCAACTAGAGGAATAAGACAAGGGGATCTACTTTCCTCATATGTGTTTATTATTTGTGCGGAAATTCCCTCAACAAACTTGGGAAACCTTGAGGCAAACAAAGCTGTGAAGGGACTATGCATTTCACAAAAAGCTCCATTAATTCTCCATCTTATGTATGCGGACGATCTCCTCATCACGTATAAGGCTACAGCGGAAGGAACGAATCAACTCAAGCACCTTCTCCAAGCATACAGCGTATCAGCAGGCCAACACATTAATTCTTCGAAATCCACAATCATCCATCATCCAAAGCTCAACCAACAACAATTACTTTACCTTCATCAAGCTTTCGATATGCCCACCACCTCGACACCGCCGATCTACCTAGGAATCCAATTTAAACATGGAAGATCCTCTCGTCACATTTTTGAACCTCTGCTAAATAGGTTGGCACGCAAGGAAAAGGGCTGGATGACGAAATGCCTAACACCTTCGGGAAGATTAGCTCTAATAAAATCTTCCTTAACCCCTACATCAAACCACATCATGCAAGAACAACTTCTACCTGTCAATGTGAATAAGAAAATAGATCGCATCACCCGAAAATTTTTTTGGGGACATGACTCCTCAATCAAAAAGCTTCAACCACTGGTTTATGATACGCTTACTAGGACCAAAGCAGAAGGCGGGCTAGGAATTCGAAGAAGTAGCAATCATAATAAAGTATTACTCATGAAACGGGTCTGGAACATCCATGAAAAACCGGATTCAATCTATTCTAGCCTTTGTAAACGACAACCCCTGTTTTCAGGAACTCCAGCTAACCCATCTTCAATCAGTCCCCAATGGAGGCGATTAGCATCCCTCATTCCCACAATTAAACATCATCTTTTCTACAAAATCGGAGATGGATTAACAACCCATATTCAAGAAAACTGGATCCCACAGTTCGTTAATTCTCTAGACCCGGAGAGCTGCTACCCAATCCAGACAGTCGCTGATCTCATTGATCCTTTCACTCATACCTGGAATCATGATCAACTAAACCTCTTGCCACCCCATATAATCCAACGAATCGTAAATATCCACCTACCCCAAAATAACCCATCTGATAGAATCATCTGGCCTTACACCAAATCTGGAAAGTACACCACATCATCTAGATATCAGTGTTTAACCAGCTTATCAGATCATTTCCACCTAAACCCCTTACCACCAACCAAGTTTCTTTGGACTCCCATGTCCTCCAAAATTACAGCTTTTCTTGTGGAAAGCAATCAACGAAGGCCTCCTGACCTTCACCATTCTAAATCACATCCACCTTACCGATACCAACATTTGTACACAATGCAACTCCAATACGGAATCTGCTGGTCATATTCTCCTCCACTGTCAAGTGGCAGTGGACGCATGGAACATCCTCCTCACAAGACTCCCTATTCATTCAAACACCCCCCAAAATCTTCTAAACTTTCCAAACCCCCAGATGACAATCACACAAATTCTACAATCGAAAACTCATCACTCTGTCAAAGCAGCCTTCTGTTTCCTTTTCTGGTCATTATGGATATCTAGGAATGACTATATTTATCGACAAAGGAAACCAAATCCAGGTAAAATCACCTAGATGGCTATCAGTCTACAACAAGAATTCTCTTGGCACTACACCATTTTTAGGGATTTGCAACCCAGATTTGCAACGACACTAGGTCCATTGCGAAATTGCTGTTGCTAATCCTCGTTGCTAATTTTTCGCAACGGCCTTTTTCTGTTGCGAATTTTTCAACCTCGCGGGGAAGGTTGCGAATAGCAACTATACTTTGTTCAAGCGTGTGAAGCGCGTGTGCGGTCGGAACACTAGGACTAGTAAATACGCCCCAGTCAAACCTCGATCAAGCCTTCTTCTTTCTTTTTCCATCCTTCAGCCCAATTAACCTATATCCTGCCGTACGAGAATAACTCGTCTCATTTTTTCTCCGCCATTGTTTCCTCTCCTCTCCATCTCCATCTGCAGAACTCTCTCTTCTCTTCTCATCTCAATCTCAATCACTGTTTACGTGAAGAATGTCATCTCTCGTTCAGCTCTAAAACCCACGGCCAACTATAATCTTTGACGAATCTTAGGGTTTAGAGATTTGTTTTCTAGGGTTCCGAGAATTTGAGTTCTAGGGTTTTGGTGATTCTATTTTCCAGTGTATCGATTTAAGCTTATGTTTATCGAATCCTAGGGTTTCATTTAAGTTTATAGTCTTAGGGTTAAATCTTTGATTTCAGTTTTTCGATTTCAGTTTAGTTTCATTTGTGAATCTTTCTTTTTCGATTTAAGTTTAGTTTCATTCGTGAATCTTTATTTTTCAATTTAAGTTTTTCAATTTCTTCTTTCTCTTTCGGTTTCGGGTTTATGTGAATCTAATACGATTTTATTTTTCCCATTTTAGGGTTTGTCAAGGTTGAAGAACTGAAGTACTTTGGAGATCTGAAAAACATTGAAGGTATAAGTTTGATATATTGTTTTATGTTAACTTGTTTTAGGGATTTTGATCTTTTTTTAGTTTAAGGTTTAATTTATATTTTTGGGTTGTAAATTATAAACTGATTTTATGGTTTTTTGTTTATATTTTATCTACATGTGTCATTGTTGTATTTATCATACTTCAGGTGTCTAATGATGACTATGACGGGTTCAGAAGTTACTTCAGATTGGAAAATGATGATTTTAGATTTTTTTTAATTATTGTATACTGTAGAATTTTGATTTTGGTATAGAGGAATTTCTTTTTCTTTTGTTTGCTTATGTTTTGTTTTGTTTTTACAGTATAGGGAGTGGTAATATACTTATGCCAGGTTCTCTTATAGGGTCTAATCCATTTGATTTTTAAAAGGAAAGGCTGAATTGTGGGTATGTTTTGTTGTTGTTACGTAGAATATAGTTAATACAGAGTTCTTGAATATCGATATAATAGTTTGCGTAGAATGATTCTCATTTGTCATTCATCATAACGTATTCATTAAATCAATACTTCGATTGCAAATACTTGCAGGACCTGCCTTACAACGCGTCTTTTCACATCCTTAAATCAAATGAGTACTTGCAGGTTCTTTCTTAAGATATATTCCATCATTTATATGATTGCTTGTTTATGAAGATGGTAGAATAGCTAAAAAACAGCATTTCGCACAGCTCCGTTTACATTTGCTGCCTAATTTTTTGAAGCACGGATCAGTTTTGCATCTAGAACTTGCATCTAGAACTAAGTAGTAATTCAAGATACTATATCTATTTTTACTAACTTATTATTATGACCTGCGGATTGTAAAATGGAAGCTCGCACCTCAATGCAAACATCTTGGGAACCCTTTTGTCTGAGTTTGATATTGACTTTTGCAATTACATTCTTGCAGGGACATCAGCGTGTTGTAGACATCTTAAAACCAATGTTTGGTGTCAGCCTAATTACTAATGGTCTCATGGAAGAAAATGCTAATTGAAACTCAAGCGCATTGCAATCGTGATTGCAAATCGTTTAGGATACTTCAGCATATCAGTATCCCAATTTTGGAGAAAGGTTGATAAGATATTGAATTCATTCTGCCTGATTACCGTAATTCGCTTCTTATGTCCAATTTTTTTATTGATGTCAGGGATTGAAGCAGCCGACGAACCGAATCAAAGATTTGGGGATGGCATTTAATGAACTGGTGAATTCGCTACCACTTAATCAGTACAAGGTAACATCCAAGTAATTATCATTTGGCATTAGAAGTTGTGCTTAGATATGTTCCATATCATGTCAGAGATGAGAAACCGTGGAAGTATATGTGTTATCTAGCATTTAACTAATAATAAGTTAAAACTTATTAAAACAGGTAATAAACGATAATCCTGAGGTCCTCAGTCTGATGCATAGCAAGTTATATAATCTGGATAAAGCATTTTTATCTCTGGTGAGTTTACATTATAGGACGTTAAATCGACTCTATCTAAAAATCAAGTTAAACTTCGCATGGAAGCTAGTCTTTCTCTTAATAAATATTAATTGTTTGTCTAATAGATTTTTTTGTTGTTACGTGCTCAATATTATACTCTTTGTCCTCCATTGCCAGGGCATAAGTTTATGGCCTCTCTGATGAACATTTTTCTTTTGTGGACACTTGACTAGAGCGCTACAGAAGGCGGCCAATCCAAGGTGAACAATACAAATGTTGCTAAGAAGAAAAACGGTAGGGGAAGAGCTTTTTTTTTAAATTATAATATCCCTGCCCCTTTTTCGTTCCTGGACTGTTCTTGTTGGTCAGTGTTGCTCTTCGATAGTTTTCTTATCAGGTTCCTATTAAATGTATCATGTTGGAGATTACAATAACTCGGTCTTACCATATTGGTTGTCCAATGCCTCAACCCTCCTGTTCCTAATGCAAAGAAACCTGCGTACTGGTGGTTTCTTGTCAACTCCTTCTCAGCGTGGATTAATTGGGAGGATAGCACATGTAAGTAATTTTGATATTATTCCACTTTTACTTAAAGATTTGCTTGATATGGTAACCCTAGTGGACATGGCCAAAACATCGTTGAGTAAATTGAGTACATTCAAAATGTTGTATTTTATTCGATCTAAGGAATCATATTCATTAGTTTCCTATTCTTGTCAATTTTTCAATGATTTATATACCAACCCAATTAGATATATTTCAAAGAAAGAGATAGGACCCTTCTTGGTCATTGCATCCACGGGACTTTGATTCTCACTCTCTTTTTATTTTATATTTATATCCATCTTACAGAACTAAACATAGCCAGGCATAGAGTTTGTCAATTTCATATTAAACAATTGTCTGGCAGGCACCAAAAACTGTGCGAGGAAATGCTGTGAAATCATCTAAGTCTCCTGGGAGTCGTTCTAAGCAGTCACCTAACAATAACTGGGAAAGTATTATAAAATTCTTGGATTCATTGAGCATGCCATAAAAAAATTTTCTTAACCTTTCCGGGAAGAACAATTCTAGATCTTTCAAAGCATTTCCTGTTTATTTCATTTCAGAAGTTTATCACATTACTAGTATCGTTGTTTCTTTTTGTTCCCTCCATTTAGGTTCCTTCATTTTTTATCCGCAAGCTCATTAATCAAGTATTTTCATTCATCAATATACAAGTGTTCAATAGGTGAATCCAGTTGTACCATTTGAAGCTGCTCAAATTGTTTTCACAAATTTTATATTTAACTGATCTTTTTTTCTTTAGTCTTTCATCGCGTCGTGAGTGTTGTACATTTTCCAAAGGGGAATACGTGAAATCTTGTTTAGCTGATATGGAAAGATGAATAGTGAATGTAACAGACGAGGTATTGTGATTATCTGCCATCTTTTCAGTTTGAGCTGTATGTCTACTACTGTTTTAAATCTCCTGGTATGGTGGTACCTAAACATATTTTCATAGAGGCATATAGAAAGTTTCTTATTCTCTCCCTTGGAATTTTAGAATCCTCAACTTGTTTTGTTGTTCCTATTTTATCCAGCATTCAATTCCTAACGGACGATATATCAAAAGAGATACTGTGATAGATCCATGGACATTGAACCCCTTCTACATGGGTTCCAAATCCAACCCGGTCTTACCCTATTGGTTGTCCAAGTACAACTTCATGACATGTTTAGTTGCATTATTTGGTGTTCTTCCTCTCTGTTCAAACGGGACTCGCAGATGTTGTAAGCTTCTATTCAGTTCTCTTATTTGTCTTATTATTTACTTATCCAATATGTTGATCCACTAAATTGGTTCTATAAAAGCTCACTGCGATATCTGATTGGAAGAACATGTGATGCTTTGTTCGCAGGTTAATTGAATGATGCTCTGTTGTGAGATCTGAAAGCATGGATTTTTTTATGGTTGGACCGCATTCACCCTGGTAATAGTCATCCAGAACCGTTCTAACAAGTTATCATGAATTTTATGAAACATGCTTTCATAAGTGACATGTTTTTTTAATCGATACTACAATTGTCATTCAAATCTATAAAAATGTTACATGGTCTCTAAATTTCTAGCTTGCGCATGTTCAGCATTTATCATTTGTTCATTTTTCCTAAAGATTTAACTGATGGCAATATCTTGATTGCATAAATATAAGCCTAAGTGCTATTCTTAACCATATTGCTTATGTCGGAGATAGTAATGACCAAGTGACATTATTCAAGCTGCTATTACTAGCAATTCTTTTCTTGATTGCAATGCCTGGATAACAACTATTGTTAGTATGGTACAGCTGATGCATCTATTGTTAATCACTTGAACTTCCGAGATTCTGGTGGACATGTCAAATGCCTTTGATACTAGTAGATCCTTAAGTGGCTTAATCACTTGTTATTCTTGAAATCCTCTTATTCATTGTTTTTTACGATGGTTTTCATTGAGATTGTTGATTCAGAAATAGCCACTGTAGAGGCATACATGTTTCATTGAGTGTAATTTGATACTTTCAATATCTTGCATAAGCTATGTGTTAGTGTGAAGTATGTGGGTTCTTTTGATTTTATTATATAGCTTATTAGTCTTCGACTCGATCTTTATAAGCATACTGGATATTTGATTAGAAGAATTTGTGATGCTTTGTTCGCAGGTTAATTGAATGTTGTTGTGAGATCAGAAAGGTTGGAGAACAAAGCAGCAAAGCAGCAGCCATTAGGTCCCTTAGCAGCTGCAAGATTTGTAAGTTACAATGTAGTATCTCCTTGTAGAGATTTAAGTTAGAAGAACTTAGGAATTTCAGAACTTTATACAAACTAAACTTAGGAACTAAGTATGTTTATGTGTATGTCCATTAAATGAATGAAATAGTTTGTATCAAATATTCATACTTGTTGTTAACTTCAATTGGAGAATTCTTTTTTCATAATGGTAAATGTGGAAATGAAAGTGAATGAATGTGTAAAAGTTTGTATATCTGTGGAGTGTTGAATATGGGGAACTGGGTAACTGCAGTGGGGTAAATATGGGGGAATGGATTTTGACCAGGTCAATTGATCCCTGACCTTTTTTTTTCTGTTGCAAAAGATTAGCAACGTCGATGTTCTGTTGCTAAATTAGAACCAGAACCAATAAATTAGAACCAGAACCATAGTTCCGGGTAGGGGTATTCCTGTAATTAGAAACAGCTTAGCAACGGCAGACCTTGGTTGCGAATAAACAAAGTAGCAACGGCACAGTACGTTGCGAATCTCCGTTGCTGACCAAGAATCGCAACGGAGCTTATGCCGTTGCGAAAAAATGCAACACCGTGTTTTGAAACGTCAACCTGCCGTTGCGACCCCGGTCAGCAACGTCCAGGCTCCGTTGCTAATTCCAAAAAATGGTGTAGTGTGGGCACATGAGAACCTCCCTCTTGTAGTACCTGGAATACCAGCTCTTGCAAACCCAAGAAATACAACACGAACGTCTACAACAATCTTCATAGGGTGGGTTAAACTTGATCTAGACTGTATCAAGATCAACACAGATGGAGCAGCGCGAGGAAACCTGAGGAATAGTTTGGAGCAGGTTTCATTTGTAGGGATGCTTCGCTAACACCTTGGTAGCCGTGGCACAACCACTAGGAATCACCACCGCCCTCACAAAATTTGAATCATGGGCAATGCTCAAAGCGAGCAGGACGGCAAAAGAACGAAGTTGGCCAAAGTTTCAATTTGAAACTGATTCGGAAAACTTGCTTCGATTCTTAATCTCAGACGACAATCCTCATTGGTACATCTCAGGAATGATATCGAAACCAAACAAATCATGAGAGAGATCCCCTACTTGCACCGTCAAGCACAACTGAGGGAAGGCAATCGAGGGCGACGGATGGATCGCCAATCTAGCGGCGGACAACAGCCAACTGGAGAACCTTACAACTTTATTTTGGGGTCATACAATCCCACCATGCATTAATCAAATTGTAATGGATGACTCCTTGGGTATCACATACCCTCGTGTAATTGCTGCCTAATTCTATTAATCTATTCCATGCTTCAAAAAAAAAAAAATCTCAAACAACCTTCTAAGCAGCTTTAGATTCTCTCTTCTCCCGCACCAATTAATTCAATGCTCATGTCCAAACACAACCGCCGCATTTGTACCAATTACATGGATAATTTAAAGCAGCTTGGAGTTAAAAAAAAAATTATTTTAAATATTTTTTTTAAATGGGACTATTATTAAAATGCTTGGGGAAGAATACGAGTCGTAACTATGACATCTCACGTGGATTCAATGACAATAAGATAGACAAACCTGGTTTACATCGTTTTAAATAATCGTTCTAACTTTGAATTTCTAGATTTTATATTTAAATCTGTTAGATTCTTATAATAATTTGATACTCTTTAAAAATGAAAATAAAACATATCAAATTTATGGTCAATTTGAGTATAGTAAAGTAATCGTATGGTACATATGTTAAGGAATACAAAGAAAACCCTCTTAATTTATAATGAACTTCTTATTGACTATTGATACTAGTCGTAGTGTTGGCTCTCAAGGCGATAGTTAGTTGGTGTTCAGTGTCTACATGTTTCATTTTTCCAAGAAAAATAAAGGTTTTACCTATTTCCCATCCCCACTTTTCCTATTTCTCATCCCAACCACATAAATAAGATTCTATATAACACTTTTTAAAATGGGTAGACAAAACTCACTCTAATATTTTTTTTCTTCCGTATTTAACTGAACCTTCACCACCGTCAAATTGATTAGGTTAGAAAATCATCATTTTAATTAGGTTTGAAGATCCATAGAAAATGAAAGTTTGGACAATCAAAGAAAAATGATCTATTAATATATCATTGTTAACTCTGGGGATTATTGTATACTGCCGTTGGAAACCTAATTGAAAAAAAAAAATCTATGAGAATCATATGTTCATCTTGAATTTAGTTCGTTTACGCTATTTTCATCACATCAGCACACAAGTTCAATAAAGGAAGGAAAATTTAATTTAATCACTGATTATGGGGTTTGGTTATAGTTTCTTCTCTTTCTCGTTTTGGCACAAAATTGCTATATGATCAATCATCTTGTCTATGACACAACATGTAGCAGTATTGATGCTAATATAAGTAAGGTGTCACGATAGTGTTGTTGCTAACAGAGGTTAGTAGAGATCAGATTCGAGTGGAGGATGAAGATGAAAGTTACCGTAAAATATAAAAGGGTAAGTTTCGTTTACCCTATTTAGAAGGAGTTAAAGAAAAATAATTTGTTTGGCTTGGATGGGATTTAGTGAAACATGGGATGGGAAATAGGTAAAACCAAAATAAATTATCCTAAATTCTAGGTAAGAAAATTTCTTCTTAAAATGTTACGTGATCCCTCCCTCCTTGTTAAAACATCAAATTATTAAAACATCAATAGAAATCATATGAGCTTGTTGGGCCGACCGAGCGAAGCAAGGAAGGACCTTTATATTGTCACTTTTTTGTAAATTGTAAGTCATCAATCGACACAAAAAGATTGGATTTGGTGTCCATGGTTGTTTTTTTTCACTTGACACAATTATCCCTCTCTTTTAGTATAACTCATTGTGTATCCTATTTTTTAGGGGTATAATTGGAAAGCAAACTTTCACATATCATATCTAAAAATCCGTGCCTTTAGATTTTACAAATTTATCTCGTTGGAAAGATTATAAAATAATCTACGCAACGAGTACAAACAACAATATCAAATTTAGAGTTTTTACGAAAAATTCGGAGGTATTTCTCATTTTAGGCACAGTTTTAGAAAATTAAATGTATATCCATTATGCAAACCACCACAAAGGGTACATAATACTTTATGTAGCCGAATTTTGGTTTATGCATCAAATAATTTTCCTCCGTTTCAAGAAAAGTGATACTTTCACTTTAGGCACAATTCGCGAAAATTGAATGCATGGCCATTACGCAAACCACAAAAGATGTATAACACATCATGCAACCATGTTTTGGTTTATGGATTGACTAATTTTCCGTTTCTAGAAAAATGATACTTTCACATTCCGTTTCAGGAAAAGTGATACTGATAAGACCACGTCTTATCGGTCATGTCAACATTGTTGACCCGATACGGCACTGGAGCATATGTGTTTGGTCCATTATATGGGTCAAGCCTATCCAAGTTATGGAACCCACCTTGACTAGCCACTGCACGGCACGATATCAATAAGTTTTATAGTTTAGAGTCTAATTATTTAATTTATTAAGAATTTTTTATTATGAAAAATAGGTATTGTATTAGAATTAGGATTTATATTAAAAGTAATCTTTTTAAGGCTTGTTTTCTTATTTTCCAAGTAATGTAGCATATAAATATGCCTTATCAGTTTATTAATAATATGAAGAGACTAACATCTACAGCAGCAGAGATATGGACATCCCATTCCAAACAAAACAAGAAGATTCAGATTTAGAAATAAACCCTCTCAATGTCTTTCAACAAGATGATGATGATGATGATGATGACGACGACGAAGCTCGAGATCTATTAGCTACTGAAGAACAAAACCTAGAAGGAGGAAAGCAGTATTATCTTCAGTCGATTAAAACCTCAGTAGTGATAAGACAACTTCCTTGTCAGGGTCTCTCTTTTCAGCTTTGGCCAGCAGCAACTACTCTGGTCAATCTCCTTGATCACCACCACCAATCCAGTAATAATATCAAAACCCCACTTTCTGAGTTTCGTCTTTGTCGGCGTATTCTTGAGCTTGGCTCAGGTACTGGTCTTGCTGGCATTGCGGCAGCAGCTATTCTAAGCTCTTCCTGCGTTATAACTGACCTCCCTCATGTCCTTCCCAACCTCCAATTCAATGCCGATGCCAATTCGACTATGCTCGTCTCCCGCGGTGCTTCTGTTAATGTTGCTGCTCTGAGGTGGGGAAACAAGGATGATATGGAATTAGTGGGGCGCGAATTCGATATCATATTGGGTTCGGATGTAGTTTACTATGATTACCTCTACGAACCTCTTTTGCAAACTCTACGCTTCTTCTTAGAAGGAGAAGAAAAAGACAGTAGTAGTGAAGCTGCTCCTGTATTCCTGATGGCTCATCTCAAGAGGTGGAAGAAGGAATCTGTATTCTTTAGAAAAGCAAGGAAAATGTTCAATGTTGAGGTAATTCACACCGATACTCCTAACCCAGGATGTCGAATTGGTGTTCTTGTTTATTGTTTCTCAGGGAAGAAACAGCAGAAGCATAGCAACCCCCAACCAGGGGAATGAATTTTATGTTTATGAATCTAGAACAGATTTTTAAAGTTATTTAGCTTCAATGATGCCCGAAACATCTTGTATTGGAAAAAAAAAAAGAATTGTCGAAGTGCAGCTGATACAGCCGTTGGATTTCATTGTGAACGGTCTGCTATTGGGTTCTATTATTTGGGTATCTTCTATCGCTGGTAATTATTAACGCCAAGTTTATGCGAGTCTTGCATCAGCACTTATCAGTTATCACCACTCGCCATCATTATTTATTCACTTAGTTAGCATATTTTTGTCCTCTTCTTTATTTGTTTCTTATCAAGCTTGGTAAAGGGGCGGCAAGAAATGGTAGAGGGGCGGCAACCTAATAAGACAAAAAAAGTCATTACAAGAAAATTCAAGTGCCCCTTATCAATGAAAATCTGGAAATGACTAATTAGCCCTTATTGTTAATAATCAAGATTAGTGTTTATAATTAATTTTCACTTATTATAAAGGAGAAAAAAAAAAAACTTATGTGATATTTGTGAAACCCTAGATTTTGATTCACTCAACCAAAATGAGTGATTCCAGTGACCCGATATACTTCTAAATTAGTTCCAATTAGCTTTTTCTCGCTCAAATTATCTAAATTACATAACAAAATCAAAACTTTTGAATTTTTAGAAGAACTTACGGTTGCAATTTTGCTCGTGACCAACCGTAATCGTAGTTACGGTACGTAAGTTATCGAATACCAACCGTAACTGGTTAAATTTGGGGAAGATCCAATCGTAAAACCAGTTACGGTTGGTAATTAAATTTGGACAACAACCGTAACTAAATTACGGTTGGTAACTAATGAATCGAGACCAACCGTAACTACCCTACGGTTGGTGTGTCAACTTAACTTTTGAACCGTAAATCATTATTTGATAACTTCTTAAGACACATGATTATTTACGGTTGGTATGGTTGTTTGAGTAACAAACCGTAACTCAATTACGGTTGATAAATATGATGCAAATAAAAACCGTAACTGAACATATTCTAAAAACTAAGAACATACGGTTGGTATTTGAGTTTAAACCAACCGTAACATCAACCCAAACTACGATTACGGTTCGTATTTGAGTTATTACCAACCGTAACTAGCATAAACCCGAAATTTCAATTTCAATTTTCATACAAAACCCTAATTTTTGATACAAAATTAACTTAAATCCAACACGATAAACTAAACCCTAACTGGGTTTTTCCAAACATTTTTCAAATCGCCGATTAATCGAAGACGATGGAATTTTCGGTTTTAATGGAGGTTAGGGTTGATGGAGGAGAAGAGAAGATGAAGAAGAAGATGAAAAAAAACTGATTTGATTTTTTCTAATTCATTAGGTTTAAAAAAATTGATTTGATTTTGGTTAATTTAAGGTGAAAAGAGTAATCTAGTTAATCTACACCCCCTATAAGATACCCCTTAACCAATAAGAGGGACATTGCTATTACACTTGCCGCCCCTCTACCATTTCTTGCCGCCCCTTTACCAAGCTCGTTTCTATGAAATTCACCTTATACCATCACGTGCATATCAATACATCATCATCATCACTTAGTTAGTAAACCCTAGCTAGCGAGCATAATATTTGCATCTTGTACGTGTTGCATCCGAGTAAATCTCGGATATTATCCTGCATCCATCCCTCAGTTTGCGAGTGCATAGAAAACCTAGGTTAGCTTAGCAGAGCGTAATAGTTTTTATCTCCTACTACGTGTCTTCCCCTGTTATTAAAAAATACGTGTATTGCATTCTTTTACTGTCCCATTAGTTTAGTCAGATATCATTACCCCTGAAGCCCAACTGTCAACCCTTTACCTGTGAAGCCCAACTGTTAAGCCCACATTGAACCGAAAAATTCCATCTTATATCCCTATATCTATTGCAAGTATGTCCTGGTACAGTAAATACCGAAACAAAAATCCATCTCCAGTCCTTCCAATTTTTGATAGTACAAAAGCAGTGGAATGGTTGTCTGAAGTTGAATCATATTTTGAGTCCAATGATGTCCAGCCATATAGAAAAACTGCAATCAGGGGCGGAGCCAAGATTTGTTGGTTGTGGGTGCAAAATTTATTTTGGGGTCTTCGAGCTGGCATAAAGTAGCCTTATGTCTTTAAATGGGCATAAAATAGTCTTTAGAGTGCGCTGGGCAGCGAGTGCAAGTGTTACACCCTTATATTAGGTTGGCTCCGCCCTTGACTGCTATAGCCTTTGCACATCCTGAAGGAAATGCATTAAAATGGTACAAATGAGACTCTTTATATGGGATCTTGGTACAATTTATTATGTGGCGTATTGTCTAAATTTGGAGAGATGACTTACGAGAAGTATGAAGAGGCTAAAGTAACTAAATATGAGCAAATTGCATCAGTTCATGATTTAACTCTATATCATCACACATATTTGTAGAGGTTGCTGAAGATGTTTGTTCCATCGATTCCACCGAAGTTACATGCACCGAGTCCAAAAAAAAAAAAAAAAGTTAGTTGTAGTTGACTCCAGATCGAACCTTGGGAGCAAGGTCCTATTTAAGGAGGGTGAAATAATAAGATCATATTTGGAGTCGATATCGGTGTATACAGTGGACTTTGAGGACAAAGTTTCATTTAAGAAGGGTGGAATGATAAGACCACGTCTTATCGGTCGTGTCAACGTTGTTGACCCGATACGGCACTGGAGCATATATGGTCTTGTTGGTCCACTAGAAATAACCCGTGCCGTAACGGCACGACATGAGACATGATGTTTTTTTATCATAATGATTTTAATAATTACTACATCCTACCATAAGACTTAATTTGACTCATGAGATTTTGTAGCTATGAATATCTTAGATGTTTTTCATCCAAATAATTATAAATTCGGTTACACTTTCAACTGATTAAAATAATAGTTTTTGATAAATATCTAGGTAAATTGTCTTATTTTGGCCTTAAATAAAAAAAAAAAAATTGCGATCCCCAAAGATCGGTGGTTTTAACGAGACCATTATGGAATCTTCATCCGATGAGAAATAAATGTAATTACATCCTCCCAAAAATTATTCTTAGATCGCAAGGACGAACATCCTATGTTCATTATTCGTATGCTCTGGTGATTCCATTCCGATATTTTTGGTCTAATTAAAATAACAAAAAAGTGAGTTGTATACCTTAATCACGCAGTGCATGTCCTCAATTATGATGGCCCTTTTTGTAACGTTTCTTTGTTGTAGAAACATACCACCAGGAGGACACAAAATCTAAATCAACGGTGAACTGGGTGAGCTCAATAATTGTACCTTAGCAGAAAGATACCATATCAAGATTTTTACTCTTCGTGCTTACATTTAAGATTAAACACGATCAAGAACGCTACTTTCTGTGCTTACATTTCTAAGGCTAAACCGCTGCTCCAACCATTCATATCTCACCTTTCACGGCAAAGAGTCTCAATTTAAAGAGGAAGAAGAGTTTGATTAAACTATTCATGACATCAGTGAACGAATAAGATCTGATGTCCCCGTGAAAATTTAAGCCACCACGATTGTCAATCATGTTTATATGGACGAAAAAATAGTCATGATTTGGATCAAGAATGCTCAAATGTTCCTAAGACTGATAAATTTGTTATGGATGAAAACATGGTTCATTTTTCAGGGGAACATGAAGGAACTACTATTAAGATAATGAAAATTGTGGGAATTATTCTGTGTTTTTTTTTTTTTTTTTTTAAAAAGGACCTAAAGTTGTTTGTTCTTTTGGTTTTACACATTGCAACCTAAAATACTCTAATGTTACTTGTGTTTTGCAGGTTGATGAAGGCCGGCTTATTCGAACGCTAAAATTAAAATAAGTCCTATAATTTAAGAGTAAATTTTTGGTGCGTCATTTTGTGGACATGTTTTCATTTTTCGATTATTCCCTTTACAATGAATATAATGAAAATTATTCTTTGTATTTTTAAAAGAGGATCTAAAATTCTTTGTTGTTTGGGTTTACATATTGTAACCTCCAATATTCAGTGTTATTTATGTTGATAAAGGTTTGGCTAATCCGATTTTCTTAAAAATATGGTGCAAAAAAAAAAAAATTCTATAATAAAATATGAGTTCTACATGGTTTTAATATTTAATTGTCCACTTTATTTTTTGGTGGGATATTTTTTTTTTTAATTAGTGTGCAAATTAGCATATAGCCATGATGGAAGAAGGTTACAACTCTTACATTCGTTAGATGTAAATGGCTAGGATGAGCGACACATGGGATCATCCGTTTGTCTCTGAAAATGTTTTCCGTCCCATTTCGGTGGCTCAAAAACCTCTTCTGTTTGTATTATAGATTATATGGATCAAGCCTATCCAAGTTATGGAATCCACCTTGGCTAGTGTCACACCTTCAAACACCAGAAATTTGAAGCGAAAGTGTAACCATGAGGATTTGTCGGCGGCACGGTGGTTATTGGTTCTGTGAATAAAACTTCACCCACCCGCACTTCATCCTTATAAGTTTGCACCTATGCAAACATCCAACACTTCATTTGAGGGTTATCAATGCATATAGCCATGATGGAAGAAGGTTACAACTCTTCATTCGTTAGATGTAAATGGCTAGGATGAGACCCGACATGGTCGGATCATCTTTCACTTCTCTCAAAAACTGTTTGTATTATAGATTATATGGATCATCAATCCATGGCTAGTGTCACACCCCAGTGTAATGCATGAATCAATCATATAAGTTTGCACCTATGCAAATTCCAACACCAACAACAATCTTTACAGCCTTCTTTCACAAACAAGAACACATAATGCATTCAATCATTGCCATAATTTACCAACAACAATCATCCAACCAAGAACACTTAGAACATGACACAATCACTTCATTTTATTGCATCAAAGGGAAGAACTACAAAACTTTCCCACTCAGGGACTTACACAGACTTGTTCACCTAGAACCAAGCCTTGGCCTTATAAAAACTCTCATATTTTGTGTTTCTCACTCACGTATGCAAGCATGCCGAATTTTCCATGCCTTAGGACTATTCATACAGCAGATTTACTTGGCCAAACCGTGCGCAACCATTGCACACGCATGGGACAGACATCTATCTCATAAAAGCAGTTCTGTAACCGCCAATAACTATGCTAACTGGCCAGTTCTTCTCTAACTCGCGCCAATCATCCAACACCTGTTCTCTAGTAGTTAGAACTCTTCTCTCACGCTTATAAACTCCTTTATAACTATTATTCTTCATCACGCGTCATTGGAATGCTTGTGAAGCTCTCAACCAACTTGTAACCGTAACTTGATCCGTATTGCACCACTGTTGTGGTTTACTGAATTCTTCCTTATGCCAACGTTCAGCCCTCTTGGACCTGTATGCTTATCACTCTAAGATAATGCACGGACAATACTTAAGCTTTAATCATCGAGGCCGGCTCCTTAAGCTCACTCTAGTTACTCATGCGTCATATATTCTTCACTTCGCCAATTAGCTTGACAATAGCAATGCCACTCTTGCATTACTAACTTGTTTGCACTGTTCAAGCTTTGGCCATCCTTGAACTAATGCCATATACCAACTCTTGATCTATTATACCTTCTTGCATCATCCTTGAGTTTGGGCCAACTCAATTCCATGGATATGCATCAATGCCAACATCGCATATTGCATCTGTCACTTTGGCCTCGTCTTTCCTTTCCCTTAATGAAGCCTCATTGTGTCAGCCAATAAGCTTTATTCCTTAGCCAAATGTATTTACAGTGTAGCACCACTCTTGCGCTTATCTTAGTGCTTGACAGTCTATACAGTATACCGCTATTATGGTTTGTGTTGCGCTATTATGGCTTTGTATTGCGCCATTACGGCGGAGTACTGACTTGGCCTGCAATACTGTGACCTGCAATCATTATGCGATACTTGCAGCCATGTCATAGACCTCCACCATCTAATCCATTCAACGAGGGACAGTATGAACACCATACTTGTCTTAACTTTGCTTCATTTGCTTTTAGAACCTTTTATGAAAATCGACAGTACTCTTTTGGCTAAACCATAAGACAATGGTCCTCATTCGATTGCATCCGCATCACTTAGCTTTACTGCTTTTCCATTGATCTCATATATTTGAGCCACTTCTCGGCGTCGTGCACTACGCTTACGCTGCTACACAAATCATGCATCAATACCCAAATGCAAATCGGAAATTCTTCTTTGCCAACTCCCTTTAGCTTGAATTTCTCCTTGAATCATTTACGCGTAAGTGTACGCACATAATGATTCTTCTTAATCTGATCACCACGATCATTGCCATAGTCTTTCGCCTCCCGACTTTGCCTTTTGCATCTGACTCAACATGACAAGGACTTATAAACGTCTTGGCTTCATTTTCAATCAGTTTTTCCGGCACATGCCTTGAACTGTTGTTCTCCTACTCTTGTTAAGCATGTCACGAAGTGCATATGGGTTCTCTTCACATAAGATACCCGAATTCAATCACTTCATGCCTCGCCAAACTCTGATTATGCAAGCATCATTCAAGAACTCGTTTCTCTGAATGTGGCCACCAAGTATAAACTCTTCATACTTATGCCATGTTGCATACTCGAATTGAAATGACAACTTTGCTCTGCTTAACCAAAACTACTGAGTTGCACAGCCCATCTACGCAACTGTGACTAACTATCTTTTGGACATAACATAGCTAACCCGTTAAATGTCCATGCGCCATGCCTTTAAAGCCAATATGTCTCCAAATACTTCTTTGAACTGCATTGATTGTTGCTTGGAAATTGTGTGTCTTTCGCCACGGCCATGAATTCCACCCTACTCATGCTTGCTGATGAAATGATTTCTAACTTGTTGTATTGCTTGCACTGTCGCCGCCCATCTTCTGTCGTACCATTTTGCAATCCCCAAACAACAACATCACTTATACATCAACTAAGACCCTTGTCATATGCTTTTCTTATTAACTTTAGGCTTGTCTTGCTATTGCATACGTTAGGCTAAGTATGCTACTTGCAGCATCTCCCCGTGAACTAGCTTTACATCGTAAATAAAGAGGCAAGACTTTATAAACGAAAACACCTTCATTCATTACTACTCTTACATAACAAGACCATGTACCATTACATGATTGATCCACTGATCACTTTTGGAAAGCTAAAACTTTATTAAGAAAGAAACTTGCTTACACCAAAGAAAAGTATATACAAACTTGAAGACTCAAATAAAAGTTTATACAACCAAGCTCTACACATAGATTTTGCAACAACCAACAACTTAAGCTTACATAAAACAAGGCCAAAAACACTCTTGTTTTGGCATCAAAGTGTCGCCAATGGAGACAACAACACTTACTCTTGTTCTTAGCTTAGTTTCTTTTATAGAAGTTAGCGACCACTTCGCTTCGAGGCCTCTTCCTCGAACTTTCACTTCGGCCTTCACGAGTCTTACTGGAATGATTCCCATAATCATCCCCAACTGATGTCTTAAGTTGCGCCTTGAGTGGAAAGCTTCTAGAGAAGTGTAAATCTTTGCAAATGAAACATCCCCTATACTTTCTGGATGAAGGGAATAGTTCATCTTCCTTTGGCTCATGCTTACGCTTACTGCCTACAGATTTTTTCTTCCTTTTGGTCTCACCTTCACAGCGTTGCACATCTTCAGTTTTTGTGCAACTGGTAAGCCCTATTACCACTTGAATATCCATCTGGATATACTCTAGATTTTGCGCTTCTTGAGTTCAGCAATCACACTCGAACCATGCCAGCCAGAAATTGGAACATCTGATCTTCTTCACTCATGCCACGTACTTATTGTACCAATGCAAGGAAGTTTTCAGCATAGGCCTGTGGTGTACCCGTCATTTTTAGCCTACGCAAACTCTCTCTTACATACCAAGCACCATTGCTTGGCCAGAACTGATATCTCAATCTATCTTTCATGTCATTCCATGACATAGGGTTGGCATAAGGCTAAGCCTTATGGGCTGGATATCTAGATGCTAGATTGGCCATCCACGTCAGCCTGGGAAACCTCCTAAGTCTTATGGGATGGCGAATCTATCCAAATGAACAAACGTTGAATAATACTGTGTCAAACGCCGAACCGAACAACGTCATTTGACTTGGTCAGTGTTCGAACTAAGTAGACAACACTAATTAAGCGATCGGCGTTTGTAAGAATACTTGGAATAGACTTATATTTTCTTTCTTTTTATTTCAAAGAGATAAGATAGGTATTATTGGAAAGTAGTAATAAATACACGCAATAGGACACGAAACTGCAACAAGAAAGGAAATCATGATTCCTTTGTTACTTTGTTCTCTCTTTTTGGGGGGATAAAGAGAGATTAATGGCCTGGCCGTATTAACTTTTTTAGTACCTAAACTTGGGTTTTGCAGAGTTTATTTTGACCAGCAGTAGTGAGCAAAAAATTATTGCTAGCCTAGTATTGTTATCGATGGATATTGAAGTGACACTGCCTTTCCAGAAAAGTAATAAAGAATAAAAACTCAAACGTTGAATGGAACAGCGCCCAGAAAAACGCTAAATTGTTTGATGCCCTAGAATATTCGCAAAACGCTGAACTGTTCAGCGTTTGGACCACTTTTTGGACGTTGAATCATTCAGCGTTTCAATCTCGCTGCTAGTTGAACTGCGAGCACTTGCTAGGAGAGAGAAGTAGACAAAAGCAGTGTTAACTTTTTTACCACACTTTTTTCTTGATTTGCAACACTTATTGGCCAATCTAGCAATTGAATCTAGCCCATAAGAATTAGCCTAACCAGCAGCTTCATATTCTTGTAGCATAGTTCTCCACCAAACCTTGGCATCACCACCAAGGTAATTGCCTGCGAGATTTAGTTTTTGTTCTTCCCAAGTTCCATTCGCCTCAAAGTATGCCTCAACGTCATACAAGAAATTCTCAATTTCTCTAGCATTTTTGGAACCTGCGTAAACTCTTGGCTCGGAGACTTGATTTGAGCTATCTCCATGCACATTCGCCCCTATAAACATGCCGTTACTGATTAACCGCAAATTCCTGCCACTTCCTCTGACATTTGCTTCGCATGGCTTGTTAGTATGGTCTTTATGTTACTGAATTGCACCTTCAATTCAGTCACTTCAGCATTGCTTTCGCAATTCAAAAGGGTTACATCAGACACCTTGTCTTCTACAACACTTACCCTTCCATCGAATTCTTTGAACCAATCTGACGTTCTTCCTTCAAGTAAATCTAGCATGCCCTTATCTTCAGAAACAAGAGGATTTTCAAGGCTATCACAGCCCATGTCTATGGTCAAATCACCAAGATCATCATATTCCTCAAGCTGATCAAATGTACCCGGTAGTTCTTCGTCGATCATCATGCCATTAGAACTCATTTCTAATGCAAAAACTCTGAATATAATGCGCCACTTACTTGCTCACAGTAAAATAGATTTAGATAGAAAGAAGCACCAGCGTATTATCCAACAAATACACTCGAACTGTGTACCAAACACAACTCTGATACCTGAATTGTCACACCTTCAAACACCCCAGAAATTTTTTTGCGAAAGTGTAACCCGACAGCACAGTGGTTCTGAGAGTAAAACTTCACCCACCTGCTATTCAGCCTTATAAGTTTGCACCTATGCAAACATCCAAAACTTCAGGCCAACAGAGGAAGTCTTTACAGCCTTCTTTCACTTCTATAAACTCATCAAATACAACCCATAATGCATTAAATCATTGCCATACTTTACCAACAACAATCAGCCAACCAAGAACACTTAGAACATGACACAATCACTTCATTTTATTGCATCAAAGGGAAGAAATACAAAACTTTCCCACTAAAGGACTTACACAGACTTGTTCACCTTGAACCAAGCCTTAGCCTTACAAAAACACTCTTATTTTGAGTTTCTCACTCATGTATGCAAGCCTGCCGAATTTTCCATGCCTTAGGACTATTTATACATCAGCTTTACTTGGACAAATCGTGTACAACCGTCGCACACGCATGGGACAACCATCTGTCCCATAAAGAAGTTCTGTAACCGCCAATAACTGTGTTAACTGGCCAGTTCTTCTCTAACTCGCGCCAATCATCCAACACATGTTCTCTAGCATTTATAACTCTTCTCCCATGCTTATAAACTCCTTTATAACCGTTCTTCATCATGCGTCATTGGCATGCTTGTGAACCTCTCAACCAACTTGTAACCGTCACTTGAGCCGTATTGCACCAATGTTGTGCTTTACTGAATTCTGCCTTGCGCCAACGTTCAGCCTTCTTGGCCCTGCATGCTTATCACTCTAACCTAATACACGGACAATACTTAAGTTTCAATCATCGAGGCCAGCTCCTTAAGCTCACTCTAGTTACTCATGCATGCTTCACTTCGCCAATTAGCTTGACAATAGTAATGCCACTCTTTCATTACTAACTTGTTTGCACTGTTCAAGCTTTGGCCAGCCTTGAACTAATGCCATAGACCAACTGTTGATCTGTTATACCTTCTTGCATCATCCTTGAGTTTGGGTCAACTCAATTCCATGGATATGCATAAATGCCAACATCGCATATTGTATCTGTCACTTTGGCCTCGTCTTGACTTTCCCTTAATGAAGCCTCATTGTGTCGACCAATAAGCTTCATTCCTTAGCCAAATGTATTTACAGTGTAGCGCCACTCTTGCGCTTCACTGGCCCTGCAGGGTGCCACTATCTTAGTGCTTGATAGTCTATACAGTATATCGCTATTATGGCTTGCGTTGCGCTATTATAGCTTGCGTTGCGCTATTATGGCTTTGCATTGTGCCATTACGGTGGAGTACTGACTTGGCATGCAACACTGTGACGCGTAATTATTATGCGACACTTGCAGCCATGTCTTAGCTAGCCACTGCGAAGCGCGACAACAACAAGTTTTATAGTTTAGTATTTAGTTATTTAATTTATTAAGAGTTTTTATTATGAAAAATAGATATTTTATCCTGGCGAGATTAGGGTATACACAATTTTAAAGGGACTCTTTTTATGGGTTTTAGGGGAGTCCTAATGGGTAAGTTATAAAACTACCCTCACCCTTTAAAAACCTATTGCCCTAAATCAGTTTTAATCTTTTTATTTTATTTTCTTCTTCTCTTCTTCTTCTTCTTCTCCTCCACAACCATACCGGCTCCATCACCCCCACCACCATCAAAACTCGTCGATTAATTCATTGATATCGTCGATTTGAAAACTTCGATTAATCTTCATCAATGGATCCACCACGGCGTAAGGGAACTCGTATGAAAGACGCCAATCGAAGACCCAATCAATACAACCCTGGAATTGCAAAACTAGTTCAACATAAAGTGAAGAAAAAAACGGTTGCTGAAGAAGAAATTGAACCCGCTCAAAACGAAGAAATAGTACGATTAAGAAAGTAAGGGCCTACTTAAACTCCCTCAAGTACTTCAATTTCATGTTTGCATGTCAAATTAGGTCAGAAAAATCGATTCTTTGATTTTCAGTTATTTCTGCCGGCAAGGTTTTTAGTTATCGACCCTGCCGGGTTTTCATAGTTAGGGTTTGGCCGGCAAGATATTAAGTTGAAGATCTTGCCGGCTGTTAAATACCTGTAACTTTTACTTGCAGGGCCGGCAGGTTATTCAACCTCAGACCTTGCCGGCGATAGTTTTGTTTTTTGGTAGGGATGGTTATAAAAATTTTCCTTGCATTTTGTATTTCAAGATTTGTGTCTCCCGATGCTTTGAATTTTAAAACCGGTATGGTATTTGGAAAAACCGTCTAGGATATTTGTTAGCCTAGGCAATGTATGGGTAAAGGAACTTGCCGACTGATTTTCCGAAAAATCCGATTAAATCTACGCGTTCATATTTGTTACACGCCGGCAGGTTATGTGAATCACACCATGCCGGTTTATGTTTAACCGGCATGTATTTAGATATCTAATATTCCGACCATTTATCCGCAGGATTTGATATATATGTCGAACCTGCCGACCTTTAATTTTTTTTTTCTTAATCGTTCTTGTTCAGGTTGCAAAAAGCAAAGAAGAAAGCTATGAAAGCTCTTAGTCCTCCTTCAAGACCTCCTCGTGTTGGTGATAAACTCTTGACTTTAACACATCGAGGGGCATATGTTGTACCGGGAACGCTCAAGATACGTGTACCGAATGATGATTATGAACCACCATCGGAACCCAGTGATTCAGACGAGACTCCAGATGAAGACCAATCAATTCCATCTGGTAGAAGAGGTGATGATGATGATGTTGATGAAAGAACTCCGGCTGTTGGAGGAGGGAACAATGATGATGATGATGGTAATCAAGACATTCCTAATGTTGGAGGAGGTAATGATGATGATGATGATGGTAATGGAGATAAAGGTAAGGGTAGAGAAGATGAAATTATTGAAGAGGCAGTGGAAGAAGAAGAAGAAGAAGAAGGAGAAGGAGATGGAGAACAAACTCAAGATAATGTTCAACAAGTGGAAGCTTCAACTTAAACAGAAACCGGAAAGAAGAAGAGGGTGATCACTAAAGCAACTGATTCCCACATGCCTCCCTCTCACTTGATGGTTGCACTGAAAAAAGATGAGAACCCAAGGGGAGCCCCAAAAGATGGTGGCAATGTTCTTTTTGGATACAAGGACTCATGGGCATGTACGATCCATAATACTATCATAAGTAATATCAATCCGTCTTTGTTTTTTATTTAAGTATGTAACTATCTTAAATTTGCGTCAAGTGTTTGTATTTCTTTTCAAATTTTTTTTTGGTATTTTGGATCACAAGAATGTCGTCCATCTCATGAGGCGCCAAGCTTCATGTTCAGTGACTAAGACTTGGGATCTTGAGGATAAATGTGAGGAGGTGAAAGTGATTGTCAAGAACTCCGGGTTGTGGCCTGCGGTGGAGAGTTCGAATATTGAGCATGATAGAGTTACCGTATCTGCATTCTGTGAGAGGTTCTACGGAGAGACTGATACAATGTTATTCCCATTCGGCGAGATGGCCATAACTCCCGATGATGCTCATCAAATTCTAGGCCTCGAGGTTGAGGGAAAGCAGTCAGTGAGGGCTTCGATAATAAATTTTCTTTCGCGGATATTTACAAATCCTGCCAGAAATTATTTGGTTGGAATCAGGTTGCGACGGAGTCTATGCTTGTGATGAAGGATGGTCGTCTAACCAAGAAGTTTAATCTGAGAAGTTGAGGGACACATTATGTGACACCAAGAAAATCTTTGATGAGGAAGGAAGGGTGAACCCGGTGCGAATCAATGCTACTGCGTCAGGTTATTTATTATACGTCCGGGAAGATGTATCTTCCCTGGTTAGGAAGCTTGGTCGACGTGATTATTTGCAAATATTGGATCCCTTAGATAAGATGTGTGAGTATTCTTGGGGTATCTACGGTGGTCGCCTTCTTGAACAATGAGTTTACAAAGGCTTCAAGGGCACTCACTTTGCAAGTTAACTAAACATATGTCTCTTCCAGGTAATTCTATTGTCTAAATCATTTATATTTGCCAAATTCTCGTAAGAT
Organism: Papaver armeniacum; assembly: GCA_023531295.1. Taxonomy (NCBI): domain Eukaryota; kingdom Viridiplantae; phylum Streptophyta; class Magnoliopsida; order Ranunculales; family Papaveraceae; genus Papaver; species Papaver armeniacum. The sequence goes on from JAJJWW010002583.1 coordinate 253,508, forward strand.
AAGATTCTTACTAAACTTTTTTTTTTTTTGCATAGGTTTGGATATATGAGCACTTCCCTTCTTTGGTGAAAGCCAACTCCTACGTCAAAGTGGATGCGAATGTTGATGTTGATAAGCCAATAGCGCAAAGGTACAGTTTTAAGGGTGCTCAGGATAAGGAAATGCCGCAAAATCTTATCAAAATGCGAATGGCCATCGACAAATTGACTGCGGAGGAGGTGATATTTGATCTGTATCGGGATGCTAGAAATCAAGGTTTAATCCAAAGGAGAGATGAAGTTGCATTATACTATGGGCCCTTGTTGTTGTGCACCGAAGGATATTCAATGTGCGATCCACATCGGGTAATGCGACAATTGAGTTACGTGCAAGAAGAACCTCATTTCGATGAAGATAAGCCGTTCTTTATTGGGAACCGGGATGACTGCACCACCTCCCAAAAAACTATTAACGTCTCTTACGATCCAGCGCCAACTCAAGAACATTGGCACGATAGACAGGGCCGTAACATCGACGTGAGTCTTTTGGACGAGGTGACCACAGGTCATGAAGCTAGTGAGAGATACATGTCGTGGTACTTGGATTGGGCTCGTCCTTCTGTGATTAGGGAGATGACTCGTCAAGAATTGGCTCGTAAGAGGAAGATGGCATCTAAAGACCCAAAGAACAAGTCTTAAGTTCTTTGTAAGTATTTTAGAGTTGTTCTTATTATTTTAAGATCACATTATCGAATCATTCTATTAATTGTTTGTTGTTTAATTGAAAATAGAAGGAGCATTTGAAGACCTTTGCGAAGGTGTTGTGCTGCGCGAGATAAAGAGGAGAGCCTTTGTCGATTGAAGAGCAAGGCAAGCACATTGATTTTGTTAACAATGTTGACAATGAGGATGCCCATGAAATGTTCAAGCAAGCTAAGGCTTAAGTAAAGCGGGAAGAAAAAGCCAGGAGGGAAGCACAGGCCAAGATGAATGCTGACAAAAGAAGGCTCGTAGTGGTCGTGGTGGTGAAGGTAGTAGTAGTGGTGGTGTTCCTAAACGGGGCCGTGGTCGTGGTGGTGAATGAATGCATTTCTAGTTCATTTCTTTATGTTATGTTGGACAAATATTAAGGTTAATGGTTGGAAAAATGTTTTTTTAAGGATTATGGGATATGTTTTCGTATTTTGGACAACAAGTGTTGGATTTCTAGTTGTTGAATGAATGGTTTGTTTAGCTACTTAAAGTTTCAATACTTATCCCAAAGATATATTTTTAATTCACCATGCCAACCATACAGTAGGCAAGGTTTTGAAGTGTCGATCGCCGGCCCCGATGAGCAGAAAATGCTTGCATACCAGGGTCGGCAAGGTAATCAGATCAATACAAGCCGGCTGTGATACAACCGGCAGTGTATTATGTTATAGAACATGCCGGCCATGTGTTTCAGAAAATGCCTTCTCCTGATGCCTAAAATCATCATAAGGCCGGCATGGTCATAAATTTGGTTCCTTGCCGACCTCATAATAGCCGGCAAGATAGTGAACAAATATCGTTCCGACGGTTTAATAGAAATTGCATGAGCTCCTGATGCCTAAAAGTTATAAGATCGGCATGGTAAGAAAATTTATACTCTGCCGACCATATCATAGCCGGCATGAAAATGTCGAAATACCTTGCCGGTGGATACACAGAAGAAAATGTTTTCCTGATGCCTAAAACTCATAAGGTCGGCATGGTAAGAAACTTCCCACCCTGTCGGCCATACGTAGTCGGCATATTGGGGATAACAAATCTCGCCGGCGAATTCAAAATTCAAATTTTTGGCAAGTACAATTTCATTGATTGACTTGTACTTGTGCACTATAACGCCAAATTTGGACACCATCCTATAAATACACTACTTCTCTCTACAAAACAATATACAAATAGTTCCATATACTCTCCAAAGCTCATATCATCATACACTCCATCTAACTCACCCAACAGCTCTCTACAAACAACAATGGCATCATTTGATTCAAATGAAGATTTGGCAATCACCAAAGCATGGTACGCGGAAAATCGACTTAGGCGGCAATCCTCCGAAAGGGAGGATTCCACAACCTTTTGGGCTAGGGTACACAACAAATTTTGCGGCGAGTTTGGGAATCCTAATGCAAGAAGTATTCAACAAGTCCATGCTAGGCACCTAGTAATCGAAAATGCGATACTTGCTTTTTTAGCGCTCCAACCTCGGATTTTTAACACTCGCCCCTTCACCTTGTCCATTGCACAATTTGTAAGTAATTTTGTGGTTATTTTTTACGCAACTCGTGTTGTTTTATCTTCCAATGAAACACCACTACCAAATGTAAGTTTGTTTTTGTGTTTTTGTAGCATAAAGTCGTGAAAGCGCGCTACTTGGAGGAAAAGGGGGAAGCATTCGCGTTCGATGCAAGCTATCACTTCTTGGCACAAAGAATCCCGGACTATAACTCGTCCACTAGGGTCTATAACTCGTCCACTAGGGTCACCTAGGAGTTCAAAGGCTTGATGCACATGCTAAGTGCATTCGTTTTTATGTTTCAATCAGTGTAGTAACCAAAATTGCATGAATGAAGTGAATTACATCTTCCCATATTCTGTTTTCTGTTTGGTATAAGTACAGGTCGGCATGGTTATAAATCCTTAACATGCCGGCTACAGGAAAGCCGGTAGTGTAACAAATTATGTGCATGCCGACTATATTATAGCCGGCATGTTAGTGAATATTTACATGCCGACCGTTAGATTGCTGGCCAAAGGTAGTCGGCTTATTATTCATCAAAAACCTTCCGGCCAAAACATGGTCGGCGTTTTCTTCATCCAAAGACCATGCCGACTGAAAGTGGTCGGCATTTTATTCAAACGTATACCATGCCGGCTAGATATAGCCGGCACCTTCTTCAAACGTCGACCTTGCCGACTTATAACATTTTCGAAAACCCATTGTTTTGATCGAAATCTTAAGACGGATTAAAGGTTTAACCTACTGAATTTTCATTTTCAAAAGTTTTAATCTAAACTCAATTAATTAAGATAATCAGATTTTTTAGTGTTAATTAAACAAGTGCATATTAGCCATTTAGAAAATACAAGGTTAAGGGGTGGCTTGGCATTACTTCATAATGACCAGATTTTGTCTTATTGGGTATACCCCAATCTCGCCAGGTTTTATTAGAATTAAGATTTATATTAAAAGTAATCTTTTTAGGGCAAGTAATGTGGCCTATAAATATGCATTTTCCATTAATAATTAATCAGAAAAATATTAAGTAAATTGTTAGTGTTTGGTTTATTGGTTCTTCGAATTATGACCTTTTGAGCTTGTTCCTGCTGGTCGTGAATAAGAAACAAATCGTTTCTTATCAGATACTTTCATTCCATTTCAGGGTGATACTTTCGCTCCGTTTCAGAAAATATTTCCTGAAACAGAGCGAAAGTATCACTTTTTCTAAAACGGAACAAAAATAGTCGTAGACAAACCCCTTCTTCAGATTCTTCTTCGGTCGGCCCTCCCACCGTGACAACGGGTGTACTAGTAATATATAGTTCGTAACATGCTCAAAAAGATAAAAACGAAGTCGTAACTTTTTATCAGAATAGTAGAAAGTCGACAGCATTTTATTATGATTTTCCCTATTTACCACCCCTATTTTTCCTATTTCCCACCCACATTTAAAAATCAAAGGTAATATAACTGTTTTTAATGTGGGCAAACAACACCCACTATCATTATACTCCCTACTCATCAGCCACCGTCATATCCCTTTTAGATCTCAACCCTAACCAAATTGCCGCCGCCCCAACCATCGGTTTGTTTACTACCACCATGGCACTATCATCATATTCACACAGTTACCAGCATCATTTGCATGGGCATGAAAAAGCGTTCTTTAATAAAAAGGAAATGACGTTGTTTAGGTATATTAATTAGTTGTTGGATTTAATCGAATCATTAAGTTTTTACTAATGAAATCAAAATCTCAGTTATGTTGAATTCTTAATTAAGAACGGAAGAGAAAGTAATAGGCATAAAGGTGGATTTATTGGTTCAAAAACATATGGAAATTCAATTGACAATCCATCTAAACGACATGGTTTACTCGATTGTAAACCATTATATGGTGGATTTTTTGGGAACATGATGATAAGTGATCAGTGTGATTGATTGTTCGTTTTATGCTGTAACGATTCAAAAGTAGGTTTGGAAAATTAAACTTAAAAGTCATTCGCCCATAATTTGATTCCATTTTCGATCTCGCTTCCATTAACACCCGTATAGAGGCTAAAACGGTGATGGTGTTTTGGTTCTTGCAGAGGAGTGAGTTTTGTTTATCCGTATTAGGCATAGTCGCATTATTTTTGGTTTTTACACTATGCGTGGGAAATAGGGAAAGTATGAGTGGTAAATAAGGAAAACCTTTTATTATTGATTATATAAGGAAAAAAAAAAAGGAAAAAAACAAGGTCAAAATCGGGGAAAAATTTGATCGCGCTATTGATCTATTTAGGGTTCGATTCAAAGAGATATGAGAGGGGGTGTAAATGATTATACTAGTATGGATACAATAACTGCTGCTGCTACTGCTACTGCTATTGTTACTGCTGAAGCTCGTGTTCAACAATCCACTTCTGTTCAGGTGATTTATTGTTGTTTTTATCCATTTTTGTTGTCTTAATTTGTCTGAGTTTTGCTTGATTTGGGTTTGTCAGAATCAAGATCTGATTGGGGTTTTGTGTATGGATTTAGCTTGAAATTGGGAAATAGTTAAAGGGAAAAAAAGATGATTTTTTTGTTTGTTTGCTGTGTTTTTTGTAAGGAAATTTGAGATCTAATTTGAGTGAATTTTGGAAATTTGTGTGATTTGGGAATCTGGGTTGTTTTTAGTTTTTACAAATTTAGGATTTTTATTTTATTTTTTGAAAGTTGACTTTATAAAGATCTACAAATAGTTCTAGGTTGAATAATTCCTGGCGGTGATAAGATTTTAATGATTTCTATGAGCACTTTCAAATTTCTGTAGTAGTAGTTATTATATGAATGAATGAAATCTGATGAGCACTAAATGATGATGGATGGACCACTTTCAAAAAAAAAAAAATTGTAGAGATTTTGTTTTCTTAAAGTGAACTGTGAAAACCTTTTAAAGAGAAAAGAATCGAAAAGTTGATTTGTTTTTTGTTTTGAGAAAGATAAAGTGGTAAGTTTGATTGTAGTCAATTTGGACTAAATTTTCGATTCTGTTGGAATTTGGATCAGTAGTTTTTGAATGCTCTAATTTGGAAATGGATTCTTCAGGATAGTGAAGTTACATATTATGAATTCTATTTAGTGGAGAGCTGTGCGCATTATGATGATGAAACAGTAGGTGTCCCCAATTTGTTTGTTGCTTACGTTTGGAATGTGGTAGTTGAATGCTGTGATATGCAAAGAACAGTCTTTTGGATGTATTTTAGCTAGCAGTTTTGCCATTTTTAGATGTGTTTCGCTTGTGATGGATGTATTGATGCTATATAGCTAACAACTTCATTCTTGAGGAGTGCGACTGTGAATGTCAGTTATGCCATGCATTTTCTTTCTAACCCGGAATATTATACAGTTTCTGGGGTTCAGTTGAATGAGTCAAGAGCTAAACCTTTGTTTGTTTAAAACGACTTTAGAGGACTAGTATGTCAGTCTTCATTGACATTGAGTGGAAGCTTCTTTTTTGTTATGGATAGAATGCTACATGTCATTTTAGACTTTTCTTACATTTAAGAGATGAATTGGCACTTTGAGGACTCTTAAGGGGTCTGCTAAATATGACTATGAACTCGTCATTTTATTTAATTAGAAAAAGAAGAAAATAAAAATAACTTCAGTTTCAGTATATGTTTGAGGAACTTTTCTTGTTTTCTAGCTGCTCGCTTTCGTAACTGGGAACTGATCAAAATGTCTTTCTTTCTTTTCCTCCAGCGTTAAATTTTTTTTTCTCTGTTGATATGCTATTTTGCGTTAGGACATCCCATTCCAAACAAAACAAGAAGATTCAGATTTAGAAATAAACCCTCTCAATGTCTTTCAACAAGATGATGATGATGATGAAGACGAAGCTCAAGATCTATTAGCTACTGAAGAACAAAACCTAGGAGGAGGAAAGCAGTATTATCTTCAGTCGATTAAAACCTCAGTAGTGATAAGACAACTTCCTTGTCAGGGTCTCTCTTTTCAGCTTTGGCCAGCAGCAACTACTCTTGTCAATCTCCTTGATCACCACCACCAATCCAGTAATAATATCAAAACCCCACTTTCTGAGTTTCGTCTTTGTCGGCGTATTCTTGAGCTTGGCTCAGGTACTGGTCTTGCTGGCATTGCGGCAGCAGCTATTCTAAGCTCTTCCTGCGTTATAACTGACCTCCCTCATGTCCTTCCCAACCTCCAATTCAATGCCGATGCCAATTCGACTATGCTCGTTTCCCGCGGTGCTTCTGTTAATGTTGCTGCTCTGAGGTGGGGAAACAAGGATGATATGGAATTAGTGGGGCGCGAATTCGATATCATATTGGGTTCGGATGTAGTTTACTATGATTACCTCTACGAACCTCTTTTGCAAACTCTACGCTTCTTCTTAGAAGGAGAAGAAAAAGACAGTAGTAGTGAAGCTGCTCCTGTATTCCTGATGGCTCATCTCAAGAGGTGGAAGAAGGAATCTGTATTCTTTAGAAAAGCAAGGAAAATGTTCAATGTTGAGGTAATTCACACCGATACTCCTAACCCAGGATGTCGAATTGGTGTTCTTGTTTATTGTTTCTCAGGGAAGAAACAGCAGAAGCATAGCAACCCCCAACCAGGGGAATGAATTTTATGTTTATGAATCTAGAAGAGAGTTTTAAAGTTATTTAGCTTCAATGATGCCCGAAACATCTTGTATTGAAAAAAAAAAAAAAATTGTCGAAGTGCAGCTGATACAGCCGTTGGATTTCATTGTGAACGGTCTGCTATTGGGTTCTATTATTTGGGTATCTTCTATCGCTCGCTGGTAATTATTAACGCCAAGTTTATGTGAGTCTTGCATTAAGTCTTTTTTTGCATCAGCACTTATCAGTTATCACCACTCGCCATCATTATTTATTCACTTAGCATATTTTGAGAAAATTTTTGATGGGGGCGAAATCCGAAGGGGCGATGGGGGACAAGTGATATGTTGACATGTGTCTTTGAAATGAATTGATTCTCATGAATTTTTTTTCCAAAAATATAAAATCAGTGTATTTTTGGATAGAAAATTTGTTTTCTAAATTGCTATTGGATCCGAGTAATAGCAAAAATATAAAATCAGTGTATTTTTGGATAGAAAATTTTTCCACATCATCATCACTTAGTAAACCCTAGCTAGCCAGCATAATATTTGCATCTTGTACGTGTTGCATCCGAGTAAATCTCGGATATTATCCTCCATCCATCCCTCAGCGAAGGTTAGCAGAGCGTAATAGTTTTTATCTCCTACTACGTGTCTTCCCCTGTTATTAAAAAATACGTGTCTTGCATTCTTTTACTGTCCCATTAGTTTAGTCAGCTATCATTACCCCTGAAGCCCGACTGTCAACCCATTACCTGTGAAGCCCAAATGTTAAGCCAACAGTAAACCGAAAAATTCCATCTTATATCCCTGTATCTATTGTATTGCAAGTATGTCCTGGTACAGTAAATACCGAAACAAAAATCCGTCTCCAGTCCTTCCAATTTTTGATAGTACAAAAGCAGTGGAATGGTTATCTAAAGTTGAATCATATTTTGAGTCCACTGATATCCCACCATATAGGAAAACTGCAATAGCCTTTACACATCTTGAAGGAAATGCATTAAAATGGTACAAATGGGACTCTTTATATGGGATCTTGGTACAATTTCTTATGTGGCGTATTGTCTAAATTTGGAGAGATGACTTGCGAGAAGTACGAAGAGGCTAAAGTAGCTAAACATGAGCAAATTGCATCAGTTCATGATTTCAACTCTATATCATCACACATATTTGTGGAGGTTGCTGAAGATGTTTGTCCCGTCGATGCCACCGAAGTTACATGCAACGAGTCGAAAACAAAAGAAAAGTTTGTTGTAGCTGAGTCCAGATCGAACCTTGGGGGCAAGGTCCTATCTAAGGAGGGTGAAATGATAAGATCATATTTGGAGTTGATATCGGTGTATACAGTGGCTTTGAGGACAAAGTTTCATTTAAGAAGGGTGGAATGATAAGACCACGTCTTATCGGTCATGTCAACGTTGTTGACCCGATACGGCACTGGAGCATATGTGGTCTTGTTAGTCCACTAGAAATAACCCATGCCGTAACGGCACGACATGAGACATGATATTTTTTGATCATGATTTTAATAATTACTACATCATATCATAAGACTTAATTTGACTCATGAGATTCTGTAGCTATGAATATCTTAGATGTTTTTCATCCAAATAATTATAAATTCGGTTACACTTGCAACTGATTAAAATAATAGTTTTCGATAAAATTCTAGGTAATTGTCTTATTTTGGCCTTAACTAAAAAAAAAAATTTACGATCCCCAAAGATTGGTTTTAACGAGACCATTATGGTATCTTCATCCGATGAGCAATAAATGTAATTACATCCTCCCAAAAATTATTCTTAGATCGCAAGGACGAACGTCTTGTGTTCATTATCTATATGCTCTGGTGATTCCATTCCGATATTTTGGTCTAATTAAAATAAGAAAAAAGTGAGTTGTATACCTTAATCACGCAATGCATGTCCTCAATTTTCTCCTCAATTATGATGGACCTTTTTGTAACGTTTCTTTGGTGTAGAAACAGACCACCAGGAGGACACAAAATCTAAATCAACGGTAAACTGGGTGAGCTCGATAATTGTACCTTAGCAAAAAGATACCAGATCAAGATTTTTACTCTTCGTGCTTACATTTAAGATTAACACGGTCAAGAACGCTACTTTCTGTGCTTACATTTGTAAGGCTAAACCGCTGCTCCAGCCATTCATCTCTCACCTTTCACGACAAAGAGTCTCAATTTAAAGAGGAAGAAGAGTTTGATTAAACTATTCATGACATCAGTGAACGAATAAGATCTGATGTCCCCGTGAAAATTTAAGCCACCACGATTGTCAATCATGTTTATATGGACGAAAAAATAGTCATGATTTGGATCAAGAAGGCTCAAATGTTCCTAAGACTGATAAATTTGTTATGGATGAAAACATGGTTCATTTTTCAGGGGAACATGAAGAAAATACTATTAAGATAATGAAAATTGTGGGAATTATTTTGTGTTTTTAAAAAAAAAGGACCTAAAGTTGTTCGTTCTTTTGGTTTTACACATTGCAACCTCAAATGCTCTAATGTTACTTGTGTTTTGCAGGTTGATGAAGGCTGGCTTATTCGAACACTAAAGTTAAAATAAGTCATATAATTTAAGAGTAAATTTTCGGTGCGTCATTTTATGGACATGTTTTCATTTTTCGATTATTCCCTTTACAATGAATATAATGAAAATTATTATTTGTATTTTTAAAAAGAGGATCTATAATTCTTTGTTGTTTGGGTTTACACATTGTAACCTCCAATATTCAGTGTTATTTGTGTTGATGAAGGTTTGGCTAATCCGATTTTCTTAAATATATGGTGCAAAGAATTTTTCTATAATAAAATATGAGTTCTACATGGTTTTAATATTTAATTGTCCACTTTATTTTTTTGGTGGGACATTTTTTTTAATTAGTGTGCTAATTATGAGGATTATCAATGCATATAGCCATGATGGAAGAAGGTTACAACTCTTACATTCGTTAGATGTAAATGGCTAGGATGAGACTGAGATGGTCGGATCATCCGTCTGTCTCTGAAAATGTTTTCCGTCCGTCGGTGGCTCAAAAACCCCTTCTTTTTGTATTATACAAGCCTATCCAAGTTATGGAAGCCACCTTGGCTAGTGTACACCTTCAAACACCCCAGAAACTTTCTGCGATAGTGTAACCTGGCAGCACAGTGGTTCTGTGAATAAAACTTCACCCACCTGCACTTCAGCCTTATAAGTTTGCACCTATGCAAACAGCCAACACTTCAGGTCAACGGCGGAAGTCTTTACAGCCTTCTTTCACTTCTCTAAACTCAAATGCATTCAATCATTTCCATACTTTACCAACAACAATCAGCCAACTAAGAACACTTAGAACATTACACAATTACTTCATTTTATTGCATCAAAGGGAAGAAATACAAAACTTTCTCACTCAGGGACTTACACAGACTTGTTCACCTAGAACCAAGCCTTAGCCTTACAAAAACGCTCCTATTTTGTGTTTCTCAATCACGTATGCAAGCCTGCCAAATTTTCCATGCCTTAGGACTATTTATACAGCATCATTACTTAACCAAACCGTGCACAACAGTTGCACACGCATGGGACAGCCATCTGTCCCATAAAGCAGTTCTGTAACCGCCAATAACTGTGCTAACTAGCCATTTCTTCTCTAACTCGCGCCAATCATCCAACACCTGTTCTCTAGCAGTTAGAAATATTCTCCCACGTTTATAAACTCCTTTATAACCATTCTTCTTCATCAAGCGTCATTGGAATGCTTGTGAAGCTCTCAACCAACTTGTAATCGTCACTTGAGCCGTATTGCACCACTATTGTGCTTTATTGAATTCTGCCTTGCGCCAACGTTCATCCCTCTTGGCCCTGCATGATTATCACTCTAACCTAATGCACGGAAAATACTTAAGCTTTAATCATCGAGTCCAGCTCCTTAAGATCACTCTAGTTACTCATGCATCATATATGCTTCACTTCGCCAATTAGCTTGACAATAGCAATGCCACTCTTGCATTACTAACGTGTTTGCACTGTTCAAGATTTCGTCATCCTTGAACTAATGCCATAGACCAACTATTGATCTATTATACCTTCTTGCATCATCCTTGAGTTTGGGCCAACTCAATTCCATGGATATGCATCAATGCCAACATCGCATATTGCATCTGTCACTTTGGACTCGTCTTGCCTTTCCATTAATGAAGCCTCATTGTGTCGGCCAATAAGCTTCATTCCTTAGCCAAATGTCTTTACATTTGTTTATAGGTGAAAATCGTTTCTGCCGATTTCGGTAAATTCGGTAGGTGAGTGAGAAACTGGTTTAAACCCTAAACAAATGTCTCGCACGTGAGCACTTTATAGATTCGAGAGATCAATGCATGTACAAGTCCGGCCTAAACCAAGAAATGGCCGTTCCAGACTTGCTTCGGTCACAAAGTGGAGGAGAAGGGTTGATTTGGGGAGGAAGCAAAGAAAGGTGTTGAGGCAGAATAATTTGGGAGAGTAGTGTCTCGACTTGTATCGTAAGCGAAAACTTAGGAAGCTTGCAAGAGATGAAAGCTTTTGGATAGCTTGCAAAGTTTCCTTTTCTGAGAGTGTTGTATTTTTGTCCTGATCGAGACTTGTTGTCTGGTGAAAATAGGTAAGACCTATTTATACAAGTCGAGATTGAAACATACCCTGGCCTCATGAAGGAAGAGAGTAAATGGTGAAATAATGGGAGGAGGTGGTAACCGCATGATGTTAATGGGTGAAAACGTTTTCACCATTATTTCCTCATTTATTTGACCGCTTTATTCCTATTCACGCTTTCTTAATGTGAGCGTAATGTACGCTGCAAGCTGTGACCGCCAAACCAAAACCCTGGGAAAGCATCCCGGTTGTGTTGATATCTCGAGTGTTGGTTGCACCTTGAGTGCAAGTGGCGCCGCTAGTGGCGCGTGTGGCATGTGCGGAATGCCTTTGTTGCGGGTTGCATCTTGAGTGCGAGTGGCAATGCCAGAGCTGCTAGTGGCGTGTGTGGCATGTGCCAATGGCATGTGCGGAATGCCTTGGTGGAAGGTTTGAGTGTAAGTGGCAATGCCTGCTAGTGACGTGTGTGGCAAGTGCCAATGGCGTGTTCGGCCATTAGGCCGTGGCACAGTAAGAAAAGCTACCAGCGATGCGTGTTGGCATGTGCCAATGGCATGCGTGGCCAATTTGGGCCGCGCCCTGGTATAAAAGGCTACCACCGAGCGTGTTGGCATGTGCCAATGGCATGCGTGGCCAATTTGGGTCGCGCCTTGGTAGAAAAAGCTACCAGCGAGCGTGTTGTCATGTGCCAATGGCATGCGTGGCCAATTTGGGCCGCGCTACGGTAGAAAAAGCTACCAAACGAGCGTGTTTGCATGTGCCAATGGCATGCGTGGACAATTTGGGTCGCGCCTTGGTTGAAAAAGCTACCAGAAAGCGTGTTGGCATGTGCCAATGGCATGCGTGGCCAATTTGGGTCGCGCCTTGGTAGAAAAAGCTACCCCGAGCGTATTGGCATGTGCCAATGGCATGCGTGGCCAATTTGGGCCGCGCCCACAGTAGAAAAACTACCCGGCGAGCGAGTTGGAATGTGCCAATGGCATGCGTGGCCAATTTGGGTCGCGCCTTGGTAGAAAAAGCTACCGAAGCGAGCGTGTTGGCATGTGCCAATGGCATGCGTGGCCAATTTGGCCTAGGTTGCATGGTTTGCAAGCCTAGGTGTGGGCGCTACTTTGGCATGGCGCGGCTGTAAGGGTGTTTGGCTTGGCTTGGCGTGATTAGTGTAGCTAGGGCCAAGGCAGAGTCCATTTGGCACAGCTAGCTCGGGCTAAGTGTGGCTGGCATGATTTTCCATTGGCACGGAGGTGCGGCTAGCATGGTTGGCATGCTTCGGCGCGTTTGGTATGGCTGGCATGCTTTGCCATTGGCATAGAGGAGCGGCTAGCTTGGGCTAGGTGTGGCTGGCATGATTTGCCATCGGCACGGAGGTGCGGCTAGCATGGTTGGCATGCTTCGGCGCGTTTGGTATGGATGGCATGCTTTGCCATTGGCATAGAGGTGTGGCTAGCTTGGGCTAGGTGTGGCTGGCATGGTTTGCCATCGGCACGGAGGTGCGGCTAGCATGGTTGGCATGCTTTGGCGCATTTGGTGTGATTAGTGTAGCTAGGGCCAAGGCAGAGTGCATTTGGCATGGCGCGGCTAGCTCGGGCTAAGTGTGGCTGGCATGATTTGCCATTGGCACGGAGGTGCGGCTAGCATGGTTGGCATGCTTCGGCGCGTTTGGTATGGCTGGCATGCTTTGCCATTGGCATAGAGGTGCGTCTAGATTGGGCTAGGTGTGGCTGGCATGATTTGCCATTGGCACGGAGGGGAATTAGGGTTTCGTTCGTTGTAACCCTAATTTGAAAAAATACCCCCTATTAATTATTGACTACATGCATTAAATGTCCTAATAAATGTGTCTTTGGTGACATTAGGTTACTTGGGATTTTACGACTTTACCCTTCGTTTAAAAACCACCATCAACATTAAGTCCCCTGCTTAGCTCAGAACAGGAGCTTTGTTGTGAGGTAAGCATAAGATGGTGACAAACTATCAACAACAAACTTGTAAAGAGAATTGAGGAGGCTTGTCTGACCTTTTTATAAATAGGATTTGGAATCCTTGCCTCTGGGAGTTTTGCGCAAATCAGAAGGCTGGCACAATTGGGAAGTTAGTGTCGTGAGAGACAGGAAGCTGGGCGGCATTGAGAAGTTGTTGCGAGTTGGGAAGCTGAGCGTGCTAGCTGGTGGGACCGGCGCAAGGCGGGGAAACTGAACGTGCTTGCTGGCGGGACTTGGGAGGTCATTGGGAAGTTGGCGTGAGTTAGGAAACTGAGCGTGCTAGCTGGCGAGACCGGCGCAAAGTGGGAAGTTAATCGCGCTAGCTGGCGTGACCTGGGCGGCGTTGGGAAGTTGGGCGCAATTGGTGGGACCGGTGCAACTTGGGCGGCATTGGAAAGTTGGGCGTCCTTGTGAGACCATACGGTTTTTGGTAAAGGGAAATCCTTCCCTATTTCAGAATCTTCACGCCCATATATATATAAAATCCCTTTCTCTCATCTTGCACCTTATTCCTTTCATCCTTTCCTACTAGCGGCAGAGTCACAAAGAAAACCGGCTTCGGTGTATGTCTTCCAAGACTTCTCTTGTTTCCCTTTTCGTGTAGGTGCAAACCCTAAGAGTAGGCGTTTTTCTTTATAATCCTTGCAATGATATTGCGCATATAATTTCTTGGCGTGCCTCTTGTAGAAAATATTGTATGTATGCACCCAAGGGAAATACTGCATATATTATTCGAACCCGTAGGAAAGTGTTCCATATATAATTTCGAACCCGAAGAAGGATACTGCAGACGCACTTGAGCCCGTATAAAATACTGCGTATATAATTTTGAACCCTGAAGAAAATACTGCGTGTGTAGTTTTGAACCCGCAGAGAATACTGTATATGAATCCCGCAGAGAATATCGTTGTTTATGAACCCGAAGAAGTATACTGTATATGTGCTTCATATGACTTCGAACCCATAGGAAATATTGCATATATGAATTTCGGATCCGAAGAAAATACCGCGCGTGCAGTTTTGAACCCGTAGAAAAATATGCTATATATATAATTTTGAACCCGAAGAATGATACTGCAGACGCACTTGAGCCCGTATAAAATATTGTGTATATAATTTTGAACCCGAAGAAAATACTGCGTGTGCAGTTTTGAACCCGTAGAGAATACACCCTCTCCCCCCTTTTTTTTTAGGTTTTCCTTTTGTTGGGTGCGATTATGTGTCAGGGAGATAATTTCGTCTTTCTTCGTGTGCAGATATCTCGTTACTAAACTGTTATGAAGAAATCCGACAAGATGTTACCTGAACAAAATTTCGCCTCATCGAAGGATGTTCATAGTTCCAAACCAAACACGGATGATGAATTCTTTGCTAGACCCCTCGCCCCGCTTTCGGAAGAATCACCCGGGTTTCGTGCCAATTTTGTTAACCGGTGGTGAAGATGAAAGAAAACACGTTCGGTTCGCCCGAGAGAACACCATAAGGTTCTTGTCTTCATAAAGGGGTATACTCTTCTTCCAACATTGATTTCGAAAAGGATGTGTCAAAGCCCATTGCGTTCTTTTGATAGATGGGTTGAGTTCATGGTGAGTAGGAGCACATAAATACCAACTTGACTCGAGCGCAGATTATTGATCTTGTCGAGCTTCAAGAAATCTCCAGATTAGGAAGGATATCCCGGGATTGGTTGCTTTCATCTCCAGATGGTGTTCGGACACCCACACGATCATATGTAGATGGGGTGAAATAACTTTCTCTTTGGAGAGTGTGGCTCTCTTGCTGAATCTTCCGTAGCGGAATCTTAATATCCGATTGTCTGAAGGTGAGGAAAAGATGCGAGAAGACCTTGCCACTAAGTTGGGAGAATACGCTCGGAAAGACTCCAGCTGCGAAGTCGAAGGATTCTGTAGGAAGAGGATAAAAGGTGCTTTTATAGTGGTGGATATCTCAATGGTTTCCGGATGAGTCGGAACCTAAACGAAACGATGATCTTCATGTTGCAAAGCATTTTTGGCTCTCTGGTTGTCTAGAGACATTTTTTTATGACGGTTCGGCAAGAAGGAAATAAGACCGAGTTGCTAGTGATTCTGTGAAGTTAGCAAAAGGTGAAGTTCTTCCCATTGGCAAGCTATTCCTTGGTTCCCTGTATGTGCATCTGGATCACCTAGTTGCGAACATGCGAGTTTCGAATGGTTTCATGAAAGTGGATTCATATGTGCACGTTGCTTTCCTGCAAGTCTGGCCCTGGGAGAACTTTGAGAAGTATGCTCCTAAACCGTCGCCTTCGATCCCCGCGAGTTGGGGCGGCTCCCGAATTCTTTGATGGGTGAACAAGCGTCCAAGAGTTGGCATGAGCTTGGTTAGTCTTCTCGATAAGTCGCATGAAATCAATTTTCGCCCATGGGATCCGGTCCATAGGTCGGTGACTCAAATTGACACATTTGCTTCGCTCTTCTCATGTCTTTATCTTCCGGCGCTGGCTTTGAGTGTTGGTGAAAACTTGTTTGTTCAAAGTTGCATGTCCGGCTATATGCCGTCTTTCTTCATGGGGTCTTTCCGAATAGCTGCTTACAATATTAACCGTGCTGCTCGTCACATGGGTTTCGATCAAGGGTACCTCTTTCTTTTCAAATTGGTGGTTCCTAAGGATTCATTGCATGCCGCCCTCAATGCCGGTGCCCTTGAGCGGTATCCGCCTTCCCTTCTTTCGGGCACGGGAAGAGTAACTTCGACGACTTTTGGTTATAATGAGTTACGATACGATGAGTTCACTATGATCCAAGATTTTGTAAATCACGTGGTGGAGAATGTTCGTTGTAAACCTTCCCCAGCGAGTTTTTGAAAAAGTATCCAATGTTGAGAGATCCCAAGCGAAAGTTGCATGGTAATTCGGAAAGTCCCCAGCAAAGGAACAGAACGAAGAATCGTGGCCAGCGGGTTCGGACGGTTTCAAAAAGACCCTCCCGCAGCTCTCGTGTCTTTCGAGTTCTTCCAATAACCAGATTATGTGTCGCCTCCTTGTTGGTTTGTCTCAAAACACGTGAATTTCTTGAAAACATGTGTCTTATTTCTTCCGGGCTTCGGTAGTGTTAATGCTTTTCTTTCGCCCTTGCACGTTGCCGGGAGATGGCAATTTCTTCGAAGAATTCCGGCGGCACTGAGCCTACTCATAGTGGTGATGAGTCAGAGAAAGAAGAAAGTTCGACAAGTGAGAGTGATTCCTCTCGGGCAGCGCTGGTTCTTTTCGGAAGTGGTTCGGTGAGTTTCACGCTTCTTTTCTTTTTCTTCCGTTTCTTCTTTTGAAAAATGTCTAACTCAAGTTCGAAGGAGGAATCGGTTCGGAGGATGATTACGGGGTGGAGCCACACGAGAACTTGCCTTTGGTGACCACCGCTTAGGTGACTTGGAGATGGGAGTTAGCCAATTGCGGCATGAGATGTGGTTCAAACGGTGGATGATTCTCCGGTGGTTGCTACTGTGAGACATGGAAGAAGACCCTTTGCGAGTCGTGAGGCCGATTCGGGTGCCATCTTTGATCCCCGTACTTGGTTCCTTATCCAGTCATGTCTTTGGTTGGCGGTTTCAAGCATCTTTGGCTAAGTATGAGGCGTTGTACACTTAATCTGGAGAAGTACGGACATATGGCCACAACCAAGAAGGTCACTAGTCGATTTGCGCTGGTTAAGCGTGTGGAAGAGGCTTTATCTTCCATCGAGGATATGCGTGAGGTGACCTGGTCACACCGTTTCAAGACGTTATTGCCGATCGGGAGAACCATCGCGACGTGTGCGTAGAAAAGGAGTTCAACACTTCGTGGTTTGTCGAAGGCCTTCTTTGAGATCCGAAGTTGAAAGATGCAGCAATCGAAAGCCTTTCCGCCGAGGAGATTGCACGACATGAGGTAGAACTCGAAAAGCTTTCTAAGATGTTAACTATGAAGAGAGCGGCTCTTGAAGACGCAAAGTTGACTTTCTCCAAGAAAAGCAGACCTCTGTTGAATGATTTTCCTTGATTGTTTCTGTTAAACTTTCACTTAGGTTCTTCTTTTTCTTTTTTTTTTTTTGGGACAACATCTTTGGATGTCTGGTTCAAAGTTCGACTAGGTTTTGATAGGCAATTTGTAGCTTTTGAGAATATTGGATTATTTCTCGGGATGAATGGTTTTGATAATATAACTCGATTATGTTTTGTGAAAGGAATATTGCTTTTATGAAAGTGTATGCTAGCAATAGGCACAAGACGCAATAGTATGACGGTTTTACTAAGAACCTAAAAATAGATGGTATATCTTGCCCAGTCTAATTTTACTCACTTCATAGTTTTTTGCAAACACGCCCTCTCCAAGTAAAAGGAGGCTTTGCTGGTAGCATCGCCAGCAAGTCCCCAATCGCTGGTAGCATCTTCAGCGAGTCCCCAGTTTTCTTGTGTAGTTTTTACAACTTGTAACCGGGTTGTCTGGTAATTGAGTCGGATTGAGTCGCCTTCCCCTACCATCTTGACATCTGGGTCGAAGAACGAGATCGACAGTCTGACATTGTAGCCGATAGATCAATCCTCCCGCTGTGGTCGCCAATTGTTTATAGGTGAAAATCGTTTCTGCCGATTTCGGTAAATTCGGTAGGTGAGTGAGAAACTGGTTTAAAACCTAAACAAATTTGCTACACGTGAGAACTTTATAGATTCGAGAGATCAATCTGTACAAGTCCGGCCTAAACCAAGAAATGGTCGTTCCAGACTTGCTTCGGTCACAAAGTGGAGGAGAAGGGTTGATTTGGGGAGGGAAGCAAAGAAAGGTGTTGAGGCCGGAATAGTGCAGGAGAGTAGTGTCTCGACTTGTATCAGAAAGTGAAAGCTTAGGAAGATTGCAAGAGATGAAAGCTTTTGGATAGCTTGCAAAGTTGCCTTTTCTGAGAGTGTTGTATTTTTCTCCTTACCGAGACTTGTTGTCTGGTGGAAATAGGTAAGACCTATTTATACAAGTCGAGATTGAAACGCACCCGGCCTCATGAAGGAAGAGAGTAAATGGTGAAATAATGGGAGGAGGTGGTAACCGCATGATGTTAATGGGTGAAAACGTTTTCACCATTATTTCCTCATTTATTTGACCGCTTTATTCCTATTCACGCTTTCTTAATGTGAGCGTAATGTACGCCGTAAGTCAGGTGACCGCCAAACCAAAACCCTGGAAAGCATCCCCCAGTTTGTGTTGATATCTCGAGTGTTGGTTTCACCTTGAGTGCAAGTGGCGCTGATAGTGGCGCGTGTGGCATGCGCCATTGTCATGTGCGGAATCCCTTTGTTGCGGGTTGCATCTTGAGTGCGAGTGGCAATGCCATAGCTGCTAGTGGCGTGTGTGGCATGTGCCAATGACATGTGCGGAATGCCTTGGTGGAAGGTTTGAGTGTAAGTGGCAATGCCTGCTAGTGACGTGTTTGGCAAGTGCCAATGGCGTGTTCGGCCATTAGGCCGTGGCACAGTAAGAAAAGCTACAGGCGATGCGTGTTGGCATGTGCCAATGGCATGCGTGGCCAATTTGGGCCGCGCCACGTAGAAAAGGCTACCGGCGAGCGTGTTGGCATGTGCCAATGGCATGCGTGGCCAATTTGGGTCGCGCCACAGTAGAAAACGCTACCCGGCGAGCGTGTTAGCATGTGCCAATGGCATGCGTGGCCAATTTGGGCCGTGCCACAGTAGAAAAAGCTACCGGCGAGCGTGTTGGCATGTGCCAATGGCATGCGTGGCCAATTTGGGTCGCGCCTTGGTAGAAAAAGCTACCAGCGAGCGTGTTGGCATGTGCCAATGGCATGCGTGGCCAATTTGAGTCACGCCTTGGTAGAAAAAGCTACCACAGCGAGCGTGTTGGCATGTGCCAAATGGCATGCGTGGGCCAATTTGGGTCGCGCCTTGGTAAAAAAAAGCTACCCGGCGAGCGTGTTGGCATGTGCCAATGGCATGCGTGGCCAATTTGGGACGCGCCACAGTAGAAAAGCTACCGGCGGCGTGTTGGCATGTGCCAATGGCATGCGTGGCCAATTTGGGTCGCGCCTTGGTAGAAAAAGCTACAACGAGCGTGTTGGCATGTGCCAATGGCATGCGTGGCCAATTTGGCCTAGGTTGCATGGTTTGCAAGCCTAGGTGTGGGCGCTACTTTGGCATGGCGCGGCTGTAAGGGTGTTTGGCTTGGCTTGGCGTGGCGTGATTAGTGTAGCTAGGGCCAAGGCAGAGTGCATTTGGCACGGCTAGCTCGGGCTAAGTGTGGCTAGCATGATTTGCCATTGGAACGGAGGTGCGGCTAGCATGGTTGGCATGCTTCGGCGCGTTTGGTATGGCTGGCATGCTTTGCCATTGGCATAGAGGAACGGCTAGCTTGGGCTAGGTGTGGCTGGCATGATTTGCCATCGGCGACGGAGGTGTGGCTAGCATGGTTGGCATGCTTCGGGCGCGTTTGGTATGGGCTGGCATGCTTTTCCATTGGCATAGAGGTGCGGCTAGCTTGGGCTAGGTGTGGTCTGGCATGATTTTCCATCGGCACGGAGGTGCGGGTAGCATGGTTGGCATGCTTTGGCGCATTTGGTGTGATTAGCGTAGCTAGGGCCAAGGCAGAGTGCATTTGGCATGGCGCGGCTAGCTCGGGCTAAGTGTGGCTGGCATGATTTGCCATTGGCACGGAGGTGCGGCTAGCATGGTTGGCATGCTTCGGCGCGTTTGGTATGGCTGGCATGCTTTGCCATTGGCATAGAGGTGCGGCTAGCTTGGGCTAGGTGTGGCTGGCATGATTTGCCATTGGCACAGAGGGAAATTAGGGTTTCGTTCGTTGTAACCCTAATTTGAAAAAATACCTCCTATTAATTACTGACTACATGCATTAAATGTCCTAATAAATGTGTCACTGGTGACATTAGGTTATTTGGGATTTTACGACTTTACCCTTCGTTTAAAAACGACCATCAACAACAGTGTAGCGCCACTCTTGCGATTCACTGGCCCTGCAGGGTGCCACTATCTTAGTGCTTGACAGTATATACAGTATACCATTATTATGGCTTGTGTTGCGCTATTATAGCTTGCGTTGCGCTATTATGGCTTTGCATTGCGCCATTACGGAGTATCGACTTGGCTGCACTGTGATGCGTAATTATTGTGCGACACTTGCAGCCATGTCATAGACCTCCCCCACCTAATCCGTTCAACGCCCTCGTTGAACGCGACCCAGTATGAACACCATACTTGTCTTAACTTTGCTTCATTTGCTTTCAGAACCTTTTCTGAAAATTGACAGTACTCTTTTGGCTAACCCTAAGACAATGGTCCTCATTCGATTGCATCCGCACCACTTAGCTTTACTGCTTTTCCATTGATCTCATATATTTGAGCCACTTCTCGGCGGCGTGCAATACGCTACGCTGCTACTCAAATCATGCATCAATACCCAAATGCAAATCGGAAATTCTTCTTAGACAACTCCCTTTTAGCTTGAATTTCTCCTTGAATCATTTACGCCTAAGTGTACGCACATAATGATTCTTCTTACTCTGATCACCACGATCATTTCCATAGTCTTTCGCCTCCCTACTTTTCCTTTTGCATATGACTCAACATGACAAGGACTTATAAACGACTTGGCTTCATTTTCAATCAGTTTTGTCGGCACATGCCTTGAACTGTGTTCTCCTGCTCTTGTTAAGCATGTCACGAAGTGCATAGGGGTTCTCCTCACATAAGACACCCGCATTCAATCACTTCATGCCTCGCTAAACTCTGATTATGCAAGCATCATTCAAGAACTCATTTCTATGAATGTGGCCACCAAGTATAAACTCTTTATACTTATGTCATGTTGCATACTCGAACTGAAATGACAAGTTTGCTCTGCTTAATCGGTTTAACCAAAACTATTGAGTTGCACAGCCCATCTACGCAACTGTGACTAACTATCTTTTGGACATAACATATAGCTAACCCGTTAGCTATCCATGTGCCATGCCTTCAAAGCCAATATGTCTCCAAATACTTCTTTGAACTGCATTGCTTGTTGCCTGGAAAGTGTGTGTCTTTCGCCACGGCCATGAGTTCCACCCGACTCATGCTTTCTGATGAAATGATTTCTAACTTGCTGTATTGCTTGCAGTGTCGCCGCCCATCTGCTGTCGTACCATTTTGCAATCCCAAAACAGCAACATCACTTCCACATCAACTAAGACCCTTGTCCTATGCTTTGCTTATTAACTTTCGGCTTGTCTTGCGATTGCATACGTTGGGCTAAGTATGCTACTTGCAGCATCTCCCCATGAACTAGCTTTACATCGTAAATAAAGAGGCAAGACTTTATAAACGAAAACACCTTCATTCATTACTTCTCTTATATAACAAGACCATGTACCATTACATGATTGATCCACTGATCACTTTTGGAAAGCTAAAACTTCATTAAGAAAGCAACTTGCTTACACCAAAGCAAAGTATATACAAACTTGAAGACTCAAATAAAAGTCTGTACAACCAAACTCTACATATAGAGTTTGCAACAACCAACAACTTAAGCTTACATAAAACAAGGCCAAAAACACTCTTGTTTTGGCATCAAAGTGTCGCCAATGGAGACAACAACACTTACTATTATTCTTAGCTTAGTTTCTTTTTTCGAAGTTAGCGACCACTTCGCTTCGAGGCCTCTTACTCGAACTTTCACTTCGGCCTTCACGAGTCTTGCTGGAATGATTCCCATAATCATCCCCAACTGATGTCTTAAGTTGCGCCTTGAGTGGACAGCTTCTAGCGAAGTGTAAACCTTTGCAAATGAAACATCTCATATACTTCCGGGCTGAAGGGAATAGTTCATCTTCCTTTGGCTCATGCTTACGCTTACTGCCTATAGATTTTTTCTTCCTTTTGGCCTCACCTTCACAGCGTTGCACATCTTCAGTTGTTGTGCAACTGGTAAGCCCTCTTACCACTTGAATAGCCATCTGGATATACTCTGGATTTTTTGCTTCTTGAGTTCAGCAATCACACTCGAACCGCGCCAGCCAGAAATTGGAACATCTGATCTTCTTCACTCATGCAACGTACTTATTGCACCAATGCAAGGAAGTTTTCAGCATAGGTATGTGGTGTACGTCATTTTTAGCCTACGCAAACTCTCTCTTGCGTACCAAGCACCATTGCTTGGCCAGAACTGACATCTCAGTCCATCTTTCATGTCATTCCATGACATAGGGTTGGCATAACCAGCAACTTCATATTCTTGCATCATAGTTCTCCACCAAACCTTTGCATCACCACCAAGGTAATTTCCTGCAAGAGTTAGTTTTTGTTCTTCCCCAGTTCCATTCGCCTCAAAGTATGCCTCAACGTCAAACAAGAAATTCTTAATTTCTCTAGCATTTTTGGAACCTGCGTAAACTCTTGGCTCGGAGACTCGATTTGAGCTTTCTCCATGCACATTCGCCCATGCAAACATGTCGTTACTGATTAACTCGCGAATGCCTGCCACTTCCTCTGACATTTGCTTCGCATGGCTTGTTAGTATGGTCTTTATGTCACTGAATTCCACCTTCAATTCAGTCACTTCAGCATTGGTTTCACAATTCAAAAGGGTTGCATCAGACACATTGTCTTCTACAGCACTTACCCTTCCATCAAATTCTTTGAACCAATCTAACGTTCTTCCTTCAAGTAAATCTAGCCT
Organism: Papaver armeniacum; assembly: GCA_023531295.1. Taxonomy (NCBI): domain Eukaryota; kingdom Viridiplantae; phylum Streptophyta; class Magnoliopsida; order Ranunculales; family Papaveraceae; genus Papaver; species Papaver armeniacum. The sequence goes on from JAJJWW010002583.1 coordinate 276,655, forward strand.
GCCCTTATCTTCGGAAACAATAGGATTTTCAAGGCTATCACAGCCCATGTCTATGGTCAAATCACCAAGATCACCATATTCCTCAAGCTGATCAAACGTACTCCGGTAGTTCTTCGTCGATCATCATGCCATTAGAACTCATTTCTAATGCAAAAACTCTAAATATAATGCGCCACTCCTTGCTCACAAGAAAATAGCTTTAGAGAGAAAGAAGCACCAGCGTATTATCCAACAAATACACTCGAACTGTGTACCAAACACAACTCTGATACCCGAATTGTCACACCTTCAAACACCCCTTTAAATTTTCTCGCGAATGTGTAACCCGGAAACACAGTGGTTCTATGAACAAAACTTCACCCACCTGCAATTCAACCTTATAAGTTTGCATCTGTGCAAACATCCAATACTTCATGTAAACAGCGGAAGTCTTTATTGCCTTCTTTCACTTCTCTAAACTCATCAAATACTCCCGATAATGCATTCAATCATTGCCATACTTTATCAACAACAATCAGCCAACCAAGAACACTTAGAACATGACACAATCACTTCATTTTATTGCATCAAAGAGGAGAAATACAAAACTTGACCACTAAGGGACTTACACAGACTTGTTCACTTTGAACCAAGCCTTAGCCTTACAAAAACTCTCCTATTTTGAGTTTCTCACTCACGTATGAAAGCCTGCCGAATTTTCCATGCCTTTGGACTATTTATACAGCAGCTTTACTTGGCCAAACCGTGAACAACCGTTGCACACGCATGTGACAGCCATCTGTCCCATAAAGCAGTTCTGTAACCGCCAATAACTGTGCTAATTGCCCAGTTCTTCTCTAACTCGCGCCAATCATCCAACACATGTTCTCTAGTAGTTATAACTTTTCTCCCACGCTTATAAACTCCTTTATAACCGTTCTTCATCATGCGTCATTGGCATGCTTGTGAAGCTCTCAACCAACTTGTAACCGTCACTTGAGCCGTATTGCACCACTGTTGCGCTTTACCGAATTCTGCCCTGCGCTAACGTTCAGCCCTCTTGGACCTACATGCTTATCACTCTAACCTAATTCACGAACAATACTTAAGCTTCAATCATCGAGGCCGGCTCCTTAAGCTCACTCTAGTTACTCATGCGTCAAATATGCTTCACTTCGCCAATTAGCTTGACAATAGCAATGTCACTCTTGCATTACTAACTTTTTTGCATTGTTCAAGCTTTGGCCAGCCTTGAACTAATGCCATAGACCAACTCTTGATCTATTATACCTTCTTGAATCATCCTTGAGTTTGGGCCAACTCAATTCCATGGATATGCATCAATGCCAACATCGCATATTGCATCTGTCACTTTGGCCTCGTCTTGCCTTTCCCTTAATGAAGCCTCATTGTGTCGGCTAATAAGTTTCATTCCTTATCCAAATGTCTTTACAGTGTAGCGCTACTCTTGCGCTTCACTGGCCCTGCAGTCTATACATTATACCGCTATTATGGCTTGCGTTGCGCTATTATGGCTTGCGTTGCGCTATTATGGCTTTTGCATTGCGCCATTACGACGGAGTACTGACTTGGCCTGCAACACTGTGACGCGTAATCATTGTGCGACACTTGCAGCCATGCCATAGCTAGCCACTGCGAAGCGCGACAACAACAAGTTTTATAGTTTAGTATTTAGTTATTTAATTTATTAAGAGTTTTTATTATGAAAAATAGGTATTTTATTAGAATTAGGATTTATATTAAAAGTAATCTTTTTAGGGAAAGTAATGTAGCCTATAAATAGGCCTTTTCCATTAATAATTAATCAGAAAAATATTAAGTAAATTGTTAGTGTTTGGTTTATTGGTTCTTCGAATCATGACCTTTTGAGCTTATTCCTGCTGGTCGTGAATAAGAAACAAACCGTTTCTTATCAGATACTTTCATTCCATTTCGAGGTGATACTTTCGCTCTGTTTCAGAAAATATTTCCTGAAACAGAGCGAAAATATCACTTTTTCTGAAACGGAACGAAAATAGTCGTAGACAAACCCCTTCTTCAGATTCTTCTTCGGTCGGCCCTCCCACCGTGACAACGGTTGTACTAGTAATATATACTTCGTAACATGCTCAAAAAGATAAAAACGAAGTCGTAACTTTTTATCAGAATAGTAGAAAGTCGACAACATTTTGTTTTTGATCTATCAGGAAAAAAAAAAAAAAAAAAAGCAAGGTCAAAATCAATAGAACCTGTCCAAACAAAACTCAAAGGATTTTAGATCTTTCCAACAACAATCAAAACCGAATTAAAAATGTTCATGCATGCACTTAGATATACCATTTCTCTCTTAGCCTAGGTGGTATAACCAGATACACACATCTTTGTTATCGACCTTACTCTGTTTCTAAGACATGGGATGTGGTTGTATTTCTTTTTGCTTAAATAAAAAATCAGCCACCACCACTCCCACTTGCACTTGATCATGTGATGTGCTAGCTGGGGTAGCTTATATATATGCTTTTGTAGGTCCAACTTTAAAATCTCCCCCTTGCTAGCCTGTTGGGTGCTAGGGTTTCTTCATTCCCACTGTATATAAAGAATCAAAACATCAGCAAAAATAAAAAGTCGGGATCTTCTCTTATTTGGGTTGACATATCACATATCTCACTTAAATAATACGATACGATACAATCATACAACTGGCAACCTATATTGATCATAATCTTCAGGAAATCTATGGTTTGGAAAAGGAAAAATGATAGACAAGAAGTGTGTCAAGACATATCACTGTTTATAGCCTTTAGAAAATCTTAATCAATAAAGTAAAAAGTTAGCAATAATCTAGAATGAAATGAAAAATCATGCATGAATGGGTCTTGCTTTCTACAATGCTACTGTAACTGCCCTAGTGTTATCTTCTTCTTCTTCCTCCACTTTTTCTATCTAGATAGATGAAGACCTATGGTTACTTTGTAAAGAGAAGAAGAGTCATTAAAGGCTAGCTAAGCAAAGAGTTAAAAAGTTGAAAAATCATTTTTTTTTTGCCAAAGTAAATTTCCAAGAACCTTGTGGAATGGAAGATAAAGAGAAGACGAAGACCCATATATGTGCATGTTTGGAAATCCAGAAAGGTTTTTTCTTTCTTTGTTATCACAAGCGGGGATGGTGTAAAAAAAGTTAAAAAGCTAAAAAAATCATTTTTGATAGATATTTTTTTCTTTTTTTTTAGCTTTTAACTTTTTCTAGAAAGATAGAAAGTGATAGCACTCGTAAAAAGAAGGTAAGAAAAGGATAGTTTGGTTGAAGAAACCGTGCAAGTTTAGCTAAAACCAGAATTCATTTATAAATTCGGATGGAAAACAAACAAAACCTTATCTTACGCACGAGGGGGTTTAAAAACTTTCATCATCACCATCATCTTCCTGATAATGATAAAATAATAATAATCAAAGAATAGTGGCAGTGGGAATCAGCACACGTGCACACTTTGACAAAAAGCAGCCAAAGGAAAAGTCATTTCTTCTAAAATAATATCAAATAGAAGTTAGAGATTATACGATGAGTAAGGCATAATTAGAGGAGTAGATGGGATGGAAGATACTTATATTGACTGATTTTTGATTTTCTTCGTTCTTTCTTGTTTTTTGACTACATTTTTAACATATCGTTTTCTTTTGTGGAAGACAATTTTAGCCCCCTTGAATTGGATTTGTTTTGGGAGACATTATGGAATTTGGCAAGCCAAGGCGTGTTGATTCAGCCAAAAGGTGTTTTATATGGAAGGAAAACTAACATATCGCTTTCTTTTTTTTTCCAAAGCGATTAACAAGAAGATGCATGCATATGTAGATCATAAGAATTTTGCTCAAAGTTTTTTTTTTTTTGTTTTTTTTTTTTTTTGTTTTTTTCCTTAACCGTTTATATAGATAAAAGAAAATAGAAACAAAAAAGGAAATTGAGCGTAAAACATTTTAATTCATTTTCTCCGGCTGCTAAATTATACTACTCCGTTCCTAATTAATAGGCTGGTTTTGTTTTTAGAGAAAATTAAGGAAATTAAGAGAAATAATCATTGAAAGTGGTTACTTGGTCTTTGATTCGTCAATAAAAAAGTGAAGTGAAATGATTTACTTTGATATTCAAGAAAAAAGAAATAAAGTGAAATGAGCACTTTGACACTCTTCAAAAAAAGTTAATAGAACTCTTTTATACTTTTTTATCAATCCAATTTTTTTTAAAACTAAAGAATATTTGACTTTCCAAAATTAGAAACTAGCTTATTTTTGAAAACATCTATTTATAAAAAATAGAATTGAGCGTAAAACATTTTAATTATTTAACGGAGGGAGTAATAGAAGCAAATTTGAAATTTGTTCAGATAGAGACATTATGATGCTCTTTCAAAGATGATCTTGGAAAATGCCCTCACTTGCTAAACGACACCCTAAATATTTATAAAATGAAAAATTTTATTTTAATTTCTTATATGCTCATGCACAATATAGGTTTTCTATTTTTTGTTGTCACTTTCTACCTAGGATGCTGACTTTTCTGCTAATGTCATGAAAAGATATTTGTTCAAATTTGGCATGCATCCAAATTCTTATATCAATTGCGATCCAAGAGTCAGTTGCACACAGATAAGTTCACCAGCCCTATGCTAGATCAAACAAAAAGCTTCAACTCAAAACACAATTACTATCCTCAGGCGTACGACTCAAAATGATAAGAGTTCTCAGTTCTCACAAGAGTTCCTAGTTCTTACGCACTCGGAGTGCACATCTTTGAGACGTTAGATATACTGTCTTAAAAATTTACACTACACACATGGATGTGAGTTTTGGCAATTTGAAAAAGTATATCGTAAAATCTGACACGTTAAAAATGCATGCTCACCATATTATGACACATTCGAGCATGATATACCACAACTTGGAAGGACAACTTACATGTTCGTCATGAAAAAATAAGAGGGATAACATTGTAAATATGACACCAAATTAAATATAAAAAAGTTTTTTTTTAATAGTACTGCTCCTTTAAGAAATTAATTAATTAATTAATTAACGTAATAAGTTCACGTAATAAATGATTAAGTTTTTAATGTAAGAAATCAAGGTATTGCCGTGTTTGACCTCATCACTCAAACTCTCCTCCCCTTTCTCTCCTTCTCTTTTAACAGACCAGTCTCTCTCTCTCTCTCTCTCAAATTTATTATAACATCAAACAATCTCACAATTTCTCTGTTTCTTCCTCAGTCTCTTCTTTCTCTATCTTTGGGTATTAAATTATGGCTTCTCTTATCATCACGAGATTTGAGTAGAGAGAATTTAGTTGGTTTGATTCAGTTATTAGTAGATAATCTATTTAGGGTTCGATTCAAAGAGATATGAGAGGGGGCGTAAATGATTATACTAGTATGGATACAATAACTGCTGCTGCTACTGCTATTGTTACTGCTGAAGCTCGTGTTCAACAATCCACTTCTGTTCAGGTGATTTATTGTTGTTTTTATCCATTTTTGTTGTCTTAATTTGTCTGAGTTTTGCTTGATTTGGGTTTGTCAGAATCAAGATCTGATTGGGGTTTTATGTATGGATTTAGCTTGAAATTGGGAAATAAAGGGTTAAAAAAAGATGATTTTTTTTGTTTGTTTGTTGTGTTTTTGTTAGGAATTTTGAGATCTAAATTGAGTGAATTTTGGAAATTTGTGTGATTTGGGAATCTGGGTTGTTTTTAGTTTTTACAAATTTAGGATTTTTATTTTATTTGTTTGAAAGTTGACTTTATAAAGATCTACAAATAGTTCTAGGTTAGAATAATTCCTGGTGGTGATAAGATTTTAATGATTTCTATGAGCACTTTCAAATTTCTGTAGTAGTAGTTATTATATGAATGAATGAAATCTGATGAGCACTAAATGATGATGGATGGACCACTTTCAAATTTTGTTTTTCTTAAAGTGAACTGTGAAAACCTTGTAAAGAGAAAAGAATCGAAAAGTTGATTTGTTTTTTGTTTTGAAAAAGATAAAGTAGTATGCTTGATTTTAGCCAATTTGGACTAAATTTTCGATTCTGTTGGAATTTGGATCAGTAGTTTTTGAATGCTCTAATTTGGAAATGGATTCTTTAGGGATTACATGTTATGATTTCTATGTAGTGGAAAAGTATGCGCATTATGATGATGAAACAGTGAGCGTCCAATTTGTTTGTTGCTTTGCTTGGAGTGTGGTAGTTGAATGCTGTGATATGCAAAGAACAGTCTTTTGGATGTATTTTAGCTATCAATTTTCCATTTTTAGATGTGTTTCGCTTGTGATAGATGTATTGATGCTAATATGTAAACTACTTAATTCTTGAAGAGTGAAACAACTGTTTCTTGTGAGTGACTGTGACTGTGACTGTCAGTTGTGCCATGCATTTTCTTTCTAAACCCGTGCATCTGTAACTTGGGATATTATACAGTTTCTCTGGGGTTCAGTTGAATGAGTCAAGAGCTAAACCTTTGTTTGTGTAAAACGACTTTAGATGACTAGTATGTCAGTCTTCATTGACATTGAGTGGAAGCTTCTTTTTTGGTATGGATAGAATGCTACATGTCATTTTATACTTTTCTTACATTTAAGAGATGAATTGGCACTTTGAGGACTCTTAAGGGGTCTGCTAAATATGACTATGAACTCGTCATTTTATTTATTTAGAAAAAGAAGAAAATAAAAATAACTTCAGTTTCAGTATATGTTTGAGGAACTTTTCTTGCTTTCTAGCTGCTCGCTTTCGTAACTGGGAACTGATCAAAATGTCTTTCTTTCTTTTCCTCCAGCGTTAATTTTTTCTCTCTCGGTTGATATGCTATTTTGCATTAGGCAGGTAGAATCTTGTGTCAGCAGTAAAAAAAAATAGTTGGTCCCAGTTATCATCAAACTGATATTCCATTAGCAAGTTGTTCCAAGTTCTCTTTCTCATGTAATAAGGATGGTTAAGGAAATTTCGCGCTACTTTATACTAATTTAACTGAATATTGAGGTATCATAAAATACCATGACTGGTCTCCTTCTGAACTGTAGTTTATTTGTAATGTATCTGATGTATGCGTCTAAATCCTTTCAGAAAAGAAGATGGGGAAGCTGTTGGAGTGGATATTGGTGTTTCGGAGCTCAGAGAAATAGGAAGAGAATCGGACATGCTGTTCTCACTCCTGAACCCATGATATCAGGTAGTGCGGCTGCTCCTGGCGCTGAGATTTCTTTCCGCCCTCCTAGTATAATACTACCCTTCGCTGCACCTCCCTCTTCTCCTGCTTCTTTCCTCCAATCAGACCCCAATTCATCTACACAATCACCGGCAGGTTTACTATCCTTCACCTCTTTCTCAGCTAATGTGTACTCTCCCGGGCCAAATTCCATTTTTGCAATTGGTCCTTATGCACATGAGAAGAATTTAGTTTCACCACCAGTTTTCTCAACATTCACCACCGAACCCTCCACTGCGCCCTTCACTCCCCCTCCCGAGCCAGTTCAGCTAACAACACCTTCATCTCCGGAGGTCCCATTTGCTCAGCTTCTGTCCTCATCCCTAGACCCAAACCTCAGAAACCATGATCCGAATCAAAATTTCCCACTCTCGCACCATGAATTTCAGTCCTATCAGCTGTACCCAGGAAGTCCAGTTGGCCAATTAATATCACCCAGCTCCGTCAGATCAGGTGCTTCTTCTCCTTTCCCGGACTCTGAGTTCAATTCTGGCGGACGTACTTATCTCGAGTTTCACACTGGGGATGTTCCCAAGCTCTGGAATATTAAAGGACTCTCCACATCTAAGTGGGTGACCACTAGACAAAGTTCAGGTTCTCTTACACCAGATCCTGCTGGACCTCCTGCGAATGAGAGAGATTTTCTTTTGGAGAATCAGATACCGGAGGGCACTGGAGATGATTCTAACCTCTGGAATATGAACGGTCTCTCGGCATCTAACTGGGTGACAAGAACAAGACAAAGCTCTGGATCCCTTACACCAGATCCTGCTGGACCACCCTCCAATTATAAGGAATTTCTTTCGGAGAATCAGATTTCAGAAGGCACTGGAGATGTTTCCAACCTCTGGAATCTAAATGAGCTCTCAGCATCTAGGTGGGTGACGAGAACAAGACAGAGTTCTGGATCCCGTACACCAGATCCGGCTGTAGCCTTCTATGATAAAGAGTTTATTTTGGCGAATCAGATCTCAGAGGTTGCATCACTTGCAAACTCTGACAATGGCTCTGAAATCAATGACTCGACAATAAACCACAGAGTCTCATTTGAGTTGAACGCGATGGAAGTTGCAACATGCCTGGAGAAAGAATTAGGAGTGCCACTGAGAACAATATCAGAGGCCTCACCGGCTTCAGCTGTAAATGCTAGCACACCTGAAAGAGATGGGCATCCTCCTAATCAAACAGAGGGGCCAACATCAAATGACTTGGCCGAGAAAGATTCTGTGGATGGGGAAGAAGAGCAGCTACATATTCAACAGCCTTCTGTTCTAACTTCCGTTGGGTCAGTTAAAGAATTCAAGTTCGACAACTCAGATGGAGGAACCTCTGATAAACCCGACTGGTGGGAAAAGGAAAATGTTGTGACGAAGGAATCTACTCCCCACGATAACTGGACCTTCTTTCCAGTGTTGCAACCAGGTGTTAGCTAATTGTATATCATACGGTAGAAATTGTATATCATTTTACAAGTGGACAACCCCACAGAAGTTCAGGAGCAAGGCGATCTAAACACATACATCTGCATTACAAATACTTAGAGAAAGTGATAGAAGAGATCATCATGGCTGGGACAGGAAAAGGATGGAATTTTATACCACCACTGAAGGAAAACTGGAATACTGCTTTTTTTAGGGTAATTCCTAACCTGAAGTTTCAAAGAACATAAATTAGGTTTCTAGTTCTGTATTAATTTTTATTTTGCTCCGACTTGTTAGAAAAATAACCAGCAGCATTGTTCTTAGATAATGTTTTGCTGTTTTGTGTAATAATAATAGTAAGTAATAGCAACTAAAAGATAGTTTCTCAGATGATCTTAGACTTCAGATTTTTGATTAGATGTTGTATAAAATTCTATTGGGTTTGCACTTTGAGGTCCCCCATTATGTAACCTTGTAATGATGCTATTAACAGACCTTTTTCAACTTGAAAACTGATCAGCTTAGTGGTCCTCTACGGATCTTATTTCATTTTCTCCAGATTTTTTCTTGAGATTGCTTGATTTTGCAATGACATGGATTTGGCTGTAATGTGTTGGCAGTTGGCTAGTTTTAACTTCTCTGCAGATTCCGATAAAACATTTTAAGGCATAATATTTGATCTGTCTAGAGAATTGCAGTTATGTTATTTTATATGCCAGAACAATCATGCATACATACAACTGCCAACCACTTCCCCACCTGTGCAATCTAAATTGAGAAAATAACATACAGCTACCACATGAACGTCAACTACCACACTAAAAATGGATCAGCAATTATTAGCTTCAGTTGCGATCTATCCACCTACTACCAGTTCATAGAGAGGAGCCACTACTCGCCCAATTTCTATGTAAGCTTGGGCGAAATTTTGGACTAGAAGGTGGGCAGGAAATGGTTTTCGGAAGGGGAACTACTGCTGAGCGGCATATAAAAATGCATAACACCAAAAAACCTGCCTAGGCACAGGATCTTGGTGTGCAAGAAGCGCAAATTAGGCGGTGCACACTACATATCGCCCAGCCGCATATGAACACATTATAACCTCTCCAGAAACCTGTCTACAGCCAGGATCGCCATGTGCAAGAAGCGCAAATTAACGCCGGGAACAGCACATTCCACCATAATGGAAGCCCTGTCTCAGAACTGAACACAGTCTCATAAATGAACACAGTTTTCTGTTTCTTTCTCATTTAACACAAAACAATCAAACGATATTTTTACACTGAATTCAGACGAAGAGCAATTGGTTTTTCATCAATCAAAACTTTACTGACATGATTCTACAAACAAAATATTTCTCTCTATGCACAAAACAAACCTATCTGTAAGAAAATCAGAATCCCCTAACTGAACTTTGCCAAACTTCAACACACTGTTCGTCTTTTCGACTAACAATCATTTTATTCCCACCAAAACCAATTTGTGTAACTCTATTCTTCCCCATATCTTTCATTCTCCCCATCAAATTCCTTCTAAACAATCTATCTCCATCACCCCCTTTCGTACCTAAAACAACTTCAGACCATAATTCGATATCGCCATTCTTACTACAAAACACTTGATTCCCATGGCTCTCAATCTTACACCCTAACCCTTCTTTCTTCTTCCCAAACCCTTTCCTTTCGTCGCCAATGCAAACCCATGGCTTTTCGCTACTCAATTTCCTCATATCAGCGAAATAAACTTCACCTGAATTCACACCAACTTTGAAAATGCACCCTAAATCATCACAAACTGTAACATCTGCAAAGCAATCAACTTTCTCATTGAATTCCCAGTAAACTTTACGCGAACGTAAATCCCATAACTTGACATTCCCTGTAATACCAGATGGACCACCATGAGACCCAGCTGCCATCAACAGATTAAAACTATCCGCCCATTTCAATTTTGTTGCAGGAATTCCTGAATCAATCTCTGCGCCATAAATTTCATGTTGGCCTATTTCTGTCACTGGTTTAAACCCTTGGTTGATGTCAAACACCATAATTGCACTCGAATTCCGTCTTCCGGATTCGAAACTAGTAAACAAATGTGCCCCATTAGTACCAATTGCTTGCACAGTCGAACTCGACCGCGTTTGATTCTCCCAAACTACTCGTTCCTTAACAACTCCATTCTTCAAATCCAGAATCTGCAACCCAGAGAAATCTGTTGCACCTGCAGCTGCTAATGAAGAATCAATAGCTACTAAAGAATCAATAGCTAAAAACTCAGTCAAAATTGTCGACTTCCTATTCAACGACCAATCAAAAGATGTGATTTTGCTCCCATGAGCAACATGAATTGAACCATATGGAGTAGTAGAAATCACAGAAACTGAATCCCTCCCATTAAGTGGCAAAAGAAACGATTTTTCTAGATTAAAACCTTCAAACTGAGATGGGTTTGATACAGAATTCACTAACAAGCTCTCAATTCCATAGAATTTAGCTTCAAATATCAAATCTTGTAAATCATAAACTTTAGCTTTTGATGGGAGATTTCCTGTTCTGAGAAGTGATAATAAGATTGAGAAAATCTCTGGGTCTCTATCAATAAATGGGATTGTAACTTCATTGTAAACAGAACTTGATGAAATTTTGGAGAGGATTGAATTTGAACCAGATAAAGCTAGGGTTTGTTTTGTTGTTTGAAATAATTGACCACCAACGTTGATACTGATAACATTAGTTTCTGGTTTTTTCTGAACAAACCCAGTGTTAATTTGATTTCCTCCTTCAAATGGTGGAGACATAATTTTCAAAATCTTCAATGAAATCAAAAAAAGACCTAATTTTCTCTGATAACTGAGAAAACAGAGAAAAAGAAAACCCTGGAAATAATAAGAGAAGAAGAGGAGATTTGGGTGTATTTCTTTCTTTCTATTCTTCTAGAAGGTCAAAAACAGCTACCGCCAACTAAATAACTAAGATTCTAACACGTGTAACTATTTGACACGTGTATTTAGATAAGCTTGTGGATGGAGTTTAGAATGGTCATTGCTGAAGTATGGGATCAGTTTGATGCTTTTCTTTAGTACCTGTCAAAGGAAGTCGGGAAGAAGAAGAATATTCCTTCGATATTGTTTTCTTTTTGTTTGTAGAACACAACTAAGACGTGCCAATTGACCAGCCATTCAAATTTGACTAGTATGATGTACTTTTTTTTGTTTGAAGCAAGTATCATGTCCTTGCTCGTTATACATAAACGGACTGAATCGGTTGTCTGCCCCTGTTTTTTAAGTTTCATCTTTTTCTTCCAAGTTTACCCTCCAATCATAGTTAAAAGGAGCCAATCATAATTAAAAGGAGCCAATCATAGTTAATTTTTTAAATCGGTTAGTAATATGGATAGTGTGAATGACCCGAATCTAATATAAGGTTTTCACCTGTAAAGCGTTTGATAAAAAGCCGGAAAGCGGAGAAAGATGTTAAAAGTTCATACGACATTTTTACTTATTTTCAGTATTAGTATGGGTAGTCGGTTGGTAGGTTTGATATTTATAAATACCATGATGATTATAAATACCATGATGATTGTGTCTCATTCTTAATATTAAGATGGATGCCTAATGACGCTTGCCATTCTTAACCTAAGTGCCAATTGGATTCTGATGTAAGTTAGATCAAGTGCAATGTACAACGAATTCAAACTTTAATGGAATGGTGTTGGTCATAAATATTCATCACATTTACATAGTGTTGAAGCGCAATTTAACCCCTCTTAGTAGAAACCTTTTCCAAACAGTCATTCAATGTAGACGCAGTTTTTCTGAATAGGGATGAATTGAAATTGACGCGAGTAAAAGACACTTCGTTAATATGTCCCCTACCAGACGATTATCATGACATTTCTAGATAAAATATATTGTCCATTTGGCGCATGGCTTGAAGAAATAAATATATATATTATGCTCACCACGGTCATATAAAATAAATTGGGCAACTCGCTGTGATGATCGTGCATAATAAATTGGGTACGACACCATATGGTCGTATAAAACAAGTTAGGTCTTCTATTCTCTGGGTGTATAAATTAAAATGTGTATGTGATACAAATGGTGGTAATACGGGAGAGCTAAGAAAAACCATTTCATCCAGACTTCGTTCTAGTTGGTAACATGGTATGAGTTAAGTATTGGTACGATGCTTTAGACGTAACAATGAAATTTCTCTCTACCTACTACGATTAGTGGTCTCACTAACTATTTTGGGTTTAAAGCTGTGTAGAGTTTAACAAAATAACACCACACAAAGGTTCTAGATTCAGCAAGATCAATTAGATGGGATAGACACGTCCCCAAAGATGTTAAAATAGTTTGCACACAAACATTTGGGTACATACAGTTCCATGACTCCCATTATCAGAATTATACAAACTAACACATTGGTACATGATGGTGTCTCCAATGAACTTACAAAAGAAAAATATTAGGTTGCGAGCTTCTAAAGAATAACTCCAGTATCATTGCTAAGGTCAAGTAAGAAAGTACTACAATTTTACAACAAAAAAATTTACTTAAACACACTAATTTGTTACCAGTCCAACCAAAATAGTCTTGTGAATATTTGCACCTGTCCAACTAAAAAAGTCTTAACCAAACAAGAGTTTAAACATATAAAGAATATGAGCATAACAAACTTAACTAGTGACTAATGAAGATATTTATCAGTAAAACTGAGTAGTTCTGTTATTATCTTCCAGCAAAATCGTCATTTCTTTTCTTTGCCTTCGCAAACCCGAGGCACCGATATTCTCATCATTCGTACTTCTCATCAATGTGTGCAATTTCTAAAAGCTCCATCCTGATTAACTTGGTCTGATGCAATGCCCATTTTCGAAACTAGCTCAGTTTGATCTCCATAACCTGCACAAGGATATGTAAATGGCAGTACTTAGATACACTTATAACCTGCAACAATCAACCTTGAACTCTAATGCTAACTGCAGAGCATTAATTGTGTTTTTAGATCCATCCGACTATAAATAGTAAAGAAACAAACTGCAAACATTTTTAATTTCAAGATCAACCAAAATGTTAATTGACACTTTATCTATTAGTTAATTAACTCATCTTCTTTAAAATTTGTATGAATACAACTCGCGAATATTTTCTATCCACCAGCTGCTAATTTCTCTTTACCAGATGTTATGTGGTGTCCAACAATCAAGCATGATTTTTGCATGAGAAAAGAACTACTAGCAAATATTGATCACGATGAAATTGTTCCTTAGATTGTACCCCTTTAAAGATCTATAGACGTGATCAAAAAATAAAATAAAATCGACATTATATTAAGGCATGGAGTTATATTTGTCCTAAAAACTAATTCTTTAGGTTTAATATTGTGATAGACACATTTTTTGTGTCTGAATTGTCCTCAGTGTTGGTATTGTTGGAACTCGATTTTTGTACTAATATTATGTTTTTTATGTATTTTTAGGTGTTTTTGGAAATAAATATTTTTTGGAAAAATCAGCTCGAAAAGTTGCGCGGAACACCCCCTGAGGACATTTGATATTCGGACTCCCGCTTTGGATAAGGGGTAACCCAATTACTAAGGGGCACCCACAGGATATTCGCACCCAAGCAGCTGGATAAGGGGCAACCTCATCACCTTCGTTTGAAAATATTTTTTTGGCGGGAAAATGGCTCTTTCAATGGCAGATTTTTGGATCGAGTTTTAGACGAGCTAGAGGGAGACTCAATGGCTGAGATTGGTTGGGTTTGTTCTAATTGACCTAACAGGGCTGTTATGGGCCTTTTTCTCGATTAGTTTTGGCTGGATAATTCTAGAGAAGAAATCAGGGCACACATACGACGGAAGGGATATTCACGGGATTACACGATTGCTGCTCGTGTTTGGATAGGGCCTGGTTGCTGAAGGAGCGTGAAATAGTTGAATAAGGAAGTTTGGATTGATACAGACGCGTGCTGCACAAAAAAGAGAAAGAATATATCACGAAGATAATTTTATTTACTGCCGAGCTTTGGAAAGATTTTTGTGGAGTTATGAGGGGATATCTTTGCCCTGTCGAGTATATATAAGTGGCTTAGATCGAGTAGAAGGGGGTATGGAGAGTTTGGGGATAGTTTGAGCGACCACAGAGCTTAGAAAATCGATTTGCAGAGAATGCATTGCTGCTGCTGAAGAACCTCAAGAACGTGAAGAACAGACTCTCAAGAACAGTCGTTCTTCAACAGTAACAAAGACTCACACGCGTGGGTCGTAGTTTATAGGGCAGACTTAAAAGAACAGCAGCATTTCATCTTTATCATTCTTTGTAACAGTGTTTGCAACATCTATAACTGTTGCAAACCCGATTTTCATCTTATTCTCCTTTGTTCATCATTTGTAAACCATTTTTGAGCAATAAAATCACCATTTGAGCGTGTTTCCAACATGATGAGCTAGGCTCCATCACTGGGACGACGGAGGAAGCTGAATTTCATCATGCGGTAAATTAAATTAATTCCTTAATTACTTTTTGCACCGATTATTAATGATTTATGATTTCTATTAATTATTTGTTATTTTGTCTGATGTCGCATGCTTAGTTTAAATTACTTTTGATGCGTCATGCTTACGATTTACAGATAATGTTTTATGGAATCTACTTTGGCAAAGAATAGAGTTAGTGTTTCTTTTATTTTGAGCTATAATTGCCTAGGGTTAATTTCTGAACCACTTGAATATGAAAGTCAGTAAAATCCGGAGTCCCAGTAAACTCTTCATCCTGTGACAATTTTTGTATATATTTTTCTTTTATTTTCTTTTATTAAAACTTAAAATCAATGTCTTCAAGTCCGAGTGAACGACAACCCTTATTACTACAACATCATTGAAAATAACCATCAATTTTTGGCGCCGCCGACGCGGACTTGTGTATAGATTTGTTTTTAGGTTTTATTTTTCTTTTTATTATTTTTGTTCTTTTTTACGCGTTTTGGTATTTCTGTTTGCTTTCAGATTTGGAGTGGAGCGAAAGAAAAAGAGAAAGCACTGAAAAGAAAAGCAAATCCAAAATAGGAAAGAAAAGAGAGATCCGAACGAAGTGAAGAAGAAATTTTTTGTATATAGTGTAATTATTATTTTATTTTTTTAGAAACTGTAATTAGGTAATTTTTTTTTGTAATTTTTATTTTTGGACATTTTTATTTTTTTTTTATCTTTGGACTTGGACATTGGACATTTTTTTTTAAACCCTAAGGAAGGGTTATTTAAATATAAACTGCACAGGGAAGGACGACGATTACGATATCGTCTCGGCCCCTCGGGTTCGCACACGACATAGGAGTTGTGGCCCGAGTCGACTTCAACGGTTCATCCCCGCCCGGAACGGGAGGTAAGAATTCTAAACACCCGCGAATCCCCGCGCCGGGTTTCTTGGATGATTTCGTGTGAATATATGTCGAGGAACCGAATCCGCCGCTTTAATTTCCTAGTAAAGGGCAAGGACTCGGCCTTACAAGATAAGAGTTCGATTTCATCACCGTTCTCTTCTTGCCCGCCTTAGGAAAACAAAACCAAACGCGAACCTAAGCTTAAAATACCGACTAGAACGAGACCGATAGGGTAACGAGCTTAATAGGAAAGTCGTTCAAAAATATTGGTTACTCTTTTGAGCATACTTGAAGTTCATGATGGTTTACGTGAGTTGAATGCGTGACGCGCCGCCTTTGTAATCGCGGTGAGGCCTTGGGTATCAAAGCTCCACCGAGCTTCCTCGCCTTGATTCAACTTACTTAAACTCTGGGATTGATTCCGAGGGTTTGCTCAGATTGTAACGAATTCCTTTCGAAGGATTAGAAGTCGGTCTAGAAAACAATCTAAGTGGAGCCATCATGCTTTTTGTTTGCTAGAAATCGTAGGTTTGCCGTGGTCGAGTCAGCCTTGTTTGTGTTTGTGTAGAATTCCCTTGCGCTAGGGATGTCAAACTGTATTATAATAGCCATCACAATGAATATGATTATCCAACTGAGCATTATGGACATCACTCTTTTTATGACCATAGTGTGAATAGTGGTTGGGAACGCCAACCTTTGGAAGGTTATGGGTCATACCATGGTGAGCCCAATTACTATCCACACGTGCATCGGTCTTATGAGCAAAACAATTCATCTATTTCTCTAGAAGAGGCTTTCAAGAGTCATTCCTTATTTGTGAAGGAAACCTTAAATATTCCAGATGAGTCCCTAGAGCAGTCAACTAGGATGTCTTTAGAAGAGACTCTTAAGAAATTTACTGAAAGTACAAATAGGATTGTCGAAAAACTTGCTCGAAATAATCTTAATTCCCAATACAGTGTTTCCAATAATACCCATGAAAATGAGGATATTTATAATCAAGATGACGAGGTTAGATTTGGTAACACTACTTGTTTAGATGAGGTTCAACCATTTTCATGTTATTATAATAATGATTATGATGAGGATAGTGTTGATGAAGAATTGGAAACAAATAGGCATAGTGATCAGGAATTTGCTACTCCAATTGAGCTTTATAATAATAGAGTTATTTTTGGTTCAGATCCTAATAATTTTAACAATTATTCACCTATTCAAAAGGACGAGGACTTGACTAGAGATACTATTTTAGACGATGTAGTACTTCCCGTTTACTTAAGTCGATAATGGTTTAGAGGAATGGGTTTATCCCGAGAATACTTGTTTTAGAGTCCAAGGATTTAGAAACAATAGTCTTAGACGAAGAAGATGAACTCGTAGAGCTTTTAAATATGAGTGAGGATGCATCACCCGAGTATAATCTACATGAAGCAATTGACCATTTTCGGGATTTTGACGATCTAGAAATTAGGGAAATTGTAGCTAGTCTATCTAGAGACACCCAAAATTCTAAGTTTGGGGGTGATTATCATTCTCCTTGTGCCTTACCTTTAGCTCTTCGTAAATCCCTCACTTGGGACTTGATATATGTTCCTCAACCATTGTGCCAGATTACCTTCATGCTAGCTCTCCCGAACCTAATAATGTCCAGGAAGAAGTTCAGTTGTTAGAAACCCATCCTCTGGTTGATGTGGTTAACCCAGGCTATGATACCAAAATTGACTTTGTTTTCCCACCAAAAACTTTTCTTTCAATTGTGGGAACATTTGAGTTACAAATGTGTCAGTTATTAAGTTTTGAGACTAAACCTAATTACTTTAAGATATTAGGGTCGACACATTTGCTTAAGGAAGACCACCAATCTTATTGTGGTCAGTTGTGTAAGTCAAAACTGATTGACTTAGAGGATCCTCAATTATTCAGTTATTATTATGTGCTTCTAAGTTTTTATTTGAGTTTTTCCGGACTCTAGAACCCGAACATTCGGATCCAACTTATGAGGAAACGCAACCTATGAAATTTTTTATCTAGACCCTTTTATAGAGCTCGAACTCGAACCACAACTAGATGTAGTGGTCTTTAAAATAGATAAGGGTCTTGGATATTTTCCTGGTCTCATTTGCAGTCTCCTCTTCTTGTGGTTAGCACTTTTTGATCTAGATGACCCGCATTATTCCGGGCCGCTTTATGATTCTTCGAGGTGACTAATCTCTTCCAATGTCCGGTCAAGACTTTAAACTTAGCACTTCTTGGGAGGTAACCCATGCTCATGCAACACGGTAATATCTTTCCTTAACTCTTTTGCTTCAAATGGTAACAGCTTTCTCCTTGTTCATGTTTTTAATTTCATCTTTTAACATTGAGGACAATGTTAGATTTAAGTTTGGGGGTATGGGAGAAACTTTTTAGTTGCATTGATAAACTCAGAGCCTAGAAATTTATGCTTATTAAGGATGGCACTAACCAATCTAAGTGGATGGAAGCATTTTGGTTGTAGGAGTTGAGGAACTAATACGATTAGATGGAAACATCTAAAGAGTCTATTCATAAAAGCAGAGCTCGTGTGTTAGAAATAACATGATAGTTTCACCATATCTCGTTGAGTCCTTTTCACTTTTTTTATTTTGTTTGTTTTTAAACTATGTTTCTCTAAGTGATTTGGTGGGGCCCACGAATCAAGTTGTTACCAATGCTAGAGTGAAATAGAGTGATTGAGATACAAAAAAAAAAAAAAAAAAAAAAAAAAAAAAGTTGAAAAAAGTTGAAAAAAGTTGAAAAAAAGTTGAAAAAAGTTGAAAAAAGTTGAAAAAAAAAAAAAAAAAAAAAAAAGAGAAAGTGAGACCGCACCATCCGACCAACCTAATAAATTCAATAAAGTCGACCACCGGAACCCTTGTATATGCCGGTTGTGTTGACCTAGAGTTAGGATTATCGACCACGGTTCCCTTGTATATGCCAGTGTGTTGATATTAGTCCAGACCAGTATCTCATCCATTAGGATAGGTTCATTTTGGCGGAGGCCTTCAGACAGATATGGGAAACACCGTTCACTTAGTAAACATCAAAACCATCTATGTTTTTCTCTATATCCATCTTCTTGATCTATCCATGTGATTAGTTTTGACTCCGGTATTGATGTCCATAGTGCGACTATCCGAGTAGAGCTCGTCACTTTATATGAATTTTAGTATGCTTGAGTGCAAACTCGTGTACAAAGAATTGGAATTTCGCATCTGGGTACTTCCTCCCGTAGTCAATAAGTATGCCAACCAAGGAGATTCTTTAGTGCCTTCCAAGGTTCTCCGTGAGATAGCTAGGGTCCTGGAGTAAAGGTTTTGTGGGTACACCTACAGTAAACCCTCCGGAGACAACACTCCGCCACTAGGGCCACCCCAGGGGTTCAAATGATTTTTATTTTATAGAATAAATTTGCTCGAGGACTAGCAAATAATAAGTTTGGGGGTATTTGATAGACACATTTTTTGTGTCTGAATTGTCCTCAGTGTTGGTATTGTTGGAACTCGATTTTTGTACTAATATTATGTTTTTTATGTATTTTTAGGTGTTTTTGGAAATAAATATTTTTTGGAAAAATCAGCTCGAAAAGTTGCGCGGAACACCCCCGGAGGACATTTGATATTCGGACTCCCGCTTTGGATAAGGGGTAACCCAATTACTAAGGGGCACCCACAGGATATTCGCACCCAAGCAGCTGGATAAGGGGCAACCTCATCACCTTCGTTTGAAAATATTTTTTTGGCGGGAAAATGGCTCTTTCAATGGCAGATTTTTGGATCGAGTTTTAGACGAGCTAGAGGGAGACTCAATGGCTGAGATTGGTTGGGTTTGTTCTAATTGACCTAACAGGGCTGTTATGGTCCTTTTTTCTCGATTAGTTTTGGCTGGATAATTCTAGAGAAGAAATCAGGGCACACATACGACGGAAGGGATATTCACGGGATTACACGATTGCTGCTCGTGTTTGGATAGAGCCTGGTTGCTGAAGGAGCGTGAAATAGTTGAATAAGGAAGGTTGGATTGATACAGACGCGTGCTGCTACAAAAAAAGAAAGAATATATCACGAAGATAATTTTATTTACTGCCGAGCTTTGGAAAGATTTTTGTGGAGTTATGAGGGGATATCTTTGCCCTGTCGAGTATATATAAGTGGCTTAGATCGAGTAGAAGGGGGATGGAGAGTTTGGGGATAGTTTGAGCGACCACAGAGCTTAGAAAATCGATTTGCAGAGAATGCATTGCTGCTGCTGAAGAACCTCAAGAACGTGAAGAACAGACTCTCAAGGACAGTCGTTCTTCAACAGTAACAAAGACTCACACGCGTGGGTCGTAGTTTATAGGGCAGACTTAAAAGAACAGCAGCATTTCATCTTTATCATTCTTTGTAACAGTGTTTGCAACATCTATAACTGTTGCAAACCCGATTTTCATCTTATTCTCCTTTGTTCATCATTTGTAAACCATTTTTGAGCAATAAAATCACCATTTGAGCGTGTTTCCAACATGATGAGCTAGGCTCCATCACTGGGACGACGGAGGAAGCTGAATTTCATCATGCGGTAAATTAAATTAATTCCTTAATTACTTTTTGCACCGATTATTAATGATTTATGATTTCTATTAATTATTTGTTATTTTGTCTGATGTCGCATGCTTAGTTTAAATTACTTTTGATGCGTCATGCTTACGATTTACAGATAATGTTTTATGGAATCTACTTTGGCAAAGAATAGAGTTAGTGTTTCTTTTATTTTGAGCTATAATTGCCTAGGGTTAATTTCTGAACCACTTGAATATGAAAGTCAGTAAAATCCGGAGTCCCAAAGAAACTCTTCATCCTGTGACAATTTTTGTATATATTTTTCTTTTATTTTCTTTTATTAAAACTTAAAATCAATGTCTTCAAGTCCGAGTGAACGACAACCCTTATTACTACAACATCATTGAAAATAACCATCATATTGCCATCATCCTTAAAAAAAATGATACTATCACTTTGGTTTTTAGGCCAAATTGAAAAAAAAATGGAAGTATCACTTTTTCTACTATAATGTGCTTGCAAGTCACTTTTTCTAAGACGCCATTATAATGTGTTTCCACGCTGACATTACCCTTGTCCCAGAAAAGAGTTCGATAGTTATCCTGTCTAGAAAAAGTGACACTTTCGTTTTCTAGGAGAAATCAAAAAGGTGAAAGTATCACTTTTTTTGAGACATCATTATAATGTGATTTCTCTGTGACACTACCTCCCCCCGGGAAACAAATTTTTTAGGTTTGATATTATCTCCGTCCCAAAAACAGTGGCATTGTCACTTCATTTGTTAGGCCAAATTGTTAGAGCATTGCTCGGTTGAAGTCACAAGCGTTGCTATCTCAGGCTTGTTGTCAAATTTAGTTGTCAAAACTATATCTTGATTTCTAGTCTACAATTAGTTAAGTCTCGAACTGGGATAGAAATGTAGTTGAGGAAACAGAGACTTAAGTAATGTAGTTGTCGAAGCAATAAGTTTCGGTTAAGGACAACTTATTGTTCGGAATCAAAATCATGATTCAAGTTTTATCGTTTGAAAATAGCCTGGAACAGTGATATGTGTCATTGATGTTATTCTTGAATGTTTCGAATTGATTTAGAGAGAAATATAGAACTATTATAGATTCAGATACAAGACAGTGTTATCAGTCTTACAAACTGGGAAAACTGTTATAAGTCTGAACCCGTATTACATGTACTCATACACGTAGCGAAGTAGCTATATATCGACTTACATATTTGTTGTACGCATATTATTATGTATATCATATGAAAAATCTATTTAACTCGTGAACCGGATCGGTATGCATACTCGTATGCAAACCATTTTGGAACTGTGGTTACGGAACCGGGATTAGTATCCAAACCGATATGCAAACTTTAACAGTTATGTGTTCGCGAACTCGGTTGTGTATCCAAACTGGTATGCAAACCAAATTAGTTATGTGAACTCTGGCACCAGTGGCAGTCTTAAGGTTTCCAAACCGGTACGCAAACCTAAACTGTTCTGTTAACTCCGGAACTTGGTTTGGCTAAATGTTTACAAACCGGTACACGTACTATGACTGAACCGACTCGTGAACGACGATGGTATTTGTACCTTGTACACCTACTAACCATGTCGATTATATTTTCAAGTGTGATTAAATTATTTCTACGACATAATTTGTATTTGATTAATTCTCTAAAAAAACTAGACTTATTTGATAACATGTTTTGTGACACAGAGTTAATGTCTTTTGTGTTCATGAAAATGAATATTAAGCTTTTAAGGTCAAATCGGCTAGTTTCAGCTAAGCATATTGAACATTGTCTTTGTACACGGTTCGGTCATGGTTTCACCTAAACAGAGTGTATATCTTGTTTATGTAAATCAGATTCAAAGATTCATCTAATAGAGGATATTGTTTGCTTGGTTCCAAAGATCTTAGCTTAAACCTAAAGCAACATGTGCTTTGAATATCTATAAAAGGGGAACTTCAAGCAACTGGGATCTTTGAATCCCAACACTACTTTTTGGTGTGTCGTAATTGTATCTATAGTCATCCTCTTCCTAACCCTTTTAGGGTTTAGCAACTACAAAGACTTCATAGGGATTTGTGAAGCCATGTCCAGTTATCTTTCCTGGATAACTTGCGTATCCTGATCTTGATCGATTGTAGAGCTAATCACTTGATCAAGATAGATATAAATCATCAAATTTTTCTTCGTCTCAACTTTTTTAATTCCACTGGTTTTATACTTGTGAGGTGAATAATAATCTAGGCTGCACTCCGAGTAGCATAAGTCCAGATTTTGAGGTTAGCTAGACTTTGTCTATTGCTATCGATTTTCAACACCTTTGATAAAACTATTTGATTATAAAAGACAATCATATAATATGTAGGAGGAAGATTGGTTCAAAGTCTTCAATTGAGTTGAAACAACTCTTAGGTAGTGTGACGTCAGCTAAGGGAATCAAATGCGCGGAGTCCTGTTGGGATTCAAGAGGCGTAAGGAGCGCGACTGTACCTTAATATGTGGGATACCTTTTAGGGATCAACTATATTCCAATTTGAAGTTAATTGGTAGTAGGCTAGTGTCTGTAACGGCTTAATACATTTTGGTGTTCAATCAGGACTAGGTCCCGGGGGTTTTCTGCATTTGCGGTTTCCCCGTAAACAAACCTTCTGGTGTCTTTGTTATTTCTTTTTCCTCATTATATTGTTTATATTTATAATCGAAATATCACAGGTTGTGCGTTAATCAATCATAGTAGAGTCATCAGAACTAGTTTGTTGGATACGATTTGATTGATTATCGGACATTGGTCTTTGGTACCGTCCAAGTAATCTCTTTGTGATTACGTTCACGGATTTGTTTCTGTAAACATTCTAATACCAAGAGAGAGATATTGATATAAATCTAGATATTATTCCTTGATTGAGTCTAACTCTCGGAGTTGACTTGAGTTTGTCCATACATATTGCCTAAGAAAAAAGTGGTGGTATAATTTAATACCCCGCGTTTTCACAAATCGAAAAGGTGAAAGTATCACTTTTTTGGGACGCCACTATAATTTATATGGTCATTGATACTATCACCATCTAAGAAACTTTAGGTTTGATGCTATCTCTGACCCCGCAAAAGTGATACCTTCAGTTTTTTAGGCCAAATCGAAAAGGTGAAATTATTGGGACACCAGTATAATGTACATGCTCATTGATACTGCCTTCATCCCAGAACCTAATTTTTTTAGGTTTGATACTCCCTACATCCAAGAAAAGTGACACCCATACTATTTTTAGGCCAACTCGAAAAAAATAAAAGTATCAGTTTTTGGGATGCCATTATAATGTTTTCTCTTATTCATATCTGAAAATGCGGAGGTCTAAAAACCACACCCAACAATTCGTTTGGAAATCTGAGAGGACTTACTCCAATACACTTTCTAGAGAATCAACTAGACAGTCAGACTCAATATAGAGTAAAGTATATCAAAGAGCTTAATATCTCTAATTCTTAATTCAATCCGCAATTAGCAAATAGAAATCTACGAGCCTGATTGAATATAAGAGGAGTTACTTGAATGGTACCAAAGACCAATGTTCAAGTGTCAATCAATGTAAATCAATAACCAAAGGTTGGATATTCTAATTGATTGATTTTAACGCACAACCTGTGATAATGCGAAAAATAAATAACACAGACACCAGAATTTTGTTAACGAGGAAACCGCAAATGCTGAAAAATCCCAGGTGCTTGTCCAGATTGAACACCACACTGTATTAAGCCACTACAGACTCTAGCATACTACCAATTAACTTCAGATTGGACTATAGTTGAACCCTAATCAATCTCACAGTGATTCAAGGCACAATTGCGTTCCTTACGTCTTTGATCCCAGCTGGATACTACGTACTTGATTCCCTTAGTTGATTTCACCCACAACCAAGAGTTTCTACGACCCAAAGTCGAAAACTTGATAACAAATCTATGTTACACAGAAAAGTCTATAGGATTGAATAAATCTGTCTCACACAGAAATACCCAAGAGTTTTTGTTCTGTCTTTTGATAAATCAAGGTGAACAGGAACCAATTGATTAACCAGACTTATATTCCCGAAGAACAGCCTAGTATTATAAATCACCTCATAGTAATCGTAATCGACTAGCAAAACAAGATATTGTGAAATCACAACCGATGAGAAGAAGATGTTTGTGATTACTTTTATCTTGCCTATCATAGAAATTAATATCGAGTCAATTATTTCATGTACTCGGGCAAGATCAGAACACACAACACAAGAGAATAGTTAGGTATGGCTTCATAATCCCAATGAAATCTTTGAAGTCGTTAACCTACAAGGTCTCGATACAAACCTAAGGTTAAAGTAGAATCGACTCTGTTCATGCAACTAGTAACACACAAGAGGTGTGGGGATTAGGTTTCCCAGTTGCTAGAGTTCTCCTTTATATAGTTTTCAAATCAGGGTTTGCAATCCAAGTTACCTTGGTAACAAAGTATTCATTATTCACTGTTAGATGAAAAACCTGATTTAACCAAGATAATATCTTTCAACCGTTAGATCGAACTTAGCTTGTTACACACAAATTAAATGTACACTCATTTAGGTTTATGTAACCGTACCTAAACGGGTACACCATGTTGGTTCATGAATAGTTAACCGAGGTTATCCATATGATTACTCTCATATCAACCTTATTCATCTTAACCATAACTAGTTCAAATGACTCAAATGAAACTAGTTAAAGAGTCGTTCAATTGCTATATTCTCATAGAATTATACAAGAACACAATTGAAGCAAAATCGATTTGATTCTCTCCAATCAATACATGAACATTATAGCCACGGTTCACAAAGATTGCATTCCTTATTTTATAAATTTTTAGGTTCATGTACACAACCGATTTTAGAAAGTAACCACTTAAGTATGCGTACAAGTATGCGTATTTAAGTAACCGGATTTGAGTTTGTTTTGGTTTTCAAACTCAGCAAATTCACGGACGTGAACTTTCTGCTAGTATGTGTACATTTACGCATACTTTGGTAACTGGTTTGAGTTGGTTTTGATTTCGAAACTCAGCAGAAATTCTTGGACGTGAACTTCCGCCAGTATGCGTACTGGTACGCATACTTAGCCAGTCTCCATCAACCATTTAGTACACACAAGTATGTATACATTTGGTTCCCGGTTTTGGACTTATACACAAATGTGCGAACACACTACATGCTTATATCCAAAGAGGGTTACATGATACTAAGCTCTTTATTTCAATCATTGAAACATTCTTAGAGGATGACAATAGCCGTTTTCACACACTATTAGCATCAAAGCAATTTTCAAGATATTGAAATAATCATTATCGAAACATTCCAAGTCTACACCAAATGATTGTATCACACAAATCATGTAAGATGTTACTCGGAAATTTTCACATGATATAAGATGAACTTGGTCGAAAGGAAATCTTGCCAACACATATTTTGAGAAATATGTAAGCGAGATAATTAAACTCAGCTCGAAATCTCAAATGTGTATATAGAAAACTATATCGTAATACGACTTATGTCTCAATATAGGAGATAAAGTATAAATAGACTTTCTAAGTGATAGATGAGTTTAAGTCTCACATACCTTTTGTCGATGAAGTTGCACAAGCTCCCCTTAGTAGTTATTCGTCTTCAAATGATGAACGCCATAAAACTAAGCTCAACTACACAATCTATGTCCTAGTCCGAGACATCTATAAATAGGCTAGAAATCAAGACTTATAGTTTTGATCACTAACATTGACAAACATGCTTGAGATAGCATCACATGCGAGTTCGACCGGGCAATGCTCTAACAATATCATCTCTGTTCCAAAAACAAGTTTTGTAGTACATGTGTCCATGAAAAAGTGATACCTTCACATTTTATGGGACAAATCGAAAAAGTCTCATTTTTTTTTCTGGGACGCCACTATAATGTACTTGCTCATTGATACTGTCTCCGTCCCAGAAACAAATCCTTCTGGTTTGATACTGTTTTCGTCCTAGAAAAAGTGATACATTCACTTTTTTAGGCCTCGAAGAGGTGCAAGTATGACTTTTTCCGGGACACGAATATAATGTACTTGCTCATCGACACTACCTCCGTCCCAGAAATAAATTTTATAGGTTTGGTGTTGCCTTCGTTCCAGAAAAAATGATACCTACACTTTTTTTATGAAAAATCGAAAAGGTGAAAGTATCACTTTTTTTGGACACCACTATAAGAGCATCTCAAGTAGGTCATTCAAATCCTATGTGGATGTCATATTTAGACTTTCGTTTGTAAGAGTTTTCGTCCGTAGGCCTAATTACGGCTCTTATCCTAAAATTCATCACCAATGGACCATGTGTTTTTAGATTCAGATTAATATAAAAATAAGTTTTTTTTAACATGATTTTGTATTAGATATTATTTTTTTAAAATAAATTGATGACATGAAACTAGTTAGGGGTCTTCCGAATGTGTAGTTAATACTTTCTTTAACACCTTCGTATTTAGTATTTCATCTCTCCAAATTTGTAGGACATAACTATTGAAGATGCATTTATACTAAATGGGGGTCTAACATCCTATGTGTTATAAACAAAAAAATAATAAATGTTTTCATCCTTTATTGGAGATGCCCTAATGTATCTGCTCAATGAAACTACCTCTATCCCAGAAAAAATTCTTTAGGGTTGATAGTGCTCAATCCCACAAACAAATTCTTTATGTTTGGTATTACTTCTATCCCGAAAAAAGTGACACATCCAAATCGAAAAGGTGAAAGTACCATTTTTTCTAGCTACTATAATGTACCAAGAAATAAATTCTTTAAGTAGATGCGTCCCAGAAAAAGTGATACATTCACTTTACTTTTTAGGCCGAATCGAAAAGGTGAAAAAATCACTTTTTTTCGGATGCCATTATTATGCACTTGCTCATTAACACTATCTGACCAGAAACAAAGGTTTGATATTGCTTTCGTCCAAGAAAAAATGATATATTTGCTTTGTAATTTTAGGCCAGATCGAAAAGGTGAAAATATAAAAAAAATATTCACCTGAAAGTAATAGTATTATTTTGATTTTTTTGACAATAGTTTTGTTGGCGTGGCATGGGTACCTTTGGACGTTTTTGTTGCAAGTACTATTGAGTTTTATTATTCAGTTTTGTCGAAGGGAGAGTGAGACCCCCGACAATGGATATGCCGTCTGCTCCGAGACCACTATTTTTTTTTTTGACACATAAAAAAGAAATATATTAAACTAAGAAGACAACAGATACATCAAGCATCCCTATAAGATCAACAATGTCTACTGGGATGATTTCAAAAAACTGAAAAGTAGCTCTAGAATTTCTAGCTTTGTTGGCCAGCTTATGAGCTATGTTGTTTGTTGTTCTTCTAACATAGTTGATAGAGGCATTACTAAAAACATTAATGAGGTGCCTTATTTCTATTACAATCTCCTGATTCTCCCACTCTACATCTAGGGTAGCACCTTTTAGAGAGTTAACTACATGTATACAATCTGATTCGAAAACAACATTGGACAGAGTTAAGGCTTTCGCCCATTTAATAGCTTCCAAAACTCCAAAACATTCTGAGTGTTCTGCATTTAGTCCTCCATTGCAGTGTTTGCGTCGAACTACCCTACATGTACCTGTATAATCTCTGATTATTAGACCAATTTCAAACTCTTTATTAACATCATCATAAGAAGCATCAATATTAATTTTTAGTTGATCAATAAAAGGTGGCTCCCAAATTGAAGTAGATTGTAAAGACTTGTTGAGAGTAGACTATTGTTGCTGATGGACCATGTTTTGAAAGCACTACTGGATTTGGTAGTTGATGCTTTTAACATATGCCATTATGTTTGGAGATTTGTTTCTAAAAACTTTGTTACATCCATTTTTCCAGATTTCCCAAGTAGTTATCATAACCCTGACTATCCAAGTATTCCAGTAATCTTCATTGGTAATGGAAGGATCTGAAAACCAACTAAAAATTCAAGATGTTAATGCATTGCTGGAAGAATGAATATTTGCAACATTTACATTCATGGCAAACCAGATTGCTCTGGCAGAGGCACAACGCATTATGAGATAGTCAAGAGTTTCTGGTTCTTGATCATAAAGTGGACAGGTAGGAGTTATATCTGACTTGTAAAATCATAACTTGACCATAGTTGGGACTATATTTCTGAGGCATTTCCAGATAAAATGCTTAACTTTGTGAGGCGTATTAGTTTTCCATAATTGTTTCCAAACTTTCTTAGGGACTAGTTGAGACTGTCTACGGTGAGGAGTTAAAACATTATAGGTGGATTTAACTGTGAAAGTACCTTTTCTATTAGGTTCCCAGATTAAAGTGTCCTCACCATGTTGAACTAGATGCATTTGTAGCATAAGGTTAACCGTGTCTTCATCAAATAAAGCTCTGACTGGGGGAACATTCCATCTTCTTGGATTTTGGAGCATAAGATCACAAACATAAACAATTCTAGTAGGCTCAACATAGTTAATATTTGGGATGGGTGGATGATTAAGTTCCTTAACCCATTTATCATACCGGACCAAAGTCTTAGTGCCACATCTAACATCCCATCCATGGTATTTCTTAACTATCTCTAAACCCTGTTCTATTCCTTTCCATATCCAAGAAGAGTTAGAATGTTCTTCTTGTAAATGGATAAAGTCACAATAGGGGGAGTACTTTGGCTTCAAAATTTTAACCCATAGATAGTATGACTCTGTACAAAGTAACCAAGCTAATTTAGTTATTAAAGCCAAGTTGAATTGCTCCAGATTTCTAAAAGCTAACCCTCCTTCAGCTTTTGAGTAGCTTAGAGAGTTCTACCTATGAAGTTAATACCTTTATTAGTTCTATGACCCACCTGAATTTTCGTTGAATTTAATCCACCTGCTTCAAAATATGCTTAGGAAGTTTAAAATTACTCATATAATGTGCTGGAACTGAATTCAACACTGACTTGACCATAGTGGTTCTAGCCGGCTGATTCAGGAGCTTTGAGTTCCATCCACTGAGTTTATTCTGGAATGCATCATTAATAACCTTGAAGGAAGAAGTTTTAGCTTTTCCTAGTAAAATAGGCAAGCCTAAATATTTATCAGATGTGCATATATAACTGCTTGACTCATAGTTTCTCAACAATTTTTTTTTTTTTTTGTTGATATGATAAATCACCTGTAATAAAAGCTGCTGATTTTGAAAAATTTACCATCTGACCTGATAGAGCTCCAAAGTGGTTGAGGATATGAGGTATAGAATAAATACTTTTCTGATCAGCTTGAAAAAGAGTAAGCAGTCGTCTGCAAACAACAAGTGATTCACACATGGTGCATCTTTTGTTACCTTTATGCCTTTAATTAGGTGATTATGTTCTGCTATAATTAAACTTCTTGAGAGGAACTCCATTGCAATGATAAAGAGGTAAGGGGATAAAGGATCCCCTTGCCTTAACCCTCTAGTTGGAGAGTATTTATCACAAAAGCTACCATTTAGATGTATTGATATTTGGGTCGTCGAGATGCATTGAAGTAGAAGTTCTCTCAATTCTTTACAGAAACCCAGTGACTGTAACATTTGATTTAAAAATGGCCACTCTAGTCGATCGAAAGCCTTGGACATGTCAAGCTTTAAAGCTATCTGTCCTGTTTCAGAATTTGATTTCTTCATTAAATGAATCATCTCGTGAGATATTATTATGTTATCATTTATAAATCTTCTAGGAACGTAAGCTACCAGAGTTGGAGATATCACCTTATCCATCAATCCTTTCATTCTAGTTACCAACAACTTTGAAATTATTTTATAAGAGTTGTTACAGAGACTAATATGTCTGTAATCATTTGGTGTTGATGGATATTGAGTTTTAGGGATCAGGCAAATGGAAGTTTGATTTAGCTAAGAAGGTAATTTCCTAGTAATGAAGAATTCCTGTACCATATTAGTGATATCATCTCCTAATGTGTTCCACTGTGTTTGGAAGAAACCAGCTGGGAAACCATCCGGTCCTGGAGAATTCCATCTAGGTAAGCTTTTAACTATACAATGGATTTCTTCTTTATCTGGCATTCTCATGAGATTTTCATTACCTGATGGACTGATAATTTGTTGAATATGACTAAAAGAGGCAGCTGAAATTGTAGGATTGGTAGTGGTGGTTATATGTGAAAAATGACTAGTGAGAAGATTTGCTAAGTCAGTTCTAGAATGTAGCCATCTTCCACTTTGGTCCTTCAAAGAAAATATATTATTTCTAGCTCTTCTTCTATTCGCAAAAGCATGAAAATATGAAATATTGTTGTCAGCATCCTTGACCCATTGATCACATGATTTTTGCTGCCAAAACTCCGCTTCCATACTTCTCCAATAATGTATAATATTATTGATAGTATTATTTATTTGATGACTAACTTGATCACTAAATGCTAAAGACAAGTGATTCTTCAACTTTTGTAGTTGAAGTTCTATATGGCCAAATTTTGGACTTTTCCATTTAGCTTAGGAACCTCGCAGATTCAGAACTACGTGGAAGATCTGTCAAACATTATTACTCCTTGCATTTCTGATGAAGAAAACTCCTCCTTATCTCTTATTCCTTCAAAAAAATAGATATGTGACACTTTATCCAAGATGAATCAATGGTGAGACCCGGGGCCAGATGGTTTCCAGCCGGGTTTTTTTTAAGCTAATTGGGGTATTTTGGGACAAGATATTACAAACACAGTTCAAGATTTTTTCAAAACTGGTTCTCTATACCCTAATTTAAACCACTCATTCATTACCCTTATTCCAAAAATTTCTACCCCTCAAACCCCGGCCGATTTTAGACCCATTAGCCTAAGTAATACTATTTACAAGATAATATCTAAAATTCTGTCCAATCGCCTCAAACCAATTCTTAATAAAATAATATCCCCTAACCAATTAGCCTTTTTACCTGGAAGACAAATCACTGATAATATCATCATCGCTCATGAGCTTATTCATACAATGAAATCCTCGAAAGATAAAAAGGGTCATTTCGCTCTAAAATTAGATCTTTCAAAAGCCTTTGACAGAGTGGAATGGAATTTTATAAAATCCGCTCTTTCAGCTCTGGGCTTTAATACTCACTGGGTAAATCTCATTATGCAATGCATCTCTACCACTTCATTTTCCATTCTTCTTAACGGCTCACCAGGGCCGACTTTCAAAACTTCTAGGGGGTTAAGACAGGGCGACCCCCTCTCCAAATACCTATTCCTTATCTCGTATGGAAATTCTTTCTAGACTTCTAGAAAATGCTGTTTTTGAGAAAAAAATCTCTGGCCTGAAAATAAACAAAAATGCTCCAAACATCTCCCATCTATTCTTCGCAGATGATTGCTTCCTTTTTACCAAAGCCGATTTAGGAGAGGAAAAAAACATTCTTGACATTTTATCCAGATTTGGGGAGATCACTGGTCAAATGATAAACCTCCAAAAATCCGGTATTTTTTTCAGCAAAAAAATCCATCCGAAGCATGGGAAAATCATAGCCAAAATTATAAAAGTCCCTCTGATAACAAAAAATGATAGATATTTAGGTACTCCTCTCTTTTTGATAAAAAAAAGAAAGGAAAATTTCGAACCTCTGCTCCGTAAATACTATGACACTCTGCAAGGTTGGAAATCTAAACTTCTCTCACAAGTTTGGAAGAACGGTGCTAATAAAATCAGTTCTTCAAGGTTACCCTACTTATCAAATGCAAATCCTTAACCTACCCAAGGAAACCTTGGATCAAATGGATAAAATTCAAAGAGATTTCTGGTGGAACAAGGATAAAAATAAAAAAAGAAGAGGTTATTTTAAAGCTTGGGTAAACATATGCAAACCTATCTCACAAGGAGAGCTTGGGATAAAAAACCCACATCTTTTCAACATCTCTCTCCTAACGAAACTGGCCAACAGACTGATTTCAGAACACGATCAATTGTGGGCAAGATTATTGAAAGCCAAATATTTCCCAAACAACCACCCTTTAGAAGCTTCTAGGACTTCGAATCTTTCTTGGATATGGACAAGCATACAAAAAGGTCTAAATCTCATCAAAGAAAATTTTGTTTGGCAAGTTAAAAATGGAGCTTCGGTAAAGATTTGGGAAGATAACTGGTTACCATCAGAAAACAAAATTCAAAAACCAACGGGTTTATTGGGTCCAGTCCCACAAAAGGTAAGTGAACTGATTACACAACATGAATCTTGGGATTTAGAGAAACTTGATACTTTATTCTCCCATAATATAAAAGAGAAAATCCTTGCCATATCTCCAAATATACAAGAGCAAGATAAAATTAGATGGCAACACCACGACTCAGGAAATTTTTCAGCGAAAAATGTTTACAATTTTCTCATAAACCAAGATCAGGAAAACACCAACAATGGCGAATTTCCATGGAAAAAATATGGAAAATCAATGTAATTCCGAGGATCAAGTTATTCATTTGGAAATTAGCTCAGAAAGCTCTTCCCACTAATGATAGACTAGGAGCTCATAATAAGGATTTTATCACAGATTGCCCAATGTGTAATACTCAATTGTCAGAAACAGAACAACACCTGATAAGATCTTGTCCATTTGTTAGAGCAATTTGGTTTGGTCTCTCCTTAGATGCATTTAATACCAGAATTAATACAGACTCTATGATGGATTGGATTAAAGATTGGATCTCGAAATCTGATTTCGCTAACTATTCAGGAAAGATTGCAACAATATCCTTGTTCATCTGGAAATATCGATGCTCAATAGTCTTTGACAAAATAAACCCCAACCCAAATTCTCTTATTGAGCAAATTAACAAATTCTTACAACAATATCCACAAGAGAATATCAAGAAGACCAAAAAAAGTCTACCAACTATGGAATACAAGGATAAATGGTCTAGTTTAGCTTCAGAATGGATAATATTCATAGACGCGGCTTTCAAAAAGGAAAATTCAACAATGGGATATGCTTTTATCCTATTCTCAGCGGACACCGAAACTTTTATGCACATTGCATCGGGAGCAGATAGGGCTTCATCAGCTTTCCATCCAGAGTCAAAAGCATTATTAAAAGCTTCATATTGGCTTAGTGAGAATATTCTATCTAGTGTCACATTAGTTCTGATTGCAAGATGTTAGCGGAAATAAATAGAAAGAAAGACAAGATCCCAGATTGGAGCGCGGAGAACACAATAATGAAAACCCAAAAGATCTTGCAAAGACTCCCTCAAGCAAAGGTGAAATATATCAACAGAAGATTTAATGCTGCAGCAGATCAGATAGCAAAAGAAGCTCGGATAAAGAATCTTAACCATATATCTACACAAATTCAGCTAAAGATATCACAATCTAGTATGATGTCCAATATTTTTGAAAAGAAAGATATTGTAAATCTGATGTACTTTATTGCTTGATTAATATATTTACTTTTTACATCAAAAAAAAAAAAAATTAGTGCATCAAAAAAAAACTTATAGTTCCAAGAATAAAAGTTGGGGTGTTATTGGTAGTTTTGTGGAAAAATATGAAAACTTTCAAGTATTGTGGAACAAAAAAAAACCTCTAAAACATCATCTAAAATGGAACGGAGGGAGTAATAATTTGAATTCAAGATAATATGAAGAAGATATTTAGTTTTAAGAGAAACCTTGATCTTTTTTCAACACCCAATGAGTACCCAAAATTTTTATCAGGTTCAGCTTCAGGTCCATTAGTTTAGGAACCAGACCCAAACTGTTAGGAACTTAACCTGAAGGCTATGGTTCTTTTCGGGTACCATTGACATCCCCTACTTTAATACCAGGTGTACCACCATGAAAACTAGATGCCCATCAACAAACTAAAACTTGACACCGGCTTCAGCTTTGTTGTAGAAATTCCTAAATCAATTTCTACAACATAAACCTCATAGTGGCTTCTTTTTTTTTTTCCGGAAAAGAGGATAACCTCATAACATATATTGAGAGAACCGATTTAGGTAATCGAAAACCTTACAAGAATTGTTCAACATCATAAAACAGTCATACGTATCGTAATATCTCCACCAATTCTTGCCTTTCTCCATCCTTTCAGATCTAAACACAATTCCAGAAAACCTTCTCTCTCGCAAAGGAGAGGACCAAACATCCAGGGAAAAACTGATTTTGGCAACAAAACCAGAATGTGTCAAAGCACAAAGCAATGACCGGATCCAATCCAACCCAATGTTCCTCAGAACATGTAAATAACATGAACTGAAGTTTTTTAAGTTTAGATTGCCTAGTGCAATCAAGGTAAAAAAGACCCAACTAATAGTAACAGAATACAAAACGTAACCGAAGTGTCTCAAATAGTAACCAAAGTTTCTCACGTAGCATAGGTAATCTGAATCTGTCTTTAGGTGTCTGTCACAGAAAGTATCGGCCGACTCGGTGTTGGAGATGTGCTAACAGTTGAAGTAGTGTATGAACTTGATGATAATCTTGATGGAGTTGCTGTTGTCTTTGTTTCGATTAGTAAGCCTAAAACTAGTAAAACTGAAATAAGAAAGACTAACTTAATAATCGTAAAAATTAAATCTAAAACAAGAGAAAAAGAAATCCTTTCAACCCCATAAACATAACAAATAACAAATCTAGAATTCTGGTGTAGATGAAGCTGATCCAAAAGCTATTGTTGAATCTTTGAATTTCTCAATAATTTGAACTGAAGATGGTAAGCATTATTCGAATCTATGCCGGGAAAATCGTCGGAGTTGCTGGAGCAGTCGGCGAGATTCATCTCTGAACTTGGAGTCATCTAACAGATGATGACCAGAACATACGCAAACCAATACAAAAGAGATTACAAGACCCATTATCCAAAGAAACAAAACAGTCAAAATATTGCTAAAATTAGACCTAATAGCCGAAGATAAACGAGATCTAAGAAGAACTCGCTCTGTTATACACCCTAGAACATGATAGGAAATTAAGATCAAGGCATGTAAAATTAAAAACGGAATCAGATGACCACCAAACACAAAAATAAAACCAGATCTGCTTTGTTTTAGTGGATTTGATGAAAGAACCAAAGATGATGTTGATGCTTGGTTATGTTCATAGATCGGAACCGGTGATGATGATAGGCTCACAAAAACCAAACCTTCTCTAAGAAACCACCGATCCATCAAATTGAAACCCCAAAAAACAGCAATAACACACTAGACAAAAGATCTAGACAAAAGATAAAGAATTAGAGGAAGCAAACTAAAGATGAACTAGATCAGAAGGTTTTTAGGGTGATCGATATTTTCAGATCGACTCCTAGGGAGCCGATCTGAAAAGTTAATTTTCAGTCTCAAATCGACTCGCTTCTAACCTAAGCTCACAAAATCTTTGCTTCTTTCGGATTCGTAACCCTTGATTTATGTGAAATGCCATAACTGAATTGGAATTTCTTCTTTCGGATTCGTAACTAGTAAACAAGCGTGCTCCATCAGTACCAAATGCTTGTATTGATAAACTTGACCACATTCGATTCTCCCAAACTACACATTCTTTAACATGTTCCTTTTTCAAATCCAGAATTTGTACCAGAGAAATATGTTACACCTGCAACTGCTAAGGAAGAATCGATATATATTAAAGAATCAATAGCTAAAATTAGTCAAAATCGTTGACTTTGTATTAGTTACCAATCAAAAGATGTGATTTTACTTCCATAAGCAACATGAAAATGTGCACTTTCATGAAGGGAAGGTAAGATTAGATTACTTAACTAGCACAAATCGTATTTGATTCACTAACTAGAATGAAAATGATATAGTGAAGATAAGCATGGCCCCTGTGCAAGGATGACATAGAAACTCAAATGTCTCACCAAGAAAAAAGAAAGAATCACAATGGAAAAGGATACCTCACTACCAACACTTCCATTTCTGCAGCAAAACAAGCAAAACAAAGATATCATACTTTAAGTTTAAAATATGAAAAATATTTGCTCGACCATTTTTTTGATCTAACTACACCACCACGACCAATCATTTTATATGTTTGATTGTCATGTTGAAATAATTTGCCTATTATAAGGTTATTTAATCAGGAGTGAGGATCCATGTACACTCTAATATAGATGCTGTCTCACATGATCTGCGACACTTTTTTCCATAAAATTCAAACGACAACTAATTTGAATTTAAGATTTTGATGATGCATCCATCTTATAACAATCTACAAAACCGTTAAAAATGAGCACAACCAGAGACGTATAACACCACAATTTACCGCTTTGAAAGCCGTCCATTAAAAATCAACGGTTAAAATTAAGATTGAGAGATGGTGATGTTTAGTATCTTTGATTATACTAATTTCTTGTGGAAATATAAAACCTCATTAAAAAGAACGTATCATCAAAACATTAACTTTAAATATATGGAAAAAGGAGCTCAAATCGTGTGAGACAATACAAAAGAGTTTATATATCTGTCTCTTATCAGGAGGTATGATCCGTGCGCACTCTTATATAAACATTATCTCACATGATTTAAATCCGTGAGACGACAGTTTTACAATTTGTCTCACACAATATTTTAAATCGGTCATAAGTAGGAGGGAGGATCTCCTCACGTTGTTATTTTCACACTATCTCACACGTTGAGGTACATTTTCTTAATAAAAATCAAACGGTAACGCATTTGAAGCTAATATTTTGGGGATATGATTGTCTTACAGAGCTCTACGTACCCATAAAAAATGAGCTAATTCCAAAATATAAAACTTCACCATTTACCAATCTTAATTTTAACGGTTGAAACTTAGTCGATTTTCAATGGTCAATTTTCAAAGTAGTAGATGGTGGAATTATACGTTTTGAAATGAGCTCGTTTTTCGTGGGTATGCAAATCTTTGTAAGATGAACGTATCCCAAAAATATTACCTTCAAATACGTTACCTTTTTATTTTGATTAAGAAAAATGTCTCCGAACATGTGAGATAGTGTGAAAATAACAGTGTGAGGGGATGCTTCCTCCATAATTAATGAGTCAAGACTAATAACAGTGTTTGGGAGAATATATGAAAGAACATTTGTGGTCTAGCTTAACCGACTTAACTAACTATTGCCTGCACATGTATAAAACACATGCATGCCAATAAATAGTAACGTGATAAACCCGCGAGCACTTGAGCGGGAAATAGAAAACTTGAAAAGCTTATCCGTCACTGCTTCTTTTGCTTATCCTGCACCTCGAATACATCTATGTCATTATAAAAGATGGATCCTTTTTGTTTATTCAATTCAAATCTCATTCATCTTGCTCACCCTCTAAAGAAAAAAACCCGAAGTACCTCAAATCATGTCACTTTTATTTCAACCTCGAATTAACATGTCTAAAGCCAGATTCTTCCAATCGCTTTCCAAATGGTCGAGAATTATGAGATGACCATTAAAAACACGCTGAAGAATTCTCAGTCCCATTCAATCTCAAATAGAAGAAGTAATTGTCATTCAATTTCGAATGACACTATCAAATCCAATTAGGCTATTCTCACTTGGTTACACTGGACGTACACTGTTGTTCCTAAAACTTTTTGATTGTGGGGATGGTGGTGCAGGAATCTAGGGTTTGGAAGAAGGATTACCTCACTACTCAAATCATTGGTTATATGATTTACTTACTTAGATTCTTATTGGTATATGTAATTGTTCCTTTTTCAAGTTTTTTTAAATCAATTTCCATGATTATTTACTCACAGAGATTGTGGATAAGTGGGTTGAACACAAGGTGTTTGAGAAATTATCTCAACCAGTTTATATGTGATTTGGGAAAATTAAGATATGGGTATTGTATGTATGCATGTTACTTGTAGTAGGAATCGGTATTCAAGTGATTGTAATGTTAAAAATAAGAAATAGCTCTTGAACCACTTCATGCGAGTCTAGCTGCATTGAAGGGTTACGTGTGGCATTGAGGGAGCCCTAACTCTAAAGATGACTGCCACTAACACTTTCAAGTAAGAAGTCTTGCCCGCTCTCTTTTCTCAACAACAGTTCGCTTAATATATATATATATCCCAATCTCTCTCTGCCTGTTGAAGCAATTCAATATTTGGACATCATAATCAAAGACATTGAAGAAAACCCATGTGATGAAATTTGTTGATTTCAAGAATAGATGAAATAAAAACCATGTTTTGATAATATCAAGTAGTGATACCCATTGAAGGAAGTTATACACTAAACCATTGAAGGAAATGAACAGAGATACATCAATCAAGAAGTAAACCCAAGAAGAAGAAGAAGAAGAAGAAGAAGAAGAAGAAGAAGAAGAAGGAAAATTATAATTTTCTTCTCTGTTCAATTTGTTGATTTGAACAACACATTTAAGAAAACACATTTGCTAAAATTTGTTGATTTCAATATTAGTAAAAACAAAAACCCTTTTTTGGATATCAAGAAGAGTTACATTGTAAACCATTAAAGGAATTGAAGAAGAAGAAGAAGAAGAAGAAGAAGAAGAAGAAGAAGAAGAAGAAGAAGAAGAAGAAGAAGAAGAAGAAGAAGAAGAAGAGGAAGAAGAAATATCTAAAAGCTATTGACTGATTGCCATAAGATATAATCATCTACTTTGTTTCTTGATTTTTCTTTTTTTTTTTTTTTTATCATAAGTAATTGATCTCATAAAATTATTGTTAATGGTTGCAATTCCATTAACACCTGCCCTTTCTCAACTCATTCTTCTTCCAAAATCAATATAGGTATCCTTATCTTTCAGCAATCTTCCTGGTACCAAGAAGTATGAGGAAGATTTTATCACTATAGGAGCACTTGTAGAGTCTCAAACGTAATGAGACTATTCAATTTCCTCTATCATCTCGGTTCTTCCCATCTTCTATCTCTAGGACGAGAAACATGTAAATAGAGCTAAGTAAACTAAAGGAAAAATGATATTATTATTATTATTTTTATACCAAACGAACATGAAGCATTTTCGTGAGATTAACAAAATTATTAGTTTATTTCATAGCAGAAGTATGAAACACTGAAACATGAAAACCAACTAGCATGCTAGTTGTATGATGTAATGAATGACTTGGTAATAGCTCACCTGGTGCATTTGGCATGGCTACATTAATCAATCGACCTTTACTTTGAATCCCAAAACTCTCTATGTAACTAATCAAAATGATAAGAATTTTATGACGGAAGAAACGAAAAATTTCGTGTATCAAATCATCCATTGTTGACTTGAGTATATTGACTATATCTACCATGCTACCTTAAGAGAGACACAAAATCTACCTCATCATAAAATTTTCTTCATAACCAAAGATACACAAGGATGTGGTCTAGTACTATGTTCATAATTTGCCGAGCAAAAAAAACTATGCTCATAATTCTCATTCGCTAAGGAAATATGGAATTATTTTATAATGGAATTATTTTATAATGGAATTACATGGCAACACAAGTCCAAGGTGAAAGAGCAGCTCCAAGCATGGACCGAAAACAAATGGAAAAACTGGGTAGGAAAATTTTGTTCCATTATATTATAGGCCTTATGGTCGGAAAAAAAACAGCGGTACTATGAGGAAGAAGAGAGGTAGAGACATACAAATCATTGTAATTGGGGTAAAAGGATACATTTATTAATGAGGTTTTTTGTACAATTAGTTTAGATTTCTTACTTTTAGTGATCTCAATTTTAGTTGGGCCAAGGTTATCGATAATATACATGGGTTGTTTTAATGCTCACCTGGAATTTGGAACCAGATGTGTTTGTAATTATCTTTTTAAATCAATAAACGAAAAACTAGAATGCAAATAATTGTTACTATGTTCAAAAATTTTCCAAGTGATCCAAAATCTATATGTGATGTGACCCAAATTTCCTTAAACACTAGTAAAATTTATTTTCGCCTGAAAGGTGTATTCCAGTATTAAAAATCTGGATAAAACCCAAAATTTATAATATTATAACCAGCATACTTAATGGTACTTAATAATAACTCGTTCCCAACTCACAACCAACCCGACCTAATCACCTAATGATATGATCTTCACAAAAGAGGGCAATGCCCTCATACCCCGCTGCACCAAATGGGCAACATATTCCCAATCACCAGATAAACATCTTCAGGTTCTATGGTTGAGTCATCACGAAAATCAGTGGAAAAGAGTAACATGTTAGTGAGATAATTTATTGTAAATAAGTATTGCGCATGTAAAGCATGTTCATAACAAACTAGCAGACCGGATTGCACATTGGGATAGAAAGTAATGTATCGAGGATATTTGGGTCTTTCGTCCTCCCTTTTTTGGATAATCACGTAAGGAAGGAAACCCATTGTAGATTTTGTAATTTTCTTCTCAGTTAATGATTAGGGAAAATTAGGCTAAGGCCCAACCCATGGATAACCCATAATATGAGGCTCTTAATTAAAAGAAATTTAAATCTAGGCCCCAAATTATTAAAAGACACTCATACCCTTACATATATTGTCAAGCCCCAAATTAAATAAAATTTAAATTTGAACCCAAATTATTAAAATATGGTAAAATGATATCCCCACCACCGCCACCTCACACCACCACCTCCGACCACCAACCGCCGTTGCCGACCACCACCACCTCCCAACACATCCATATGACGTGTGTAACCAGAAGTTACACATTCATCATGAAACAGTTAATATGGGCATATGGCATGTGATCACAAGTTACACACGTATATGACATGTGTATATTGAAGTTACACATCCATAATAAATGTGTATCCAGAATTTACACATCTATATTCAGTTGTTATTGAAACAATATAATTTCATTTACAAAAAATTCTTTGTTTATCAATTGTTTTTGAACACGAAAAACGAGCTAAAACACGAAATACGTATAATGACATCCTAGAAATAAGCTACGAGATCTTCTAATAAAATAAAAATGTTCTTTCCCCTTCTTATCTTCCTCCATTCCAAAATGCATATGTATCTGCAACAAAATAAACATACACGGGTCAGGTTGGATGAAAAAAATCTATAGAAGCAAAACTATAGAACAATTACAAGGCGAATAACAATGATCATACAAAGACACTTGATGACTTATCTAAGAAAGTGTAATTAAGAGTTACACATACTCTGTGTAGTGTAACTGATAGTTACACATGCGTCTTCTAATAATATGATGTGTACTCGGCAGTTGCACATCCATAAAAGCTTGTGTACTTATGGTGAAAAATAAACTAGCAGAACAAATCCAATGCCTAGAGCACAATATCCATTCACGGTTAAACTAGCAGGAATCACCTTATATCCAATGCCTAAAGCTCATAAATGACGAACATGGAGCACAATATCTTATAAAGTTCACATAAACATAAGAATATACACAAAAGAACTTCAGCACTGTAATAAGATGAGTTTATGGGTTATAGGATATACCTTTTCAATAAATAATAAGCGAACCATGTTCTCAATGTCCGCAACGATTCTATCAGATTGACCATCTACAGTCCCAGGTTTACAAGTCATCGGTTTCATGGTAAGAAAATAAGTTAGAATCATAGTACATCATATATTACAAAGCAAGAGGATC
The DNA here is from genome assembly GCA_023531295.1 of Papaver armeniacum. Classification (NCBI taxonomy): domain Eukaryota; kingdom Viridiplantae; phylum Streptophyta; class Magnoliopsida; order Ranunculales; family Papaveraceae; genus Papaver; species Papaver armeniacum. The sequence continues at coordinate 318,857 of JAJJWW010002583.1, forward strand.
GAGCATCAATCCACAATGAAACTTAAAGAAAATTTAACTGAAACTTACCAATGGAAGCTTTCGTCAATCCAGGAAGATTGATCAGGGTCATATTCACAACAGCTAAGGTTCAAAAAACAACAGAAGAGATGAGGCAGATGACCAAAGAAGCAATCTCCGTTCTGAGAGTAAATACTAAGATGAATAGAAACACTATAAATTCCCTTGCCACGTCCCTGTCTCTCTTACAATCTCATCTGCAATCTCCTTCACAACAGCTGACACACATAGGATACAAAACAAATTAATAAAAAATCGAACAGTGAAACAAATATCATAACTACCTAACCAACATTTGTGTTTGGAGATCTAGTAAATTTACCAAAATCAAATGAATCTCTTTCTAGGAAGATGCATAAATTTACTCAGCAGTTGCACATCCATAAAAAAGCTTGTGTACCTATATAAATTTTTTTTGCAAGGTTTTATCGTTTTAGCATGTGTAATTACGAGTTACACATGCATATGAAAAGTGTAATTAGAAGTTACACATGCATATGATTTGTGTAATTAGAAGTTACACATGCATATGACTAGTGTAACTATGAATTACACATGTATGTGACTGGTGTACTAATTAAGGGATACACACCAAAAATATGGCTAAAGTACTCGGTAGTTACACATGCATCATACCTTAAATCTAGTTTCACCTTGGCTAGTGTACCTTAAATTTATACACATCAAAATATTCAACCATGATAAGTTAGGTATTCCTCAAACTAATTAATTTTTAAGATGCCTGCATATGATGTTTAAGCAGAGAGATGGACATATGATTGTATCATACCTGCTGCACCTTTGCACAAAAGAAGAATTTTCCCATCCTCATCTTGCACAAAAGGATTTTGTATTCCCTGCAATTGACATTTGATAACAAACACAATAAATCAATACAACAGACACGCATGAACCAATGCCAAAAGAAAATTGGAAATGAACATTATTGTTTACTATTTACCTTTCTCCAAGGTTTCTTAAGGGATATCTTCCTCCATATAAACAGTTGATTGGGTTCTTTTACAGTGTCATCCAACTTAATGTGTAACTATGAGTTACAGCGGCAACTGAATAGTGTAAATGGGGGTTGAACACGCATCTGAGTTGTGTAACTACGAGTTACACATGCATATAGTTAGTAAATTGTAATGAATGAAACTCATCATTCAAGTTTCAAACCAAACAAACACAACAGATTATATTGCATCGACTAATGTAACTAGGAATTACACATGTATATGACTGGTGTACTAATTATGGGATACACACCAAAATATAACAACTACACATCCAATTATAATGTGTAACTAGCATCTACACATCCAATTATCCTACAACTCATATGTAAAAAATAGAAATGTAAACGTGAACAACTAAAGGCTAAGGAAATAATGATCTAGCAATCCACGTACCACTCTCATTAGATCTAAAAATCCAACACATAACACCACCAACAAAATCTTATAACAATAGATTTGAGTTGATTTAGTTCAGTGAAATCGCTAACAACCATATCACTGCTTAATCAACTTAAAATCCAAAAGATAATTTATGTCAATCATACCAGTAACAGTGCAACTACTTATGCATGCTTAAATAACTCCATAACTACATAAGTATTAACTAATTCATTCCCACAAAAGCAAAGTTCAAGAAATACTACAAAAGCTAATTCACATCAGGCACACTAGCCAAAAAGTAAAGTTCACATACTACATCATCCACTAAAATTTGACCATCATCCACTAAAAATGAGAGTGGAAGAGAAATGAAAAAACAAACCGAATGTTATCATCTTTCGTACAATCCAGTTAGTGATGAGTTTGTTTTGTTCTTTTTAACGAGCTTCTTATTGATCACAGTGAATGGTGAGAAGGCTGCAAAACGTCAAGCCAAAATAAAAACAAATTAGTATTCTTAACTTGCGAATAAACAAATTTCATTTGAACATATAGAGGATTAAATTAGATAGAAAATCAAAAGTTGATGAAACTTAAATCGATTGAAGGGGTAATAATTAATAAAGTATCATGAGTTCAAATATGAACTTATCTTTTCAATAATAATTATAGATTCAGAGATAATTTAAATCTCACTCAAGAACCCTAGAAAGAAATTAATTGGAATTTTCTCGAAATTTTAATCTCAAAAGAGAGATTAAGATGATACACAAATAGATCTAAGCTCCAACTATGATTTGAATAATCGATATAATATAGATCTGAAAAATCTTCAATATATTATTGCGAATCCAAAATTTGATGGAAGAATAACCGAAATTAAAATGCAAACCTCAATCGAATGAAACAAAAATGTAACGAAAACCATATAACTACCTCAATTTCAAGTTGATCGCTCTTTTTTACTTTTTTTTTACGGTCTTTATCAAATCCTTTTCTTCAATTTCTATGGTTTATGAACTGAAATCATTTGTAAAACCCTAAATCTTAGTGTGGTGACCGATAAATGAAGACGACTTATTTGCTTCTTCATTTCTGCTATTTTGGAGGAGTTGTTTCTTCATTGAAGAGCTCGATCGAAAGGGTTAGGGAGAATGAAAGAGAAAGAGAGAGTTTTTAAAGAATGGCCTGGTTTAGTTTCTCCGGAGAGAGAAAGGGAAAGAGAAATAAGAATTGAAAATGAAAATATCTCCAGTGACTTTTGCTTATAAATGGGTATTTTAGGTAAGTATAAAAATTCCAGATCTAATTTTTTTATTGATAAGCCCGATAATTAAAAGTTTTGGGCCTAGAAATATCAAAATATGAAAGAATGGAGTTGATAGTGAATGATCCATTTTGTGGGGCTTCTATATGTTGAACCCATATAGTTAGGGGTTCTAGTATTTTTCACTTATGTATTTATGGGTAAAAGATATTTTCTGCTTTTATTACTAGCTGCCTTGCTAAAAAAGAATATAGCATGCATACTACAGTGAAATGTTTGTTTGAAACATTCTTAGAGCTTCTCCAATGGAATGTATGTGAAGATAAATGTCTAAGTCCACATAGGATAGACATTCATTTTTCCTAAAATTCATCTCCAACCCCAACTTCTTAAATCAATGTGAAGATGACATGGCTTCACTTTTGTTAGACAATATCAAGGTGAATGTCGAGTTTTAGACATTCAACTTGACAATGTCAGGCTATCCTAGTAAGCTTTTGCTTACCTAAATTAATCCTAATATATTAGATAACTATTTTTAGCTCTAAAAAATCTAAAAACTACTAAAAATAATATTTACCTTTAATCCACAAAACATCACAAACAACACTATTGGAGATGAACTATTTTTCCTCCCTAAATTTAAGGAAAAAATGGAATGAGGATGTCTTGTTTATGTTGCCATCTAGGAAACACACACAACCACCATTGGAGAAGCTCTTAGTAGAAGTCCTAAAACATTGAGATGAAGGAGGAAATTAAATTGATGGGGAACATTTATAAGACATAATTAAGAAGTATTGGAAATCTTCTCTACGATATCATTGAAATTGGGAAACATACCCACAAAAGGGTATTCAGGAACAAAAAAATTTCTCTAGCGCCCCTAGATCATGATTTGATAATAGCCCAACATGTGTCGTTTTTTTGACCTCCGCTAACCTTTGTTCTGACCACGGTTTTCTTGACCTCAAGTATAAAGAAAGTCTTCACGTATTGATAATAACATTTCGATCAAACCAAAATCAAAATCTTTAACTAACAAGCTACCGGGTTTATGTTTGTGGGTAATCTTGAAGGCTTCTTTTGCCTTTGATTTTCAAGTTGAAATGTATGTGTTACCCTAGTCTTCAATTTTCACAAATTAAAAAGAACAATTTGTGTTCTCGACCAAAAACTTAGATGCGAATCATGCGATGATACTACCGGTTTTAGATTTCCACGAATTTAGAGAATCTTCACTTGCAAGAAATATAAAGCTATATTGAGATATACACAATCCGGAGGGAATCCCGAGAAAGGACTACGAAAAAGGATTACCGCATCTATAGACATATATAGTCAAATACTGTCACCAATAGTGGGCTTTGACATGTCGATTGCTCAACTCAACAGATGGTCATGAATCATGTATCATTTTGTACTATTTTGACATTATAAACGAGCTTTTTCTTTTAAAGCTAGCCCCAATCGTGGTCCAAGATTCAAGCAGAAGCTTGGATCCACGTCACCCAACCAGCTCGCCTAGGCGTAATGGGGATCCAAGATTCGTAGATGATACGCCGTTTGAACTCGCGTCGACGCAGCTAGAAAACGTTTCATTGGGTAAATCAAAAGCGCATAGATTTGTCCCGAGAAGTTTTTCTTAGAATATTGCCTCAAATTTGCGTGCGACGCAGGTTCAAACTGCGTTCAGAAGAATATTCCGTGGATTTTTTTTCATACGCAGTTTGTAACTGCGTTTTTTGCTTTTTTCCACACGCAGTTTGAAGCTGCGTACCTTGGGTAGATCCAACTTGGATCCAAGCGTAACGCAAAGACACTCGTTCGGATGTGGGCCTTGTTCACGAAAAACGACACTTCCTAAGAGATGCTAATTCGAGCTGATTTGCAGATTTTGGATCCACGTGACGATTAATTTGGAAAATGTTTGCTCATAAATTTATTTTTCCGTGTTAAAAGTTTTACTAGATTTGTGTCCATTGTACGCACCGGACATATTTTTTTTATTAACCGTGTGTGTGCGGGATTTTGTCCCGCCCAGTGGCGATGTATTTTTGATTTGGCGAGCGCGGAGCTTCGCCCCGACCCGTGGCGATGTTTTCTTTTTTGTTTTAGTGTGCGCGGGGCTTTGACCCGCCTCGTGACGATGTATTTTTGATTTGGCGAGCGCAGAGCTTCGCCCCGCCCCATGGCGATGTCTTTTTGATTTTGGAGGTGTATTTTTGATTTGATGTGGCAGGGCAATTACATTAAATAGGTGGAAAATATGTGCAGATTTTATTTGTTTATTTCTTTTAATTTGGTGCGCACGGGGCTTCGCCCCGCTCCGTGGCAATGCATTTTGATTTGGTGGCGGGACAAATACATTATATGAGTGGAGGATATGTGCAGGTTTTATTTATTTTTTATTTTATTTTTTCGCAGAAAATATATTATATATTAATTTGGAAAAAATAGTCCTAGTATAGTAATTACTCGATATCCAAATTGAATTTGGACTTTCATAAAATTCCAAACACGGTAAGTAATGGATTCCTTTTAAGTTTGTAGTTTTTGAACTAATCATACGTTGCCAAGTGTCCTCACATAAATATTGTCACCCCATGAATTCCAAATTGAATTTGGTTTCCTCTTTTAAATATTTTTTCTATTCTTTTTAAACCAATCATACGTTGCCAAGTGTCCTCACCAAAACGCTCGTTTCACAAAACTCAAAAAATGCCTATTTCGACCAATAGGAAGCGAGGGTTTCCTCACCGTTCAACGTGGGAGCTTTATTTGTCTAGGCCTTTAAGTCTTTAGATTAGTAAGGAAAACGAAAAACACAAACCTGAGGGACATAAAGCCAGGACCTCCGGAGGAAAGCAGCAGAATAAAAAAATAGAAATAAAAAAAAATGTTTATATAACAAATGCATTCACCTGAATTTAGTGTTCAATATTTTTGTCGACGGAAATACGATGACCATAAGACGTGCCAGTTTTTATAGCTACTTAGGACACGGTGCAGTATTTTGGTGCTCAAAACACTGACAGATTCAGAACTAAGGATTGTTACTTCTGAATCATTGTTGAGTGCTGGTACCAGTATTGCTAATGCTACACAGTCTGTTGGGCTTGGAATTCATTTCCATGAAAATCAACACTAGAACAAGAAGTCAATATTTCCACAAGACTTTTATGTCGAATACATCTAAATACTTCGCATACAACAAGGATGCTATCATTACTGAAATTAAAGTCAGCTCCTATTATTGGGCTTTGGTCAATTCAACTTCTATCAACTTTGTTCTCCAGGATGTTATTGCTAACCGGAGAACATTATTATTTGGACCTCCATAGTTTGTGAGGATTTTTGGATTTCCTTTGTTTCTCCTTTATCCTCCTCTCCCTCTGCATGGTGGTTTACTTTGATGTTGTTTTTGTAATTGGCCTGTTTCTTATATTTCATATTTATCGAGCAAAAAAAAAAAAAAAAAAGACAAAACTCTTGACAATGTCAAAATACATGTATGAATTAAAAACAAATTGGTGGTGGTAATCGTGCTGACCATAAGGAACAACTAAATTAACCCTTGCCGAACATCGATTTTATTTAAATTATCTTTTGCATCTACAAAAAAACAATACATGACTACTTGGTAATATGAAAACGTTTAATTTTAAATCTACCATACACTGATATCAAAGTCAAATAAGCTTGACAATGATCAGTTTTTCCTCTAGTTAAAGTAGCATCCTCCCGGACCAATACAAGGTATATACACAAGTTGGAGTGAAGCAACTCTTTGAGTTTTTACTCTCTTTTCTCTCGGGATCGGCGAATTTTTGAGTTAACTTGGTTTAAAGTTTTTTTACTTGATGATTAACATACGATCTGATTCTTTATCTAATCTCTATTTAAATCATTTATAGATGCTTGTTTTTGTTGTCTCTTGCATAAATGATCTAATTTTCTTTCTTCCAGTGAATTTTTAAGTTTACAAACTTATAATTCTTGTCTACCATGTTTTATTATGAGTAACTAATTCTCTCTGTTTCCTCCATCATATTTTTACAGATTGTTTCGTCTCTAATGGCTTTTGCCTTATTGGTTGTTGTGATTCAAGTGCTTGTAGAGTATATTATTAAGCTTTTTTTGCAGGATTATGTTGTGATGTTATCTTAGGTGTTTACGATGATATTTGGAAGCAGCTAGTTGTCGATTCAACTCATTGAGTCTATTGACTATGTTATCCCGCCTTCTTGGAAATTCAACTAGATTCAAATTTCAAAAAACGCGTGATAAAAGGAAAAATTGTTTCCTTTTTGTGCTATTTTGGTTAATGACTAGCTGTCACAGTTTCCACATATACCAATATTCTTATCAAATTTGTTACCGAGATTATAGACAGATTATTCAAATGTTGACTTTGACAGTCAACGGCTGGTCAAGGTACCAACCCTTAATATTTCAAATATTAGGTACCAAAGCTAGGTGTTGGACATTTGCTGGGTACCAAACGTTAAATAACGCTTTTTCAAATCCTAACCTTTATAGCTTTCCAAAACCTATAAATATTCATCACCACTCTAGTCACAATATCAAGCAAACTTTCAGTATGGTAGAAGAAAATCCTGGTAACATTGGAGAGTTGGGTAATAAATTCAAGCAAGTCGCACTGGATCTGGGAGATACTAATGAAGTTGTGATTTATCAGAAAGGAAATTGCAATGCTGAGGAAGAAGAATCAAACTGGGAAGCCAGTGCCATAGGAAAAATAATAATGGAAGGCAGAATGAATTATGACACAGTGGAAAGATACATCAAGTTCGCCTGGCCTTTTATAGCTAAAGGGGAGATAAGAATTGTAGAGATTGAGCCAAACACAGTGATTTTTAAGTTCGGCAAATGGGACTATCTGAATACTGTAATTGATTTTAGACCTTGGAAAATCAATAAGTACTTGCTAGTTGTTCATGACTACATCTCAGATATGATCAACACTGACAAGCACTAGGGGTTCCAAATGTTCTGGATTCAATTGAAGTTTTTACTTCCAGAGCATATGAATGTTGCATCTGTAACCAAAATAGGTGAAGTTATGAGTACTGTTATAGGGATTGAACCAAAGGATGCTATTCCAGTTGGTAACGTACCTGTCAAAGTTTGTGTTAATGTTGATTTGTCTATGCCACTAAGAAGAGATGTGAAAGCTATCACTAATGTTGTTGTTACACGATGGCAATTTTTTTTAATGAAAGACAGCACAGTGGCATTTGTACTGAATGTTACATTATTAACCACTGTAAAGGAGCTTGTAAGGATGCAACAATCTATCTTGCAAAAGCTCATTAGAAGCCATTTTTTTTTGTAAAGCCAACACTATCAGAAAGAATATCTCAACTGACGATACAAAAGCTGCTCCTGCCTCCACAAATACTCGGAAAAATTTTGTTAAGAGCACTGATTTTGTTCTACCAAAAGATGGGATAGCAATCAATATGGATTTCCTACTTAAGAAGAGCTCACCTGAGGAGAATGAAGATTTGCGACTAGGAAAGAGGCATATAATCTCTGAAGATGGGGATAACAATTCTACTGAGGATGAATCTTCTTCCAATAATAACATACTGGATAACATCACAGATTTCCAAAATACTCACATAGTCACAGCAGAAGACAAACATTCTGGCAGCACTGATAAGGAGGATCAGGTAACAAACAATTTTCTCAACTCAAAGTTTTTCTTAATCTCTTCATCTATTACCTAAATTCTCAGTATATTAATTTTTTTTTGCATATAGTACATATAGTTTTTGGTTCACAGGTTCTAGAAAAAAGATTATGGTTTTGAATACAACTACTATTTCAAACATCAAAATGAAAATCACATCAATACTCAGGGTATTGCAAACAATTTTACAATACAACAATTGCAAAATTTGATCAAAAAACGTAGTCCCGACTTCATCTTTATTTATGAAACAAAAGGTGATACTCAGAGAATGATCTCTATTGATCACAATCAACGTTATCATAATTACTTTTGTATTGACAGAGTTGGTCTTGCAGGTGGTCTTATACTTAGGTTGAAGGATGGTATAACATGTGACATTGCTTGCACTGCTGATAACATTATTCATGCTCTTGTTAAACTTGATCCTAGTAAACCTGATGCCTTATTTTCTTTAAAGCATGGCTTTACATAAACTACTCCCAAAACAACTCAATGTAACTTCTTATATTATCTAAGTGAAGTTATCTATCAACCCTGGTTGGTCATATGTGACTTAAACTTTCATTTGGATAGAAATAGGTGTAGTTATGACATTTGGGTTCAAAATAAGGTTAGAGATGCAGGTCTAGATGATATAGGTTATGATGGAAAAGATTACACTTGGACTAGCAATAGTTATGGCACTAGGAAATCTAGATTATACATGGGTTTAGGAAATCCTGTCTGGTTCTTGAATTTCCCACAAGTACAATTTGTTCACCTAAATAGCATTCCTTATGATCATTTCCCTATCTTACTTGTTACTAATCCTATACCTAGGAAGTTGTGGAGTCCCTTTAAGTTTTTTGGCACTTGGATGCAGCATAGTACTTTTTCTGATCAAATGCAACTTGCTTGGAATGTTTTCCCATAAATTCAAAAACAGGATTCAAAATACTAGAGCCATCTTTTCTCATTGGAATAAAATGGAGTTTGGTGACATTAATAAAAATATTTCTAGCTTACATAAATAACTTGAAAGCGCCCAACATGCTCCTTCCTATATTAATCATGATACATGATTTAGAAAACTGGTATAAAATCCAAACTAGCTTCTACAAGGAAAAATCTAGAGACAAACACATTCATGATATGGACAATAATACTAGGTACTTCCACTCCCTATTAAATATATAAGAGACTTTATTGAAACAACATTACTACCTTGCTAGATAATAATGAAAATTGGTACAGAGATAGAGATTCTATTAGCAACCTCCTCACATATCATTTTAGTACCATTGCTTGTACTAGTAATCCTACTCTGCAAGATAGTGATTTTAATATTATATCTCCTGTCATTAATGATGTTGATAATATTGGTCTGATTTCTATTCCTACTAATGAGGAGATTATAAGTGTGGTTAAATCCATGACTGACTGGAGTTCTCCTGGTCCTGATGGCTATTAAGCTGGCTTCTACCAATCCCAATGGTCCATTGTAGGTAAAGATGTTACTTATGTTGTTCAAAATTTCTTTGAAACTGGTTTTATGCCTAAACATCTTAATCAAACCTATATATGCTTAATTCCTAAGGTGAAAGACCCCAAGAAAGCTAGTGATTTTAGACTAATTGGTCTATGTAATGTCTCTTACAAAATTGTCTCAAAAATTCTAGCTAATAGAATTAGACCTTTTCTTATAAACATTATTTCTCCTCATTAGTCTACTTTTGTTCCAGGCAGAGCCATTCATGATAATATTATCATTGCTCATGAAGTTGTCCACACTATGAAGCAAAAGAAGGGTGTAAGTGGGACGATGGACTTGAAACTTGACCTATCTAAATCTTTTGAAAAGCTTGAATGGTCCTTTATCTTGAAAATGCTTAATCATTTTGGATTTAGTGATTCTTTTTGCAACCCAATCCACCAATGCATCTCCACTTCTAGCATAAGTGTCTTACTTAATGGTTATGATTGTCCTGAATATATCCCTTCAAGAGGCATTAAGCAAGGAGACCCTCTGTCTCCTTATTTATTTATTTTGGCTATGGAATATCTCTCTAGTAGTTTAAAACTTGCTGAGCTTAATAAACAAATTGCAGGAATCAAAGTTTCAAGGAGAGTTATTCCCATCACTCACCTTATTTTTGCAGATGATATCCTCATCTTTGCAAAAGCTGATTTTAGCAACATTGATAACATCTTAAGTATTCTGCGGTATTTTTGTAAGCTCTCTGGTCAAAATCTAAATTTTCAAAAGTCTTTTGTCTATTTTAGTAATAATATGGATCCTAGCACTTGTCAAGTTCTAGCCAATAGACTCAATATGAACATATTGTGAGTGATTTTGAGACTTATTTAGGTGCCCCTCTTCTTTTAGGCCATTCCATAGATCAATCCTTTGAAGCTAGACTAAACAATTGGGTATGTACTACTCTTACACAATCTGGTAGAACTACTATGATTAGGTCAGTTTTAAACTCCCTTCCCACTTATCAGATGGGATGCTTTAAAATCCCTATCACCACTATTCAACAAATAGAATCTCTTCAAAGAAATTTTTGGTGGGGTCACAAGGCCAACAAAAGCATTAAATTTTTAGCTTGGGAAAACCTTCAAAGACCAAAGGAACTAGGAAGTTTAGGCTTTAGGAATTTGGAGACTTTAAATAGAGCTCTTATTAGTAAGATAGCTTGGAATTTTTTTTCAAATTCGATGATCTTTGTACTCAGATCCTGGAAGCTAAATGTTTTAGAAATATTAATCCTCTTCATCTTGATAAATTAAGTGATAGTAGTTCCTGGGTTTGGAAGGAGATATACAGACAGATACAAACCATGAAAGATAACACTTTTTGGACTGTTAGATGTGGCACCAAGATTAGAATTTGGCTAGATAAATGGGTTATTAGGAGTGATCACCCTCATACCCCATCTGATGATGCTCAGCTTTGCTCTTCTCTTGTGTTCGTGGCTGGCTTATTTTTACCAGGTACTAGGACTTGGAATGCTCAATTGGTAAGAGATAATTTTGATTCTAATACCACTGAGAAGATCTTGTCTATGAATCCCTAGAAAAGGCACTGAGAATCTAAATTGGATCCCAGACATAAAATGTATCTTTTTAGTTAAAAGTGCTTACACTACTGAAACTGAGGTTAATCACCAGGTTGGTACTGAGGTTTGGAAGTCTCTTTGGAAATGCAAGGTTCCACATAATGTCAAACTTTTTGTTTGGTGTCTGAAAGACATTATCCCAACTAGGGACAAACTTGCTAGACACAAACATGGTATTGATATACATTGTAGTATCTGTAATTCTCTGGTGAAAACTATTGACCACCTTCTGCTAGACTATCCTTATGACATATATATATGGCTAAGTATTAGCATGGATATTAGTAATATTAAGAACTCTCATGGGGGTATTTTTACCTGGGTTCTCAATTGGTTCTCTTCAAACAACACTAATGACACTCTTTCTTCTTCTGATAGAGAACATATTTTATGCTTGCAGATGATAAGTGTTTGGTTTATATGGATAAATAGATGCAATGTTGTTTTTTAGAACACTAGGCCCAATAGATTTTCCTCTGTAAACAACATTATTTCTTTGTTAGCTCGCTGTAAACATGTTGCTCCTAATCCCTTTGCAAGTAATCTCATTTTGCAGGTTCATCCCCAAATCTGGGGGCCTCTAGATAGATACTGTATCAAAATTAATTTAGATGCTTCTTTTCTTAAATAAAATTCTACTGGAGGATTAAGACTAATTGCCAGAGATCATGTAGGTAAATGGTATGGAGCCAAAGGAAAGTATGTCCATGGAGGAATGATTCAAGATCATGAAGTGGAGCAGCTGGAGTGTATAGCTATGTATGAAGCTGTAGAATGGGCAATATCAAAAAAACTTTGAGAGAGTCATCTTTGAATCAGATAGTGAAGTTCTTATTAAATCAATAAATGAGGAAGTTTCTTATGTTCACTAGTTAAACCAGAATATCATCCTTGACATTAAGTTTCTGTTACACAGTCATGTTTCTCTTTCTTGTAAATCAGTCAATATACTAAGGAATGGTGTGGCAGACTTAATAGACAAAAAAGCTAGGAGTAATGCCATTAGTTTCGAGTACTCAGAAGTTATACCACATGATATTACTGATTGGGTGCAGGGAGACATATCTGCTTGTAATTTAACTTATTAATCAATAAAGCTCATTTTGCATCAAAAAAAAATAAAAAATAGCCTCCTCCCTAACAATATTTTTATCACACGAATAAAATGCTAATTCAAAATTTGAACTTTTTTATAATTTGCATGCATGGTTATTAATCACGATCAAATCAGACTTTAAACGGATCATTTCAATGGTTCTTCAACCCCTGTGCTATGAGAGTAATTATCTTAATCAACATGCACAAAATATGGATAGGCTCACGCGAGAAAAAAGAAAGGCTCACAACATGATTGTGTTCTTGAGTGGACATGGGATTATGTTATGAATGTTATGATAAATAAGTCAATCTAGTTACTTATTTTTATCAACTTTGGAGGGTGGATATCAATGTGCTAGTTTAATATGCTCTTCTACTTACGAAACAACAATCTCAGAACAGTGAGATGAAGGAGGAAATTGATTTGGTAGCAAAAACTAGAAAATCCCTTTCGAAGGTTCCAATTTTTTGAAAAGCGCATGCTGATCATCATCAACAGGAATCAGTACTCTCGACTTATTGAATGATTATGTTATGAATGTTATGATAAGTAAGTCGGTCTACTTACTTATTTTATCAACTTTGTAGGGTGGATATCAATGTGCTAGTTTAATATGCTCTTCTACTTCAGAAACAACAATCTCAACACACTGAAATGAAGGAGGAAATTGATTTGGTAGAAAAAACTAGAAAATCCCTTCCGAAGGTTTAAATTTTTTGGAGGAGATTTCAATTTGTTTGAAGAGCGCATGTTGATCATCATCAACGGGAATGAGTACATCTCGACTTATTGAACCACTTCCTCCATGTTTTTCCGATTATGTTCTCCTGTTCGTGTGGTTTTCGCAATAGAGGAATCCACGATTGTGAAAAGAGATATCTTAAAAAGCATGGGAAGATACATAGAAATTATTGTTGAAAAACACCCCATGAGTAGAACAAACATGCGATATCTCTTCCAAATCTCAGCCTTAGATAGAGCAAGCTCCGCAAGTTCGCCATCCACTGCACCACCAAGTGAGGCTTACTGTTTTTTCTTGTTAATACAGTGGGTAGCCATTACTTAATTTGTATATGGAAAAAAATCTTAACACAATTCGCACTCTACCTGGTTTTAAAAATGATATTCATAATATCCTTGGATCAAATCTACATAATTTTGTTTGGATGTTGTTTGTTATTTTTTTATGCAGTGTTCTACATGTATGTAGCTTTTTTTTTTTTGATCGGTAAACTTGGAAGATGTTATAAATGGCTTACCATAGGTAAGCAAGAAAGAGCTCAAAGAGCTTACAGACCCAGCTGCTTGACAAGAGTCGAAACAGGAAACCCAAAAAAAACAAAAAAGAAAATAAACTAAATTACGAAGAAGCTATCCCAACTCCCCATTACAAAGTCTAGACTGAAACCCTTTAATTCATCTGCATTTCTCTTCCAAAGGTAGACTTGGATTTTAACTTGCTCAATAACACTTTGAATATTTGCATTTTCATCGTCAAAGATAATTTTATTCCTACAGTTCCAAATGGACCAACAAATGGAGGCATGAATAAGAGGCCAAAACAACTTCCCAATTGGATGAAGCAGATGAGATCTCCACCCCTTGATAATGAGATCTATACAATTAGGCAAAGGACCGATGAAGCGAAAGGCGTCCTTGAAATGTTTCCAAATTTGAAACGAGAAGCTGCAATTGAACAAAAGGTGCTCTACCGTTTCGCTATCTTTACAACAAAGCAAACAACCATTCACGATAAGTTTTCCTTTCCTATAAAGGGTGTCCACTGTTGCAAGTCTTTTGTGGTACACTAGCCAAAGAAAAAACCCAATCTTGTGAGGCCAAGACCTAGACCAAATACTCAAATGAAGGTTTGGAGAAGCTTGTTCGTCTTCTAAATTGGCGTAACACGACTTAACCGAGAAGACACCGGAACTGTTTAATGTTCCATTTAATGGTGTCTGACCTTGTCCCCAGAAAAAATCCTTCAAGAATCGAAGTTAAAGCACGTACCTCGGCAATTTGTTGTTTCGTTAGCCTCCTATCCAGGCCCAAATTCCAAGCCCCTCGTTCAAGCCTAGCTGCGCAATTCTTGACCGTCCAATTCTTAGTGGAAGCTATGGCATACACTTGTGGAAATGAAGTGGAAAAGGCTGCAACACCTGCCCAATGGCCCTCCCAGAATAAAACTAACCGTCTCCAACTTGCAAGATGCAATTTGCTCTGTAAGTGTTGAGCTGTTTGTAAATACCCTTCCAAACCCCGCAACCAGCAACACCTTTTGGAGCTTTAGTCTCTCTATCAAAGTTTGTCGACCCGTACTTCGAAGCACTCCCTTTCTCCAAAGAGCGTCTTTCTCATGATTAAAATGCCACATGTATGTAGCTTATCTGCTTACGAGACGATGAAGCTAGGTTTTGATTAGCACAAGCACCACTACCGGTTTGGGCACGCAAAACATGAACTCTTGACCCAACCTGATTGATTATGCCCTCAATGATCCGAGGCTGCCTTGAAATCATCCACTAGTTGTTTACGCTATTCATATAACCAGCATGTTTCTAGTGGTTTACGCTATTCACATAACCAGCATGTTTCTGAATGTCCCCTATATCCTAACCGAACACAAATGTAAAAGAAGATTCAAGATTTATTTTTTTATTTATTTTTTGGATTGGAAAAGAGATTTCATTAAGAGATGAAGAATTAGTAAAACTAGAAAAACAAAACAAAAAAAGAATCAGTAAAAGACTGAGTCCCAGTTTTGGACAGAATTTGAATAGTTATGAATTCTTTCTCCAAAACTAGCTACCCAGGTAAGTATCAAAGACTTTGCGTCAGTGCTTAAATCCGTATCTGTTTTGAAGGTGTACTTCTCTTCGAATATACAACAATTTCTATCTCTCAGATGACCCAAAGAAGATTCAAGATAAATCTTGATGCAAAAGTGACCCAAAGAAGATTCAAGATAAATCTTGATGCAAAAGTGCTATGAACGGCTTTCAATACTTGCAGAAGAAAACATATAAATGCAAACATGTAAATGCAGAAGAAATTGCAGAAGAAAACATGTAAAGTTGGTTGGTTCTTTATTATCAATTGAATGGGCCTTATTGGGCTTTCACAAACTCTTTGAATTTCAGTTCACATCACCTCACCTAATGCATTCATCCAGATTTACAGGTAACAGGATAGCATTTTGATTCAGGGGTGATCATTTGGCCCGTAATCCGGGGATTTAACCGGGACCAACCGCATTTTTGCGGATGGTTGCCCAAGCCGTTTACCAATGGGTTGGATGGGGATGAGATTTTTAGAATCCAACGGATTACGGATTGGGTCCGAATATAACATTGAAAATCCGTTAGACATCCATAACCATTAAATTAAAGATATTTATATAGTTTTTACAAAATATATAAATAGTATAGGAATTCTTAAGGTGTTTGCTTGAAGTGTTGTTAATGGGACTTTATATTTATATACATATATAAAATGTATAGATTCCATAAGATATCGTCTTAAATCCATTAAATTATTCGTACCCAATCCGTTCAGCCGTGCATCCATTGGATGTTGGATTGGTTGCGGATGCCAAATTTAAAATCCGTAATCAATTGGATTGGATGCGGATGAGGTAAAAACCGGTCCATACCGGCTCATGCTCACTCCTAATTTTGAATACCATAAGCACAATTCTCCCGAAAGAGAATCTAAAAGTCATTCTCAAATTTTATTCCCAAAATAACTTCTGAATTTTCAACTTTCTGAAATCAAAAATTAAGTTCTAAATGTGTATCCAAACACGCTATGGCCAATCTGCTTCCTAGATAGACAAATCACTATATCAATCAAAATGGATTCACAAAAAATTTATGTAGTTGTGTTTACTGTTTCTATAGCGAGCAGAAACTTTTTACAAACTAATGGCTAATACTCCCTTCGTTTTTGGAAAAGAAACTCTTATATTTTCCGTTTCTGGAAAAAATATACTTTTATTTTTTCAATTTGAACTATTTTTAAGTTAAAATGAAAAAAAATGATTTAATTTTTTCCTTTTTTTTAAACCTCTTTTATAAAAAAAAGCACAGGTAGCTAAGAAAAAATACATTTTCCAACAGGCGCCAAGGCCTACTTTCTGTTAGGTAACAGATTTTGGAGATGGTACTATTTTCTATTTTTTTTTTTGTTAATAATTTCTGGATGTCACATTGCACATTTAGGCCAATGGGCACTGGGTAAAAAGGTTAGATTCCGGCCATGTTGAAGATTCTAGATCACGACACTTTTAGACTTCCGGTCATGATGTAGATTTTGGAGTACAATGAATTGTTATCATTCCGTAGATTGGGGACAACTTGGCAACCTCAGGTGTTTTTTTTTTTTTATCAGAGTTCAACTCCTAACATGGGTCCATTCATTATCATGGTAGTTTTTACGTAATAACGTACCCTATACTGAGCTAGAACCTAGAAAATAAAAAAACATGCCACCTTCACCAAGGACTGAAACCATTCCTACAGACCAACATTTACCCTTTATCCAGTTCACCTTCAAGATAAACAGAATATGATTCAATTCACAAGGTAAATAAAATCTATGTTGTATAAACCAACCAAATAGTTATCATCAGTTAGAATACATGTCATTACCTTAGTATATTTATGGCAATCTTTAACTCTGAATGACAGCTTCATGAATCTTCTGTTCTTGTTTCTCTCATGCTTGCTTAGGCTGTCTGGCACTCCACCCACCAGATCTCCAAGTGAACTGCAGTTTCAAGATGTTGCTTGAAGGCCGCCGCTTCATTTTCTGCTTGCTCCCATCCTAAGAATGGACATTTCAAAAAGAACAGCGAGATTAACTCTTTGGGGACACCATTTCATATATTACTAACATTCTAACACATGGGAACTCGGATTTGATAACAACAGCTTATAAGATGCAAAAGAAAAGGAAACAAAAGAATCCTTCCATTTCGCTGTTAGTTTATTAACAGTAGAATCAGCATTATCAACTCATAACTTTCTGCGAGCATCTTTACCTGAAACCAAGTCCACTTTGGCATGATGTTTAGAAGAGCATGTTGCTGTACTAAGTCCTCTTTGGCGCTGATGTTTAGAAGAGCTGCAGAAAGTTTTTCTGTCAGATTCCTCCTCGTATTGCCATTAACCTATTTAACACTGGTTGCAGATTTTGAGATGACCTATGGGGATTGCATAATGTCCACAGGAGATGCTTTTGATTGTTCTTGCTGCATTAATTACAGACGCAACAAAAGCTCAGAACTTTTCTAACTACCTAAACATCATACAATAAGATAAATGCAAGGTAAGGAACTTAAACATGTAAATCTAAATATTGAAAAGTAAAGCCAAGAATACTTTTTCTGTTATTCCCAAAGTAATGATGGATTCTTCTCACTTCTTAGGGTCTCACTTGTCAGTTTACCTTCTAAAGCCTCGGGTTTTCGGGCATCAAAAGAAAGAAATAAAAAAACAACATACAAATGGAAAACATGTTGACAAAAACAATATCAAAAAAATGGAAGTTAATATTCCCACTCATTAGTCAGATGCCATAGGTTCTTCTGCACAATTAGATATGCCGTGTTGATTTACCTAGAAAAGGGAGTATTCTGGAACATTTTCTTCCATCTCAGATATGAATAACAAAACTTTAGGCGAAGGAAGACACACTTCTTATATTGGATGCTTCGGAATTTTCCTAGTAAAATTCTTAGGATTCCCTCATAATAACTATTTTTCGATATACATGGACATAGAAAAGTTTAATGCTTGGTTTCTAGACATAGCAACCAAATTCCACATTCATAGGAAACCACCAATGAACACTTTCCAACCAAAGGTAAATAATTCCAAACTCTGGCAGGTGAAATTGGCAACATCCAACCAAATTTCAATGAAAATGCGTGAGAGAAGGACTTAAAGAGTTGCTCATAAACCACCTACCTGTTCATCAAAGTATCTTTCGAAATGAGAAGATATTGATCCTGAGCTTTCTGTCACACCAGGACTCTTATCAGAAGAAGATCTCTTCCTCCACAGCCAACTCTGCCGCTCAGGAAAATAAACGGAATAAAGAACACTCTAGCACCTTACACAAACCTCTCCCTGCATATACATTAACAAAAACCAATTTAATACCTCACCAAGTACACACACAAAAGAAACTGTTTTTGGGGGGGGTTTCAATCTAAAAAGACAGCAAAAGAAAAATAAAAAAAATAAAAAAGGAAAATAATGGATTGATAAATGTCAAGACCCAGTTTTATTGATTGCTATCGATGATGATTAACTGTCTTAACAGATTAAATGAAAAACATAGTAGCCTGACAGATCAACATTTACACTTTATTCGGTTCACCTTCAAGATAGATAGAATAGAATTCAATTCACAAGTTACAAAAAACCCATGTCTTATAAACTTAAATTACTAAATAGTTAAACAACATCGACTAGAACTCATGTCATTACCTAACTATACTCATCAAAATGTTTAACTCTGCAATGACCGCAGCAGACCTAGGATTTTGGAACCCCATGCTCGGGTTTAAAGTATCTGAGGTGAAATCATGTTTATTCTATGTAGAAGAGCAGATTGCAGGACCAATACATAACCCACCCCTCAAAAACTATTGACTCTGTAATAACCTGAGAAAGGATTTGGTAAAGGAAGCACCTTTACCGAATTCATATATATCAGTCTTTGACCTCGAATCCATTTCATTAATAATCTGCATTTTCAAACTATCAAAATCCATTTAATCAACAACTTCAAAACCCGGTCCACATGTTAAACCCTAACCTCAATTAAATGCTCAATTACTACAGAAAACCAATATAAACGCAGTTTCTGGAATTTACTCAAAATTCTCAATTTGTTGAGGAGAGTCATAGTTTTAGTTTTCTATAGCTGGGTGTTTCTGAGAAAAAAGTCTACTGAAAACATCGGGCACTGGTTCTCGTGTCGGGTAATATGCAAACTTCTATTGAAAACGTCGTGATGTTCATAATGGAACCTAACCACCGAACAGAAGTCTTCCGAACCTAGAAAATTGAAAGAAGAGAAACAAAGTTTTGACTGTCTAACAGGTAAAACCACCATAGAAAATATGTCCTTAAAGAAAAAGAAATATGTTAGTGACCTGGTATTGGTAGTAATGAAGAATATTGCAGGATGAGATGATCAGAATGCAAAGGAAAGTCCAAGTGGTTTTAATACAGAAATAAGTTGAATTTGAGCAACAGTACAACCTCTCGAAGATACAGGGCATTTATACAATGTGGTGCTCCATTCTACCTTCTTAATTTTACATACAGGACATCAACCATCCAAGAGTTTTTTTTTCACAACATATGTAAACACAGATACATCGGGGGAGTGAAACCATTAATGTAACTGCGTAGGTCACCAAACTTCAGTTATTACTATATGTAAGACTATGTTAAAGCACCATCTTTGGCTAGTGTCATTTGCATGAAAATTTAAATCTTGCACTTAGAGAGGGTAAAAAATCTTACACGAAGAGACCTTATTATGGAGTTCAGCCACACCCAGTGGTAGAATGCCTACTTCTCTTGGACATCTTTAACAGCGGGGCAATGGCCTACTCAAGAGGAACATCCAAAATATGTCAAGAATTCAAAATATCTTATAGATGCAGATCAAATAGCAAAAGAAAGCCTCAACTTGTATCAAAAAGAAACAACAACAAAAAGGACTAATCTCGAAATGCCACACAGCACTTCAAAATGCACTTCAGCTGTTTGGTACGTTTTGCCAAGACTAACTCTGTCAGCAAATTGAAATGTGCTGAAATCTGAATATTTTCTTTGACTGTGAGATTGTTTAAAGAAACTACCTAAGCTCTCTTTTTAGGCTGTCATCATCTGACAACTCACATCGGTTAACAGAAATATGACGCACTTCAGAGAATATACCCGTCAGCTTGCTCCCCCTTGTCTAAGGCTCTAACATAGTGCCCGTAATATTGCTTGTAAAAGCTATCAATTTACCCTGCATCGGGCTTTTTGAACCTAAAGGGCAGAGTTGATGCATCATCCTACTCAATCAACCAAAAATAAGATAGATCTGACTGACAAAGCGGACAAACATTAAACAAAACTATGAAAGCTATATTTAACTAAAATGATAAGATACTACTTACTCACGTCTTTACATAATAACTAATCTTATACTGATAAGCCACAAGCATAACGTGTCAGCTTCACTAAGGACTAAAATCAATCCTGCAGACCAACATTTACCCTTTATTCAGCTCACCTTCAAGATAAACAGAATATGATTCAATTCACAAGTTGAGCAAAATCCGCCTTACAAACCAAATTTAGTAAATAACATAGGTAAGAACTCAGGCCATTATCTTAAGATATTCACAGAAATTTATTAACTCTGAAATGACTGCAACAAACCTAAGATTTTGGAACCCCATGCCCGATTTTGAAGTACATGAGGTGAGATCATGTTTATTGTATGTAGAAGACACTTGTGTCAAGATTTTGATACTGATACAGCACCATACCTTCCATGGTAGAGCAGCTAACGGAACCAATTCCACCTTCAGGCAAACATTACTCGTTGCACTTAGAATCAGAGGTTCTGTTCATTTTGGCGTCCTGCGTTTAGCTGAAACAAACTATAGCTAGGTGTTTCTGAAATAGTGAAATGTACACAAAATTCGTAAGTAAAAAACAATAGACCAAACTAAAGATTGGTTTTTTTTAAGAAATTTTGAAATAATCCCAAAATTCAACTAAACCAGATTTAGTTTTTCCAGAATAAATCTAAGCAGAACTCCCCCATCCAAAAGATAAGCAAACAAGTGTAAACCCTAACCTCAATTAAAATCTCCAACATCATTCCCTTGACCTACCTAGAAACTGAACATATTACCCACAAAATCAAACAAAATGAAAAACCCCTAATTTGGAAATCACATAATTAATTTGTAACTCATAGAAATTATCAAACTGCATCAAACCAACAACAACTTCAAAAACCCAATTTTCAAATGTCAAACCCTAACCTCATTTAAATTCCAAAGATAAAAAACACCCAATTATAATTACAAATCTTAAACAACTAGAGGCACATCATTTATATTGAAACTCACCATCCTCTAGAAGATTAGACACCATCAGTAGCCGTGTCATTGTATAAAAATGAGTCATTTCTCCAAACTGAAATATTTCTTCCATCACAAACTCACTCCTTTCTCTAAATCCTCCAATACCCGTTAAATCAACAACTTCAACAACTCCAAAAACCCAATCTATATGTTAAACCCTAACCTCCTCAATTAAATCCCAAATATGAACAAAAAAAAAAAAAAAAAACCCAATTATAATTACAAGGTAACAAAATACAATCATAAACTAATAACAAGCTCAAAATCCTAAAACCTATTGAGAGAATATGAAGTGTAATCCCATGAACTAAAGGGATTTCATGACTTCGTGCGTTATAAGAAGAAACCAAATAAAAAACTGAGACTTCCCGTCCCTAATAAATAAACACAATGACCATAACTACCCTTCGTTAAATATAGAAAAATAAAAGCTTTTTTATGTTGGGACAACGACACCATCACCGAGTGCCACACTGACCGCCAAAAAAGGAGTTTGAATGTTTTAGAGATGGAGCTCCAAGAACTCTGAAAAAAAGATCAAAAACAACTCCAGAATAGAAAATTAGTGAAACCCAGTAATAATACTCAATAAAATTGGATACTTCAACAGTGTATCTTCCTTCTGCCAGAGCTTTTGATATTGAATTTGCAAGGTACTCTGATGATCATCATAAATAAAAATTCTTCTTTTTCTTGGTTTATAATTCATAAATTTACCGTCTTTTGATCTAATTGTATTCTATGAGTAAAATAAAGACATGGGTTGTCTTGTTTTTAATCATTCGATTCAAAAAATTTAAGTTCTTGCACTCTGTGCAGTTTATCTCTTGATGATGATGATACTCAATTTTCTATCTTTTCTTGTTTTCTTTGGGATTTCAATACAAATTTACAATGTATAAGTATAATTACTAAATGGGTTTGTTTTTTTTTTTCATCATTTGATTAATAATCTGTAAATTGATAATTATCTCTTGATGATGATGATGATACTCAATTTTCTATCTTTTCTTGTTTTCCTTGGGATTTCATTACAAATTTACAATGTATAAGTATAATTACTAAATGGGTTTGCTTTTTTTTCATCATTTGCATATTCATTATTTGTAAATTGATAAATTTCTTGCATTGTGTGCAGTTCATAAACATCCATGGAGAATGCAGATTATAAAAAAGCTGATCAGACAAGAAAGCCTCAAAAAACGATTAATTCTGAGGAGGTAATGCTTTTACTTTCAAGTTTCTTAGCGTTCAAATTGATTTCACAAGAACAATGGGTTGAGATACTGCTATCTTGTTGTTGCAGGGTCCAAAATCAGATGGACCAACACCACCACCACCACCAGTAAAACTTCCTAATGATCCATTACCTGTGACACCTTCTAATTCAGCTCCTCCTCCAAAATCAGATGGACCAACACCACCACCACCACCACCAGTAAAACTTCCTAATGATGCACTACCTGTGACACCTTCTAATTCAGCTCCTCCTCCTCCTCCTCCTCCTCCTAAGGTTACAAATCCAAAGGTATGTAAATTCTGTTCAAATTATATCTTTACTAAATAGGCTTTAGAAATGTGAAATTATACATGTAAGTTCTGTCTTATTGATATGCTGGAAATGTGATTGGTTTTTACATTTATGTTCATTTGATTGCAGTATGTACAATCTAGCATTATTGCTGATTGTAAACAAACTCTAAGTATCATTCAATTCGCAATTCAGTCCATGGTATCTGATACCAAGAAACATCAGGATGAATGTATTACTAAGTTGGAAGCACTAGTAGGGTCTCTGAAAAATAACAAGTCACTAGAGGAAATGAGCGTTTCTCATGCTGACGATATCAAGCAGATGAAACAGGACTTGAAGAAGGATGTTGAAATTAAACCTCACGAGATCCAACGTATAACAAACTCCATCCTTGCGTCTCTGCCACAATCAGATACCTTCAAGGGGATGGTTATGGATCAAGTAACAGCTGCAATACAAAAAACCAAAGATCCCTTGCAACAAGCTGGCACTAGTGCAACATCAGGTATGTTTTTGTTAAGTAGTTGCTTAGTAGTTAACCGAATAATTTTCCTTTGTTAACTTTAGTTTTTTTGGTTTTGAGGGCATTGTTTTTTAATATTTTGCAAGGATTTAATGCCGAAAGGAGGATGAAGGAAACAAGAGATAAGAAGGCACAACTGGTGGCTGAGGAGAACAAATTAAGACCCAAAATAATATCCACACTTGATATTTCAGCCACAGTAATGACGATTCTGACTGGGTTCCACGCATTAATCGCCATCCAGCCTTTGAGCACTGCTTTGGAGTTCTGGCTGATTGAAGGTTTGATCTTTCTCATATTAGGAGGCACACTTATGTTTTTGTACATGGCCTGGTATTCACTTGAGACCCTCGCCCTTCAAGTGAATTCCCTTACTGCAAAACGTGATTCCTTGGTAAAAGAATCCACAACTGTTGAAAGCGAGATAGTGCAGTCAAGGCAAGGAGAAGGCAGTGCCGCCGAGAGGGATTCAGATCTACAAGTGTTTCTTTCTGAGATTAATGACAGTGCAACTGATACTCGTGAAATTTGGAACAGATATAAGACATTCGTTAAAGCCATGGGATATTTCGCATTAATAATTTCAATCTATCTCAGCATCCTATCCTATGTGAAATGGTCAGCAAACTCTACAAGTTCAGGATCCAGGAAACCGCCACCTGATGAAACATTTAGCATACTTGGGAGAAAATTCCTTGGAAGAGGAGGATTTGATTTTTGCTAGTTGCTAAGTGTCATTGCTTCCTCTGTATACAGAAAACTGTAATTCTTGTTTTGTGTACATAAATGAGTTTGTAAATTGCTTGGGTAATACGGGAATTTCAGGAGAATTATGCAGTAAGAAATTAATCTGACAAATTAGTTCTGAATCTACAGTAGACATGTCTAATATTATCACACAACGAGTTTGCCGGAAAAAAAAATCCTTTTCCGGAAATTACTAACATGATGTCAGGAAAACCATCCCCATCCATATGCCACTTTTCATCACCATGCCCACAACAAGCACGCATTAACCTGAAACTCTTAATGCCTACAGACTAGCAACCCTCCAAGTCCCAGCAGGCCATCATATATGCAAACAAGAATAATACTGGAGTATAATGCAAATACCTGCCAGATATCGACAAGTTTAAAAAATCCACGCTGTCCACCAATCCCAAGATTTAAAAGGACCAAGTATGTTGTTGGATAATCCGGAGTTCTAATTATTTCTACCATCCACTGCAATATGAAGTTACAGGAAATGAAAAGCCAAAGCATTGAAACTTGAAAGCTAAAGAAATAAATGGGGCGATAAGTTAATGCTCACATTTTTATTATACATGGAATCATTATTTTGTTTTTGTTTTATTCCTCTCGTTGGAAGAAAGTAGAGCGTGTAGAGAAATCATTTTAAGCCGAATACTCTAAGTGCACACCAAAGGAAGAAGGTGACAAAATTCTTACCCATTTCAAATGGTCGTATATTTGTAAAGGTAACCAGCTTTAGTAAAACTTTTTATGTGAATACCACAGTGATTTTATTTCCCAAGGAATCAGTAAAGTTTCTCTGCCAGCATATAGACAAACTGAAAGCTAACCATTGAGCTAAAGTTATTTTTAGTCACTTTTGTGTGCACATTTGACTTTACAAAGAAAATGTAGCACTAATAATACTACATTATTAGACCATTTTCGAACAAAAGGAAAGTTACAGTCACAAGAGTCTAATCATTAAGTAGATGACATTTGAAGTAAAAATATAGTAAGATAGTTAAGCAGTTGAGTTGTGTCAGTTCGTGATTTAAAAGTCAAGGATAACACAGTAAGCTGCCAATAAGATAATCATGGTATGTACCTTCTTTCGGTTGTCTTTCAAGCATCTAAAGCACTGCATTTGTTGCCTCATAGGTGAAAGACACCCTGAACAAATGACACGATTGGACTCTCCAAGAACCAACGCTAATTTTAATGCAGGCGCAAAGAAGTCATATAAAGATAAAGACAAAAAATTCAGTGGTTACAGAGTAGGACCCAGATGGATTTGAACCACCAACCTCCACAAACCATTAGTCGGGTTTGGGTGCTCTTGCCATTTTGAGCTTATGAGTCCATAATAAAGATATCTATGGCAGACAAAGTGCACATATATACGACTTGCATCTTTTGAGTTGCCAATGAATAACTCGGAGAGTCGTGCTTGCAGGTGATATCTCTAGGCCTCATATATCATAATAAACGAAAGAGCTACATACTCAAGACTAAAGTTTATCATGCAGCACAGTTTACGAACTTCAGAATGAGCAAATTTCATTTTGAAAGGATGATCTTAGAAATGGGTACATATACCAGATTTTTTTTTTCTTTTTTTTAATATCGTCTCTGTATATGTCAAGATCAATTATCTCTAATGTGGTACAAGGCCAAGCATAATTTCTAAGATAGTTATGTCTCTTTTATACCCTTTTATTTCAGAAAGACTTTCCAAAGTAAATTAGTGCCTCCATCAGCAGCCATGTTTGATTGTTTAAGGGAAAAGCCTTAAACAAGCTCAAAAAACTTATTTTTCATGATAAAATATTTAAAAATTACGTTATCCACAGCTTACTTAATGCTAACATCAATGTTGTCGTTCACTCACCTTCTTCTTCTGGATCTTCTCTTCCTTTTGAGCATAGAGCTTTATAAGTATCACCGACTACCTTTCTGCATCTTGAATCTGGAAACTGTCTTCGATGTTCTTAAACCAGTCGACTGAGAGGAAATGGTTTTGCTGGCTGCATCAGCAAGGACTCCATGAGCATTGTTCAACAACCGACCCAATAAACGCCTTGGTACTATCAAACCCTATTTTAGGATTATGATTATCTTTTGTGGCCTTATCGTCAGAAATATCTGATTTTGAAGTATTCACTACTTGAGCTTTCTCCTTTTCAGGTTGCAATGGCTCTGTACATTGGAAGTTCTCTTCCCCGGTAAACTTTCTCTAATCAAATAATTATCTTCAGGATGTTGCTGCACAATCAAATTTTCAACAGTTAACCGCTCAGCAGAATTTTGCTGGGATTGACTCAGGCTTCTACCATTTTTCTACAAAGAACTCTTCCCATGTTGACGTCCTTCAGAGATTTTGAGCTGCTCGAAAGAATGCTCATCTATGGAGCACCCAAAGTTCGTATCCTCATCTTCAGCTTCAAGTTCTTCTCGCTCAAGTCCATTTAACCCGGACACAATATGAGCATATTCCTCGTCTTCACCAGCAACTTCCACATTCTGCACTTTAGAAGAACTGGATGTATCTGGCATTTCCAAATCTGGCTTATTTGACATCCTTTCTATAGGATTCTCTTCAACATATTCCTCCCTTGTCTCAACAACACCTTCAGCGGTGTCCAACATCATTGCCTTAAGGGACTCAACTTGGGAATCCAAAACTTCTCCTCTTCTTTGTAAAAGCCCCACTGTTTGTTTCGATTTACGTTGCACATAATACCCTTCTCCTAACAGCACAATAAACTCATTAGTGTGAACTAAACGACCAGGGATGAACGCCGCTTTTCCAAATGGATAAGATTGTTGTTGTCAGAAATGAAGTGATCAATATGGTCCAACTCCTTTTGGTGTTCAGCAATGGCACCCTCAACCCTTTACTGCCTTTTGGGCTTCTTCTACCGAGATTAAAGATGCAAGAGATGTCACAGTGCCCTTTTCTCTTTGCTCCATTCTAAGCTCCAACTGTGCAAGGGAAAAGAATGGAGTACAATCTCAGATACCCAATTTGAACAATTTTTGAATTAATAATTTTCTAATGTACAGGCGACAGTAGAAAGCAAAGTATGAACAGTGTAAAATCTTCTTAAATCAAAAACTAACCCTGGATTTTTATATTATAGTACAATCAAAAGGGATTTTCAGCCGCATTCAACCGTGTAAAAACTAACCCTAGGTTTTACACAAAACCTATTCAATTGTAGAAAAAAAATGTCCACTAAAGAAAACTAAACTTTGAGGTGAAATCCCAAGCAATACCAGATTAGAGAATTACTGCTCCATAGTTTTTGGTCTCAATACAAAAACTTAGAACATTCCAAACATTACAGAAGAAGAACCAAAAGAAACCCAAAAAAAATAAAAAATTAGAAGAAGAACCAAAAGAAACCCGGACAAGGAAATTACCTAATTTGATGGATGGGTTAAGCTTCAGACCTTTCCATGGTGAAATTTAAAGCTACGATTTAGAGAGCCGTGAACAAATCTCGATTTCTAGACAACAGAAATGAAAAGTAACGCAACAGATTGAATTCTTACACAACTGAAGGACTAACGGCAATACTATTATAGATTTGGGCATCCACAATCCACATGACAAGCACCTAGCACGCTTGAGAGAATACAATCGGTCATTTGTCCAAATATTTTTAAAACATGGTTCAAATGGACGAGTAAAAATTAGTATAGGTGAAATGGACACTAAAAAAATGGCAAGGATGAAACTGGATTCATCCTTACTTAAATTTAAAAAATAGTAAGGATGAAACCCTAGTTAGCAATTCGGGGTACGGAGAGGAGTTCGGGACGGCATACGTTCGAGAATTATACGAATTTGGATAGGTCGGATTCGGTCAAAAAATCGGTCAACGATTCGTTGTTCGGAGTGTAGTTCGGAACGGATACGTACGTGTATAAATCGTTTTAGAAATATGAGTTTAGATCACGGAAAATTAGGCTTTTACATCAAATTAATAGAAATTATATTTTAAAGTTTGTATGGAGTTGAAAGAATGATTTAAACCAATTTTATTGTATTATATAGATAATACATTAAGAATAGACAATAACAAGCAAATAGCTCAATGGTTTGAGCCTTAATTAGAGTAATTCGGCCGAATGCATCGGATTCGGTTGATTCGTACGAATTCGCGAATAATTCGCCGAATTACTAACTAGGGATGAAACTGGATGCATCGTGATGTAAATTAAAAAAAAAAAAAAAATATTTAAAAATTGGCAGGATGAAACTGTTTACATCCTGGCTATTTTTACATTTTTGTCAATTTAAACAGTATCAAAATCTAAATGTCCTTTTTATGAGTAAATCATCTGCGACAGGGGTTACATAAAAGGGAAAGGTCGAGGAGAAGCTCATATTTAAATATTGTCACATTGAATAATGTTTTCATGATCCGGGAATATGCAAGTATCTTGTATCTTGTTCTGTTGTAGATGGTAAAAGATTTACGATATTAATTGAATTTGGAAAACTTATTATAACTAGGCAGTGATTAGGCAATGGTTATAAGACTTAGGGTCTATATAAGCTTAATGGAAAAACTGATGAAGTGAATATAGTCGATTCTTGTGTTTTCTTTTGTGTGGTTGGATGTTTTGCATGGTACACTTGGAACCGTAAACTTATAAGTCAATGCATAAACTAGCTAGCATAGGTTGTATACCCAAATTTAGTTTGGATTTCGAACACAAAAGTGAAATCTTTGTAGAATCAAAATATGTTATAAAACCTTTTAGCAAAATTAGTTCAGAGTAATTCTAAGTCCTTAGAATTAATCCATTTAGACCTAGTTGACCTGAAATCAACCCAAACTAAAGTGGTAAAAGGTGTTTTACAACTTTCATAGGTGATTGTACGAGGTACTATCTTGTATACTTGCTTAGGTGTAAGGATGATGCCTTAGAAGCCTTAAGAGTATAAATTTGAAGTTGAAAGCCTAGTATATGTTACCACTGAAAGGGTTAGGTCTGACCGTGATGGCGAGTATGAAATTCATATAGTAGAACTTTACTTGTTAAATGACATTATTCATGAGATCGCACCTTCTTATTCACCATAGTTTAATGGTATAGTTTAACGTAAGAACAGAACCATTAAGGAGATGATTTATGCTATGTTGATTAAAGTATTAACCGCTAACTTGTGGGGGAGGTCGTCTTCTAAATTTTTTATATCATGAATATAGTTACCTTTAAAGGATTAGGTAAATGGAAATATAGATAACCTTCTTCTGCATACGTCTAAGTGTGAGGGTGTTTGGATAAGCTAGTTATTCTTTCTCATAATAGAGCTAAGATAGGACCCAAACTGTTGACTGTGTATTCATAGGATATCTTGAATACCCTACTGCATATAGTTTTTTGGATATGAGTTTTGATTTTCTGACATTAGTATGAATACTATTATGGAGTCAAGGGATGTTGAGTGTTTTGAACATGTTTATGTTGTAACCTGTATCTCCTTATAGATGTGTTGTTAATCCCCTAGATGTATTTTCAACTAGTCAGAGTTTACCTTCAAAGAAAGATGAAGTAAAGTTGATCCTAGGAGAAGTAAAAGGATAAAAACTGAGACTTCTTATAGACGACTTCATAATATGCCTAGCTTCCTCTGAGCTCCAGACTCGTAAACCAAGTCCAAACTTATTGGCAGGATTTCCATCTGGGATAATCTTTAGAGAAGATTACACTACATAATTCAGCGGACATAAAACCAAGACTGTCATTTTTAAGTCTCTCACCAAATCTACCGAGCGACCAAGCAGGATATGAAATATGACCACGATTTTCTTTTGTCCTGGTAATCCGTACTCAAGTGTTTAACACATAAAAGCTGAAACATAGATTGTAACTTGATAGCTACCTCTATATATTTGACAATTTATAAGAACTGAGGTCACAATGAAACGATAATCTAGTGTTTGGCCTAGATCTTCCATCACGTTTCTAGTTTCTATCAAGAACTCCAAATTCAAGTTGCCATGTAAAATTTAGAAATTTGACCAAAAATATTCGGGCATACAAAGAAAATTCATTTTTAAAAAGTATGAGCAAGAAAATTACTGGAATATGGGCGGAACTACATGCAGGGTTCCCCTTGCTGAAGCCACCCCTAAGACCGAAAACACATTTTTTTGATTACCTAATTCTATTGAGGCAAATTGTCATGTATTATTTTTAGGCTTAAGCTTGGGGTAAAAATTTGGTCAAGCCAGGTATATCTAGCATTTCCAGTTCAACCAACATCATCGAAAAGTGAAGCTCTTGGGTCATGATTTTTCTTCTTAAAGATTGACTGAAAGAAAAAAAAAATCACTGTAAGTTGTGGAATACCTTTCGTGCACTAGAATTTTCAACTCTGACACATCAATTTAACAACGAAAAATGGGTCATTTGTCCAAATATTTTTAAAACATGGTTCAAATGGACGAGTAAAAATTAGTATGGGTGAAATGGACACTAAAAAAATAGCAAGGATGAAACTAGATTCATCCTGACTTAAACTTAAGAAATAGTAAGGATGAAACTGGATGCATCGTGATGTAAATTAAAAATAAGAAAAAGTATTTGAAAATTGGCAGGATGAAACTGTTTACATCGTGGCTATTTTTACATTTTTGTCCATTTAAACAGTATCAAAATCTAAATGTCCTTTTCACCCATGAATTATTGATTTTGGTCTTTTTAACCAATTTTGTGATTTTTAACAATTGTTCCCAGAACAAGCTCATAATTTGAAACGCCCAAGATTATGCGTAAAAGAAAAACCGATTAATTAATATGAAAAGTAATTCTTCATCCATCTTAAAATGAAACAAGACTATCAGTATGAACTATTGATTGAATATTATTACACCGCAGTCCCTCGCACTCAACAAGCCTGCATGTATTTGAATAAACATTATAAATAAATAGCCTTTTCTTTTGTCTCACCAATAACTCACCTTTTCTGTAGCCAAGGACTTCCATATACAGCTTGTTTTCCCAATTCCCAATGGTGTGTAAGGAATTAATAAAGAGATGTAAATCCCCTGTGGGGATAATCACAGTGTACCTCTTGACCCAACATTTGGTTTCATGATTTAGTACCGATAGCTCGAGTTTCTTTAATCTTATAGAATCGCATATGCATAATTCTTCTTCGAGCTCAAATAGATGCACCTGTGATCTGTCTATCACCGACATACCAAGAAATCCGTCGTGTCCTATTGTCCCAAACTTCTGTGTTTCAAGTTGAAATGACATAATTGAATGTGAATGAGACGGGTAATCACCGGTTGCAGCCTTAAAAGAGGTTTGATCAACCATCCAATAAAGTGTCTTTTTTACGATCACAGCAGGTCTATCACTGGATGGAGGATATGAGAAGTTGCCGATCTTTTCTCGTGATCCGGTGCCAAAATGATGCATTTCAAACTCAAACGGCGCACCATCCTTGGAAACAAAAAGCAGTACATATTCCTTTCTTAGAGAACAATAATAAAACCCACACGCCAAGAAATGTGTATCCGTGGGAGTAAATGTAGCCTTTTGATTTGTAACTGGATTCCATAGATAGAAAACTGGAAGATCTTTGTATTTGTTCGAAAACAAAAGAAATCCATCACGAGAACCAACAAGCAGTATAGGATCGTGCTCTTGGTTATAACATGAGTCAATTGTAACAATTTTTCTGTTAACATGAGAAGATTCCACGTCCATAAAGTAAAGCTCTATATTGCCATGATCACAAATAAATGCGGGAATACATTGCAGAATTATCACCGGTGGCGGTGAAGATCGATCAAGCTGCATTCTCGGAAAATATTGAGTTTTGGTTAAGACTTGTAATGCTTTGGAATCACGTTGGCATTGGAAGATACACTCAGGTGAAAGCCTACTGAGTATGTCTTCGATTATAGAATTTGGCAGAACAGGGAGATCATCTACTTTAGTTTTTAAAGAAAACAATCCGAGTAGCTTTCTCAAACATACGGGAACCCACCCCATGCAAGGAACAAAAACATTCATCTTTATCTGTAATTAATCAAAACATGAAACAGAATTACTTAACAACCGCATGAACTTAGAAGACAAACTAAACCTCAAACTTGCGCCATAAGATTAAACAAAAGTCTCTGTGCAGCATATAAGATGCAAAAAAAACTAATGTATAATTAAGCAGTGCAACCAACTAAAAATGTGGAATTCAAAAGGGGAAAAAGAAAGGAAAAATTAATGGCAAATTTAACTCGAGACTAGGTTGCAATCAACAATAAGACTTGTGTTGTGTTATATGAAGTTTGATAAATTTCAAACAGCCGTGCAAACTCGTAAACAGTTTGTAGTGAGAAAGGTTCATAAGCATGCAAAAGTGGTGGTGTTTAGAGATATCGTAAGTGCATGTGCATGGCTTTAATCTACTGCGTATTAACACACATATTAAATATAACTTATCTTCTTGTACTTATAATTATAAAGAGAGATTGAATCAAACCTCAAAGATTTTGCAGATCTTTGCGAAAACCTAATTTTAGTTAGAGCAGACCTTTGATTTATATTTGTCCAAATAGGTCCGTATTTATGTGGTTTAGTGTGGTTTTCCGACCGGAATTTACACGTTCAAAGTTACAATTCTACTCTAACTGGGAGTCTTATTAAATTGCTTTCCGAATAATGGATGGAGTCTCGGCCCCTAACCAGTTAGGCAACTCTCAGTTCTAGTTGCACTGGTGGTTATATACTAACCGAACAAAATTCCGTAGATGGCATTTACATAAACTCACTATATTTCTACTTTGTTCCCCCTTTTAACCTCTTCAGTTTTCTATATATAGTAGAAATATATTTGTGGGAATTTTATAAACACCCCTACTATCCATGGGTCTATCACAAATACCCTTATCAGTCTTTACAAATGCCCCCAATGGTATAATTGAAATTATGAACAAAAAAATAATTCACATAATCCCTCTTTTGACCTTCATATCTTATACGAGCTTCTTCTTTATTTCTCACTCGAGAAAAATCAATGGAACTCTCCACCATCTCCATCACGGCCACCACCATCTCCGTCGCTACCACAACCAACGCCACCAACACCAGAATCTTCTCCATCGCCATCATCACCATCTCAGTGTGTTATCACTCTTTGATTTCACATCTAAAAAAAGTATCTCTTTATCTTTCTCTCTGGAAACCACCGCCACCAACACCATCTCCTCCGCCAAACTGATTCAGATTTAATCGAAAATTACTAGCAGCAACAAATCAAAATCAAATTCAGAAAGACCTTCTTCTTCTTGTAAAGATTAATTTCAAAATCAAATTCAAAAAGATTGAGATCTAATTTTAGGTTTTGATTTCTGGTAAGTTCATCTCGATTTCAACTGGATTGTGATTGAAGATCCTAAAACCGATGATTACAGTTGGTTAATACAGATTTTTCCGCATCGATTTGGAATTTAATGATTATCTTCTTTCTTTTGCTTTGAAGTTTCTGCTAGTGTTTGTGGTATTGTAACTGGGAGTGATGTAGGTAGAAAGAAATTCGATTAAGAACGAAGGAATTGATGGAGATTGCGGTGGTTCTGTTTGGAATGGTGAAATTTGGTGATTCAGACAGTGGTGGTTAAGATTGTTTGTTGTGGTGGTGGTGGTTGAAGCTGGTGGTGGTGGTGATATCTTCTGGATGGGAAAGAAGAAGAGTATACGAATGATGGCGGTGCAGCTTATTTCCAAGGTAGGGTTTTGTTTATGGGTAAAAATCGTTTCTGCCGATTTCGGTAAATTCGGTAGGTGAGTGAGAAACTGGTTCAAACCCTAAACAAATGTGCTGCACGTGAGCACTTTATAGATTCGAGAGATCAATGCAGACAAGTCCGGCCTAAACCAAGAAATGGTCGTTCCGGACTTGCTTCGGTCACAAAGTGGAGGAGAAGGGTTGATTTGGGGAGGGAAGCAAAGAAAGGTGTTGAGACCGGAATAGTGCAGGAGAGTAGTGTCTCGACTTGTATCGGAAAGTGAAAGCTTCGGAAGCTTGCAAGAGATGAAAGCTTTTGGAGAGCTTGCAAAGTTGCCTTTTCCGAGAGTGTGGTATTTTTCTCCGACCGAGACTTGTTGTCCGGTGGAAATAGGTAAGACCTATTTATACAAGTCGAGATTGAAACGTACCTGGCATCATGAAGGAAGAGAGTAAAGGGTGAAATAATGGGAGGAGGTGGTAACCGCATGGTGTTAATGGGTGAAAACGTTTTCACCATTATTTCCTCTTTTATTTGTGACTTTATTCATATTCACGCTTTCTTAATGTGAGTGTAGTATACGGCCGCATCTTTGTGTGACCGCCAAACCAAAACCCTAGAAAGCATCCCCCGGTTTGTGTTGATATCTCGAGTGTTGGTTGCACCTTGAGTGCAAGTGGCGCCTGCTAGTGGTGCGTGTGGCATGTGCCATTGGCATGTGCGGAATGCCCTTGTTGCGGGTTGTACTTCGGCGCAAGTGGCAATGCAGGCTGCTAGTGGCGTGCGTGGCATGTGCGTAACGCCTTGGTGGTAGGTTGTGGCGGCGAGTGTAAGTGGCAATGCCGAGGGCTGCTAGTGGCGTGTGTGGCATGTGCCAATGGCATGTGCGGAATGCCTTGGTGGTAGGTTGCATGGTTTGCAAGTTAGGCTACCAGCGTGGGTTTTGGCATGTGCCAATGGCGCATACGGCCAAGTTGGCCTAAGTTGCACGGCTTGCAAGTTAGCCTACCGGCGTGCATTAGAGGCACGGCTAGGTGATGAACGCTACCAACGAGCGTGTTGGCACGTGCCAATAGCATGCGTGGCCGTTTAGGGCCGTGGCCTTGGTAGGAAAAGCTACCAGCGAGCGTGTTGGCATGTGCCAATGGCATGCGTGGCCGTTAGGGCCGTGGCCTTGGTAGGAAAAGCTACCAGCGAGCGTGTTGGCATGTGCCAATGGCATGCGTGGCCTTTAGGGTCATGTGCCAATGGCATGCGTGGCCGTTAGGGGCGTGGCCTTGGTAGGAAAAGCTACCAGCGAGCGTGTTGGCATGTGCCAATGGCATGCGTGGACGTTAGGGCCGTGTCCTTGGTAGGAAAAGCTACCAGCGTGAGCGTGTTGGCATGTGCCAATGGCATGCGTGGCCCGTTAGGGCCGTGGCCTTAGTAGGAAAAGCTACCAGAGCGTGTTGGCATGTGCTAATGGCATGCGTGGCCGTTAGGGCCGTGGCCTTGGTAGGAAAAGCTACCGGCGAGGCGTGTTGGCATGTGCCAATGGCATGCGTGGCCGTTAGGGCCGTGGCCTTGGTAGGAAAAGATACCCGCGGCGTGTTGGCATGTGCCAATGGCATGCGTGGCCGTTAGGGCGTGGCCTTGGTAGGAAAAGCTACCGGCGAGCGTGTTGGCATGTGCCAATGGCATGCGTGGCCGTTAGGGCCGTGGCCTTGGTAGGAAAAGCTACCAGTGACGCATGTTGGCATGTGCCAATGGCACGCGTGGCCAATTTGGCCTAGGTTGCATGGTTTGCAAACCTAGGTGCGGCGCTACTTTGGCATGGCGCGACTAGGGCCAAGGTAAGGGTGTTTGGCTTGGCGTGGCGTGACTAGGGCCAAGGTAAGGGTGTTTGGCTTGGCGTTGCGTGACCAGTGTAGCTAGGGCCAAGGCAGAGTGTGTTTGGCTTGGCGCGGCTAGCTCGGGTTAAGTGTGGCTGGCATGATTTGCCATTGGCACGGAGGTGCGGCTAGCATGGTTGGAATGCTTCGGCGCGTTTGGTATGGCTGTCATGATTTGCCATTGGCATAGAGATGCGGCTAGCTCGGGCTAGGTGTGGCTGGCATAATTTTCCATTGGCACGGAGGTGCGGTTGGCATGCTTCGGCGCGTTTGGTATGGCTGGCATGATTTGCCATTGGCATAGAGATGCGGCTAGCTCGGGCTAGGTGTGGCTGGCATGATTTTCCATTGGCACGGAGGTGCGGCTAGCATGGTTGGCATGCTCGGCGCGTTTGGTATGGCTGGCATGATTTGCCATTGGCATAGAGATGCGGCTAGCTCGGGCTAGGTGTGGTTTGGCATGATTTGCCATCACACGGAGGTGAATTAGGGTTTTGTTCATTGTAACCCTAATTTGAAAAAATACCCCCTATTAATTACCGACTACATGCATTAAACGTCCTAATAAATGTGTCACCGGTGACGTTAGGTTATTTGGGGTTTTACGATTTTACCCTTTGTTTAAAAACCACCATCAACATTAAGTCCCCTGCTTAGCTCGGAGTAGGAGCTTTGTTGCGAGGTAAGCATAAGATGGTGACAAACTATCAGCAGCAAATCGTAAAGAGAATTTAGGAGGTTTGTCTGACCTTTTTATAAATAAGATTTGGAATCCTTGCCTCTGGAAATTTTGCGCAATCGGGAGGTCGGGCACGGTGGGAAGTTAGCGTCGTGAGAGACGGGAAGGTCAAGGCGGCGTTGAGAAGTTGACGCGAGTTAGAAAGCGAGCGTGCTAGGCTGGTGAGACCGGCGCAAGGTAGGGAAGCCGTGCGTGCTTCTTTGGCGGGACTTGGCGGCCATTGGGAAGTTGACGTGAGTTGGGAAACCGAGCGCGCTAGCTGGTGGGACCGGCGCTAGGTGGGGAAGCTGAGCTGCTAGCTGGTGAGACCGGCGCAAGGTAGAGAAGCTGAGCGTGCTAGCTGGTGAGACCGGCGCAAGGTAGGGAAGCTGAGCGTGCTAGCTGGCGTGACTTGATAGGATCGGTGTGAACAAGGAGGGAGTAGGTGTTTCTACAGATAGCAAAGTTTCCTTATTTTGCCTTCCTTCACGCGCGGCTTCATTCAGGGCATCGTCCATGCCAAAAAATCTGGAAGCGTTATGTCCCTCATTGCTTGCTTTCCTTTTTAAGGTTCCGTATTCATACCCAACGCAACTACATCATCTCCCTTGTTTGAGAAGGGTTCTTCTTGTTGGTTTCTCTTTTCTATGCCTAGAGACGAATCATCCTCTAAACAGCGAGATTCTCCAAGTAAAGGCGCGAGATCTGACTCTTGCGAAAGCACCCCGACTAGGGTTATTCGGGCTAAGAAAGTCATATCGGTATGTTTTCTTCTTCTTATCTGTTCATGTTATCCTCTTTTTATATGTGTATAGATAGGATGGAACTTGATCATTTTCCCCATTCTTTGCAGTGTATGATGGGACCTTCCAGGGATGGCCGTGTCTTGAACTTTTCGGAAAAGGACTTCAGAATTGGCGGAGATCGATCTTCTTCTCTTGAGGAGGCATTGGTTGGGATTGAGTCCTTGCTCCATGAAGCTAGTGAAATTATTAAGGACCTCCCTTCCATCTACCCCCACGAAGAACAGGTACATGCTCGGACTCTCTTGGGTTCAGTGAGCGTGGAGGAGAGCGCCATAATTCTTGATTTTGATGCGGATGAATCGAAGAACTTTCTTCGAAATGTCAATGAGAAAACCTTTGAGGGAGCATATGATGGAAACGAAATAGCCTTTGAAGTTGATGCCAAAGGTCTTTGTTAGTAATACAGGAGGGTCATGGTGGCGTATCTTGGAATGGTCGTCGGGGAGGACAACTGCTGCTTTCATTGTTGTGGCTCGCTTCGGGATGGGATGTTGAGGTTCTTCTTTGCTAAAACCGTTGAATGGAACCTTTGTTGCCCGAAGGATTCTTTGGGGAAGTGTTTGAAGATAGCTTTGCCCGAGGGGACTTGTGCTCCATCCTTCGAGGACTAGTTCCTCCTTTTGTTATTTACATTGTTTGCTTAGTTCCCCGATGCCTTTTTTTTTTTTTTTTTTTGGTAAACTCATTTTTCCTTCTTCTTCATCAGTAAACATTTTGCTTCATATATATTTTTTGAAAGAGGTTGTGGTATGATGGCTCTGCAGTGGTTTTATGGGTTTATCTGATGTATTTCTCTGATATCTAGAGAATTAACTTGGAAAGAGATGTTTTTTTTTTTTTTTTTTTTTTTTTTGACCGGAAGGGAATCCCCAGGGAGAAATACAAACGGTGTATTCATCTTGGGGAAGTACAACTACTAAGAGGAATTGTTAAAGGAAATACTAAAAAGGGGAGTAAATGGGAAGTACAACTTTTTTTTTTATGGATTGGATTCCTTGAGCCATCGCGAGTAAATTATCACGCCTTCAGGTGTGTCTGCATTGATGAGCTTGCAATATCCTCCCAAAAGGGTATCCGCAACCAGATACGGCTCGTCTTCTCCTTCACTGGGCAAATCCATTTTTACTGTCATCTTCCCAACTTGAAACGAGCTTTCTTTGACCACTACATCTCCAATTGAAAACGGGTTCAGACGTCGTGCAACCGTTTGACTCTTAGCTTCGTTGGCTTCAATAGAAGTTTCCAAGCTTCTTGCAAAGTGTTCAAATGGTCCAGCCCCCCATTCACATTTCTTGACAGCGTTTGTGCGATGTCGCGGAGTCCCCATGACGGAAAGAGGGAAGGAAAGGCGGTTGCGAGAAAAGGTTGCTTGGTCAGACTTACTTGCATTTGAAAACCATGAGCTAGCGCCAACGGGTCTTCTTCGGATGTCTGGGTTTCTTCAGTAGTTTTTTGATGCGATAACCAGTGGGATGATTTGTTGGAATTTCCTTCGGGCGTGGACGTTGGCGGAGGGTGCACATCAAATTTCGCTTTGTTTTCGAGCACCCATAAACGTCCCAATATCATGTCGTGATCTAGTTCTTTGACAATATGGAATTTGCTATGTGTTATAGCATCTCCCATCTCGATCTCTAAGTTGATGTAGCCATGCGCGTTCAAAGCTTCTCCTCTCAAGTCCTTAATCACGGACGGGGAATAGGTAGAGCCTTGTTTTGTAAATCCTCTTTGCCTTGAAGTGTCTTGAAAGTAATGATGTTGTGGTAGGAGGCCGTGTCGATGAGCGTGTCGTCAAATTCGTTACCTCTTAAACGGGACGTGGCCAGCGATCCCGATTCTCCTTTTGGTTCCTTTGTTTGGGAAGCTTGGGCCCTGGCGTGATTTCCGAGGGAAGAAAAAGTCGTTTCTTAGGATACAACGCGATTGAGAGCTGCGAAAATATCTTGGCGCTGCACCTTGGAAAGATAGAGAATTTCGCACACATGTTGCATCATGGATTGTATGCGGTCTCGTGCACAGAGTCCCCAGAGGACCCGCAGTTTCTTATTGGGAGTGGGTCTCGATGCACTCTTTCGTCTCCTAGTTGGAGTTCTCCTGCTTCTATCCTTTCTTTTAAAATATGCTTTAGTCTGTTGCAATCGCTAGTCGGGTGGTGAATGAACTCGTGGTAATGGCGTATTTGGGGTTCGCCATCTCGGCCTCGGTTGGTGGACGTCCGGGAGGTGGCCCCGATGACATCATCTTGAACCCAAGCTTCAGGAGGTCAATCACCTCCTCGATGGGAAACGGGAAATCAAGGGTATTTCCTTCGGTCTCATGATCTTTGCATGGGAGTTTTAGTGACGGTCTTCCGTGGCGGGGGTTCCGTTGTGCCGGCGCTTCACGTTTTGGCCTGGTGACTCGTAGTTGGGGCTTTCCTTTTTCCCTTTTCGTTTACTATGTTCACGGAGGATGAGCCGGCATTAAATTGTTTGTTGATGAGGCGTGTACTCCCGCGGGTTTCACACGCGTCTTGATTCGAGTTGGCCTAGTTCTTTCCGGTATCTTTGAGTCGGTGTCGTTGTTGCGAATCGTCCGGCGGCTTCATGGAGTTCGAAGAACGTTTGGAAACGCAAGTTTTCTAGCAGGGCGTGGTAAATTAGAACCATATTATTGATGCATGCGTTCACCAGTTGTTGTTCGGTTACGTTTGGGTCGTGAAAGTCGAGTGCTTGGACCCTGAACCGTTTGACGAAATCATTCGGATGTTCGTTATCCCATTGGTACATTCTTCCGAGGTCTGAGAAAGTAACTTGTTCAGACACGAAGAAGTATTTCTTGTAAACGCAGTGACCATGCTATTCCAATTGGGAATCTTTGTTCGGTGGGATCTTTGTTGTACCATGTGTACGCCCTTCCAGGTAAGTGATTTTGAGAATTCCCTTAAACGAAGAACGTGATTATATTCATGTTCACCTAGGGATTCCAGGAAACGGGAGACATGATCATGTGCATTCTCGGTACCATCGTACAGGGTAAATTGAGAAGAAGAGTACCCCCTTGGGAAAGGGATTCTCTGCATTTCGGATGGGTAGGGGTTGGTGATGATGCACGTCCAATTCATCATTCTTGATTCGATTTGGAGAAGTTGCTCCAAATCCTCTCTCGTGACGAAGTTAGGCGGGTGATTTCTTTCCGACGTGATTCTAGCGCGAGTTTACTCATCCGTGGAGGCGTGTTCCGCCGAGGAGTTTGGCGTCGGGGTTGTTGGAGACGTTCCTAAATGGCTCTGGAAGGCGCGACTCACGTGGTAGTCGTTCTTTCAGGGTCTTGAGAAAGATGAGTACTTCCTTCTGCGTTGAAACCATATCCGTGTGGGCTCTGGCGAGCATC
This sequence comes from Papaver armeniacum, assembly GCA_023531295.1. NCBI lineage: Eukaryota > Viridiplantae > Streptophyta > Magnoliopsida > Ranunculales > Papaveraceae > Papaver > Papaver armeniacum. The sequence continues at coordinate 359,971 of JAJJWW010002583.1, forward strand.
TCTGTCGTTCCATCAAATCGCCGATGGTGACGTAAGGACGACTTCCTCTGGTCCCTCCGGTTTCTCGTCCGTCGGCGGGGTAGTTGGGACCTTGGTCATGGTCGGAGGCGCCATGCTAGACGAAGCATTTGGGGTCGAGCGGCGGCTCAGCCCTGGTGATCGGGTGGCGCGACACCCGAAGAAATATTTTCGTTGTCGTGATTAGAGGGTTGTGCAGAGACACTAGAGGAGGCTACGGCTCTGGCCCTGGTGATTGGCGGTGTTACACTTGAGGGAGTGCATTCGATGTTCTTGTTGTCGGCCGGTGATGCAACAACGTTATTGGGAGAGACGCTAACATCGGGGATGCGTTGTCTGGCCGGTATTCTCGCAGCCGCTCCGGACTGAGTTCCACCATGTTGGGATTTGACGTTCGGGAAACGAAATCGGAGTCGGAGTTGGTATTGTAACCGATAGATCAATCCTCCGTTGTGGTCGCCAATTGTTTATGGGTAAAAATCGTTTCGCCAATTTCGGTAAATTCGGTAGGTGAGTGAGAAACCGGTTCAAACCCTAAACAAATGTGTTGCACGTGAGCACTTCATAGATTCGAGAGATCAATACGTACAAGTCCGGCCTAAACCAAGAAATGGCCGTTCCAGACTTGCTTCGGTCACAAAGTGGAGGAGAAGGGTTGATTTGGGGAGGAAGCAAAGAAAGGTGTTGAGACCAGAATAGTTCAGGATAGTAGTGTCTCGACTTGTATCAGAAAGTGAAAGCTTCGGAAGCTTGCAAGAGATGAAAGCTTTTTGGAGAGCTTGCAAAGTTGCCTTTTCTGAGAGTGTGGTATTTTTCTCCTGGCCGAGACTTGTTGTCTGGTGGAAAAAGGTAAGACCTATTTATACAAGTCGAGATTGAAACGTACCCTGGCCTCATGAATGAAGAGGGTAAAGGGTGAAATAATGGGAGGAGGTGGTAAACGCATGGTGTTAATGGGTGAAAATGTTTTCACCATTATTTCCTCTTTTATTTGACCGCTTTATTCCTATTCACGCTTTCTTAATGTGAGCGTAGTGTACGCGCATCTTTGTGACCGCCAAACCAAAACCCTAGAAAGCATCCCCCAGTTTGTGTTGATATCTCGATTGTTGGTTGCACCTTGAGTGCAAGTGGCGCTGCTAGTGGCGCGTGTGGCATGTGCCATTGGCATGTGCGTGGCATGTGCCAATGGCATGTGCGGAACGCCTTGGTGGTAGGTTGTACGCTGAGTGTAAGTGGCAATGCCAGAGCTGCTAGTGGCGTGTGTGGCATGTGCCAATGGCATGTGCGGAATGCCTTGGTGGTAGGTTGCATGGTTTGCGAGGTAGGCTACCAGCGTGGGTTTTGGCATGTGCCAATGGCGCGTACGGCCAAGTTGGCCTAACTTGCACGGCTTGCAAGTTAGCTTACCGGCGTGCATTAGGGCACGGCTAGGTGATGAATGCTACCAGCGAGCGTGTTGGCACGTGCCAATAGCATGCGTGGCCGTTTAGGGTCGTGGCCTTGGTAGGAAAAGCTACCAGCGAGCATGTTGGCATGTTCCAATGGCATCCATGGCCGTTAGGGCCGTGGCCTTGGTAGGAAAAGCTACCAGCGAGCGTGTTGGCATGTGCCAATGGCATGCGTGGCCGTTAGGGCCGTGGCCTTGGTAGGAAAAGCTACCGCGAGCGTGTTGGCATGTGCCAATGGCATGCGTGGCCGTTAGGGTCGTGGCCTTGGTAGGAAAAGCTACCCCGAGCGTGTTGGCATGTGCCAATGGCATGTGTGGCCGTTAGGGCCGTGGCCTTGGTAGGAAAAGCTACCCGGCGAGCGTGTTGGCATGTGCTAATGGCATGCGTGGCCGTTAGGGCCGTGGCCTTGGTAGGAAAAGCTACCAGCGAGCGTGTTGGCATGTGCCAATGGCATGCGTGGCCGTTAGGGCCGTGGCCTTGGTTGGAAAAGATACCAGCGAGCGTGTTGGCATGTGCCAATGGCATGTGTGGCCGTTAGGGCCGTGGCCTTGGTAGGAAAAGCTACCAGCGAGCATGTTGGAATGTGCCAATGGCATGTGTGGCCGTTAGGGCCGTGGCCTTGGTAGGAAAAGCTACCAGTGACGCATGTTGGCATGTGCCAATGGCACGCGTGGCCAATTTGGCCTAGGTTGCATGGTTTGCAAGCCTAGGTGCGGCGTTACTTTGGCATGGCGCGACTAGGGCCAAGGTAAGGGTGTTCGGCTTGGCGTGGCGTGACTAGGGCCAAGGTAAGGGTATTTGGCTTGGCGTGGCGTGACCAGCGTAGCTATGGCCAAGGCAGAGTGTGTTTGGCTTGGCGCGGCTAGCTCGGGTTAAGTGTGGCTGGCATGATTTGCCATTGGCACGGAGGTGCGGCTAGCATGGTTGGCATGCTTCGGCGCGTTTGGTATGGTTGGCATGATTTTCCATTGGCATAGAGATGCGGCTAGCTCGGGCTAGGTGTGGTTGGCATGATTTGCCATTGACACGGAGGTGCGGCTAGCATGGTTGGCATGCTTGGCGCGTTTGGTATGGGTGGCATGATTTTCCATTGGCATAGAGATGCGGCTAGCTCGGGCTAGGTATGGCTGGCATGATTTTCCATTGGCACGGAGGTGCGGCTAGCATGGTTGGCATGCTTCGGCGCGTTTGTTATGGCTGGCATGATTTGCCATTGGCATAGAGATACGGCTAGCTCGGGCTAGGTGTGGCTGGCATGATTTGCCATTGGCACGGAGGTGAATTAGGGTTTTGTTCGTTGTAACCCTAATTTGAAAAAAATACCCCTATTAATTACCGACTACACGCATTAAATGTTCTAATAAATGTATCACTGGTGACATTAGGCTATTTGGGGTTTTACGATTTTACCCTTTGTTTAAAAACCACCATCAACAGGTTTCCATCCTGAATTTGTTTATTTTCGGTTAAATTGATTTTAATTGAATTGAGGTTGAATTGATTTTGAATTTGGGTTCATATGAATGAACTGTGTTGAAATAGGAAGAAGGGGTATGAAATGAATGTTAGGTGTTGTGGCGAGTTTGGATGGATCTGTAAATGAATGTTTGGAATGGGAGTTAATAGTTGCAGGAGAAAATAAGGTGAAAGATAGCTAATGCAAGAGCAAAATGAGCAGATTTTAAAATGAGTTCTATAGTTGTGTTACTACAGAAGAGTTGATGGTGGATGAACCGGTGGTGGTAATGAGAATGTTGCGAGTTTGGATCTGTTACTGGTGGTGATTTGAGGTAGTTGTGGATTGTATTGGTGTTATGTAAAAGGGAAGATGCTTGAATTGGTGGTAGCAGTGCTTTTCGATGAATAGTGCCGCAATTGCGGTACATTGCGAAGCTACGAAAGTAATCGATGTTCATGGATGTTGTTGGTTGGTCGTGACTCAAGAGGTTGCAGAATGTATGAAGTGATTGAATGCAGTTGGTTGGTGCTGTTGTGCTGAGTTGTGGTGTAGATAATGAGCTGATTATGGAGAAGAAACCCTAGATGTATGTTAGGTTTTACAGGTTATGGACTGATGGAAGTGGTATTGTAGTAGCAACAACTACAGTTACGTGTTGTTGTTTTCAGTTGCTGCTGCATAATGGGTGTGAAGGAATTGAAGATGTTGTCTATCATTGTTTTTGTGCAGCTTTGGTGATTGTTATGGAAGAGCATTGATGGTTGTGTTAAAATGAGTTCTGCAACTGGAGTTACAAGAGAATGAGCAAGTCTGGTAAGAACAAAGAAATGAAGAAATGAATTGTTAGACCGTGTACTTGAGGGGTACTTAATAGAATATTTTCCTTAATACAACTTGTGCAAGTTTCCTTCATATATGGAGGCAACTTGTTCAAGTTGTCTCCATACCGAGATAACTTGAACAAGTTGCCTCCATATACGGAGACAACTTTGGCCAGTTACATCCATATACGGAGGCAACTATATAGTTGAGAGTGTTGGCTAGTACAATCATAGATGAGCTGATGGATGGAGTTTTTTGTTCTGTGTTGATGTTGACTGGAATTGATGATGCCATGGATATGAGAAGGCATAATATAAGAAGACAATGAAGAAGATGGTTGTGTTGCTGATGCGTATGCTTTGTAGTCAAGATAATATATGAATGCTTAGGAAGTTGAGCAGGAACTGAATACGTATCCAGGCAGTGAAGAGAATAATAAGGAGTTGGTGCTGCTTGTATGTTGCTGATGGTGTTTGAGTAAGGGAATGGAAGTGACTGTAGCTGTTTGGCTCATGTTACAAGTGAACATAGATGGTTGTGGTCATGAAGCTGTTGCAGGTAGAGTTGTTATGAAGTTGTTGCAGTAGCAGAGATGGAGAATGTGATATTGTTTGGCGGTGGTTCGAATTGTTGGTTGTGCACTAAAAAGAGATATGAAGTGGCAGGTGCTGGTATGTGATTTTTATATGTTACTTTGTATTGACGAATCTGTGGTGCAATGGTAGCACAACTGACTATATGTCAGAAGATGTGTGTTCGATTCACACTAGGTTCACTTTTTTGTATACAATTTTTATTTTTTGGAGACAATTTGTGATAGTTTCCTCCATATATGAAGACAACTTGTGCTAGTTGCCTCCATATTTAGAGACAACTTGAGCTAGTTGCTTCCACTTTTGAAGACAACTTGAGCTAGTTGCCTCAGATTCGGAGACGACTTGAGTTAGTTGGCTCCATTTTGTTTTTGCAACTTGTTCTTGTACAATATTTATTGGAGATAACTTGAGCTAGTTGCCTCCACTTTTGGAGACAACTTGAGCTAGTTGCCTCTGGTATGGACACTATCTATTGGAGACAACTTGAGCTAGTTTTCTCCGATATGGACACAACTTCAGCAAGTTGACTCCACTTGGTAGTGGTGGTCGTCGGCGGTGATGGTGGTTGACGACGCTGGTGGTTAGCGGCGGCCTGTGGGTGGCGGTTATTGGCGGCGGCGGTGTATTTGGTGGCGGTGGTGGACATTGGTGGTGTTGGTTAACGGCGGCGATGTTGGTTGACAGCGGTGGTGGACAGTGGTGGTGGTTGGCGGTGGTGGTGGTTGGTGTTGGTGGTTGGTGGTTGGCGTTGGTAGACAGTGGTGGTTGTCGTCGTCGGTCGTGGTGGGCGGCGGTGGACAGTAGTGGTGGTGGTGGGCGGTGGATAGTGGTGGTGGGAATAGAGGTTGTTGTTTTTTTTTTTTGAATAGTGGTTAGTGGTTTTGTATATACACTACACAAAAGAGGGTATTTTAGTAATGTATTAAGCTTAGGGGTATTTGTAAAGCTCATAAGGGTATATTTGCAATGGACCTCATAGTAGGGGTATAAAGATAATGTTCCCATTTGGAACCTGAATAAATACCCCTTCTTTTCAGGGGACTTCACAAATACCCCTAAGGACTACACAAATTCCCTAAAAGGTATATTATAAGTTTTTAGGGTATAGTTTTTGGCACATCTAAAATTATATTAAGTCAATTCAACCTCCGGAGGAGGTTGGGTTTGACGTTTTCACGCGTCAAGAACATACTAGTTCATTTTCATTATCCAAAAAAGTACTAGTTCATTTTCATTATCCGCTTAAAAAAATACCCCATAGGGATATTAAATAAAATAGACAGTGGTATTTGTAAAGGCCTTATATTTTAGGGGTACTTAATTAATGTTCCCTCTTGTTTTTGTATATGTTTTCCATTAAACGGAAAAACTTTTTTTTTACTTTTCGGGGGAGTAAAGGAGTTTAAGTACAAGAAGAGCGAGGATCAAATTGTTGGTTTTATTGTCCTAACTGGGATACATCTCCAAATCACCAGCTTCATAAGCAATATCTAAAAAATTAAATTTGGAAGTTTGGAAAGAATTAGGACACGGATTTGTTGGTCTCTTTAAAAAACCTTGTCAAGGAAACTAATAACACGGTAAACCCTTCACTAAGGAAAGAGTGCAATGCAAAATTTCCATAGAGCTAAAACAATATTAAAACTATCTAGAAAGATAGATTCATATTTATAATTCTTCAAAATCTTGGGATAATTTTTTTCACCATCGTATCCAACGAACTATCTTCTAATGCCGATAGCATGTATGGTAGAAAACTATCTATTATACTAAATATGGTACTTGAAATATGTATAATATTGTTAAAGTACCACAGTTGACACAGTTTAACTCGACCATGCTGACTATAATCCTTGAGCCTAGACACTTTTTTGTTATATCAACAAAAGTTGGCATGGTATTCTTTATTTCTACGCCTAGTCTGGTCCAATATTTTAGGAGGCTGCCGACAATTGATAAATATACGGGATAATTGAATTTTATTTTGTTTTATTCATAAATTTGCAATTAAACTTATGAGAAAATTTTATTTGTTGTTATTTGAGACTACAAGAAACTCGCGACATAAAAACATGTTTAGGTACAAATTTATATCTGATTTTTGAAAGAAAAAGAAAATTGAAAACGTAAAAGTTCTATGTCAAAAACTAACCTATTATATTGATAGCATATTTGGTTCAAAGAATTGAAGGCTGCGTAATATAATTCCTAGGGAATGAACCCGATTCCTTGAATCAAAACATAAATAATCAACTCCGAGGAGTTTCAAATTTTTGATTCCTAGGAATCCAGCTGGTCCCCCAATGTAATAGATTTCCTTTGTACTGGTTTAATAATTCAATGGAATTCGATTATCGTGTAGAAACAGAAGTACTTGAATTGCCTCAATCAAATGAGGTGCGAAGGTATACTTTCTTTTCAAATTTGTCGCACAAAAGAAGTAGCGCCCACTATAATTCAATTTCTTTTTATCTTAGAAAATTGTTTAGGGATTATTCTTTTTCAATCCAATTGAAATGAACTGAAATTTTTAAGTGGGGTTCAATTTCCTCTAACATCTCAATTCTTCCCGTATTTTATCTCCAGAATGAAAGGTATGTAAACCACGATGCCCAAAGCTATCCTCACTTGAAGGGAAATGTATTTTTATACTACGAAACTATTTTGCACATTTTATTTGAAACCTACATAACCATTTGAGAGAAAACCCTCTCTAAGTTGACGTAGATAGACTCAGTCTAATTGGTAAGATGAATTTAATCAATCCTTATTTACTTGAATCCCTATGTAACTAATCCGTGAAAACAAAAAATGCCTTATGGCTCAAAAGGCTACATAATGATCATGTTTTTTATCATTTGGATACAAAATTAACTAAATTATTAACGATCTGACTTGTGATTCAAAACTTTCCAGATAACCTAGCATTTGCGCCATAACCACTACGTTTTGACTCGAAAATTGTCACTGTAACATAAAAATAAGTATCCCAAGACACACAAATTCACAATGTAATTCAAAATCTACAGTGGTGACACGTAATTTGCCATATAACCAATATCCACCTTGTGACCTAAGATTTGTGAGGGGACACAAAATTTTCATTATCATATATTTTGCTTGTAATTCAAAATACACATGTATTAGATGTGTAAACTGGGATGTGCCAGCATGGGCACAACTCAGCACATCACACGAGCTACCCAGTACGACATAGTTAGTTTAATGTTTTGTGCTGGGCTAGGATAATTGACACAGTGACACAGCACAACACGTGGAACGGATAATCACGTGGCATAATACGGCACAACACGCTAACAAAGCACGTCATAACATGTATAAAAAAAACTGCACAATACGGTACAATACAACACATATTTTTGTATATTTCACAAAAGAATGTTTATTCTAACAATTTCTTGACATTATATCTTTGTTATGTGGAATTGTTTCAATAAAAACACATATAATATATAAATATGCTTATATTTTGAAAAATGTAAAATAAATGTGTCAGGCAAAGCATAGCACGGCACATCACGCTCTCAAGCACGGCACAACACATCACGCCTTAATTTTTGGCACAGCACAGCGCGACACGTAGCACGGCGAGCTCGCCTCTAATGGGATATGCTGGGCTGTGCCGGCATGTTTTACACCTCTACCCCCACCCACACCGCTGTACTAATTCTAACACTAATAAAATGTGGATGTGATAGACTTGGCTCACACGATATGGTTCATTTGAGTGATCATGAATTTGTCATGGGTCTTCGGCAGTGCATCCACACCTATTAGTTTGATTATGTTCAGTAATATAGATATATTAGTCTTGAAACATTGAGATGAGATATAATAGTGCTAAAACATTAAGATGGGGGACAAAATTTATAGTGGGGTTAACCGACAAATCAAGATGCATATTAGGCGTAACAAATCCTGATTGGTCTATACATTATACTTCTCTTAAGGGTTCCAAACAAAATTTGATAAGCAATCGTCAAGCAATTGATTTAAACAAGATCGAAAATTTAATATCAAAGACATATCAAGATTATCTCATATAAGTAACTGTGTGTTTGTGCAACTAGTGCATTTATTTTTATTTTTATTTATGCATCCAAACCCAATTAACTGAAACACTAGTAAATTATCTAGTGTTCCAAGCTTCTTTCATATTTAAGGGTAAAAGATTTTTTACTTTTATTTGGGGATTTGAGTTCACCCTCCTAAACAAATTAGTAATGAGCTTTTCCCCCTAACTTATTAGTTGGCTTACTAAATATGATATGAGCTTTCCATTTATTAGTTGACATACTATGATGATGAGTTTCTTTAAAATATTCTTTACTTGAGAAAAGTCCTTAAACATTGACATGGTTGAGGAAATTGAATTGGTGGCGAACATTTAGAAGACATGATTATGAATATCTAAAGTCTTCTCTGTGATATGATTATACTTATAATATGAGCTTACAAGTCTACTTGAGAAGGATGTATTCAATCCAACCTATGCAGCACACCAGCTCTTGGGAAAACATGTCATTCATGTGTTTTTGATCATCCTCCTTGCTTGTAAATTAATTCGTTTGGACTGTGGACTTAACATTAGGTGTTGTTTCTCCCTTTTCTATTTATGTTTTCTTGACTTATAATCCATGTATGGAGGAGTGTATCCGCCAAAACCAGCAATGAGATAAATTTGATGAAAGAAAAACTTTGAGTGAAAGAGATCAAAATAGTATTTGCAATCAAGTTGTGTCTCTCTAGTCAAGTACTTTAAAATGCATTTTGATGACTCTGTTGTTGGTTTAAGTTTTAATTATTGCTATCCCCTCTTGTTTGGTCTCATTGTTTTGTTTAGTTTGATGGAATGTACCTCACTGTAATATTATTGGAACATTTTACTTTGTGAAAAGAAAAACATGATCTGGAGATACTTAAAAGTAGACTGCTTATGTCCACACTTCATTGTATCTTTCTGTATGTTACCATAAAGCTGATGACTATTAGTCTCAATGTTGGTTGTTCAGTGTCGAGCTAGATGATAATAATAGAAATAGAGAAAGCATACGTCATTGAGAACTAGAGTAATCTAACATACAAACACTGTCTTTCTTTACAAAATTTACATACATATAATATAATATGTTTTTTATCTTTGAATATCAATTAATCCATATAGTTCCTCTGCATGAGAAATGAAGTACCTAACCAATATGAAGTTCAATTACCAAGCAACTCAGTTAAGCAAAGTGAATGCCACCTATTAATTTCTTACTCAATACAGAGGGGGCACTAACATAACAACTCAGATAAACATGTTAAGTTTAGAAAGAAATAATATTAGAGATGGACATCAATAAATAAACATGTGCGAGAACAATTTGGTAATCAATCTTTCATGAAATAGGGCATCAACCTATTTGTTCATCCAAATACGCTTAACTGAAACACAAGCAAATATCATAAACTCTTAGCAATATAGATACAAGTATCATAGTTGCTATAGTTTGTAGAAAATTTTAAAAATGCTATGCGGGCGAGTAATGAACCTGATGAAATTATTGGGGAATAGTCGGAATAAACTTGTGGGAGAATAATCTGGTAACCAATGTTTATTTTTCGTAATCGCATTTATTTCACATTGTACACTACAACACCAATTGTCCATTTTAATACTCATGCATCCAAACCAAATTAACTGAAACACGGGTAAATTATGTCGGTCTTCCAAGGCTCTTTGATATTTAAGGGCGAGCGAAGCTGGAAATAAATATCTTGCACATTGTGTGTTTGATTAAAATATTCTTCATTTCGGGAAGAAGTCTTTAATAATGAGACGCATGAGTAAATTGAATTGCAAACGAATATCAAGAAGACATGATTATGAACTATTAGAAATATTAATTATGATTATAAAGGCTATACACGAGTGGTTATTCATGTAATTTTTATGTCACTAAGTACGAGTTTCACTTGTCAATTACTCAAAAGCTCTTACAAAATATGACTTTGAATATTTGTTGGCCTCGTTAAAAACCTTGTCAAGGAAACTCATAACACGGTAAATCCTTCACTAAGGAGAGAGTGCAACACGAAATATCCATATAGCTAAAACAATATTTAAACTATCTATAAAGATAAATTCATATGTATAATTCTTCAAAATCATGGGATGATTTTGTTCTCCATCGTATCAAACGAACTATCTTCTAATCCTTGTTTATTATACTAAATATGGTACTTGAAATATTTGTAATGTTGTTAAAGTACCACAGTTGACATTGTTTAACTCGACCATGCTGACTATAATCCTTGAACCCGGACACTTTTTTGTTTAAATATCAACAAAAGTTGGCATGGTATTCTTTATTCCTAGGCCTAGTCTGGTCCAATATTTTAGGAGGCTGCTGACGATTGATAAATATACGGGATTTGTTACACTATAACTTATTTTGTTTTATTCATAAATTTGCAATTAAAATTGACAACTCCTAGTTGAGGTTTTTTTATTACTTTTTTCTGTCTCTCTCAAAATTCAGTATTATAGACTCTAAGGAATCGATTCCTTCGATCAACAGAACTAAGCAACTCCGAGGAGTTCAGATTTTTGATTCTTAGGAATCCAGTTCCCCAAAAATAATATATTTCCTTTGTACTGGTTTAAACAAAAGTACTTGAATTGCCTCAACCAAACAAGGTGTGAAGGTATACTTTCCTTCCAAATTTGTTCCATAGAAAAAGTAGCGCCCACTGGAATTCAATTTTTTTCTCTATAAAAAATGTTCAGAGATTGTTCTTTTCAATCCACTGAAATGAAATGAAATTTCAAGTGGGGTTCAATTCCCTCTAGCATCTCAATTCTTCCCATATTTTTAGAAACCTGTTATAGGGGCTTCAAACATTGGGTTTTGAGGGCTCACAAGATGACAAAATCGGGTTATAAAATAGTGATCAGCAAAACCCCATATCCAACTATTTATAATGGCTAAAATACCCTCCATGAATTATAAAATTAAATTTATTATCTTCTCCTTCTCTTTTTTATTCATAAATCGTGATGAAAATGATGACCATAATTTCATCATGATGAAGATGATGATCATATACAAAAAACTAAATCTATAATCTTCTCCTTCTCTTTTTATTCATAAATCATGATGAAGATGATGATTATTAAAAAAACCTATTATTCTTCTTTCTCTCTTGTTTTTCTCCGTTGCGATGAAGATGACGATCATAAAAAGAAAAAACTAAGAAAACCCATCACTATTTTTTCTTTTTGAAAACCCCTAAATTCAAACCGTAAGCTAACCTACAGTGAGGAAACTTCAATCGAACCAATCGTAGGTAGAAGTTACGGTTATTTATGGGTGAAAACTATTTCTGCCGGTTTTGGTAATTTGGAGTGTGTGGATGAGAAATGAGTCTAAACCTTAAACAAATGCACTGCACGGGAGTGCTTGTAGATTCGAGAAATCAATTGTGCAAATCCGGCCTAAACCAAGAAATGGCCGTTCCAGGACTTGTTTCGGTCACAAAGTGAAGGAGATGGGGTTGATCTTAGGGAGGGAAGCGAAGAAGGTGTTGAGATTGTGAAGGTGTTGGCTATGTATGACTTGTATCGTAAAAGCTCGAATCTGGCTTTGGTGTATTTGAATACGGTGGTATCAACACTTGCCTCTCGTTGTCCTGGACTTGTTCTCCGTTGTTGTTTGAAAATAGGGAGGAGAACCTATTTATACAAGTCATTTGAGACTTATTCACGTCTCTCGTGGGAAGTGGAGGAAGTAAAGTGATGGAGTAGTGGAGTTGTGTGTTGGTGTTACACGACCCAGTCTTGCCCCTTCTCCGTATCTCTAACCGTCCATGACTTCGACACGTTCTTGTGATGGCGCGTTGCACGTTGCACGCCTGTAAACCGCCGAGACCAATACCCCGCATGCATCCCCGGTTTGTGACATGATTGATGTCTCGAGTGTGTGGATCGTGGGACCCCTGTAAGTAGCATGTAATGCTAGACTAAATAACTAAATTATTTAGGAAGTCGATACTTGTGAAGTATCGTGTGTATTCTATCAGTCTCGCATCGAGTATATTCAACATGTATGAAGCATTGTTGGTTTTAAGGCTTAGGAGTAAGTCACGAATTTAAGCGTCTTAAAATAGCATCATGTCCAGCCATCTTCGAGTGATCGTTTGGAGGCTATACAGGTAAGCCCTGACTTGACCGATCACTCCATGTGGAAGAGTGGTGGACGGTGATTGTGATGACGCCTTGCTGGTCTCTTAAATCCTAACCAGGGCTGCTTGACCAAGCTGGTAGAGTTGGACGGACGAGATGATCTGTGACACTCATCTGCGACCGTTGATGAAGTTTTAGGGCTTTTGAAGAGGTACGCAAGCATCACTCTTCAGCTTGGTCGAGACGAAGCATGGGAGGTGTTTTGGAAAGGACCGACCGGGCATGCGTGTAGACGGCATGCCGGTGTACACGTCCATACCTCACTGTCTCATGATGGTGTGATCTAGGCCACTCAATATGACCGGCAAAGAGGAGCGTTTGGGATCGATTTGCAACAGAAATATGGTGCCGCAAAAGCCGCACATCATGCCCACTTCGGGCGCGCGTTTCAAGACGACCAAGCCTGGTCGATTCCGGCCGATTGATTCGGCGTGTGGGTGGTAGGCTGGTGTTCACGCATGTACTTCATTGCTTCATAGAAACGTGATCTAAGCCGCTCAATTTGTCTGGAGAAGTTGAGTGGTCGAGATCAGTTTGTGATTTGGGAGGCAGAACCACACTAGTTTGGGCGTGCGTTTTGGAGAAACCAGGCATGGTATGCCTTGGTCGGTCGGGTAAGGAGATAGATAGTTTCACGGTTATCATGCTGATGCTCACTGGACCTGCTCAATTGTCTCCTAAGCCCCTCGTTCAATCAGGAGAAAACGGACGCTCGTGATCGATACAAACCCTAATTAGGGTTTTGGCCGGCCGTGCTTCATTCATTGTTTTGCACGCACGAATTGGGACAACCAAACATGGTTGGTCCTGACCGATTGTTCATGTGTGTAGTGGGTCCACGGTGTTTGTATTGACATGTTCCGGGCCCTTTGAATCTACATCTGCACCCTCCATCTATAACTGCGAAGATGGATGGTTGAGATTGATTTGTGACACATGTAATGTGCCGTAACCCTAGTTTAGGGTTTCACGTCCATCTTATTTTTGGTCGGACGAACTCGGTAAGCGTTGCTTCCCTCTTGGGGAGGCCGACCATGCGGGGCCCGCATTGGGTCGGTGGTAAATACTCCAATACCTGCTTGAGGGTTATGGATTCGATCTGGGCCATCCAATCATGCTGGTGAAATTGGATGGTTATGATCGTTTCTGAGACTGATATGGTCAGTTCGGGTTCAAACATGCTCAATCGGGCTAGTATAACACACCGAGAGTTGTAGCCTGTATGGGTATTTCGTACATGCTTCATTGCTTGGAGATTCATGTTGCTCTGCTGAGAACAACACTCAGCCGTCATGCCGCACCAGTAATGAGTACAAGAAATACGAGGCTGGTCATGCATTAATTAATAATGCTGTAAATTCACAGGGTATATGGGATTGTTGCTACATGCTCCATCCTGGATGAATTTCGTGTATTTAATCCACAAAATGCGGGGATTTTTGTCACATGCTCCATTCTAGGTGAATTAGTAAAGTGAAAAAGTATTCATCACTCATTAATGGCTTTATCTTTTACAAGATGTTAGCGCATAATTTTGGCTTTACAATTTTAACCTTAAATGAAAATCCACCATCAACAACGGTATGGAAGTATGATTTTTTCAAACTGTAGGATTTTTGAACCCAGAATATACGGTTTGGAGTTCTTAACTTCCAAACCGTAGACGAATTACGGTTGGGAAACAACACCTTATGCAAAGTTAGTTAAACCTACGGTTTGGAAGCATGAATTTACAAACCGTATTCAAATTCAGTACTGTCTACGGTTGGGAAATATGAATTTTCCCAATCGTTAAAAACCAATTCTACCGATTCCGCCTATCCATGCATTAAAACCAATGAAATAAGATGGGTTTTTTTATTTTTACCTTATTGAAGTCATTGTGGGTAGATTAAGTGGTATTAATCAATAATGAATTATTTTGAGAATTGATGATTAATCGAAGAAATAGGCGATGGAGATGGGAACAAGAAAATGGAAGAGTTAAAGGAGAGGAATGAAAACAAATTAGTTTTAGGTTTCAATATTTAATAGGTTAAGGGTATTTTAGTATTTTTCTTATGAATCGGGTCCCCTTATCTTCATTGTAGGATATTTGAATCCTTAGGAGCCCTCAAAACTCTTTTCTTGGAGCCCTATAATGAGTTTCTATTTTTATCTCTAGATTGAAAGGAATGTAAACTACGACGCCCAAAGATATCCTCACTTAAAGGAAAATATATTTTTATAACATGAAACTATTTTGCACTATGTATTTAAAATCTATATAACCATAAAAGAGAAAACCCTCTTTAAGCTGACGTAGATAGACTAAAAGGCAAATCTTGAGTCTTCATAAAACCTAATCTAATTAATTACACTGAGTAATATCTCGTCTCGTCCTTTTGACACGACAAATTTAATCAATCCTTCCTTACTTGAATCCCTATGTAACTAATCCATAAAAAGAAAAATGTCTTAATTATGGCTCAAAAATCTACATAATGACCATTTTTTAATTTATCATTCTGATACGAAATTAACTAAATCACTAACGATGTGACTTGTGATCCAAAACTTTTGAGATAAACTAACATCTACACCCTAACCATACCGTTGTGACTCGAAAATTGTCACTATAACATAAAAATCCCATGACACAAAAATTCACAATGTAGTTCAAAATCTACAATGGTGACAGGGTAATTACCATATGACCAATATCCACCTTGTGACCTAAGGTCTGCGAAGGGACACAAAATGTTTCTTGTCATATATTTTGCTTGTAATTCAAAATACACATGTAATGATATTGTGACACAAAAACTCACAATTTAATTCAAAATCTACATTGGTGACAGGGTAATTGCCATATGACCAATATCCACCTTGTGACCTAAGGTCTACGAAGGGACACAAAATGTTTCTTGACATATATTTTGCTTGTAATTCAAAATACACATGTAATTGATATTGTGACCCAAAATTTGTTAAAAGATCCACAGTATATCCATTGTCCCTTATTTTTAGACATCTAAAACTTAAATGCTTTGCAAAAGTTACATACATAATATGTCTTCCATATTTTGATCTCAATCAATTTATCTAGTTTCTCAACATTGAAAGGAAGAACTTAACCAATTAATATGAAAGATCAATTACCAATCAAATCATCTAAGCAAATATAATACCACATCTAGTTTCCTACTCAATACATAAGGGGCACTTTCAATTACAAAACAGGCAAACATGCTAAGTTGGAAGGAAAAAAACATATTAGAGAGGGGCATCAAAGAAATAAAAATATGGGAGAACAATCTGGTAACCAAGCATTCTTTCATGAAATAGAGCATTTTTTATTTATATTTATGCATCCAAACCCACCTAAGTGAAACGCAAGTAAAGTATCCAGCGTTCCAAGCTTCTTTGATATTTAAGGGTAAAGGATTTTTTATTTTTATTTTGGGTTTTTGAGTTTACCCCTTAAATAAATTAGTGATTGAGCTTTCCACACTAACTTATTAGTTGACTAGTTGGCATACTATGATGATGAGTTTCTTCAGAAACAAGTCCTCAAACATTGACATGGATGAGGAAATTGAATTGGTGGCGAACATTTAGAAGATATGATTAAGAAATATCTGAAATCTTCTCTACAATATTATTATAATAATAATTACGAGTTCTATAGTTGCGGAGGTTATTCACTTAAAAAAATGAGATTGACCGTTCCATTCGTGGGCACGGGTGCCGCGGGTACGACAAAGATGAGGTAATTGACGAAATCCTTCGATTCTTGCATTCCATGGATGCAGTCGTCACGCAATTCCGTTTGAATTTTCAGCCCTCACCTTCGCGCAACAAGCTTACAAGTCTGCTTGAGAAGGATGTATTCAATCCAACCTATGCAACATGACACCTCTTGTGAGAGCATGTCAATCAGGTAATTGTGTTGTTGATCCTCGTTCTTGCTTGTAACTTAGGCATGTGTTACCTGTTTTTCTTGCCAACTGAAGAATTAGAGACAAACGCATGATTTAAGTAACCAATTTCTCGCACATAACCCGAGAAAAATCGCATTTAGAACTCAATAAATCCCTTTTCTCTCCTCATTTATCCGGGCTTGTGACTGGCAATGAAATGATATATCATTTCAATGAAGGAGTTAAAAAGAGGGAGGGAGGTTGATCTCAAGAGAAATAGATAGCATATCATACCAAAAATGTCATAAGTCATAAAGAGAGACAGATAGCATGTCATTTTAACGATAAAAAAAGTCCATACCAAATCATACTAACAATATTATAAGTCGTACAAATGAAATCTGAAACAAAACAAAAGGAAGTAGTTTTTATTTCTTTTAAATCAGGTTTTATGCATAACATGAAATCTTATTACATATGAAGATTGTTCCCTAGATTTGTAACCAGATCAGCCATTTGATTTGTAGAAACTCTAACTTTTCTTTTACAACAATGAAGATAGCATCTGAAGACCATGTAAAAGCTCCACATTGTTGACATACAAGGTAAGCTACGTGCTTATTGTGTTGATTGTTGCATAGTTTTAGGGTGAGTTTGTAATTGCAAGTTGAAGAGAAGCACAACTGATTGTGCAGTGGACAATTTTTAAAAGAGTGATCATCTTCTCCACAAGCATCGCAGCTTTTCTCTGATGGTAATAACAACAACTTGGGTTTGCAAGGTTCAGAAGCATCATGAAACCATTCAAAGTAGGTGCAGGTAGATTTCTCATGTGACAATATGATTTACGTCTACCATTGGACCTAAGACAGACGCAAAATTTGCTCATCATAAACTTTTATTCTTAACCAAAAATACACTAGGATGTGGTCTGGTATTTGCAAGGTGCATTTGCGGTTGTGACATGTAGTACAATGCTCATGATGTTCTTTCTCTAAGGAAATGTGGGATTATTTTATCTCTCAGTACGGAATTACATGGGAACTCAAGTCCAAGATGAAAGAACGGATCCAAGCTTGGACTGAAAACAAATCGAAAAACAAGATAGGAAATTTTTTTTCAATTTTACCACCTGTAAGGAAAGAAACAACAGAGTTACGGGGGAAAAGAGAGGTAGACACATTCAAACCATTATAACTGGGGTAAAAGTATACATTTAGTAATGCTTTTTTTTTTGTACGATTGGTTTAGTTTTTTGACACATTATAACTGACCATTATGAATACATCTGTTCTCCCCTTTAACATCTCCATTGCATGTGTACTTCAGATTCCAACTTCTCAGAGTAAATGTATTTCCTTCACCCTTCATAACTCTTCCATAAATAAACATTGGACATTTGGTCTTCTGATTATGAATGCACTTCACCCTAATTTTATAGTTGTTTGAATCACTAAACTTAACCTGGTGTTTATGCTTTACACAATAGCCTCTCAAATGCTTCTTGAATACTTTCTTGCTCACAAACTTGCTTCCCTTCACAAGGCTATAAGGATCCAGTTGTTGAAAAGTAACTCCCTCAGGGAACATCTCTTCAGCTTCCTCCTCCTTAAAATGTTGTGCATGGTCTTCCTCAAACTGTGTGTTATCATGAGGCTTTGAACATTTAGGCCCATCAGTCTTGTTTCTTTCTGATACTATAACTTCAAGCCCATTAGTCTTGTTGCTTTCTGATACAAATTCCCAAAAACAAATGATTCAGTTAGAGTTCAAACAAACAAAAAATAAGAAAAACAAAAGAATAAAAATAAATCAATGACAATTTACCTTCTTCTTCTCTGTCAGAGATAAGGTCCCCATAATGGTCCTCTACAAAACCACAGAGACAAGGGCATTAGTACTAAACAAATCTAAAATCAAACCCAACAAATTTTTAAAAAATAAAAAAGCAATGAATTACCTTCCTTGTCATTCTCAACCTCCACCTCACCAAAATTTGGATCACCACCATCACTTGCAGCATCCTTATCTTCACTTGCACCATTATCACTTCTCTCACTTGCAGTACCATCTGAAAGATACCCATTCTCAGCTTTTTGTAGAAACTTATTGTAACTCTTGATATCTTTCTCTTCACTTTCATACCCTCTTATATTGTTCAGGTCATCATCAGGATTACATTCATCTTCTTCTACATTCTTCAAGTGCAAGACATACTCATCACTTTTCTTGTACTCTTGGGCAATTGCAAACAAATCTTCCACCATACTAGCTTGTGTCATAGCTTGAACCCAAAAGTCTTGATTGAAGTTTTCCTCAAATTCAGGTATCTCATTAACTTGTTCAGCTCCACCAGCATTACTATGTTGAGTCAATTCTTCAGGTTCAACTATATTAACTTCTGTGTGTTCTTCAGGTTCAGCTACACTAGCTTCCAAAACAAGATTATTCTCAGCTACACTAGCTTGTGTTTGTTGAGTCAACTTTGGAATATAAACATCTTCATCATCAACATCAACTAAATCAATGTATATTTTTGTAGGATTCTTTTTCTTGATCCTAGATATTCTTTGACTTCTTCTTGCTGTCTTGCCTCCCTAAATCTCTTTGTTTGTCTTGGGTGATGAACTACTACATCCAACTGGTTTAGGTGGAGTCTTAGAAACTGGATTCTTTGGAGTCACATTCTTTTTGGGTGTCATCTGAGGTGGAGGAGGTTGTGACTCTGCAGTAATATGAGATACATCTATCTCACCATTCTCATCTATTGGCATCACTTGTAGATGTAATGTAATCCAACCATGTTCATCTTGAATAGCATTTTCCCAGAAAAATCAAAACTCTTGATCATTGATGATGGATACTGGTAGGCATGGATCAACAAACCATAGAAGGTCTAATGTCTCCCTACTGGTTAATCTCAACATAGGACTAATTCTAGACTTTAACTGATTTATACACATATCTTCTCTGGACAAACCTTTAAACTCAAAACACATAGCAGTGTTGATTGCATCCTTAACCTTAATATCTCTGGTTGGAAGCAAGTCATGTTCAACCTCATTTATAACCTCTTGAACCACTTGCTTTCTACAATCAAGAACAACAAGGTATATCAGACAAATTCTGGAAAACCCTATAAATCAATTATAACTAATCATTATCAGCAGAACCCAATTTTGAAATTAAGAAACAATTCTAGAAATTAATGGCATATTATCGAAACCCTAGAAATCAATTTTTGAAATTTCAACTAAAAATCATTATCAGCAGAACAAATTCGAACATTAATCAACAGAAAAAAAGAGAAAATTTATAAACAGAGAAAACCCTAGAAATCTAATCACTGACAAACCCTAATAAATCTAATCACAACCAACCTTAGAAACAAAACCCATAATGTATTCATCACTAAAACGTTAAAATCAACCCCGAAACCTTAAAAACAGATTAGGGTTTTTTCTTACCTCTCTGTAGAACGCTTCTTCCGTCTCGGCATCTTCACAAGCAGGAAATCTTCAATTTATTCTTCGAATCTCTCCTAATCTAAACATTGTTTCACTGATTTCTCTCTATACTAAAAACCCTCTCTGAAGAACCCTCTCTGAAGAACAAGAAAGAAGAAGAAACTAAATGAATCGGTCTCTCTCTCTCTCTCTTCTCTTATTCCTTGCACCTTCCCGCGCTGTCGATAATAACAATGAGGTACTATCATGGCCGTTTAATAATCCTCGAGATGTCTTGTTAGTTAGATTAGGCTTCCAGATCGAGACACATGGGCATCTTATCTTATTTTCCAGACACACGCACGTAAAAGACATTTTAGTAATCTAACCACATCCATGAGATATCGCTACATGAGTAATTGACGATAAATTGACGACTCAATGTGATAAATTGACCGAGATAACAAAAGTGGATGGCATCTGTTTAACTTACCTAGTTTTGTAAGAAATAAAAAAAGAGGCCTAGAAATGAAAGTGAGGGTCCTGAACAGGCCTAGTTCTGTATATAATCCAATGTTAAATAACCCATATATCTTCTCTCTCTAAAATCCAAAGCAGTCAAAGAAATCCAAACCTTATCTACTTGAGCTCATTAGCCCAGATTTTCTACTCTTAGGGAGAAGATCTGGGTAGACTGGTTATCTTATTTTCTTACTTTTCTTCGTTAATAACTTTAATTTTGTTCACTTCTAGCTTATTTTTTAGTTTGATTTTGTATTTTCGGTTATCTTTTTACAATTTTTTTGTTTGGGAATATTGATTTTCTTGTTGTGTCTTTAAATCTTTCATGTTTTTTTATTTGAAGTGGTGTTTCTAGTTAAGTATTTTTTTCATCAAGTTCTTGTGAAGTTCTTTGTCATATATCGGAGGACATAATGATAAGATTGGGTCGATACTTAAGGGTAACTTACCAATTTCGAAAAATCAAGTCTCCCTAGTTCAAGAACTAGCCTGGAGAACAAAGTTCTATCAATAATAAATTGGATAAACTCTTCATTACAGACTCTTTTTGCTTATAAAGCTAGAGGCAATCTAACCTAGCATCTAACGGCTACAATGCCACCAGATGATTACATCGTAACTCAATCTTTGAAAATAGTAAAGGAAAAAATAAAGACATGATAGAAATGGAAAGTCTTGTTTTCCAATGTGATATATACTATTGGTTCACTGTAATCGATAGAAACATTTAATTGGGCTCAGTCGGTTTGGGCTGCTAGATTGGAAGAAAAAAAATCTGTCTCTTTTTCCCTTAAAAAAAATGTATAAATAACTCAATACAGAGATATTGAGAAACTAATACAAAAATTCATCTATAGGATTTACATCGGACAAGAAACTTGTCAGGAGCCTAGCCACAAGCTGGGATCCAACCCCTTTTTGTACTACCACACTTAACCTATGGAAAAGGAAATCCCCCATACGCACATTAGCATCGTGGCTATCCACGTAGTTGCGAAGACGTTTAATGAAGTCTGTCGTTTCGATCCCCAGCTCACCAAGAGTAGTAAAAGCCAAAGCTTCAAACCCATAGCCTTGAGAGGTGCACGTTTCCAGATACTTGGTGTTCACGACTAACAACAACCTTGATGGCTTGCCCCAACTCCAAAGTGCGGCTATTACCTCCTGCAAAGGGCGAAACAATAGTCACATCCAAGCAGACATCGCGACCATTATCCCAATTGTGTACCAGAATGTCTGCCGGTCTCAGAGAAGTGTCGTTATTAGCAAGAAAACTCAAGTCCACCTCCTTACGTGCCGATACCCCAGCCCGATAACACATATTAGCGATCGTATCCCGCAGCAAATCATGTCAAAACTTGAGACCAACCTCATTCACACAGTGCACATCATGATCACCAAAAACGTCCATCTCCCTGTTGCAAAAGAGGCACAAGCTGGCCAACTCAAATAGGGGAATACCAAGTCTGTAACAAAGTAACGCACTGAACTGCCTTGCACCAATATGCTGATTTAAGCCATCTATGGGAATAGCCATTAAGAAATCCAGAGCATGCTTCAGTTGGTTACTCTGCTAAAGCATCAAATCTCGTTCAGATAACTCAAAATCGAAAGTCAAGTTCTTCTTTACTGCGTCAAAATAGACAATTGCCAAGGTTTTCATTGAGTGAGTGGCAGAGTTATAAACGCATATAGGAGAAACAGTACTACACACCGAATTGAAAGAATCAGCAGCTCGCACTAGGGGGGGTGCTAAAACCACTGATACCAGTGCGTCTCAAGATAACTGACTGAAGCTCAAGAGTCTGAAGGCGCGATGCCAAATAGCAATAATGTGCAGTATCTTGCATCGAGTAAACCCCCAAACCGCCCAGCCGGAGTGGCAAGGTGGAAATTCTCTATTGCAAAGGACCGAAGCCAGGCCCATCCCCTGTGATCACATGACGCAGGAACTTATAAAGTTGAGAGTCAAACAAATCTTGAGCCTCATGTAAGCGATCGGTATGGTGGTTCGTAAAGCAAAGTACAAACGTGAAACTCATGCACAATTCCTAAACAAAAGAAGTTCACACTGTGGATCTTCAAGTTTCTCCACTGCATCAATAAGGTCCACAGTTTTAAGCACTCTTTTCACAACCAAATCGGCATTGAATTGGGCATCAAGACTGACCGGAGCTCCAAGCAACTTAACCCCTTTCTCTGGCCTGCTTATATCCTATGGGAACACACCCTCATGGGCTGCTCTAGGATCCGGGGAGGGGAGAATAATTTTGTCTTCTTGATGTTCAAGAACAAGCCCTCTAGCAACACCTTCCTCTTGTATAATGCAAGTGCTTTCGCAACCATCATAGTGTCACCAATCACCGTACCATCATCCAGGTACCAGGCCTGCAGTTTTAAGTCACACTGTTTGGCAATACTCAAGATTAAGGGGTGGAGAGTAAGAGCAAACAAAAGTGGCCCCAAAGGATCACCTTGTTGCACCCCCATGTAATATAGTCGCGTCGGTGAAGCGTAGCAAAACTCAACCCATCGGGATATAGAGGGACATAAACTACGTACCTCTGCAATCATGGCAGTTCTGTCGATGAGATTGAAAGCATTTGAAAAATCCACCAGCAACATGGAGAGATTATCCTGATTCCCTTTCTCTTCTAGCACACGATTTACAAGATGTAAAATTGCGTCCCCACCACATTTAGCTCCCACACCAAACTGGAAGTCACCCAGGTAAGAATTCATCTCTTTGCTAACATAAAAAGCAGCACATTTAGAGACGAGTCTTCTCCAAATTGTCCCAACAGCAATGAGACGCAAACCACCACCCGGCTTGATGAGTGGGGTGAGAGGAGCACTAGCTACAAATTCTCCCAAAACAGAAGGACAAGATCCTGAAAGCCACAAGTTGACCACATCAGTAATGGACACAATTAAATCATCTGATAAAACAACAACAGGCCCACAGAGTACGTCAAGAAGATGTTGCGCACGGAATCCATCTCTACCACAAGATGTCCCTTTAGGAAAACTCCTCAGCCTACTCATTACCAGCTCAGTTGAAGCTATCATCATACCATGAGGATGTGTAGAAGATGGAATAAACGGTCAGCCAGCAGTGGGGTGTTTACAACGCAGTTCAGCTAAGGTATCATCGTTATTCGGTGCAACTCCACTCGAGGTAAGAGTGCGAATTGCGGCAGCGTACAACCGACTCCTGAGTTTACCCCAACAAAATCTCAATTTAGTGGCCTCCTGATCCTCCAGTTTAGCTTTCTTCTTTATCTTGTCTAGTGCTTTCTTCCTCTCTTCTTGTTGCTCGAGTACCTCCTGCACTAACAAAACACACCCATTGGGTTCGAGTCCATAATCGAAGTGCATGATTAACCGATTTAATCTGCGGCTTTTTTCCGTGTGCTTGTTTTCTCTTGTTGACATGACTCGGCAACATGGAGGGTGCAAATGGGAAACAACGGGAGTTGTATCCAAGATGCCCGGTTCGCCGAGCCTAGAAACTACCCCCTGCAATGACTTTGAAAGTATGTGCAAAGTGTAATATGCACTTAGCCGGGATGCTCGAGATAGTGCGTATTTGAGCTAGAAACACTGAGTGTTCAATATCTCAAGACACGGTGTAGGAGTAGCGACCTCAACCTCACTGCGGCTAGAGTACTAACGGGAGGAGCATGGGAGCAAGCTCATGCTATCCAGATGTGTACACTTCTTCCCCAGGGCATATATGCGCATACAACGAGTGCAAAGCCAACTCTCCAACTGCTGCAGTGTAGACTCCCAGGCCTGGTAAACTTCATTGCAGCTACGCAACCTCTCGCGGCATCTGTCAGTTCCCCCTTCTCTATTGTAATGGAGATTTTTCAAATGATTGAACAAGGACACCTTCAATAATCCTTTCCCACCTAGCCATTTTTGCACCCGTCCAAACCTTTAAAAGGACATTGAAACAGATCACCTTTGCCACCAGAAACATCATCTCTAGGGCACGTATCAGGGGTAGCAGTCACAGCAGGCGTTATAGAGTTCAATGAGGTATTAGTTCTAGGCATCGGAAAAAACCTTAAAACCCTAGGAGAACCTAACGCCAATGATGCAAACAGCGGATCAGGTTAAGCGTAGCATGGTTATGTACATTGACTGAGGAGAAAAGAATGAGGAGAGGAAGACAAAGAGAGGAGATCAAGGGGAGATGGTTTGATCAGATGAAAACCTTCTATCGCCAGGAAAACCCCTGAATAAAATTTTACTAGCCCAACTAAATTTTAGATGATGGTACCATATTTTGTCACATAGCAGTATCATACAATTGGGTTACAATGGCAATTTCCAACACATGGTACCGATTGTGGATTACAAAGATAATTAGTAGACAGATTTTGGTTTGAAATCACCGAGATTTTGGTCACATTGCAAATTTTCCATGCAAGGTAGATTTTGTCTAATTCGGTTACAAGTAGAAGCTGGACTAAGCATATCATTCAATTATCATAAACACGGGTCGTCCATTCGGTTAACAGATACTTAAGATCTTGATCATCATTCTCATCCCAGAAAGTTCCCGAAAGAACCCGGTAAAATTTGTTTCTTATACCACCACAATTCCCAGCTCTGCTTGCTGGAAACCAACACCTCCTATAGTTCTCAGCAAATTTCTCATGTCACAAAACCTCTTTCACTGGCTCTGTGCGGCAGTACCACGCATCCAAAATAATGGGTGACAGACATAACTGAATAAGGGCAACGCCATACACAGACATAACTGAATAAGGAAAGATCTGTGACACCATCACAGCCTGTGGAGGAACATCAGGTCTAGCTTCAACATACTTCATTATAGACTAAAGCTTCCACACAAGAACGCTTAAGCTACAAACACCACCATCTGCATAATAGACAATCACCATTACATAAAGAGAGCAAAAAATCTACAAGTCAAGAGTGGTCTTGTATTTTGTCACTTTAACCATTTCATCTGTGTGTTTTCTATCTCTATTTCTTCTTATTACTATTTTGAAGGATTTAATGCAGCATGATTTCTGAACATTTAACTGTGAATTACCAGCATATATGTCAGTTGCCACAGGCCCACAACTCAAAACTAATTCTGCCAACCAAGAAGTCCACAGATAAAAAAATTCTACTGGCAAATTAGGCTAGCACGATTTCATTATCATGCTCCACTGCTTCACACTAGCATTTCGTTGTAACAGAAAGCTTGAGTAGGGAACTACGTGTTATGAGCTCAGTTTAAATGCATGACAAAAACTAATATTCACTAGGGAACTTCTTCAATTTTGTCTCATAGTCATAGTTAGTAAAATTTTGACAGAACCAAAGAACAACCTTTGGGTTTAAGAACTCCATGATTAAACGGAAAAAACATAAGGACAAGAGAAATAGTGAAAGACAAATTGTAACCAGGCATTCACCTAGAACCTTCTGTTTACAAACCTTAAAAGAGACAATGTAGAAAATATACCTAATTGGTAAGGAATCCCAGTACCACACAACTACAGTTCAGAGCAGCAATTGCACTTTCAGCCTGTAATAATAGAAACGCTAAGTATCACAAAACAGAA
Source organism: Papaver armeniacum (assembly GCA_023531295.1). Lineage (NCBI taxonomy): Eukaryota > Viridiplantae > Streptophyta > Magnoliopsida > Ranunculales > Papaveraceae > Papaver > Papaver armeniacum. Next base: position 386,026 of record JAJJWW010002583.1, read on the forward strand.
ACTGTGAACTATTAATTGCTGATGCACATATCACGAATAGAAAATACATGAGGACTTACAATCACATATTTGACATGTAAATGCCATAAAGCTTCAGAATTATTTACATACGAGGGGCTTTCCTAGTAAAGGTATAGTTTTTTTACTTTTTGACACATTTTGCCAACTTTTTCAAAGCTTTATGAGGTTAAACTAACAACAAAAGAAGAAGAAAATAAAATCGATGCACACAAATCTTTAAGATATGTACAGATTTATGAAAGCATGGAACTTAGCCAACAGAGCCAGAATGCTTTATGAATCAATAATGCCAGGTCCAACAATCATGTCTATATACAACATTAAGATCTAACTAAGAGAATTAGCCTTATTCGCTGAAACATGAAGTAAATTACCAAAATTACAAGTACGAGCCCAAAGTTCTATATCACGAAAAATTACCATTACAACCATGCAGACAATCAAAAGATTAATAGTAACACACTGTTGTAGCTAATCACCTAGCAAATAATCATACTGAGATTTTGCTACATTTAAACGTATATGAAGGCCCTCTGTATAAATCTCTCTATAAAAGGAAAGTGTCGTCAAGTCCCACCTCGTCGCTAGACTACCTCATCATTACCTTCCATCGATTCTACAAGTTTCTGACAGTTTACTCAGGTGCCATCAATCTATGTTTACATATATAAAACTTTAATAGTTCAGACGTTGTCCAGAAGTTTCTTTCTGAAGATTATTTTATTTTACTTGTAACGTGAGCACTATCGTTGAACCTATTTATCATATTGAGTAGGACAATCCAATCACTACTATGATATGACTAGAACTTCCTATAGAAGTGTGCTAGCTTGATGATCTCTTTTCTTGTTAAGTTCAGTCAAATCAGCATAGGCAGACTGGAAACGCTTTTGTAGCTCCTTTAACTGGCAACCAAGAATACTGCTGAGTTCTTTTTGGTAAGTTCGGACATCACAGTCCGCTTACCAAGTAACCAACCCATATGAAAGGTAATTTATCCTTCACATTGTTTTCTTGACACAGTAAAACAGCTTCAACGTTCTCACTTAATGATGTACAAGCAGTAACAAAAACTAATGATTAGTTGATACTTCCTATTCTAGATTTGTAATTACCAGCATATTTCGCCACTTAAAAATTGTAAACCTAGTCAGAACTTCTACTCCCTTTTTAAAACCATGTGGCAATGAAAATTAAATAAGTAAACTAAAATAATTTGGCTCAAGGCTTGAACCTGCTGTTCCTAACAAAGATGCTTAAAAATTCCTACCGAAGTGAAGATACTACTCAGTTCTCAAATCTAAATAACTACACCTACTCTTGTTCCTAAAACATAAATTCAAGGGTATAGCAGAAGAAAGAAAATGATCATAAACACAGATATATCAGGGGAGTGAAATCATTAAAGGAACTGTATAGCTCACCGACTTTCAGTTATTACTATATGTCGGACTAGGTTAAGGCGCACTAGTTTCGATTGCATAAAAATTCGATTAGAACTGATCATGTCATTACCTGAACGACAGCTTCATGAAACTTCTGTTCTTGTTGTCTCTTGCTTGCCTAAGCTGTCTGACACACTCCTTCAGATCCCCTTCGAGATGACCCACCCGATCTTCAAGCGCTGAATTCTTCTGAGCTGCAGTTTCAAGCTGTTCCTTAAAGGCCACCGCTGCATCTTCTGCCTTATTCCAACCTACAAATGGAGATCCCAAACAGAACAGCAAGATTACCTCTTCATGAACAACATTTAACACACATACGGGTACTCAGATTTGACAACAACAGCTTATAAGATGAAAAAGACAAGGAAACACAAGAATCCTTCCGTTTCACTATTAGTTTATTAACAGTAGAATCAACTCATAACTTTCTGCGAGCATCTTTACCTGAAACCGCTTCTTCTGCAACTTTGGCATGTTGCTTTACTATATCCTCTTTGGAGGTGATGTTTAAGAGAGCTGCAGAAAGTTTTTCTGTCAGATTCCTCATATTGTCATTAACCTCTTTAACACTGGTTGCAGATTTCGACATGACCTCTGGGGATTGCATATTGTCCATGGGAGATGCTTTTGATTGTTCCTGCTGCATTAATTACAAACAGAAAAAGCTCAGAACTTTTGTTACTACTCGTATACACCATATTAAAGGATTGAAGTTAACAAACAGATATGCATGAACATCGTACAATAAGATAAGTGCAAGGTCTCATTATAAGGAGCTTAAACATGTAAAAGTAAAGCCAAAAATAAATTTTCTGTTACTCCCAAAGTAATGATTCTTACTTCTTAGGGTCTCACTTGTCAGTTTACCTTCTAAAGCCTCAGGTTTTCGGGCATCAAAAGAAAGAAATAAAAAAACAACATGCAATCGGAAAACATGTTGACAAAAACAAAATCAAAAAATGAAAGCAACTATTCACACTCATTAGTCAGATGCAATAGGACTTTAAAGGGTTCTTCTGCACAATTTGATACACCAGTGTTGATTTTTAATCAAGTTGCTCGATAGTAAAATATTCCAATTTATTTATACCAGAGGCCACATAATGAAACTACTTGATTGCCATGTGGTTCAAGAAAGGTTGGCCTTAGTGAATGTGCTAATATGGCAATGATTCTACAGTGATGGCATAGGCATCAACTTCGGAAGGAAGCTAAATGACTACGAACAATTTTCGTTAATCTTGTACTCAAAAACTCTTAAGCAGAAATAACCGAGTTGTGAAGTATGACGACACCTTATCAAAGTTAGTTCCATATTCCTAGAATTTTTTCACCTCATTTGGTTACGAAGGGAAGGGGACCTTCGCAATAGACTCCTTAAACAGTGCCAAAGTTTGTAATAAGCTGTAACCGTGTCTCACAGAACTTAGCAATATCTCAACGAAAGAACAAAAATTAGGGCAAAGAGAACTTAACACTACAAGCGTTTTATGTTAAACAGGAATGTCATTATTTGTAAGTATGGCTTTTGCTTTCAGGACTTGAAGCACCAATAAGTATGTATTAACCATGCACATATCCTATTTACACTACTTTGAAGTTTCAGTATAACCACCAGCTCAATGCTAATGTTCCTATGCATATAGAATTTCATAACAATCTTCCTAAACCTAGAATTACCTAGAAAAGGGAGTACCCTGAAACATTTTCTTCTCATCTCAGTTACGAACAACAAAACGCTAGGTGAAGGACGACAAATTTCTTAAACTACATGCTTTGAAATTCTCCTAGTAAAGTTTCCTCATAGTGACTGGTTTTCTATATCCATGGACAAAAATTAGTTCAATGCTTGGTTTCTAGACATAGTAACCAAATTCTACATTCATAGAAACACACCAATGTACACTTTCCATATGAAAACCAAAGGTAAATAATTCCAAACTCTACTACAAAAAAGGCCAAACGACAGGCACGTCACTGCCACAACTCAGCAACACCGGATCAAGTTACAAATACCCAACCAAATTTCAATCAAAATACCTGAGAGGAGGACTTAAGCATAACTCTAAAGAGTTGCTCATAAACCACTTACCTGTTCATCAGAGTATCTTTTAAAATGAGAAGATATTGATCCTAACTTTCTGTTTCACCAGGATGCTTATCTGAAGAAGATCTCCTCCTTCACAGCCAACTCCGCCGATCCATGTCAATACAATAACCGGAATCAAGAACACTCTAGCCCTTGCACAAACCTCACCCTGCATATACATTCTCATCAATCAGTCACTGATAGCAATCACAAAAACCAATTTAATACCTCACCAAATACACAGACACAAAAGACACTTTTTTCTGGGATTTGCAATCTAAAAAGACAGCAAAAGAAAAAATACAAATGATTTGATGATAGATGTCAAGACCCAGTTTGTTGACTGATATGGATGATGATTAACCGTCTTAACAGAAGAAGTGAAAAACGTAGTAGCCTGACAGATCAACAGTTACACTTAATTCAGTTCACTTTCAAGATAAACAGAATAAGATTCAACGTTTACACTTTATTCCAAATGTTAAACCCAAACCTCAATTAAATTCTCAATTACTACAGAAAAACAATATGAACCCAGTTTCTGGAATGTACTCAAAGTTCTCAATTTGTTGAGGAGAGTCATAGGTTTAGTTATCTATAGGTGGGTGTTTCTGAAAAAAAAGTCTACTGAAAACGTCGGTAATTGGTTGTTGTGATGAACATCGGGTAATATGCAAAATCACATTGAAAACATCCTGTTGTTCATAATGGAACCTAACCACCAAATAGAAGTCTTCCGTTCCTAGAAAACTGAAAGAAGAGAAACACACTTTTGATTCTCCAACAGGTAAAAACACCATAAAAATATGTCCTTAAAAAAACAAAAATGTTAGTGACCTGGCTGTAATGAAGGATAATGCAGGATGAGATGTTCAGAATGCAAAGAAAAATCCAAGTGGTTTTGATACAGAAATAATTTGAATTTGAACAACAGTACAACCTCTTGAAGTTACAGGGCATTTATACAATGTGGTGCTCCATTCTACCTCCATTAAACCATCCACGACTTTGTAAGATCAGAACATACGTAAATACAGATACATCGGGGGAGTGAAACCATCAGTGGAACTGTGTAGGTCATGGAACTTCATTTATCACTATATGTCAGACTATGTGAAGGCGCCATTTTGGCCAGTGTCATTAGCATGAAAATTTAAATCTTGCACTAAGAGAGGGTAAAAAGTCTAACACAAAGAGACCTTGTTAAGGAGTTCAGGCTTGTGCTCCTGCACAATACATTGAGATTCCCCAGCCGCACCCAGTGGTAGAATGTTATATACTGTATACATTCCAAACATGTCAATAGTTGAAAATATATAAGAGATGCAGAAAAATAGTAAAAGGAAGATTCAAGTTGTTTCAAAACGAAGAAAAAAAAAAGGACTAACCTCAAAGAGAAAGCCACAGGGATAACGTGCCAGCTTCACTAAGGACTAAAATCAATCCCACAGAACAACATTTACCCTTTATTCAGCTGACCTTCAAGATAAACAGAATATGATTCACTTCACAAGTTGAACAAAATCTGTCTTATATATAAACCAAATTTAGTAAATAACATAGTAAGAACTCAGGCCATTACCTTAAGATATTCGCAGAAATTTATTAACTCTGAAATGACTGCAACAAACCTAGGATTTTGGAACCCCATGCCCGAATTTGTTACTGATGCAGCACCATACCTTCCATGGTAGAGCATCTAACGGGACCAATTCCACCTTCAGGCAAACACCATCATACTTAAATTACTCATTGCACTCAGAATCAGAGTTCTGTTCATTTTGGCGGCCAAAGTTTAGCTGAAACAAAGGAGAGTCATAGCTTAGTTTTCTATAGCTGGATGTTTCTAAAATGTACCCAAAATTCATCAAGTAGAAACAATAGGCGAAACTAAATTTTTTTTTTTTTTTTTTCCGAAATTCTGAAATTCTGAAATGATCCCAAAATTCAACTAACCCAGATTTAGTTTTTCCAGAATTAATCCAAGCAGAACTCCCCCATTCTAGTGTAAACCCTAACCTCAATCAAAATCTCCAACATCATTCCTTTGACCCATTAAATCAAACAAAATGAAAAACCCCTAATTTGGAAAGCACATAATTAATTTGTAACTCATAGAAATTATCAAACTGCATCAAACCAACAACAACTTCAAAAACCCAATTTTCAAATGTCAAACCCTAACCTCATTTAAATTCCAAAAATAAAAAATACCCATTTATAATTACAAATCTTAAACAACTAGAGGCACATCATTTATATTGAAACTCACCATTCTCTAGAAGATTAGACACCATCAGTAGCTGTTTCATTGTATAAAAATGAGTCATTTCTCCAAACTGAAATATTTCTTCCATCACAAACTCCTTTCTCTAAATCCTCCAATACCCATTAAACCAACAACTTCAACAACTCCAAAAACCCAATCTATATGTTAAACCCTAACCTCCTCAATTAAATCCCAAATATGAACAACAAAAAAAAAAATATATACCCAATTATAATTACAAGTGAACAAAATACAGTTATAAACTATAATAACAAGCTCAAAATCCTAAAACCTATTGAGAGAATATGAAGTGTAATCCAATGAGCTAAAGGGATTTCATGACTTTGTGCGTTAAAAAGAAGAAACAAGATAAAAAACTGAGACTTCCCGTCCCTAATAAATAAACACAATGACCATAACTACCCTTCGCTAAATATAGAAAAATAAAAGCTTTTTTAATGTTGGGACAACGACACCATTACCGAGTGCCACACTGACCGCCAAAAAAGGAGTTTGAAATTGTTTTAGAGATGGAGCTCCAAGAACTCTGAAAAAAAGATCAAAAACAACTCCAAAATAGAAAAATTAGTGAAACCCAGTAACAATACTCGATAAAATTAGATACTTCAACAGTGTATCTTCCTTCTGCCAGAGCTATTGATATTGAATTTGCAAGGTACTCTGATCATCATACATAAAATTTCTTTCTTTTTCTTGGTTTTTAATTCATAAATTTACCGTATTTTGATCTAATTGTGTTCTATGAGTAAAATAAAGACATGGGTTGTCTTGTTTTTAATCATTCGATTCAAAAAATTTAAGTTCTTGCACTCTGTGCAGTTTATCTCTTGATGATGATGATGATGATGATGATACTCAATTTTCTATCTTTTCTTGTTTTCCTTGGGATTTCATTACAAATTTACAATGTATAAGTATGATTACTAAATGGGTTTGCTTTTTTCTCATCATTTGCATATTCATTATTTGTAAATTGATAAATTTCTTGCATTCTATGCAGTTTATCAGAGAGCTTCAATAACTGTCCTGAAATTGATCAAAACCCACAGAAAGAAAGAAAAAAATCGACTTCATCATCATCTTAAACTGAATTCTGGACAAAACCCAGTAACAGCATAGCAAATTATACCAAGATTTCAGTATACTTCCCTTCTCCCAAACGAAACACAGTTTGAAGGTACTCCCTGAACATACTCAATTTTCTTCTTCTTCATCTTTTTATTGGTCTATGATAAACATTTCTTGCAATCTTTAATCACATATTGCTGTATGGGAATTTTAATTAGATGGGTTGTTTTTGTTTTTAATGATTTCATTCATTTTTTATTTATTTTTTTGAGTTTATATATTCTTGCATTATTTCAGTTAATAACCAGCATGGATGACAAAAGTCCTGATGAGAAAGGAAATCCTCCAAACGTGATCAATCCTCAGGAGGTAATGCTTTAATTTCTTAGATTGAATAAGTATTTTATGTTTTTTATTGGATTGACATGCACATTTGATTGCCAAGAACAAATGGGTGTTCATATTATATGGTTTGGGGATGTATTATCTTACAGGAAACAATACCAGAAGAACCAAAACTGGATACTGAAAATGTGCAGACAAAACCACCTATTGCACCTCAGGTATGTAAATTTCCCAGGGTAATGGTGTTACTTTTCGCATTCAATTCATCTTTTGTATTTCTTACTGGTTATATATTATACCATCTATGAAGGATCCAAAAGTACAAACAACACCACCTGAGACACCTCCTGAAGATGCACTACCATTGACACCTTCTAAACCAAGCAATGAGAAAGAGCATAATTCAGCTCCTCCTCCTCCCCAGGGTGATGCACATGAACATAGAGATAAAAGTAAATCAGATCCTCCTCCTCCCCCTCCTCCTCCTCCTCCTCCCCAGGGTGATCAAATGGTGCATAGAGTGGAGAAGATAAAGAAGATCCTAATGGTTCAACTCCTGAGGATGATGTATGTGAATTGTGTTTAATTTTGATATTTTTATATACATGTAAACCTGTAAATTCTGTTTTGTTGATTTGTGGAGAACTTTTAATATGCAATTGCAGTCTAAGAAGAGAAGTAACTTGTCAGCTTTGCAATTATCAATTCAGTCTGTGAAGAATGGTGACATGGAGTTCAAGATCTTATTACTCCATTGGAAAGACTGGTGGAGTCTCTACAAGAGGAGCAACCATTAGACACAATGGTCCATTCACTACAAGGTGATGAGAATTTCAAGAAGATGGTTAATGCTCAAAAAAGATGCACCAAATAAAACTTACATTAGGAGACATTGATACTTAGAAGATACAAAGGTGATGAGACTTTCAAGGAGATGGTTAAGGCCCAAGTAGAAAATGAACTGAATAGAAATGCGGCGGAAGGTGAGAACTAGCAACAACAGGTATGAAAGGTTATTGAATATTAGTTTACTAGATTAGCAATTTTGCTTTGTTAATCTTGACTGCATTGTCTTGAATTTTATCATTTCTGGAAGGATCTGATTCGGAAAGGATGAAAGTTGTAAGGGACAAGAAGGCAAAGGCAGTGGTTGAAGAAAATGCATTTCGACCCAACATCACATCCTCACTCGAGATTTCGTCCACAGTGATGACGTTTCTTGTTGGTTTTCTCACATTGATTGCCATCCAGCCCTCGAGGACGACATCGGAGTTTTGGACACTAGTGGGGATGATTGCTATTGTCTTAGTGGCTGCGCTTTTATTCCTTTCCACAGCCTGGTGTTGGCTAGGAAGCCTCACTCCTCAAATCGATAACTTTACTGCGAAGCGAAATGAATTGATAAAGGAATCCACTACAGTGGAAACACAAATACGGAATGCAAGGCCACGTGTTAGAGATAGTGTTATTGCCAGTGATGTGGACCCAGAAACTCTCCTTGCTGGAAGCGAAGATGATTCAAATGCAGATCTAGATACATTTCTCGCTGAGATCAGAGATGGTGCACATCAAACTCAGGATTTATGGAAGACTTACAGAATGTATGTAATATTATTGGGGATATTTGCGATTGTGATGTCCATAGGTCTTATTGTGCTATCATACGTAAAAAGGGGGGATTTGGGCACAGCATCACCAAGTGATCTTATAGGAGAATATAACATCATTGGAAGGGGAGTCAAATCCTTTGGAAGAGGATACTCCGATCACTGATTCCGTTTGCTACTTAAAAGGAGAATGAAAGAGAAGAACAGCTAGAGGATTCAGAGTAAATCTGTATAGTGTTACTTAATCTGGAGGAGGAAGTTGAGAGCTGCAGCATAATTCTGTATAGGGCTACTTAATCTGGAGGAAGAAGTTGAGAGCTGCAGCATAAATCTGTATAGGGCTACTTAATCTTGAGGAGGAAGTTGAGAATGCAGCATAAATCCCTAAAGGGCTACTAAATCTGAAGTCAACATCTTTCTTTCTGTTCTTCACTTTCTTTGTGTAGCATTTCCTTAACATTGAAAGTCAATGAAACTTACGTTGGTTGTTTATAGAATTTTTAATATTGTTTTAGACAAACTCCATAGATTTCCATAATTCTTTAAGTACCTATGTGCTAGCTATGTCAAGAGGACTAACATTCCCCATGGATTCCTACGCAATTGTATTCTACAGGTAGTAGCTACTGATTGATTGCAGTTTAGAATGATTTAGCTAATATTATCACACAATGAGTTTGCAAAAACAATTCGCAAACCTTACCAACACGATGTCAGGAAAACCTTCCCTAGCTATATGCCGCCTTTCATCACAGTCATATCATGCCCACAACAAGCACGCATTAACCTGAAAGTCTAAATGCCCTACAAACAAACAACCCTCATATATGCAAACAAGAACGAAATTGGAATATACTGCAAAATACCTGCAAGATATCAACAAGTTTGAAAAAGCCACGGCGTCCACCAATTCCAGGGTTCAAGGGCACCAAGTATGTTGTGGATAACCCAAAGTTCTTTTTATTTCTACCATCCACTGCAATATGAAGTAACAGGAAATGAGAAGCTAAAGCACTGAAACTCGAAAGTTTAACTCAAATAAATGGGTTGATAAGTTGATGCTCACATTTTTATAACACGGAATCGTTACTTAGTTTTTGTTTTATTCCTCCCGTTGGAAGAAAGTAGAGCGTGTAGAGAAATCATCTTAAGCCGAATACTCTAAGTGCACACCAACAAAGGAACAAGGTGAAAAAATTCTTACCCATTTCAAATGGTGGTAAATTGTAATGGTAACCTAGCTTTAGTACAACTTTTTATGTGAATACTACAGTGATTTTTATTTCCCAAGGAAGCCGTAAAGTTTCTCTGCCAGAATATAAACAAACTGAAAGCTAACCATTGAGCTAAAGTTATTTTTAGTCACTTTTGTTTGTGTACACATTTGACTTTACAAAGAAAATGTAGCAATAATAATACTAACAAAAGGAAAGATACAGTCACAAGAGGCTAACCATTAAGTAGATGATCACTTGAAGTAAAAATATAGTAAGATAGTTAAACAGTCGAGCTGTGTCAGTTCGTCATTTAAAAGTCAAGGATGACACAGTAAGCTGCCAAATAAGCTAATCATGGTATGTACCTTCTTTTGGTTGTCTTCCAAGCATCTAAAGCACTGCATTTGTTGCCTCATATGTGGGAGACACCCTGAACAAATGGCATGATTAGACTCGCCAAGAACCAACGCTAATTTTAATGCAGGCGCAAAGAAGTCATATAATAAAGATAAAGACAAAAAATTCAAAGTGATTACAGAGTAGGACCCAGATGGATTTGAACCACCAACCTCCACAAACCATTAGTCGGGTTTGGGTGCTCTTGCCATTTTGAGCTTATGAGTCTATAATAAAGATACCTATGGCAGACAAAGAGCACATACGACTTGCATCTTTTGAGTTGCCAATGAATAATTCGGATAGTCGTGCTTGCAGGTGATATCTCTAGGCCTTATATATCATAATTAACGAAAGATCTACATACTCAAGACTAAAGTTTATCATGCTGCACAGTTTGTCAAACTAAACGTTTAAGCTGCCAAATAGCTAATCATGGAATGTACTTTCTTAGCACTGAATTTGTTGCCTCATAGGAGGAGGAAAACCTGAATGAATGGACATATTATAGAATCTTCAGGAACCAAATGCAAATTTAATGGCAGAGGAAGAAGAAGTCACACATAATAAGAATATAAAGCAGGGAATAAGAATGCCACTACACCCTACTATCGCAATAAAACTTAAATCAAAAGTGTAACATTTGATATCTCCCCTAGCATGTTATACTAGCTCAATTGTACAAAAAAAAGAAGAAAAGAAGGAAAGAAGGAAAGAGAAAAATGTCAATGTGCCTAAAGGCCATTACCAAAAATGTTGGAAGAGATATAAAACGCCTTCCATGAGCAGTCCTACAACTTTGGCAAAAGTACCGCGAAACAGAGAAACTCTACAACAACCAAATTTCCGTGCTTGATCCAGAGCAGAAAAATTCACAGTGATTTCTGAGTTAAGTATAAAAGCAAGGTAATAATGTGCCTGCATCTAGCTCAATGGTATTCTGGAGTCAGAAAATCTGTGTCTTTGCACACTTGCTCGATATAAAGGAGCGAGCCAATGCTTGAGCTATCCTCATCCTTTTGTCAGGATCCAATACTAACATTCTCTCTAACAAATTTATAAAAGTGGCTAACATCTTCTGGTCCTCACCAGGCGACCTTAAGTGCATAAGAAGGCTACCACAACCAGTAAAATATCATGAAGAAAATATACCAGATTTTTTTTCATTTTTAATTTTTTTAAATATCGTCTCAGTATATGTCAAGATCAATTATCTCTAATGTGGTACCAGGCCAAGCATGATTTCTAAGATAGTTATGTCTCTTTTACAGATTACGTTATCCACAGCTTACTTAATGCTAACATCAATGTTGTCGTTCACTCACCTTCTTCTTCTGGATCTTCTTTTCCTTTTGAGCATGGGGATTTATAAGTTTCACGGACTACCTTTCTGCATCTTAAATCTGGAAACTGGCTTCGATGTTCTTAAAACAGTCAACTGAGAGGAAGTGGTTTCGCTGGCTGCATTTGCAAGGACTCCATGAGCATGTTCGACAACCGACCCAGTAAACGCCTTGGTACTGTCAAACCCTGTTTTAGGATTATCTTTTGTGGCTTTATAGTCAGATATCTCAGATTTTGAAGTATTCACTACTTGAGCTTTCTCCTTTTCAGGTTGCAATGGCTCTGTAGGTTGGAAGTTCTCTTCCGCGGTAAACTTTCTCTATTCAAATAATTATCTTCAGGATGTTGCTGCACAGTCAAATTTTCAACAGTTAACCGCTCAGCAGAATTTTGCTGGGATTGACTCAAACTTGTACTATTTTCTTCAAAGAACTCTTCCCATGTTGATGTCCTTCAGAGATTTGGAGCTGCTCGAAAGAATGCGCATCTATGGAGCACCCAAAGTCAGTATCCTCATCTTCAGCTTCAAGTTCTTATTTCTCAAGTCCATCACCAGCACCTTCCACATTCTGCACTTTAGAAGAACTGGATGTATCTAGCATTTCCAAATCTGGCTTATTTGACATCCTTTCTGTAGAATGCTCTTCAACATATTCTTCCCTTGTCTCAACAACACCTTCAGCAGCAGTAGTACCAAAAAAAGAAGCTTCAGCTGTAAGGTCCAACATCATTGCCTTAAGTGACTCAACTTGGGAATCCACAATTTCTCCCCTTCTTTGTAAAAGCCCCACTGTTTGTTTCGATGTTCATTGCACATAATACCCTTCTCCAAACAGCACAATGAACTCATTAGTGTGAACTAAACGACAAGGGATGAATGCCGGTTTTCCAAATGGATTAGACTGTTGTCAGAAATGAAGTGACGAATATGGTCCAACTCCTTTTGGTGTTCATCAATGGAACCCTCTACTCTCTTTGCATATTCCTCGTCTTCACCAGCAACTTCCACATTCTGCACTTTTTGTATCTGGCTTCTTCAATTGACATCCTTTCTGTAGGAGACTAAAGATGCAAGAGATGTCACAGTGCCAACATTTTCTCTTTGCTCCATTCTTTGTAAAAGCCCCACTGGTGAAGCTGGTTCTAAGCAAATGGAACCAACTGATGGAGTTCATCAGGAAGTTTATAAATGAGAAAAAAAAGAATGGAGTATAATCCCAGATACCCAATGTTTGAACAAGTGCCCTTTTTTTTGAATTTATAGATCCAGACTGCAAATTCAAAAAATGGGTAAATCACTAAACCCAATTTGAACAATTTTTGAATTTAAAGATCCAGACTGCAACAACAACAGATGAAAGCAAAGTATGAGCATTGTAAAATTTTCTTACATACATAGATTAAATCCTAAATCGGAACTAATCCTAGATGTTTAGCAGCAAAATTTGATTCAATCGTATATAAACTAACCTTAGGTTTTACACAAAATCTATTCAAAATGAAAGAAAAAAAAGGTCAATAAATGGAAATTTCCGTATACAAAATTGAGCTGAAAGTTGCTAAAAGGTGAAATCTTTGGCAATACCCAGATTACAATAGTTTTTGGTCTCAATACAAAAACTTCAAAATTCAAAATTAGCTGAAATTTTTGTGAGAAGAAGAGGAACCAAAAGAAACCCAGATTGCGAAATTACCAATTTTGATAGATGCGTTGAGCTTCAAAGCCTTCCATGGTGAAATTTAAGGTTACAATTTAGAGAGCTGTGAACAAATCTCGAATTCTAGAGAATAGAAATGAATTCATCAGATGAATTCATACGCCTTTTAAGGCAACAACCCTACCTCCATAAATAATCCACCCTCAAACTGACATATGTCAGCATCAACGGCTAAATAAAAGACTGGTTATGGCATCTACTGCGTGACATAAGGTATATTTAGTAAGGGCCCATTAGTAACTTAGTAACTTAGGACCCGACGGGTAATTACCCTATTGGACCCAAATGTTAACGGGCCCAAACGGGTAATATCCGTCAGGTATCCGTGGGTATTGGGTAATGGGTATCCGTGGGTAATAGGTACCCGGTTATTTATCCTTTTATTCATCTTTTATAGCAAAATTATAGGTATTTTGCTAGTTTCGGCTTTGATTTTTTTTTTCCGATTTTTCATCTTTTTCTTACATTTAATCTTTATTTAGTACATTAATAGAGAAATAATAATAAATTTTTATAAAAATAATTTAGATTCAAGTTAAAAAGAGAAAGAAATTAAGTTTTTAATTTTATTTTTTTTAGTTTTCTAAATACCCAACGGTACCACGAACCGAGTTAGCTGGGACTTTAAACGGTTAGGTTTCGGGTTCACAAATTTAGGTCTGGATGAAGGAACCGTTAGGGAAGATCCGACCTTTATAAGTAAGGTCCGAGTTCGGGTCTAGTGATACCCGGAAGGACCCGGACCCATTGACAGCCCTAGGTATATTCATATGCACTACACAAAAAAATCACTTGCCATACCAGGTGACGTGGCATGGCAAATCAGGTGTGCCATTATGATAAAAGAATTTAAGCTATTGAATTTCTAATAAGCGATATTGTCTATTTCGTCAGCAACATAAACTATATCGCTGACTCTTTTCTAAATATCGCTCGATGAAATGTCTAGCGCTAACGGTCAGTGGCGGACGCACATAAAGTCAAGTGGGGATAGTTCATAGAGTAGTTAGCAATTCGGGGTACGTGTAGTAGTTCGGGACGGCATACGTACAGGAACTATACAGATTCATATAGGTCGGATTCGGTCAAGAATCCGGTCAACGTTCGTTGTTCGGACAGTAGTTCGGAACGGCATACGTACATACATATTCGTTTTATAAATGTGAGTTTGGCACTTAAAATTCGGCTTACATATATGATAAATTGATAAGTATTATGATCTTATTACGAGACTAAGTTTACTTGTATATGTTTTAAAGATGGAAAAAAATATTTCAGCGTGAGTATCTAATAAGAAGTAAACAATTTAATCGTATAAATGTATTACAAAGCGAGTTTATGGACTTTTAAACAAAAATCAACACATAAAACACTGGTTAAACAAATACTAATGAAAAATTATAACTGAATAATTGTATTTGATTATAAAGTATATACAAAATCAAACAAAAACCAATCAACAGAACTCTGGTCAGAGAGTTACCTACGGGAGAGCGAGATTTGGCGTTCGAATCTAGTTCAGAAGTATCATTCGGATTCGGTCAGTTCGGATACGTCCGCGAATCATTCGTGAGGTCCATATAATCCGGGAACTAGGTTCGGAGTTCAAATAGTTCGTAAGTATCATTCAGAATCGGTTAGTTCGGATATGTTCGCGAATCATTTAGGAATGATTCGGAGAATTACTAACTAGGGAGTTGATAGAGATAATCGTTGATGATTATAATCTTGACCCCACACAAAAATCTAGCGTTAACCCCATTCACAATAAAAATGACATATTAAGTGAAAAAAATAAAGTAAGTTAAAACATAATCCTCCGTCCTCTCCTCTGTAAATAAGGTAATGAAATTATTCAAAGTAATATAAAAATTCAAAAGAAAATCTCAACCAATTACTCTTGGTCCAACTTAACTTCATTGACGCTTCCTTTAAGAAAGAGGATTTGTTGATGGGATATGCCTTCATTCTATATTCAGCTGATGAAGAGACTTTCATGCATCTATCTGCAGGTTCGGAGTGGGCAACGTCAGCTTTCCACGCAAAAGCAAAATCCTTATTAAAGGTTGTTATGTGGTTAAAAGAAAATATTTTATCAAGCGTGTTTATAGTAACTGACTGCAAAGCATTGGCATACATTTTAAACAAGGTAAGCACAGATTCTTCGTGGTCAGCGGAAAATACCTTACAAGAAATAAGGACAATCTTGGGCGACCCACCTCAAGCTAAAAGCTTGAGAGCCGGAAAAACGCCTCAGTTGAAAGAGCTGGCTTCTACACTTCTAAGCAGGAAAAGATGAGAAAGAGGAATGAGAATTTACTAGTGAAATATATTAAGAGGAAGAATAACTCAACAACAGACTACATTGCAAAGGAGGCAAGGATTAAAAAGCTACAACACATGTAAGATAACCTGCGCTAAATAGTTCATAAATCTAGCATGGATTCTAATGTTTTTGATAATAATGATCTTGTAAATATTTTGTACTACATTTGCTAGTTCATATATGATCATTTTACATCAAAAAAAAAAAAGGTAATGAAACTATTTCTTTCCTCAGGGCAATTCTTAAGGTAATTGCCAAATTAAATTTTTTGTTGAGCCAGATGGATGGGCCAAACAGGTTTTTTCACCATGGTAAATGTACCGGGAGGACTAAAATTAGACGCGCAGATTAAGTACAGCCGCTGGCGAGTATTCTTAGACCGTGAACGGCTACTTTTTAGCAGATTAAGTACGACCGCTGGCGAGTTTTCTTAGATCGCGAACGGCTACTTTTTAACGGTCACCGGAATCGCTAGTTTTTCTACCCTAATACATACTACTCAAGCTTGATCTCCAAAATTCACAACAATCTTTCATCCAATCTATTTTTTCGCAATTTCAATCACTTTCAATTTTCAACAATGAATCCTGATTTTGGTTCTTCTAAGGAAGATATGGAGATGGATGAAACCTTGTATGAAGATGAGAAAGAAACTTATGTAGAGATTTTGCGTCAAATAATTGAAGACGCAATTCATGATAGAAGGAGGCGAAATTTTATGTTGCAATTACAATTAGGGATAATAACAAAGCCTTTAGAGCCATATGAAGTTATGACCAAAAGATGGACGTGGCGAGATCGACATTTTTACCACGACAAGATGATGCATGACTATTTTAATAATTCTTTTTTGTGCTTTTGTTGTTGTGATTGTTGCGAGTGGGATGTCATATTTGTTAGAAAAGGGATTATCGGAATTTTTTCTGATAGATTTGGATTTTATTTTTTTTTAATAAGAAAGAAAAGTTTCATTGATAATTTAATAAACTACATCAAGTTTTTCGGAGATCAAAGATGATAACCACTGGGGAAAACTCTCAGACCAAAAAACAACACTATTACTTAGCCTTGCATCTTTAGCTAATAGATCAGCTACCTCATTAGTTTCTCTAGGGATATAACAACATTCCCACTTATTGAAATTTTTTAGAAGATCTAAACAGATCCACGAATTATACTATTCGTTGTCCATTTCATCGAACCTGGTTTGCCATTAATGGCATTCACCACATTAACACGGTCCCTTCCGGACAAAGATTGATGACCCGATTTGCAACCGCCCACTTGATTCCTTCCAACGCAGCTTGCGCCTCGCCTTTTTCGCATCCCGAGCTACCGCCGGAATGCACCCCTGCTTTGCTCTCCAATTCCCTGCATCATCAACAACTATTAGACCAGTGCCCATAAGTTTAGAGCTTTTTGAAAATGACGCATCAAAATTCACGTTTATAAAACTCTCAGGCGGTCTAGTCCAGTGAACACGTAGGCTCACTATATTATGCTGGAGACTAGACAAATGATTACCGTTACTAGTAACCCAATCATGTCTACTCTGTTTGATTAGGCTGACTATAGCAGATATATTCACATGAGCATTATCGAAAACCACTACACAGCGCAGTTTCCAAATATGCCAAAGTGTAAAGGAAGTAATCTCTACCATTTCTTTATTAGTTGTTTCTAGGCTATCATTAGTTGTATACCAACTAGTAACCCAATCAATGAGGTTTACACCACTACATACCCCTGCAATATTAGAATTTACCGCAAGCCAAATGGCTTTTGAAACATCTCAATCAATCAATAAGTGCTGCACATTCTCATTTTCTCTATCACAAAAGGGGCATTTAGGATTAATCTCAACTACATATCTAGCTAATGATTCCCTAACCGAAAGACAACCGTGCACACATTTCCATATAAAATGCATAATCTTAGGCGGTAAACTAGATTTCCAGAACTTAACCCATGGAAAACGTTATATCTGTGGATTAATTACAACATTTCTGTTAGGTAAATCAAGGACTCTATAAGCCGCTTTTGACGAAAAAAAGTCCATTTTCAGTAGGAACCCATCGCAACTGATCCGTACCTGCATAAGGAATTCTAATATTTAGAATATCTTTAACAGTAGCATCATCAAACATGAGAGTTAAAATGTCAAGTTTCCATGTATTGTTTTCATGATCAATGAGTTGGTCAACAGTTTGAAGGGAGGATGAGACAAATTGGGAGGAAGGAGGCTTTTTCCATCCTGGTATCCAAACATCTTTCCAAATGGAAATACTCCTACCATCTCCAAACTCCCAACAATAGTTTTCCTTGATAATACTGAGTCCTTTACAAACACCTTTCCAAACCCAAGAACCAGTTTTGTCATTAACATAATGAAGTGGATTATGAAACGGAAAATACTTACCTTTCATTACCTTACCCCATAAAGTATCTTCCTCAGTGACCAATCTCCATGACAATTTAGTAAGAAGGGCTCTATTCATAACCTCAGATTTCTTAAGATTTAGGCCACCTAAGGCCTTAGATTGCGCCATTGTTTGCCAGCTGATAGGATTAAAACTTTTACCATTCAGTTTTTTATTAAGAACAAAATTTCTCTGAAACCTATCAAATTTATCAGTTAGAATTTTTGGCATTGGGAAAACAGATAAATGGTGAGAGGCTAAAGAACCTAGAACAGTTTGAGCTAACACAGTCCTACCAGGCTGATTCAAGTGCTTACCATTCCATAAAGCTAATCTATTACCAAACTTTTCAGACAACTGGCCAAATGTTTGGACTTTATTTTTCTGAATTAAAAGTGGCACTCCTAAATATTTATCTTGCAAGGCCATTCTTCTAATATTCAAAACACTAACAATCTGATTTTTAACATTCGAGTTGGTTTTTGGACTGATAGCTAACCCTGACTTATCAAAATTTATGGACTGACCTGAAAACTTACTAAACATGTGAATAATTTCAGCAAGATGTTTGGCTCCATTAACAGTAGCTCTAGTAAAAACTAGACAGTCATCCGCAAAGAAAAGATGACTAACTGATTGACAATGTTTCGTAACTCTAATTCCCTGAATTTTCCCACTAATTTCAGCATGCACAAGCAGACGAGAAATGATTCCATACAAATTATAAATAAATAAGGCGACAAGGGGTCTCCCTGCCTAAGACCACTTGTAGGATAAAAAAAACATCCCCAAAACTGCCATTAAGAAGAATAGAAGCTAAAACAGTCGACACACATTCATAAATCATATCACACCAATCATTATGGAACCCTAACCTTCTTAGAGTAGCAATCAAAAAACCCCACTCAATCCTATCAAAGGCCTTAGACATGTCAAGCTTGACTGCCATAAGCTCCTTCTCAGCTCTGCACTTTTTCATTGTATCAACTATTTCATGGGTTATAACTATGTTATCCGTTATTAACCTAGAAGACAGAAAAGCTGCTTGATAAGGGCTTATGATTTTATCCATCACTTTTTTCAATCTAGTGGCTATCAACTTATAAATAATTTTATAGGAGACATTGCTAAGACTAATAGGTTTGTAGTCAGAAGCACTCTTAGGGTTTTCAGACTTAGGTATGAGACTAATGAAACTATGATTCATTTGTTTAAGTAAATGCCTAGAGTGAAAAAAAGCCTTGACCATGTTAACAACACTGTCACCCACAACACTCCACATTTGCTGGTAGAAACCAGTTGGATAGCCATCTGGACCCGATGAGGTCCATGGCTGCATAGAAAAAATAACATTTCTTACTTCCTCAGAACTAGGGGCATGTAGAAGCATTTGATTATCCTCATCAGATATACAAGGGGTTAAATTCATCAAAAAATTATCGGGACAAGCGTGATTAGAAGTCTTACTGACCTTTGAGAAATGATCTTTAAGTTCACTAGAAATACTAGTTATATCAGTTAACCAAATTCCTACACTAGACTGGATAGACTCAATTTGAGTTCTTCGCTTCCTGAATTTAACCTTATCCTGAAAATATCTAGTGTTTTTGTCTTGCAGAGGAGTATCCTCCTTAGCTCTTTGCATATAAAAATCTTGTTGGACTTCATACCAATGCTTGAGCTGGTTTTCTAAATCAGTGATAACACCCATATTACTGTCCTTATCACCATTTTTCAAAACAATGTCAAGATGATCTTTTATTTGATTGAGCTTAGTCTGAATGTTACCAAAAGAACTCCTATTCCACTGACTTAAAACATATTTCACATTTTTCAAAGACTTAGTGAGTCGAAAAGCATGTGAACCGTTTTCAAGATGATTCCAATTTTTAGTAATTAGAGATTTATAATTATTATCTCTAAACCAGCACATATTAAACCTATAAGGTTTCATAGTAGGATTATCATCTTTGGAACTAACAAGAAGGATAGGAACATGATCACTTCCTAAGCTAACTAAGTGATAAACCACAACATTAGGAAAAAAATTAAACCAATCATTATTAGCAATAGTTCTATCCAATCTTTCTAAAATAAGATCATTTCCAGACCTCCTATTTGACCAAGTAAATGGACACCCAATATAGTAAACATCATTGAGACTAAGCATGTTTAGTTGGTCTCTAACACTATCCAGCTGAGATTGAGTAACAGGGTTACCACCTTGTTTTTCACATTGTCTAGTCACAAAATTTAGGTCACCAATGATCACAAGAGGGTAGTTATATCTGCCTACCAGACTATGTACAAAATTCCATTGATTGGATATTCCTACATCATCTAAGGCACCATACATGCAAATAAGCAAAGTTTTTTCACTCCTAGCATCAAAACTGACTACACAAGCTATACATCTAGCATTCATATCAACCACATGAAACTCAAACTCCTCTTTCCACATTAAAAACAAACCACCTGATAAACCTATTGGGTTAACAAAATAATACTTAGAGAAGTTCAAACATCTAGTATATCTAATCATTTTTTTTTGTTTCAGATAGGAACACAATATCTGGATCATTTGACCTGATTAAATCCCTAAGGTGATATCTAGTATGTTTATTCCCATACCCTTGCACATTCCAAGCTAAAACCTTCATAATGCAATTCTCCACAGAAAAGCAAGGATTTAGACAATATGAGATGTGTAGGCTCTCAGCACTAGTTTGTAAAACAAGGCAGTTTAGGAACAACTTAATCCTAATAAGTAAGACAAATAACCTAATTCTATGACAAAATTTAATATCAGAAACCTTAAAATCACAAACAAAAAACTAGGACCCTTAAATTCACAAATAGAGAATAAATAAAAAACCCTAGAAATACAAACAAGATTCAAGCTAAAACCCTTAAAATCACAATCAGAAACTAACTTGACAACCCTAAAACCACAATCAAATTCTAAATTAGAAATTAAGACGTAATTGTTAAAATTGAAACCTTTTAAAAGTTTGGGATACTTGAAAATAACAAGAATACTAACCTAACTTGCAGCAGTCTGAGCAACTCCAGAAGCTAGGTAGCAAACAGACGTTCCACCATCATTTTCCTTCCTTGCAATTATATCCATGCTCAACTCACGATCTAACTGAGAACCACTGTTTTCCTTGGTGTGACAATCATTACCACCCATATTAATTTGAGGAATAACTTGGTTTGGAAGTTGAGTTTGATAAAGAGGATTTTCAAAAGAGTTAGGGATTTTGGGAGGAAGAACAGAAATTTCCTTCGATATAGCCGAGTAAGTATCCGACTCATCCTTCCTGGATCTCTTAAGCCTTCTTGGGTCTTCTTCAACATTTTCAGACATAACGGTCCCCACACCAAGCCCAACACTATCACTCGTATCCATATTATTCACTTGATCATCTGGTATTTCCTCGATGCCCTCTAGGAGATGCTTATTCTCTTCATAGTGTTTGTTCCATTCTTCCGTTGTCATTCTTAGAACACGATGTTGATCTTCAAACTCCTCACAACGCTCAGCATCATGTTGAAGAACGAAACATTTTGGACAGAGTTTTCTAGGCTGTTTTTCATAGTGATAAATCACCCATTTTTCCTGAAGAGCTGCCGTGAGCACCCATGTGCCTCTTCTCAGAGTTTTTGTAATATCAACTTCCACGTTAGCCTTCCGTAATTTTCCTACTTTAGGCTTTGCATTTTCTGGATCCTCCTCCATCTTCTTACCAATCTCACTGCACATCTTATCGACCATATCATCATCCAAGTGCTCCAACTGCAGGTTTCTGAACTGCACACAAAATACTTGGTGTGTGAAGTCATATTTTGACACTTCTTTCGTAGAATCATATTCTTGAAGAATCATCAGATACTCCATAACTGTCCATGGAGCTTGCTTCATGATCTCTTCCGCAGCACCTTCCTTTTCAAACTTGAAAACAAACAAGTTTGTACCCATTGATTTCATCTCCCACTTTTTGTACATTCTCCATTGTATACTGATATATTTCTTAATTTTTTTGAGAACCAAAGCATATTTCTCAATTATCTTTCCAATAAGACTATTGGACCATTTTTTTGCTGCTACACGGACCTCCTCAACAGTGTTGATAGTTCTCCGAACGGGCATAGGGAGCTTCCTACTGATTGAGGCTCCTTGCATTTTCTTAGTAATAGTTACGAGTTGAGATTGAGAACTTGAAGCCATAGTAGTAATGGTTTGCCTATAGAAAACTTCTTGGTGTGGGTATGAGTAGTTGTGGGTGAAAAACAAGAAGAAAAAAAAGAATTGAGATGGTATGAAATTGAGAAATTTAGAGGTAGAGTTGTAGAAGATGTGAGATTTAAGTTTGAAATGAGTTGAATTTATAATGAAAAGAGTAAGAGCGGTTGGATGATTAAATTCAGATATAGCCATTGGCGTTTGATGTTCAGCTGCTGGCGGGTAAACTCAATCCGCGCGGCATTTATTTACGCTGGCAAGTTTACTTCGTCCGCGCGATTTTGAATGAAATCCACAGCTCATGTTAGTCCGCACTCAACAAACGGTTTGGCCACTCGTTTTTCATGTTTGTTGAGTCCATAGTGGGAACAAAATAGATAGTTCAACATTTATCTAATCAAAACATGGCTTTTAATATCTTAGAGCCAGATGTTTCTGATAGTCAATATTATGAATAATTTTGGTTTTTCCAATTATAACCTTTGGTTATTTCGCATAATTAATTCTGTGACTCGCGTTTAAGGGAGAATATCATTAAATTTTAGTTTTGAGATCAAATAATTCTTTATAGTTTTTAAAAGAAACTAACGATGTAATCTAGTGGCAGAGCTATATAAAACTATGGAAGGCATTCCACGCAAAAAAATTTCCGTGGCTTTCGACCACAACTTCGTCAGTGCTAGGTCCGCCACTGCCAACAGCTAATTCTTTATCGTCTATCAAACTAAAAATTTACACTAATTTATTTTTATCTATTTTTATCTTTCTCAGTTTCTAAAATTTAAATTTTCATTTGACAGAATTTCAAACTCAACTTCATTCGGTAACCCGGCTTGATTTTTCTGGTGTAGTATTGAAAATGTTGTTAAGATGATAAGTAATAGTTGTAATTAAAGAAATAAGTGAAAAAACAAAAAAGTCTTCAAGTTTTGGATATTAACCAACTCAAACATGCAGCTAAGAAAAGGCAAGGAAAATTTTTCAGGCAAAGAAGAATACAAAGAAAACTTCGTTCATTAGCGCATTGATTGAAAGTCATGTGAAATGGAGAAAACAAACAAAATGAAAAACATTGTCCAGGTTTTTATTTTTCAAGTATATATTTTAAATTATTAAGCTTATATTCTTAAGTGAGTCTTACATTTTAATCTTATTTTCTTAATTCAATCTTAAATTTTAATTTTAGCTAATAAAGTAAGACAAGTATTAAAACATTACATTTTGACAACTAAGAAATTTAAACATAAATATCTTCCCGCTTAAAGGCCTAGACAAATAAAGCTCTCATATTAAACGGTGATGAAACCCTCGCTTCCTCTTGGTTTAGAAAGGCCTTTTCTAATGCGAAAGCTATGGTGAGGACACTTGGCATAACTCTATTGGTTGTAATAATTAATATTTGGTTACAATTTGGATATATCAAATACTTAAGTGTTTGTTAGTAACGGTGTTGAATAAAAAGTAGGTGGACAATACTTATGTTAGAATTTAAACTTGAATTATTTAGTTACACCGTGTTTACACATATAGTTAACTGTACTTAAGTAAGGGTGAACAAAACTCACATTCAAACTAAAAAAAAAAAAAAAAAAAATCTTAAAACGTGAAACTCTCGAAAAGGAATTCATGTAAAAAAAGGAAATCTTAACACACCAAAAAAAAAGGAAACCGTTAAATAAATAAATTAAAAAAAAAAAAGTGAAAAACTAAAACGTGAAACTCTTTTAATATAGAACGCGTAATTGAGGGATATGGAAACTAATTGGGGGATATAGCTAAATGACAAAGTAGGGATCCAAATATCCTAGATGGGTTACCCCTTATATAATTAAATTATTAATTCCTAATCTAACCCTCCCTAATCATAATTAGTAATTAATCCTGATTAGTAAAATATTAATGATTTGGGGGATATAATTTGTGTATTTATGTTTATTTGAATTTGTGTGGGTTAGTTGAGAGTAGAATGAGGGAAAAAAAATTTGAGTAGAATTTTTTTTTTTTTTGAAAATGGAAGATGATTGTGATGAGAGACTTGCAGCTGCTGAATCTTTAGCTCAATTACAACAACAATCATATCTTCAATCTTCGATTAATGATAACAACTCACAATTGAGTGGAATTTTTTTTTTTGCAAATGGAAGATGATTGTGATGAGAGAATTACCGCTAATAAGAGGTTGAAAAATTGATTTTTTTTCTTTGAATCCACCATTGTTGCAGCTGAAAAAGCTTGGTGCCGGCATGGTATTCAACCAAAAACCCATGCGGGCAATTGTTGGAAATGTTCATAAATTGTTTGCCACTATCCGGGGGGGGGGGGGGGGGGTTTGAAAACCATGCCGACAGTGGACTGATTAATACCAGAAAAAATTCAAAACGGAATTGATGAAGACCATGCCGGAATTGATGAAGACCATATGCCGGAACATGATACCGTCATGGTCTTCATCAATTCCGGCATGGTCATCATCACTTTCAGCATGATCTTCATCACTTCCGAATAAAAAAAAAATTGGTTTCCAAAGTGAAGAGAAGAGAATTTGATATAGAGTGGGGAGATTTTAGAATTTGAAAGGCAATGGGAAATATTTGGGTTTCAAAGCTCCACCCCTAAATAAGATTAATAAGAAGTGGAGATGGAAATGGGGGATATGATTTTGTTTTTTGATTTTAAGTTTTTGATTTTTATTTTGTGGGAAGGGTATTTTAGTATTTTCATAACCAATGGTCACCCTTAGCCGAAATCATGGGTTGGGGGAAGTAATTCATATCCCCCAATTAATTCCCATATCCCCCAATTACGCGTTCTTAATATAACACATTCCACAAGTTAAATAGATTCCTAATGTTTCGAAATATCTATTTTTAGGCCGACCGAGCGAAGCGAGGGAGGACTCTATATATGGTGATTTTGTGTCAATGTGAAGCGTGACATTTTTTCCAATTAGACAAAAAAGATTGGATTTGGTTCGGACACCTGGAAAGGACTAAGTTGTCCCTCTGCTTTTCTATTTCAGTTATAAATTTGCGTAATTGTTTACAATAGCAGGGATAAAATAGACTTAAGGGTGGACACAATGACGCGATTGCCCCTCAGTGTTTTTGATTCTCCTTCAGTTTGTATCGTAAAATTCAAATTATCGAGGGGCAAATCAATAATACAACAATCGTCTTCTCCTCCTCATGTGTTCTTCACTTTCAGAAAACTTTACTCTCTCCGTCGATCTTTCTCCGTTCCTTCTTCTTCCTTTATCTTCAATCACCGTTAACTTCACCTCTATCGATTTGTAACACATAATCATCAATACCACTATTATTTTAATTCAATCAGATTTGAAATCAAAATCAAAATCTCAAATTAAAAATCCCCTTGATGGAAATTCGTTAAACCTGATTTCAAAGATAAACAAGAGTTTCTGAGATTATGAAGATGAAGCTGTTATCAGTCGTTGAATTGAGGACAATGGAAGATGCTTTTCTAAATCTGAGAAGGAGATCGAGATGGGTTTGGTTGCATGGATGAATTTGATAAGTAAATCGAGGGATTATGATGAATCAGAGATGGGATTGTATTTGGTTTCAAGTGGTAACCGGCGGATTTGGTTTTTGAAGTTGATTTCGAATTATTGAAAAGATATGGTTTGTTTTGATCAAGAACAGCAAAGGAAGAAGGTTGGGATATAGGGTTCAATTGATATGAATCTGAAGGATTAGAAGAACAACAATAAACTAGGGTTTCAATTGGGGGGTTTTAGGTTTGATAGAAGTTCAGAAATAGTGAAGATGAACTTTTTGAGCTCAGTTGAAGGTGGAGACGATTCAGATTTGGTGTTTCTGTTTGTTTGAGTATGACTGGGATGGAGTTGCAGTTGGTGCTGTGAATGGTATGAAGATGGATTTAGATGTTGATGTTGTGTTGTTGAGAGATGGGTTGATGTTGTTGAATGTGTTGAAGTTTCAGATGGTGTTGCAGGAGAGCAAGAACTGGTGGTGATGATTTACAAGATTTGGTGCTACTGAAGCAAAAGATGGATGAAGCTAGAATGTAGTTCAGGTAATGATACTGTGTGATGAAGTTGAAGCTGCAAAGTCAGTTGCAGCGATAATGAACTGAAATGAAGCATTAGATGTATACTTAGGAACATTATAAGGAATGATATTGCAAGAATTGAGAGTGTGTTGGTATTTCAAGCTGTTATGATGCTGCAATACATGATGGAGTTGATGGCTGTGCAGTGATTGAATAGCATGCATGGGATGTAATATGGCTGAGAATGGAGATTGAGTTGCTGGCGATTGCTGCTATGGTGAAAAAGGTTTGGTTATGAAGTGCAAATTCAGGGGGAAGAATTGATTGAATGCATAATGGACTTAACTACAATGCGCAGTGACTAGTGAAGGTATAGTTACAATGGCAGTTGATATGTGTTGAGCTTGGATTTGAATCTGGAAGATCATGGGGATGAGTTGCAGTTCATTGCGAGTATAAAGAGGGTGTTGTGTATTGGTGAATGTATGAAACTGCTTAGATGTATGCTAGGATTTGTTACAAGGAATTGAAGAAAGAAAAGGCCTGAATTTGGCCTGGAATTGCCGTGAAACAAAGGAAACTATGTTCGTATTTCTACCCGGCGAGTTAACATACTGACCCGATCCAGCTCCTAACTCAGCTGATTAAGACCGAGTCAGATGGTTGACTTGGCTAACTCATTCATTACCTTGACCAGTTGACTAACGGTTTGACTATCCTGACTGTTAACTATGATGGTACCGTGATGGAATATTCTGTCGACATATTGGAAGATTCTGGTGATCAGCAATAGCTATTTTTTTTGAACTTCTCTTTGCTTTACAATTTCGCTTTACAAATTTACAAGGCTGATTCCGTGCATTATGGTGGAACTAAATTGTGAGTATAGAATATAGTTTTGCGTCAATTTTTTCGGTCGGCCATCCCACCGTGTCAGCGGTCATCTAGTTTAGTTACATAGCACAGTTAAATTCCTAGAATGACTAAGTATTTACTTGGTAAGCAAGTCTCAAAAGCCTAAATAAAGAGTCCATCAAAACCTCACAAGCTAACTACTGTTTTGGTAGAGATATGTTTAAATAGGTTAACGACGACGACCCATATGGCAACCGAACAAGGCAAGCTAATTTTATGGATCAAGTCTCTTACACAGCCTATGGCCCCACACGTTGTTTTCAAATTTCTTTCCATCTTCAGGTCTAATCTCACTACGCACTACCTCAAATTGCTTCACCGATCGTATTTCAGTCTTCTATAATGTTTCCAGCACTAACAACAGCCACATTTGCAAGCTCCAAATCATCAACATGAATACGGAAAGCTCAAAGAAAACTAAATCTCCAGATAACTTTTTCCTAATCAAAAGTTGTTTCCTTTTGCTCGGCAATTCCTATTTGATTTATATTTCGTTATTGAACTAACAAAGACAAACATAAAAAAGATTAGGAAATATAATTTATAAGCTCCCACGTTGAACATAAATGCTTGCCTAGACAAATAAAGTTCTCACTTTGAGAACGGTGAGAAAGCACTCACTTCTTATTGGTCGAAATAGGCATTTTTTTTTGGGAAAAACCAACTTACCGTGTTTGAAATTTTATTGAAATCCAAATTCAATATGGAAATCGAGTAATTACTATATTATGACTTCTTTTTCCAAATTAATATATAAATGGGAAAAAAATCCACATATTTTCTGCGATAATAAAAGGAAATATAAATAAATAAAATCTGCACATATTCTCCACCTATTTAATGCATTTTCTTCGCACACCAAATCAAAAACGCATCGCCGCCCAACCAAGTTAAAAAGAAAAAATACATAAAATCTGCACATATTCTTTACCTATTTAATATATTTGCCCCGCCACACCAAATCAAAAATACATCGCCACGGGGCGGGGCAAACCCCCGCCACACCAAATTAAAAATACATATTTCTACGGGACGGGGCAATTCCCGCGCACACCAAATTAAAAATTATCGTCACGGGGCGGAAAAAAGCCGCACGCACACCAAATAAAAAATGCAAATTTCCATGGGACGGGGAGAAGCCCTACGCACACAAAGCTAAAAGAAAAAGTATGCCCGGTGCGAAGCACGGGCACAAATCTAGTAGAATCATATTTGGTGAACACTCTTAAATTTTAAAAATAATTTCCAAAGTGGAATTCTTGTCCGTTGATGTGCGCCACTCTGCTGATGCAGTTTTCATAGTGATAAGTAAAGATTTGTTTCTCGGACTTGGAAGCTGATTTCAGACTTAAATTATAAAATTAAATAGAAAATAAAGAAAAAAATAATGACAATATTGAGAGATTACTGAGAATCAGGATTCCACCAAACTCATATTCTATGGTTCAATTATTAATTCTTAGACAATTATAGCTCCACAAATAACGATTACCGACTTTGAATCTTTGTCAAGGGTATTTTCTATAAAATATTAATTGTAAATGGTAAGATGGTTTCTCACAAATAATGGTAATGTTAAATTCATGTATCAGAAGCTCAAAAACCAATCTATAAACATTAATAGGACTGAAGACACATATTTCTGGAAATATTTTTGTAAGCTAAACATCTCGCAGAGAGTAAAATTATTCATGTGGGAATATATACATAATGTGTTTGCCTACTAGGACAATCTGTGAAAGATATAGATATGTACGTAATGCATTTTCTGTGAGCATGAATATGAATCCTTGAAACATCTTTTCTTTGAAAGCCCATACGCTAGGTCTGTTTTGATGTTATCTCTAGAGGTAGGTCTAAACTCTAACAATGATATTGAATTCTAACTGGATTGCAGGGGTGTACACAAGTACTGAAATACAAGTAATGGCCACTAAATGTTGGTTGATTTGGAAGGAAATGTGTCTTAGAATCTTTCGATCTAAATCTACTACAAGCATTTAGTTATCTTTAGTTGTTCAGAGACATCTGCAATTTTGGTCTCCCCTGAAAAAAATATCTGAAAATTTTAATCAAGGAGCAAATATTGCCTCCTTTTTACCAAGGCACGGTGACATCTGAAAAGACGTGGGTACCCAAGAGATCACAAGAGATCTAACAAAGATAAACTAATATTAGTTAGATCCAAGCCGATCAAGGTTTGTGTACTAAATCAATGATAAAAGATGGTCAAAACCCGTTCCAAATCAAACCAAAGTGAACTTTGATGCATCCTGGATTGATTCTTTTTCTCCTACTGTTTGTGGTCTAATTCTTTGTTCTGACACAGGAGAAGCTGTCCATGCTAGAGCTGAGACCACCAATGCCTCCACTGCAGAAGACGCAGAGGATCAGAGCTTGCTGGAAGCGGCTGTGTGGGCAAAGAGTATGGGCCTAAAGAGCTTATGGGTGCCCGGGGATTGCAAAAGACTAAATTTTATATGCTCAGCAAAAGTCAAGTAATATTTTTTGGCTGAACTAGACAATGCAGTGAAGCTTTTGCAGTCTTGTGAAAACATATTGGGAATTTTGTTTAAGAATAGAAGATGCAATGAAGTGGATGATATTTTGGCTAAAGAAACACGCAAAAGGGGAATACATAACAACAATGGCTGCAGATGCCTCACAATTCATCACCTCGGCCATGTTCTTGGATTTTCAGTTTTCAAATTCGGTTGTAAGTTTTAATTCAATAAATGAGATAAACAATATGTTGGTAGAAGCCAGTATCTCAAATCACTTAAATGAGATAAGGGTAACCAACAATTTGGATGACTCCCTCTAAAAAAATAAAATAAAAAAATAATTGGTAATATATTAGTTAAAAATTATATTTTCTCCTCCAAAAGAAACCAGACTATCAACATGTACTGTTGCTTGAAAAGCATGATCTGCAAATCCGATCTCAACTATCCTATATGAACATGATTGAAGATTGTAAGAATATAATCTATTCTTTTGTCTCACTAATAACTCGCCTTTATTGTAATTAACAACTTCCATGCCATCGAACCTCACAAAGCCACATTCCGGGAGAATCACGTTGTGCCTCTTTATCCAACACTTAGTTTTATAGTTTAATACTGATAACTCGAGTTCCGTCCACGAAATACGACCACATATGCACAATTCTCCTTCAAGGTCAAATAAATGCAACGACATATTCCCATGCCCTGATGGTTTACCAACACGTCCACTATGACCCACTGCTATAAACCTCTCCGTTTCCATTTCGAATGACACAATCAAATTTGAGTGAGAAGGCCAATCATCATGTATGCAGCTATATAGGATTTGATCAACCATCCAATATAGGGTTCTATTTATGATTACGGGAAGCTTACCACGAGACGGGGGGTAGGAGCAGTTGCCAACACTTTCCGTTGCTTCAGTTCTCATGTTAAAGATTTGGACCTCATACCGTGGGCCAATATCAGAAGCTACAAGCAATACATAGTCCCTTCTCAGAGGACAAAAATAAAATCCACACACATACTGAATATGTTTATAGGCAAAATACCAAGTCCTTTTCTCATTTGTTACAGGATTCCACAAGTAGTAAACAGAATCCATCCAACCGCCGTATGCATATAAATTTGTAAATATAAGAAATCCATCATATGAACCAGCAATTGATACTCTATTATTCTTGCGCTTATACGAGGAGCAAATATCAACTGTTTTTCTCTCAATGTTACGAGATTCCTCGTTAATAAAGTAAAGCTCGATGGAATCATTTTCACAACCAGGATCCGGAAAAGGTTGCACGACTGTCACGGAATTGGATCGATTCCGTTGCATTTGTGCAAAATACGAAGTTTTGGTGAAGGCATGTAAAGCTTTAGATTGACGCTGGCATTCGCGTATGCAGTTTAGTGGAAGCCTAGTTAATATGTCTTCGATTATAGGATTAGGGAGATCAGGAATAACAAGATTGTCAATAACTGTCTCAGAATTTGAGAAAGATATATCGGCATCCATACCTTGATTGTTTTTGTAGAACATTCCAAGTAGGCATCTCCTGCAAATTGGAACCCAGCTCATGCACGGCACAATAACATTCATCTTACCTGTAATTATAACTTAATTACTTAGAATGACTGAAAGCTAGCGATTCCTCGAGAGATTAGCTAGCAAATACATAAATTCCATCCACATGCACGGTGTGCATTAAGAATCACTTCAAATAAGAATTTCTTGCGCATCAAACCCTCAGAGATATATAAGGAGGAAGGAAGAAAATTTAAGAGTTCGATTAGGTATATAAATAGGTTTTATCGGAGCCTTTTTCCTTTTGCCACAACGGACACATAAATAAGCTAACAAGGAATAGGTTTCCGCTTGGGGCTTTTTTTAATAGTGGACCGGGAAATGGTGAACTCGCGGGTCGGCCATAAATTGCCAGCTCTAGTACTATACCGAGTTTCGGTACAAGTGGTTGCAGAATTCCAAATGCGCAACCTTTCTTTTCAAGGTAGCCCATCCATCAATGTAAATTGAACACCAAAGGTCACGCCTTGGCGTAGTTTAGGTTTGAGGGTTTCGTTATAATGTGTAGTTCTTCGTTTCAGGAATCAGGATTCGGAGGCTAGTAGCTTACATGGTCGTTTTTCCCTATGGATCCACCGTAATCTTTAATATGCTTGATCACGAGGTTATCGATGGCTGTCCAAAGATTCTTGAAAGACATGCTTCAGGGTTGCTACTGGAGATGACAAAGGATGGGGTGTCTTTCCAGAGTTATCGCATCAGTAAGATATGATTGAATTCCAAGTCTTATCTGCTTACTATAGGTGTAAGTGTTGTAGTCTGGCATGACCATCATTCCATCAAGTTATGTCTATTTTATCGTTTAGAATCTTTAGAGCAACTGCAGTGGGCGACTATACCCATTTTTTTGGTCTCAGAACCAGGCGTAGCGGGACGGACCATCGACCAAATACCAGACTAAATGAACAGTGGGCGATTATATTTGGTCGGGGACCAAAGACTAAACCCAAATATAGTCGAGCGTGCATATAATGTTCGCCCCAAAACCAGGCGAACTTAAAGTTTACGCCCCGCACCCGGCGGGGATATAGTTTACGCCCCACACCAAGTGGGGGTAAAATGTTCGCCCCAGTCCCCACCATTTTTTTTTTTTTTTTTTGTTGAGCGAACATTATATGTGATCCTGGTGTGGGGCGAACATTATATGTGATCCCCACACCAGGCGGGGACTATATCAACGCCCCAATTTTTTTTTTTTTTTTTTTTTTTTTTTTGCCGGGCGGGGATAAAGTTTACGCCCCACACCAGGCGAACTTATACTCCCCGCTCGACTAAATTTACTCGCCACCCACTGCGTCACACGATGGACCAAACTAAAATTTGGTCTTTTTTTTTTGGTCTTTGATCTTTGGGTTTAGTCGCACCACTGGAGTTGCTCTTAGATCGGATGTTATCAGAATAAATATCTCGAACATCAACTTGAAACTCTATAAAGGAAAAAAATAGGTAACTAGTAATACTAATTAAAAGTTTTGCTATCCATGCCTTCTAAAGAAACAAGACTATCTACATGCACTGTTGCTTGAAACTCATGATCGGAAAATCCGATCTCAACAGTCCGATATGTACATGAACGGAGATTATAAGCATATAATTTATTCGCGTGTCTCACTAACAGCTCACCTTTCTTGTAATTAACTACTTCTGTATGATTCATCCAGTATTTGTTGAACTTCACTATGCCACACCACGGAAGAACCACGGTGTGCCTCTTGACCCAACATTTGGTATTTTGATTTAACACTGATAACTCAAGTTCCGTTGATGACACAGGATCACATATCCACAATTCTCCTTCGAGCTCAAATAGATGCAACAACCGATTTGCACATGATAATTTACCAACACGTCCACTATGACCCACTGCTATAAACCTCTCAGTTTCCATTTCGAATGACACAATCAAATGTGAGTGACAAGGGAAATATCCATATCTAAGATAATATAGTGCCTGATCAACCATCCAATATAGGGTCCTGTTTATGATTACAGGAGGTCTACTAGGAGACGGGGGGTAGGGGCAGTTGCCAACATTTTCCGTTACTTTAGTTCTCATGTTAAAGATTTGGAACTGTTGTTGTTCGCCATTATCAGGAACCAAAAGCAATATATACCCCCTTCTTGTAGAAGAAAAATAAACTCCACACACATACTTATGTTGATAGGATAAACCCGGCCAATTCAGTTTCTCGTTTGTAACAGGATTCCACAAATAGAAGATAGGCTCCTCCCACAGGTATAAATTCCTAAACAAAAGATATCCATCATATGAACCAACAATTGATATCCGATTAGTCTTGCGCTTATAAGAGGAGCAAATATCAACTGTTTTCGTTTCAATATTATGAGATTCCTCGTCAATAAAGTATAGCTCGATAAAACCATATACGGAATCAGAATCTGGATAACGTTGCACAACCGTCACTGAATTAGATCGATTACGTTGCATTTGTGCAAAATACGAAGTTTTGGTCAAGGAATGTAAAGCTTTAGATTGACGCTGGCATTGGCGTATGCACTTTAGTGGAAGCCTACTTAGTATGTCTTCGATTAAAGGATCAGGGAGATCGACACAGGACTTGCTAAGAGGTTTATCAACAACCCTGCAAGGGAGAGGGTTTTCAGGATTAACAACTTCAACAAGATTGTCGAGGGAACTAACTACCACGGAATCTGAGAGAGGTATGTTGGCAATAGCAAGAGTATGAAGAGGGTCATCCAAGAGATTATGCAGAGAGACGTCTGTAGGGAGAGCTTCTATAGGAAGATCATTAACATTAACTAGATTGTCATAGAGAGAAATAACTGTCTCAGAATTTGAGAAAGATTTATCGGCATCCATACCTTGATTGTTTTTGTAGAACAATCCAAGTAGGTCTCTCCAGCAGGTTGGAATCCAGCTCATGCACGGAACAATAACATTCATCTTACCTGTAAATTATGTAGTGCAGACGTAAGAATTTTTTGCGCATAAGACACTTGGAGAATGTCAGAGCTATATAAAGAGGAAGGAGATGAGAAAATCAAGTGTTTGATAGGTATATGTAAAAAGGTTTTAAGCGATCCTTTTACCTTTTTTCCTCTGCCACAACGGACAACTAAATAGGCTTAGTCCGTAAACCGTATTCACTAAGGAAAAGGTTTCTGCTTTCGGGCTTTTTATAGAGGGCCAGGTTAGGATCAACCCGCAGGCCGGTCATAAATCACCAGGTTAGGATCAACCCGCAGGCCGGTCATAAATCACCAGAATTCCAAATCACCAGGTTAAGACATTGGTGAAAACTAAAAATGGTAGAAGGGAAACCTTTACTGTAGTGGAAGATGGTGAAACTGTACATGATATTTTATTTGGATGTGTTGATAGCACTTCTAAGAATATCGCCGTCAAACATATTGATGGAGTTATGGGATTGAATACGATGATTTTATCTTTCTTCGCATTACTACAAGTTAAATATGGTTTCAACAAGTTCTCATACGATAAGGTAAATGACCCTTATGTCGGGTCATCATTCGTACTCGGAGAAAACGTCTTAAATAAGGTAAAATATTGAATTTGCAGTAATTTTATACTTCTTTTGATCTTCACTTTAATATATGTATTCATTGTTACGTCTGCCAAGTGCCATCCACCATGTATTAGATATTATACGATTAAGCGGAAGCGGGTATCGGTTCATACCTAGAACTTGAGCTCCGATTTGGATCGACAAGGAACAGCAGCAGCAACAACAACGATCCAACACGACGATTAGCAGGTACTACAATCACCAATGATGAGCACAAGCTTGTTTCACAGGCTAAGAACTTGAAACCTTTTTTTTTCTTAATGATAAGTCCCTTTAGGGTTAGAGCTACCACTTTTCTTATGGTAAACTTATGTGTGATATTGGTGGAATCACGTCACCCTTTACACTTATGCTAGAGATGTTTATATAGGTTCCAAACCCTAAGGAATATGGAACCCTACCGGGCTTGCCACATACAATATGGGCGACCATATTCGGGTCCAACCCGAATATCTAACATCTCCCACTCGCATATAGTGTGTGTGGATTGTACCAGAAGAAAGAAAAGTTCATATTAGTAAATAGCCCGTGCGACCAGTCGAGGTACCCGCATTTTGGGAGCTCCATACTAGCAAACTCAATATGAGTCAAAGACATAGAGACATCAACCCTTTAAAAAAAATGTTCGTATCTCGTAGTATCCTAGGTCCATCAAAATCTCATTGGTCTAGACTACTCCGATCCCTCGTAGAGCTAGTCTAACCCTCATGCTAGCTTATTGTAAATACATTCACACTTGTGTTGCAACTCCAAAGAAGGCAACTCAAGTCGTCGACTATGAATATAAAACATTCATGAGTTTGATGACCTTCCTTTCGCCCTATTGTCATGAAGTTTCGAATCAATCGCTTTCCCGAGATATGTACCCTTTAAGCCGGATCATTCATGGCCACAGGACACATACTAAAGTAGCAATCATCGAATCTTTACTTAATAACAAAGTCAAAAGTCGTAAGGTTACCTGTGTATAATCTAATTATCATACGGACTCACATGGTGAGAAAAAAGGAAACAATTTTCGCACCTCCGTAGTGGTCGCAGCAAGCACGCATAATAATATGAAAATGCGCTAGAGTGGAGTTTTACTTGACTAAACAAGTATATGTCACAAACTCTTACACTCTACAAATCTTGACTTAGTCGCAACTCTTGCGCCTAATCCGAAATTTCTAACCGCTCGCTTTCAACAAGCGCCGTGGAAGAGATTTCTTATTTGGCTATTCTTTAAGGTATGATGAATGCAGGTACATTCATCATCGATCTTCACTATATAGATCTCATCTTGGTATTGCCAAGGCGATGCATCATCTCATCTTTGCTCGCTCTCCTTAGCGCCAAAAGGTGACTCGCTTATGTGAGTAAGCCGGTCCATACCAGTGACATATTAATCAAGTTTTGACATAATGCATTCTCTATGCACCAATGTCAGCGTGTATATCCATGCCCATAAGTAAATAATCAATCATAACAATGAACCATTATCAAATTGTATTGATTATTAATAAATATCCATAAAACATATGCATCTACGATCATCATGTCTTAGAACAATAAATAAATAAAAAAAACATCCATTACCACCTACGTAAACCTAACGCCCTAACATGAGACATGAAAACATCCCTTGGTATAGGTTTAGTAAGGGGATCAACTATCATCAATTCTCGTAGGCATGTACTCCAAAACTATTTCTTTCTTCGCAAGAGCAACTCTAATAAAACAACACCTCCTATCAATGTGCTTAGTCTTTCCATGGTACTTTGGGTCTTTTGCATAAGCAATCATTGATGTGCTATCGGTGTGAATTTTCACCGCATCGCAGCGTGAGTGACAAATTCAAAACTCTCAAAGAACCTCCTTAACCAATTAGATTCTTGTACTGCTGACTTGACAAGCTACAAACTCAGATTCCATTGAAGACATAGCGACAATTGACTGTTTCTTATTACTCCATGTGATGGCCCCGCCATTTAGCAAGAAAGCATACCCTGATGTGCATTTTTGCTCTCCCATTTCGCCATTCCAGTTAGCATCACAATAATCACCGAGACGTAGATCCGAACCCTTGTAGCATAGCATGAGGTCGCTCGTCCCTTTGAGATACCTTAGTATCCTCTTGACCGCTTGCCGTGCTCAAAACCAGGATTCGGCTCGGTACCGACTAACTAATCCAATAGCATAGCATATGTCGTGCCGAGTACACATCATAGCATACATCGGGCTCCCAATTGCGTTGGAATAGGGTACCCGCGACATCCTGTCTTTCTCTTCGGGGTATTAGGGCACATCTCAAGGCTTAAGTTCGACCTTTAGCAGTTGGTGTGTCTATGGGCTTGCAATCTTTCATGTGAAATCGCTCGAGAACCCTTTTAATGTACGTCTCTTGTGACATACCCAAAAGTCTCTTTGAACAATCTCTAAGGATCTTAATCCCGAGCACATAACTTGCTTCTCCCATGTCCTTCATCTCAAAAGTTGAGGAAAACCACTCTCTTGTGGCGACAACAATTTCCATGTTACTTCAACTATAAGGATATCATCAACATATAAGGACAGCATAAGGAAACCTTTATCGGACCGTTTAACGTACACACAATGGTCTTCCTCT
Source organism: Papaver armeniacum (assembly GCA_023531295.1). Taxonomy (NCBI): domain Eukaryota; kingdom Viridiplantae; phylum Streptophyta; class Magnoliopsida; order Ranunculales; family Papaveraceae; genus Papaver; species Papaver armeniacum. Next base: position 423,771 of record JAJJWW010002583.1, read on the forward strand.
ATCATCGTAAACCCATTGGAAACAATGGCTCGATCAAATTTTAAATACCATTGTCTAGATGATTGTTTTAGGCCATAAATAGATTTTTGGAGCTTGCAAACTTTGCGCTCTTGACCTTTAATCACGAAGCCCTCTCGGTTGCTCCATGTAAATTTCCTCATCTAGTTCTCCATTGAGAAATGCGGTCTTAACATCCATTTGATGAAGTTCCAAATCCATATGTGCGACAATAGCTAACATAAGGCGTATCGAGGCAATTCTCACCACTGGGGAGAAAGTTTCCTCGTAGTCAACACCCTCCTGTTGGGTGTAGCCTTTCGCCACAAGGCGAGCCCTATATCTTTCATCTAAACCTTCCGCATTGCGTTTGACTTTGAAAACCCATTTGTTTCCAATAGCCTTGCGCCCTTCTGGGGAGGTCAACGTATTGCCACACACCATTAATCCTCATTGATTCTATTTCTTCTTTCGATGCAATAATCCATTTTTCCCTTTTAGGAGATGACATAGCCTCTTTGAAATTCTTAGGCTCTCGCGTCATCATGTGAGCAAACCATGAAACTTTCCCCTCAATCCAAAACGACGACGAGGGACTTTTCCACGTTCACTTCTCCGAGATTGGGGTTCCCGATTCGATGGAGCCAATCCATTATCGGGTGGAACACTCCCACTTTCCCTAGGAGAACGAGGAATTTCTTCGCTATTCTCAACTAGACGAATTGGTGTGTCTTCCATTGACTCTTCCACCTCAAAGAGGCTAAGATCTCCCCCTACCTCGTTCCTTCTAGGAAAGTCCTGTTCAAGGAAATCTGCATCACGTGACTCAATCTCAGTTACACTTCCATCAGGATGCTCACCAATGAACACATGGCCTTTTGAGTGATCAGAATATCTGATAAAGATACACTTTTTCGCTCGAGGCCCAGCCTTCCCATACCGATGAGAACTATTGTGTACATAAGCGGTGAACCCCATGGTCGCAAATTACCCAATTCGGGTTTTCACGGTGCATAATTCATATGGGGTGGAAGGCGACTTTGAAGGCACACGATTAAGGACATAGGCAGCAGTCAGTAACGCATCTCCCCAAAAGAAATAGGAAGATGAGCCTGCGCCATCATTGACCTAACCATGTCTAACAAAGTACGATTCCTTCTCTCTGCTACACCATTTTGTTGCGGAGTACCAGGAATAGTCAATTGTCTCAGGATCCCTTTTTCCTCACAATACCCTTTGAATAGGTCAGATAGATACTCGCGGCCACGGTCAGTTCTGAGAGCCTTAATGCTCTTATTTAGTTGATTTTCCACTTCGCATACATAGCATCTAAAGCAGTCCAATGCTTCTGACTTGTGGGATATCAAGTAAATATTACCATATCGCGTAAAGTCATCTATGAAAGTGATGAAATAAGAGGCTCCATGTCTTGCCTTAACGTTCATTGGGCCACATATATCAGAATGAATTAATTGCAAAGGCTCAGAGGCCCTTTTGGCTGTCCCAAACGGTTTTCTAATGGCTTTTCCTGCAAGACAATGTTCGCAGGTAGGCAAGGAGACTTTAGCGATGGGTCCTAAAAGACCTTCTCTAGCTAGCCTAGTCATCCTTTCTTGCCCTATATGACCTAATCTAGCATGCCAAATCACAGAATCATTATTAACATCCGAAGAAGATGCAACTAATGAAATAGATTTATTAGCATCATAAGAACTAGAATTGTCAATATCCAAAACCATAAAACCATCCGACATAAAACCAAAACCATAAAAAATGGGTTGCCAAGCAAATCTTAACAGAATTACCTCAAAAAAGAAAACTAAAGCCTAGACGCAACATACTATTAATCGAAACTAAATTTCGTCGAATATCCGGAGCATAAAGTACATCATGGAGGATTATCGTGCGCCCTTGTCGCAGATTTAGCATATAGGTACCGATGCCAAGTACTTCTATGCTAGTTGTGTTCCCCATATAAACTCTCATGCTCCCAGCAGAACTCGACGATAATCTAGGAACCCTTCTCGGTCCCTCGCTACATGGTCGGTTGCTCCGAATCTACAACCCACAAATGAGGAGAATGAGCAACTAATGCTTGACTAGAAACAAAACATTCATAGCGAGGAATAGGCTCGAAATTACCTTCTTTGGCTCGGTGCATTCACGAGCGAAGTGTCCTTTCTTATCACGATTAAAGCATTTCATCTCTCGCTTTGTCTTTCTTACCAAACACGCTTGCCTCTTTTGCGCTTAGGAGCGTTGGTAGTGGACGACCCAGATCCATCACGAGGATTCTTACCCGAAGAACCCTTACCCCTCTTGCGCTTAGACCCATTGGTCTTATGCGAAAGCAGTTCAAGAGCGAAAACATAAGCTGTCGGTCTTAGCCGCTTCCAAGCGCTCGACTTCTAGTTCCACACGACGAGAAATATCCTCAAAAGTGCGGACATTATCATTATGTGTCATGTTTTGCTTCATCTCGCTCCCAAGAGTTAGGTAACGAACGAATAACGGCTTGTACTGTTGTTCATCATCAAGTGATGACTCGCAGCCTCAAGTTCGCGTATCATTGATGACATTGTCCTCAAATGTTGCTTCATTGTAACATTCGGCTTCTTTTGACAAGTGTCAAACTTCATAGTTAAAGCGCGCAACTTAGCCATAGAGGTAACTCCAAATTTACTCGCCGACTTCCTCTAGCATGTCATGAGCAATCGGTGGTTCTCAAACTCTCCAATGAGATCATTGTGCATTGAGCTCAGGATCATATGACGAGCACTGCGATCCTTCTTAATCCATTCCTGGTAAGCCTCGAGGTTGCGACGGTGTTGAACCGTCGTACCCTCCTCAGGACAAGGCATCACATGCTCAGTTATTTCCTGCAGCCCATCATCATTCAAGAGAAAAACGATCTTTCGGCGCCAGATGTTATAGTTGTCGCCATCAAGTTTTTCACCCTTGTTCAAATCAACAATGATGTTCTTGGAAGCCATTTAGTCTAACATAGCATGCGAAAAAATAAAAGGATATTAAACTTATGGCACTATACACATTCAAAAAATAACTTTGCAACATTAATCTAAATAAATAGCAAAACAACATTACAAGTCGCAAGATCGAAAAATCGTTAAACTCCTAATCATCTCTCGCGCCACAAGTAATATTTTCTACATCTATTTAATATATGCGCAAGTTAATGGTTTTTGGGAATTAAACAAACTCAACCAAACAACCTCCCACTCAATTGTTTTAACATGTTATCAATCAATGATAATAATTCAATCAAACATGTTATCAAACCAAGATGATTACCTAATCAATCAACATGTTATCTAGACATACAATTCAAATCGATATGAATTCAATCCAGCGCCATACATGTTGTATATTAAAGAAATTATACAATCACAACATAAACCATTCACATGTTATCACGGATAAAGCGATTTACCATATAATTTCAAAGAAACTCTATCATGTGAATCTAATTAGGTCCTGAAAATAGTTTTATTGAATTCGGAGCGTCGAAAAACCTTAGGGTACCAAAATTGGAGTTGATCCGACAACCACAAGATAGAGAAAAAGTGAAAAACAAATTATTAGGGTCAATCCATGAACCGAACCGAACCCCCGAACCGAACCACCGATACGAACCGCGAGCTGACTCGCCGGTCCACGGTCGGGACCGCGAGCTGACCCACCGAAGCCGGGACCGCGAGTGACTCACCGTCCTGGATCGGGACCTGCGAGTGACCCACCGGTTCGAACCGCGGGCTAAACCGCCGATCCTGGGCCGAGTTAACTCGCCGATTCTTAAACAAAGTGTAACTCGCCGATTTGTGAACAGTGTTGACTCGATTCTTTGTTCATCGTCTTCTCTAAAATTTCAAAAGCGTGACATGACGCGCATGACCAACTTTGGGAGACCATATCTCACTCATACGAGCTCCGATTCAAGCAAATAATATGTCAAAAGAAAGCTCTCAGAGAGCACTATCTATATATATTAATTTTAATTAACATGGATCGACATATATACATCAAAACAATCATCAAACCACTGCTCACAAACATGATATAAAACTAGGGTTTTTGCAATATCTTTCAAACCACATGTTCAAACGATACAAAACTTTCCAGGAGATCATTTGAATCAATAATGAACATACCCAATTAAATATTTCAAACCAAAACACCTTTATCAAGATCCGAAATATTTATACATCCATTAATGGTTTTTAACCCAAAAAAAAAACAACAAGAACCCTAATCATGATACTATCATGTTATCAATAACTATCAAGCATACAAAGCATGTTATATCAAGCACGAAAACGCAGCAAACCAATAGCTCATGATACCAATATTAGATATTATACGATTAAGCGGAAGCGGGTATCGGTTCATACCTAGAACTTGAGCTCCGATTTGGATCGACAAGGAACAGCAGCAGCAACAACAACGATCCAACACGACGATTAGCAGGTACTACAATCACCAATGATGAGCACAAGCTTGTTTCACAAAGCTAAGAACTTGAAACCTTTTTTTCTTAATGATAAGTCCCTTTAGGGTTAGAGCTACCACTTTTCTTATGGTAAACTTATGTGTGATATTGGTGGAATCACGTAACCCTTTACACTTATGCTAGAGATGTTTATATAGGTTCCAAACCCTAAGGAATATGGAACCCTACCCAGCTTGCCACATACAATATGGGCGACCATATTCGGGTCCAACCCGAATATCTAACATCTCCCACTCGCATATAGTGTGTGTGGATTGTACGAGAAGAAAGAAAAGTTCATATTAGTAAATAGCCGATGCGACCGTCGAGGTACCTGCATTTTGGGAGCTCCATACTAGCATTTCAATATGAGTCCAGCATAGAGACATCAACCCTTTAAAAAAAATGTTCGTATCTCGTAGTATCCTAGGTCCATCAAAATCTCATTGGTCTAGACTACTCTGATCCCTCGTAGAGCTAGTCTAACCCTCATGCTAGCTTATTGTAAATACATTCACACTTGTGTTGCAACTCCAACAAGGCAACTCAAGTCGTCGACTATGAATATAAAACATTCATGAGTTTGATGACCTTCCTTTCGCCCTATTGTCATGAAGTTTCAGAATCAACTGCTTTCCCAGATATGTACCCTTTAAGCCGGATCATTCATGGCCACAGGACACATACTAAAGTAGCAATCATCGAATCTTTACTTAATAACAAAGTCAAAAGTCGTAAGGTTACCTGTGTATAATCTAATTATCATACGGACTCACATGGTGAGAAAAGCAGGGAACAATTTTCGCACCTCCGTAGTGGTCGCAAGCACGCATAATATGAAAATGCGCTAGAGTGGAGTTTTACTTGACTAAACAAGTATATGTCACAAACTCTTACACTCTACAAATCTTGACTTAGTCGCAACTCTTGCGCCTAATCCGAAATTTCTAACTGCTCGCTTTCAACAAGCGCCGTGGAAGAGATTTCTTATTTGGCTATTCTTTAAGGTATGATGAACAAGAGGTACATTCATCATCGATCTTCACTATATAGATCTCATCTTGGTATTGCCAAGGCGATGCATCATCTCATCTTTGCTCGCTCTCCTTAGCGCCAAAAGGTATTGCTTATGTGAGTAAGCCAGTCCATACCAGGTGACATATTAATCAAGTTTTGACATAATGCATTCTCTATGCACCAATGTCAGCGTGTATATCCATGCCCATAAGTAAATAATCAATCATAACAATGAACCATTATCAAATTGTATTGATTATTAATAAATATCCATAAAACATATGCATCTACGATCATCATGTCTTAGAACAATAAATAATAAAAAAAAAACATCCATTACCACCTACGTAAACCTAACGCCCTAACATGAGACATGAAAACATCCCTTGGTATAGGTTTAGTAAGGGGATCAACTATCATCAATTCGTAGGCATGTACTCCAAAACTATTTCTTTCTTCGCAAGAGCAGCTTCTAATAAAACAACACCTCCTATCAATGTGCTTAGTCTTTCCATGGTACTTTGGGTCTTTTGCATAAGCAATCATTGATGTGCTATCGGTGTGAATTTTCACCGCATCGATAAGCGTGAGTGACAAATTCAAAACTCTCAAAGAACCTCCTTAACCAATTAGATTCTTGTCTGCAGCTTGACAAGCTACAAACTCGATTCCATTGAAGACATAGCGACAATTGGATTGTTTCTTACTACTCCATGTGATGGCCCCGCCATTTAGCAAGAAAGCATACCCCGATGTGCATTTTTGCTCTCCCATTTCGCCATTCCGAGTTAGCATCACAATAACCACCGAGACGTAGATCGAACCCTTGTAGCATAGCATGAGGTCGCTCGTCCCTTTGAGATACCTTAGTATCCTCTTGACCGCTTGCCGAGTGCTCAAAACCGTGGATTCGAGTGAGTACCTAGACTAACTAATCCAATAGCATAGCATATGTCGGCCGAGTACACATCATAGCATACATCGGGGCTCCCAATTGCGTTGGAATAGGGTACCGCGACATCCTGTCTTTCTCTTCAGGGTATTAGGGCACATCTCAAGGCTTAAGTTCGACCTTTAGCAACTGGTGTGTCTATGGGCTTGCAATCTTTCATGTGAAATCGCTCGAGAACCCTTTTAATGTACGTCTCTTGTGACATACCCAAAAGTCTCTTTGAACAATCTCTAAGGATCTTAATCCCGAGCACATAACTTGCTTCTCCCATGTCCTTCATCTCAAAAGTTGAGGACAACCACTCTCTTGTGGCGACAACAATTTCCATGTTACTTCCAGCTATAAGGATATCATCAACATATAAGGACAGGATAAGGAAACCTTTATCGGACCGTTTAACGTACACACAATGGTCTTCCTCTATCATCGTAAACCCATTGGAAACAATGGCTCGATCAAATTTTAAATACCATTGTCTAGATGATTGTTTTAGGCCATAAATAGATTTTTGGAGCTTGCAAACTTTGCGCTCTTGACCTTTAATCACGAAGCCCTCTGGTTGCTCCATGTAAATTTCCTCATCTAGTTCTCCATTGAGAAATGCAGTCTTAACATCCATTTGATGAAGTTCCAAATCCATATGTGCGACAATAGCTAACATAAGGCGTATCGAGGCAATTCTCACCACTGGGGAGAAAGTTTCCTCGTAGTCAACACCCTCCTGTTGGGTGTAGCCTTTCGCCACAAGGCGAGCCCTATATCTTTCATCTAAACCTTCCGCATTGCGTTTGACTTTGAAAACCCATTTGTTTCCAATAGCCTTGCGCCCTTCTGGGAGGTCAACGTATTGCCACACACCATTAATCCTCATTGATTCTATTTCTTCTTTCGATGCAATAATCCATTTTTCCCTTTTAGGAGATGACATAGCCTCTTTGAAATTCTTAGGCTCTGCGTCATCATGTGAGCAAACCATGAAACTTTCCCCCTCAATCTGAAAACGACGACGAGGGACTTTTCCACGTTCACTTCTCCGAGATTGGGGTTCCTGATTCGATGGAGCCAATCCATTATCAGGTGGAACACTCCCACTTTCCCTAGGAGAACGAGGAATTTCTTCGCTATTCTCAACTAGACGAATTGGTGTGTCTTCCATTGACTCTTCCACCTCAAAGAGGCTAAGATCTCCCCTACCTCGTTACTTACAGGAAAGTCCTGTTCAAGGAAATCTGCATCACGTGACTCAATCTCAGTTACACTTCCATCGGGATGCTCACCAATGAACACATGGCCTTTTGAGTGATCGAATATCCGATAAAGATACACTTTTTCGCTCGAGGGCCCGACTTCCCATACCGATGAGAACTATTGTGTACATAAGCAAATTTGAACCCCATGGTCGCAAATTACCCAGTCGGGTTTTAAGCCGGTGCATAATTCATATGGGGTGGAAGGTGCGACTTTGAAGGCACACGATTAAGGACATAGGCAGCGATCAACGCATCTCCCCAAAAAGAAATAGGAAGATGAGCTGCGCCATCATTGACCTAACCATGTCTAACAAAGTACGATTCCTCTCTCTCGCTACACCATTTTGTTGCGGAGTACCAGAATAGTCAATTGTCTCAGGATCCCTTTTTCCTCACAATACCCTTTGAATAGGTCGATAGATACTCGCGGCCACAGTCGATTACGAGAGCCTTAATGCTCTTATTTAGTTGATTTTCCACTTCGCATACATAGCGTCTAAAGCGGTCAATGCTTCGACTTGTGGGATATCAAGTAAATATTACGATATCGCGTAAAGTCATCTATGAAAGTGATGAAATAAGAGGCTCCATGTCTTGCCTTAACGTTCATTGGGCCACATATATCGAGAATGAATTAATTGCAAAGGCTCGGAGGCCCTTTTGGCTGTCCCAAACGGTTTTCTAATGGCTTTTCCTGCAAGACAATGTTCGCAGGTAGGCAAGGAGACTTTAGCGATGGGTCCTAAAAGACCTTCTCTAGCTAGCCTAGTCATCCTTTCTTGCCCTATATGACCTAATCTAGCATGCCAAATCACGAGTAATCATTATTAACATCCGAAGAAGATGCAACTAATGAAATAGATTTATTAGCATCATAAGAACTAGAATTGTCAATATCCAAAACCATAAAACCATCCGACATAAAACCAAAACCATAAAAATCAGTTGCCAAGCAAATCTTAACAGAATTACCCTCAAAAAGAAAACTAAAGCCTAGACGCAACATACTATTAACTGAAACTAAATTTCGTCGAATATCTGGAGCATAAAGTACATCATGGAGGATTATCGTGCGCCCTTGTCGCAGATTTAGCATATAGGTACCGATGCCAAGTACTTCTATGCTAGTTGTGTTCCCCATATAAACTCTCATGCTCCCAGCAGGACCTCGACGATAATCTAGGAACCCTTCTCGGTCCCTCGCTACATGGTCGGTTGCTCCCGAATCTACAACCCACAAATGAGGAGAATGAGCAACTAATGCTTGACTAGAAACAAAACATTCATAGCGAGGAATAGGCTCGAAATTACCTTCTTTGGCTCGAGTGCATTCACGAGCGAAGTGTCCTTTCTTATCACAATTAAAGCATTTCATCTCTCGCTTTGTCTTTCTTACCAAAGACGCTTGCCTCTTTTGCGCTTAGGAGCGTTGGTAGTGGACGACCCAGATCCATCACGAGGATTCTTACCCGAAGAACCCTTACCCCTCTTGCGCTTAGACCCATTGGTCTTATGCGAAACAGATTCAAAGAATAAAACAGGCATCGGTCTTAGATGCTTCCAAGCGCTCGACTTCTAGTTCCACACGACGAGAAATATCCTCAAAGTGCGGACATTATCATTATGTGTCATGTTTTGCTTCATGCTCCCAAGAGTTAGGTAACGAACGAATAACGACTTGTACCTGTTGTTCATCTGTCAAGTGATGACCTGCAGCCTCAAGTTCGCGTATCATTGATGACATTGTCCTCAAATGTTGCTTCATTGTAACATTCGGCTTCTTTTGACAAGTGTCAAACTTCATAGTTAAAGCGCGCAACTTAGCCATAGAGGTAACTCCAAATTTCTGCCTGACTTCCTCTAGCATGTCATGAGCAAACTGGTGGTTCTCAAACTCTCCAATGAGATCATTGTGCATTGAGCTCAGGATCATATGACGAGCAATCGCGATCCTTCTTAATCCATTCTGGTAAGCCTCGAGGTTGCGACGGTGTTGAACCGTCGTACCCTCCTCAAAGCCGAGGCATCACATGCTCGGTTATTTCCTGCAGCCCATCATCATTCAAGAGAAAAACGATCTTTCGGCGCGAGGATGTTATAGTTGTCGCCATCAAGTTTTTCACCCTTGTTCAAATCAGCAATGATGTTCTTGGAAGCCATTTAGTCTAACATAGCATGCGAAAAAATAAAAGGATATTAAACTTATGGCACTATACACATTCAAAAAATAACTTTGCAACATTAATCTAAATAAATAGCAAAACAACATTACAAGTCGCAAGATCGAAAAATCGTTAAACTCCTAATCATCTCTCGCGCCACAAGTAATATTTTCTACATCTATTTAATATATGCGCAAGTTAATGGTTTTTGGGAATTAAACAAACTCAACCAAACAACCTCCCACTCAATTGTTTTAACATGTTATCAATCAATGATAATAATTCAATCAAACATGTTATCAAACCAAGATGATTACCTAATCAATCAACATGTTATCTAGACATACAATTGAGACGATATGAATTCAATCCAGCGCCATACATGTTGTATATTAAAGAAATTATACAATCACAACATAAACCATTCACATGTTATCACGGATAAAGCGATTTACCATATAATTTCAAAGAAACTCTATCATGTGAATCTAATTAGGTCCTGAAAATAGTTTTATTGAATTCAGAGCGTCGAAAAACCTTAGGGTACCAAAATTGGAGTTGATCCGACAACCACAAGATAGAGAAAAAGTGAAAAACAAATTATTAGGGTCAATCCGCGAACCGAACCGAACCCTGAACCGAACCACCGATCCCCGAACCGCGAGCTGACTCGCGGTCTGGTCGGACCGCGAGTGACCCACCGAGCCGGGACCGCGAGTGACTCACCGGTCTGGACGGGACCGCGAGCCGACCAACTGGTCTGAACCGCGGGCTAAACCGCGATCTCTGGGCCGAGTTAACTCGCCGATTCTTAAACAAGTGTAACTCGCCGATTTGTGAACAGTGTTGACTCGGTTAATCGTTCATCGTCTTCTCTAAAATTCCAGCAGCGTACGGACGCGCATGACCAACTTTGGGAGACCATATCTCACTCATACGAGCTCCGATTCAAGCAAATAATATGTCAAAAGAAAGCTCTCGAGAGAGCACTATCTATATATATTAATTTTAATTAACATGGATCGACATATATACATCAAAACAATCATCAAACCACTGCTCACAAACATGATATAAAACTAGGGTTTTTGCAATATCTTTCAAACCACATGTTCAAACGATACAAAACTTTCCAGGAGATCATTTGAATCAATAATGAACATACCCAATTAAATATTTCAAACCAAAACACCTTTATCAAGATCCGAAATATTTATACATCCATTAATGGTTTTTAACCCAAAAAAAAAAAACAACAAGAACCCTAATCATGATACTATCATGTTATCAATAACTTTCAAGCATACAAAGCATGTTATATCAAGCACGAAAAACGCAGCAAACCAATAGCTCATGATACCAATATTAGATATTATACGATTAAGCGGAAGCGGGTATCGGTTCATACCTAGAACTTGAGCTCCGATTTGGATCGACAAGGAACAAAGAAAGAAAGAACAACAACGATCCAACACGACGATTAGCAGTACTACAATCACCAATGATGAGCACAAGCTTGTTTCACAGGCTAAGAACTTGAAACCTTTTTTTTCTTAATGATAAGTCCCTTTAGGGTTAGAGCTACCACTTTTCTTATGGTAAACTTATGTGTGATATTGGTGGAATCACGTCACCCTTTACACTTATGCTAGAGATGTTTATATAGGTTCCAAACCCTAAGGAATATGGAACCCTACCGGGCTTGCCACATACAATATGGGCGACCATATTCGGGTCCAACCCGAATATCTAACACCATGTTAACCAACTTTTGTTGATTTCTGATCTCTTTTTTCAGGAGATGCCGCTTTGAGAGTTGCGACATTGGTGAAAACTAAAAATGGTAGAAGGATACGCAAGACAATTCGTTGCAGCAATGGTAGCAAAGTCATTTATAAAAAAATAAAAAAAATAAAAAGTTACACATCCCTAATTTTACATTATGAGGTTTTATGACGGGTTGTACAAAATTTGACACTGTACTTTTTCAGTTACAATGTGTATAATCTCTGAAATTGGACTTAAAATTACAGGAGCATCATGTGGTATATATTTGGTGCAGGACCGTGTATATTCTTGCATTGGTTGCATTACATTAATGTGAGTTACTTAAGTTCAATTAGTTGAGCTAAGTTAAGTAATTTAAGTTAATTGTAGTTTATTGCGTAGTTTAGCTTACTGATTGGCTGTCTGCTGAGTCTGAATAGTAGTGCCACCATAGTCTTTTTTGGATGTTTTTTTTTGACTCAAAAGGCAATATATAGAAGAGAAAAAACAGCCGTTCCACCAAGATGGTGTAGGGCTGAGTTAAAGTACAAAGTGTGCTCAATTATAGTAGAGACACAAAAAACCAAAACAAGCAAAAAACCAACAAATTCCTGTAAAGGACTTACACAGGGCCAAGAACTCCATCCCAATTTTCAATCACCTGACTAAATGAATAACCCTCGAACACTTTTGTTCCTACACACCAGTTATATATTTGAAGCTTAACCTGCTTAATGATTTGCTGAGGATCATTATACTTTCCACTAAAATGCCTTTCATTCCTCTCCAACCAAATTATCCACCAAATTGCAAAAGGTATTAAATCCCAAATCTTCCTTCTAATGGATAGATTATTACCCTTCTTCCTATTACATTCCCATAAAGTCTGCCTCACTGTCCCCTGGAATACCCACTGCAAATTATAACCATGAAGAAAGTAATTCCAAATTATAGCAGTAGTCTCACAGTGCAAGAAGATGTGTTGGTTAGATTCAGCATTCTTTTTGCAAAGCAAACACCCCTTCACCTGGTAAGAATTCCTCAAAGAATCCATCGTTGGAGCTGCATTGTAACAAAGTGTCCAAACAAAGAAAACAACTTTTTGTGGAATTTTAGGATTCCATAAGCTTTTATGTGGAAAAGAAATTAAACCCTCATCCTCAAGAGACTTATAACACCCTGCTACAGTAAAATTATCACCATACTGCCAAATTCTTTGATCCTCCAACTGTGAGTTAATGTCTGGTAAAACTAGCAACAGCTGGGCCACCTCATCTACTTCCTCATCATTCAAAGGCCTACAGAAACCAAAATTCCACCCCCCATCTGCTGTCATACAATCCATGATAGTTGCTTCCTTCATTATACTTATCTTGTAAAGTTCTGGAAACAAAATCTTCAAAGAATGCCCATTAACCCACCTATCCTGCCACAACAAAATTCTATCTCCACTATTGATCTGCAAATTAGTACTGGCTACTACATGACTTTTACTCTTAAGGATTCCAGCCCACAAACTTTTGCCTACAGCTTTCTTATTATCAGAAGGAAAAAAGGCTTCCGCATTACCTCCAAACTTTTGATTTACAATTTTTCTCCATAAAGCTTTCTTTTCAGTTCCATACCTCCAGATCCATTTAGCATGCAAAGCTTGATTCATCTTCCTGAGCTTTTTAATACCTACACCACCACCTTCTTTAGTCAAAGTCACAGAGCTCCAACCAACCCAACTTTTTTTAGCCTTTGAGCAAGTTGAGCCCCATAAGAAGTGCCTCATTATCCTCTCCAGCTGCTTCACCACTGAAATTGGCATCTGAAACAAAGACAAATAGTAGATAGGGATACTAGACAGCACACTCTTGATCAACATTAGTCTCCCCCCTTTAGATAAATATCTTCTCTGCCAAGAGCTCAATTTCTTTTGAAATCTATGAATAATAACCTCCCAAACCCCCACCGCTTTAGACTTACTGCCCAGAGGAATCCCCAGATACTTCATAGGAAATGCAGCTAGATTACAACCAAAACAAGCTGCACATTGCACTGCATTCTGAGCATTCCCCACAGCCACAATAGCACTCTTACTGAAATTGACTTTAAGTCCAAAAAATAGCTCAAAAGCCAAGAGAATGCTTTTTAAATTCTGCACCTGCTCAATGCTATCATTTAAGAAAACAATAAGATCATCTGCAAATTGCAAATGATTAATTGTACATGCAGTATCATTGTAAACCGGCTTGAAACCTTCTATCAAACCTAAAGAAGCTGCTCTTTTGATCATTAAAGAAAGAACTTCCACCACCATGATGAACAGAAAAGGTGAAATAGGATCTCCCTGCTTTACCCCCTTACCACTTCTGAACAGACTAGAAGCAGAGCCATTAATAGCCATTGAAAATCTTGTATTAGAAATACACCACCTTATCCAACCTCTCCATCTATTACCAAAGCCAAATCTGAGCATTGTATAATCCAGACAGTTCCAGTTGATACTGTCAAAAGCTTTTTCTAAATCCACCAGACCTGCAATGTCTTCCCTCTCCCTTGAATCAATGAGCTCAGAAGCAATTAGGATACCATATGTGATTTGCCTATTGTCAACAAAAGCACCTTGAAACTCAGAAATAATAGTTGGCAAAACCACCTTAAGTCTTTCAGTTAAGACTTTTGAAATGATTTTATCAACCCCCCCTATCAAGCTGATGATTGGCCTGAAATTGTTCATTGAAACAGCACCATCACCCTTTGGAATCAGGATAATATTAGTGCAATTTAACCTCCAATCCAAACTGCGAAATTGCTCAAACTCCCTGAAAACAGCCATTAGATCAAACTGAATAATGTCCCACACAGCCTTAAAGAACTCCATTGTAAATCCATCCGGGCTAGGAGACTTATTTGTGCCAAAACTCCAAATTACTTTCTTCACCTCGTCCACTTCAAAAGGTTTTTCTAACATAATAGTATGCTGCAGACTCAATGAAGGTAGCTCCAAATAATCAAATCTAGGCCTGCACTTCTCTTCTTCTTCGAACAAATTGACATAGAAATTCTTTGCCTCATTATTAATCACAGATTTATCATGACACATAACACCATCAACTAAAAGAGAGTGAATAGAGTTTACTCTTTGATTATATGAAGCATTCTTATGAAAAAAATGTGAATTCCTCTCACCATCTGCTAACCACTTCCCTTTTGATCTAGCATGCCACTTCCTAGCCAAATTTAAAGAAGCTTTTTTGTGATCAATTTTTGCTACTTCCCTATCATTAAAATCAACCTGAGACAAAAAACCTATTTCCTCCAAACTGTCCAAAACATCAATTTTAGTCTCAAGCTTATCTACTTCCTTCTGCAAAGAGCCAAACATCTCTCTCCCCCACTGCTTGATAAAGGATTTTAAAGCTTGCAACTTTTTTGCAAGAACAAAACTTGGCCTACCATTAAAAGCTAGTCCTAACCACCATATTTTCATTTGAGCAAGAAAGTCTAGATGAGTCAGATAATAATTTTCAAATCTAAATAGTGGAGTACCAGGAGTACCTACATTACAATTTAGCAGAACTGGAGCATGATCAGAAATTGGTCTTCTTAGCCTAAACTGCACCAAAGAAGTACACTTCTCCTCCCAATCAGCTGTGAAAACAAATCTATCCAACCTACTCAAAATTGGTTGCCTCTGAGAGTTTGTCCAAGTATAGGAGCCACCAGACATTGGAATGTCCATCAAATTATGCCGATTTAAAAATTTTCTGAAATTCTTCCTATTTCTCACACAACCACCTGACTGATTCCTCTCAGACTGATGTAAAATAGCATTTCAATCACCCCCTAACAACCAAGGCTGAAAATAAATTGTTCTTATATCATCTAACTCTTGCCAGAATTGCTCATAATCTAAAGGATCTACAGCACCATAAACAGCAGTAAATAGCCACACAAAACTATCATGGACATTTTTGAATTGCACAGTAACAGAGAAAGCTCCCAAAAGATAATCTTCCATAACAATTATAGATGGATTCCACATTATTATAATACCACCAGACCTCCCCTTAGATGGAAGATAGACAAAATCACAACCATTATTACCCCACAAAGATCTTATCAATTGATCGTCTACCAACTCCTTCTTGGTCTCCTGAATTGTTACAATTGATGTCTTTTTTGGATGTTACTAGGAGATCATTGAGATATGTCTCGAAATGTTGAACCAGAAAAAGAGAGACTAAGTTAAACAGAGAAAATTCGAAGTGAAGACTAGACACATCTCTACTATGTTGGTGCTGATCATTACTTTTGTGTTGTTGGCTTTCAATTGAACTGAAGTTCAAATTTGCATCTTATACCACACGTTCTCAATCAAATTTAAATCCATAGTACAATTAGAATCCTCTCTTTCCCATAATAAAGGGTGAAAAATTCCCAATAAAAGCCCATTTAAGGCCCAAAGCTTTACTCTACCTCAAAACACAGAAGATGACCACAACTACAAACTAGAGTAGCCCTTGAATCATCCTCTTCCCACCTGCGCTATCAGAATCTTCTCTACATGACTACATGGTATGATTGCAATTGGGAAAGCCTACACCCGAGTAGCAGTTATTCATTCAAAGATTTATCATAGATGAGGACTGAGGGACACAAAATTTGAGTAATCTAAAATAGAGAATCAAAGAGAGCATATTACAAAAAAGGAAAATCACCATTTATAAGGGATACCAAATCTCTTAGGGGATACCAATCCAGAGATCCAATGGTCAGGATCATTTTATTTTAAATGGATTGGTGTACCCGCAGAGATTTGGTATCCCCTTTTATATATCAAGTGGACATTTTGTGGTTGCTATGTTCTTGACAGTCTCTGTCAATATTAAATCACGCATGGTGTGTCTTATATAGGTTGCTACGAAAATATTGTGTTGTATTTGGTACCCTCATCATTTCAATTGGCATCAGAGCAGGCAAACACGATGAGATCTAACAATCGTTGTTTGAGTGATCCAACCTATAAGACTTGAATCTAAATCTGGTTTTGAAGGAAACTATAACTGGTTCACTTAACGTATCATCAAGATTTGATGGCTCCAATTTTTCATGGCGGAAAACACGAATGAATAATAGGAAACTCTCTTTCCAGAACTACTTTGGAAAATGGATAAAAGTTATGAGTATCTTAAGGTTTACATGAAACTTTTTGTCAAATCGGATAGACGGCACAAAAGATCTTTAAGTGTCTGTTAGAAAACCAGATTCCTCCCTATCTATGAAAACAATAAAGCAAGGGAATCAATTTAATTCAACACGTAAAGCTGAATACCTAATTGTGAATTTGACGGTTCACGCAAAGGTTGCATATACATTTTTCTGAATCTCATGATATTTTTCTTCCTAATTACTATGAGAAATGAAATCTCTTATTTTGTGAATAATAAAATCATGTCTCTTTGACACCATTCTTCACAAATAATCCTGATGAATCTGGTTTCAGAAGCAACAAAATCTTTTTTTTATCACAAATAGAGAATCAAGAAAACTACCTAGTTCTCAAAAAGTATTCTCTATTTGGCTTGAGGTTTTTCTAATAGAAAAGGGAAACAATTTATGTCATAAAACTTTATTTGTTACATTTTTTGTTACTTTGTAATAAAGATTTTTATGTGTTGCAACATATATCGAGTTAAGAAACTATCTCGATCAAAAGAATTCACTATAAGAAACATAAAACTAAAAAGAAGTTGTTTTCTTTGAACTTCTCTATCGGAAGTAAAATTATGCATTCTCCACATAATGGTTTCTTTGGAACCAGTGACAGGCTGAAAGGATTTAAAAAAACTAAAAAATTTCATATTCTTATTTTCAATAATCCGCTGAACGTAATTAGGTTCTTATTATCAAATGGATTGGTATTGATTTTGGATACCATATCCATATGTTGTGGACCAAATTGGTTCCGAAAATCCCACATGTAGATCGAGATAATAAGATTTTTGATTTCCGAAAATATGTTGTTTCCTTAAACAATAATGAATATTTTTTTTCAATTATAAAAACTTGGTTTGTTTTGCAAGTTTTAGGGTTCTATTCGAAAAGAAAAATATTTTGATCTTTCAAAGTATTTATCTTAAAAGTTCTGTGATTGAATTCTCAAAGATGGTGTTGGAAGATCTAAGAGGAAAACTGACTGCACTGATCTTAACTAACAAACTTTCTTGTATGTAAAATGGAAATTGTTATCACATTTTCTACAATGTTGATGGGATTATTTGTGGTGAATTTATTAGTAACCATTGTCTTAACAAGTTTGAAAAATATTTTGACTCTTTAGAAAATGAGAGAGTAGCAACTTCTGATGATACCTGGCATCATCTTTTGTATTTATTCGTCTTCTAAAGTAAAACCATCTTTCTTAGTTGAAGGAGTTTTAGATCTCATTTGAAAATGGGAACTGCTTAAATAAATGAAAGATATTGAAGGGAAACACATAATTTCCTATGAAAATATGTTAAGCAAGGCTATGGAAAACTCTTCAAACAATATTCATTGTCTTCAAGAAATTCTTAATCACCACAAGAATGTTTTGATGGAGCTTTTATCTCAACTCAATGAGATTTGCCTCGAAACCCAAAGTGCCGAAAAATCAAGAATGTTTGTTTCCGAAGCAAACTCTTGCACAACAAAAAAGTGAAGATCAAGATGCACCAAAAGATTGATAAGATTTTTCTTATTCTGTTTTATGAATAGACTAATCAACTGTTGACTCACATCAATGTTTATGTAAAGTTTATTCAAACTATCAATAATATTAATAATAAGTTTTTATTTTAAATTCTTCTGTCATTCTATTGATAATTATGGTGGCATTGCTTATTCCGATTTAAGATCTCATCACTTTTCTTTCTATTATGAGATTAACTTCATGTTTTTATTAACTTTTAAGTTTCGATCTCATATTGGTTATCTCTTATGATTTTGTAACTTTTTGATTTAGCAGATTTTATATCTAATCTTTAGGGTTGGTTTATCCAATAAACTCATAAATAATATTGTAAAAAACCAATCATATTCATTCTGTTTATGATCATGATCATCATCGTGGTAATCGATACCGCACACAGTGAGATTATCAGCGACTCAGTGGGCAACATCATTGAAAACGCGGAGGTACAACAACCACACCCAATATTTCGCATAGCAATATGTATGGACAAACTCCAATATACTTTCAAGAGAATCAACTAGACTCAATCTTAATAAAGTACATCAAATAGTTTTATCTCTCTTTCTTGATTCAATTTTTTCTCAAGCAAATAAAATCGGCTATAGTCTAATTGAATACAAGAGTCTAATGTTCAAGGATCAAATCAACCAACAAGAGAAATCACTGTGATATTTCAATTATATAACAAAATATAACGAATAGAAATAACACATAACCAATTTTGTTAACGAGGAAACCGCAAAAGAAAAACCCGCGATCCAGTTCACAGGATCAATCAATTTCAACCAACAACCAAAGGTCGGATTTAACAATTCTTTGTAGATTAAAGAATTATATGTAATTCACAAGCACGCATCTAAAGTACCTAAGACTGTGACATCTAACGAATTCACAAATAATCAATAAAATTTCATTATTATATAGGAACAAAATATAATGCGGAATAGAAATAAGTGATGGAGTCTAGCTCATCATGTTGGAAACACGCTCAAATGGTGATTTTATTGTTGGTTTACAAATGATGAACAAAGGAGAATAAGATGAAAATCGGGTTTGCAACAGTTATAGATGTTGCAAAGAATGATAAAGATGAAATGCGCCTATAAAAACCACGATTGTGAGTCTTTACTATCAGAAGGAAACGACCTAGTCTTGAGGTTCAGATTGAATACCACAAACTATCCCCAAACTCTCCATCACTATTATTTATATCCCAACCGAAGAAGAATATCACGTCAATTAAAAGTAGCGGAACTACAAACTCCATAATTAACTTCTTTGCTCGAGTCACAAAACACGTTAAAAAGTTGAACCCCAATCAATCTCTCGAACCCTAAACCGCCAGGAAGAACTCACATTTTTTGAAATGTTGAAGATGGTGTCCCCCTAACCAAACCAGGGAAAGACATACAGCCCAAATCGAGGTGCCCCTTAGTAATTGGGTTACCCTTATCCAAAGTGGGAGTCCGAATAGCAAATGTCCTCCGGGTGTTCCGCGCAACTTTTCGAGCCGATTTTTTCAACATCGAGGACAATTCGGACACAAAATTGTGTCTATCAAATACCCAAACTTATTATTTGCTAGTCCTCGAGCAAATTTATTCAAAAAAATAAAAATCATTTGAACCCTAGGTGGCCCTAGTGGCGAGTGTTGTCTGAGGGTTTAAGAGGTGTACCCACAAAACCTTTGCTCCGGACCCTAGCTATCTACACGTAACCGTGGAAGGCACTAAAGAATCTCCTTGGTTGGCATACTTATTGACTACGGAGGAAGTACCCCGATGCGAAATTCCAATTGATGTGGCACGCAGTTTGCACTCCTCGAGATAGTCGCCTTTATGGACATCAATACCGTGAGTCAAAACTAATCACATGGATAGATCAAGAAGATGGGTATAGAGAAAACATAGATGGTTTTGATGTTTACTAAGTGATCAATGTTTCCATATCCGTCTCAAGGCCTCCGCCAAATGAACCTATCCTAATGGATCGAGATACTAGTCGACTAATATCAACACACCGGCATATACAAGGGAACCAAAGTGGGTCGATAAACCTAACTCTAGGTCAACACCATATACAAGGGTTCCAAATTGGTGAGGAACTTTTATCTCAATCACTCTAATTCACCCTAGCATTGGTAACTGGGACCCACCTAATCACTTAGAGAAACATAGATTCCCTTATCTAATCGATTGGTTCCTCAACTCCTACAACCAAAATTGCTCGAGTTTATTTATTGCAACTAACAAAAATCCCATACCCCCAAACTTAAATCTCAATGTTCTAAAGATAAAATTAAAAGCATGAACCATTTTAAGTAAAAGAGTTAAGGAAAGATATTACCGTGTTGTAAGAGCATGGGTTACCTCCCAAGAAGTGCTAAGTTTAAAGTCTTGAATGAGACATTGGAAAGGGTTAGTCACCTCGAAGAATCAATCAAGGGTCATCCGGATCAAAAGTGCTAACCACAAGAAGAGGAGACTGCAATGCATCAGGAAGATATCCAACACACCCTTATCCATTTTTTTGTTTAAGACAACTACATCTACTTATGAGTTAGATCCGAAAGGTTCTAGAGTCCTGGAAAACTCAAATAAAAACTTAGAAGCACATAATAATAACCCAGAATAATTGAGGATCTTCTAAGTCAATCGGGTTTTGACTTACAACATTTGACCAGTCTTCCTTAAGCAAATGTGTCTAACCCTAATATCCTAAAGTAATTATGTTTAGTCTCAAAACTTAATAATTGACACATCCGAAACTTATACGTTCCCAACGATTGGAAGGAAGGTTTTTGGTGGAAAAACAAAGTCAATCGTGGTATCATAGCCTCGGGTTAACCACATCAACCAGAGGATGGGTTTCTAACAACCGAACTTCTTTATGGACACAACTAGGTTTAGGAAAAAGTGTATGAAGATAATCTTTTAAAATGGTTGAGGCACATATGTCAAGTCCCAAGTTAGGGACTTTATAATGATTAAAGCACATGGAGAATGATAATCACCCCCAAACTTAGAGTTTTGATGTCTCTAGAAAGACTAGTCACAACTTCCCTAATTTCAAGGTCATCCGATTCCCGAAATGGTCAATTGATTCTTCTAAGTCGTGCAGGTACATCCTCACTCATCTCTACGAGTTCATTTTCTTTTTCTAAGTCTATTGTTTCTAAATCGCTAGACTCAAAATATACTCGTTCCTCTAAACCATCATTGGCTTCGTAATCAAAAGGAAATACTACATCGTCTAAAACGGTGGTATCTCTAGTCAAATCCTCATCCTTTTGAATAGGTGAATAATTATTAAAATTATTTGGAAGAAATATTATCATCATTAAGCTCAATTGGAGTCGTGGGTACTATTGGAAACACTAAGATTATCTCGAGCAGTTCCATTCTGGGCCTCAAACAAAAGCTTTCGAATCGACTCATAAGACTTCATTATGGTAAGACTTTAATAAACAAATACAAAAAGCATGATGGCTCCACTTAGATTGTTTTCTAGACCACCTTCTAATCCTTCGAAAGGAAATTCGTTACAACTGAGCAAACCCCCTCGGAATGTATACCTCCTGCGTTCGAGACGGGGGGATGAACCGTTGAGGTCGACTCGGGCCACAACTCCTATGTCGTGTACGAACCCGAGGGGCCGAGACGATATCGTAATCGTCGTCCTTCCCTGTGCAATTTATATTTAAATAACCCTTCCTTAGGGTTTTAAAAAAAATGTCCAAAAGTCCAAAAAATAAAGTCCAAAATTAAGAAGTCCAAAAAAATAAAAATAAAAATTACACTCCTTTGGATTCCTCTTTTCTTTCCTTCTTTAGCTTCGCTTTTGTTTTCGCCGCGTTTCTCCCTTTTTCTTGAGCTCAGGCCCAAATCTGGAAACAAACAAGAAATACCAAAAGGCGTAAAAAAGAACAAAAACAAAAAAAAATAAAAAAATAACAAGCCTGGTTTTATGGACTTGGCCGCAGACACCTTTGACACTCATCTTTTCAGCTTTTTAAGGCGTTTAATCACAGTGACGGTCCGGGTTATGGGCTGTTGCAACATAGGCTTGTTACTCTTCCTCTCAAGCATGGTGGATTGGGTACATATTCTATGTCTGACACACGCACCTACCGCTACCTTGCTTCCTCGCTCTCCAGACTTTTGCCTTGCAGAGATCCATTTTGAGACATTCAGGTATCGACCCTGTTGGTTCTTGCTTCACCAATGCCTTAAAAGTCTAGACATGACCTCCTCCGTGATACTTTTGCGGATATATGCTATTGGTTGGAGTGTTCCGACGAAAGAGGTTGATCTTGGGCTTAATACGGGACATAATGGTTTATAATTGGGACAACGGCCGTGACGTTTGCCTTGATGTTACTGTCGTTTCCCCTTCACAGGAACGGTGTTCGTTCCTTTGTGCCGGAGAAATGACAAAGCTGTCGCCCTCAAGCGAAAGAAGTATCCTGGATAAGTGTACTTTGCTCAAGGTTTCTGGTTTTGGCACCTTAGCTTTCACCACTTTGGGTGGACTGGGTGGTGAGACTATCGACTTTCTTAAGAGATTGTGTAATTTCTCGGCTAGCCATGACGCTAATGTTAGAGTTGGAAATTTTCTTTTCCATAGAATAGGGGTAGCTCTTCAGAGAGGGGTTGGCACGCAACTTGTGTCTCGTGTGCCAACTAACTTCTTGAAAGAACTTATCATGGAGTGATGTATAAATATTTAAAACTTATGATGAGTAATTAAATAAAAATAAAAATAAAAATAAAACCTAAAAACAAATCTATACACAAGTCCGCGTCGGCGGCGCCAAAAATTGGTATGACTCAATAATGTTGTAGAAAGTGGTAGTAAGGTTGTCGTTCACTCGGACTTGACGAGATCGATTTTAAGTTTTAATAAAAGAAAAATAATAAATATAAAGAATATATACAATTTATGTCACAAGATGGAGAGAGTTATCGGGACTCCTGGATTCCGCAAATTCTTACATTCATGCGGTTCATCTATTAATTCCCGACAATTAAGGCTCATAAAGTAACAAATATATAATTCTTTGCCAAGGTAGATTTTATAAAGAATTATATGTAACTCACAAGCATGGCGATCTAAAGTACCTAAGACTAAGCATGCGACATCTAACGAATTCACAAATAATCAATAAAAATCATAAATCAATTATATTAGTGCAAATAGTCATAAAGGAATTAAATAGAATTACCACATGGGTGCCTCCGTCGTCCCAGTGATGGAGTCTAGCTCATCATGTTGGAAACACGCTCAAATGGTGATTTTATTGCTCAAAAATGGTTTACAAATGATGAACAAAGGAGAATAAGATGAAAATCGGGTTTGCCAGCTTATAGATGTTGCAAACACCGTTACAAAGAATGATAAAGATGTTGTTCTTTTAAGTCTGCCTTTATAAACTACGACCCACGATTGTGAGTCTTTACTATCAGAATGGAAACGACGGTCTATGGCCGTCTGTTCTTCGTGTTCTTGAGGTTCTTCAAAGAAAGCAGCAATGCATTCTCTCAAATCGATTTTCTAAGCTCTGTGGTCGCTCAAACTATCCCCAAACTCTCCATCACTTCTCTACTATTTATATCCCAAGTGAAAACAATTAATCCGGAATCATCCTCACTTTTGTGGAATATTTTCTTCCCTTTTTCTTCTCTGTAGTCTTTGAACCCCTTGGTTGAATCACAAAACACGTTAAAAATCTCACACCGTGAAAACTCCCTCGACTCTCCGATTCATTTATTCTCTAGGATTATCCACCAAGTTGCCCGTTATGCTCAAACAAGTCCATACAATAAGTTTCAATGATTGAGTCTCATTAAAACGTTGAATTCTCGAACCCTAAAAAGGGGAAGAACTCCCCGCCAAAACCGTTTTTGAAATGTTGAAGATAACCAAACTACAATCGAGGTGCCCTTAGTAATTGGGTTACCCTTATCCAAAGTGGGAGTCCCAAATGTCCTCCGGGTGTTCCGCGCAACTTTTCGAGCCGATTTTTCCAAAAAATATTTATTTCCAAAAATACCTAAAAATACATAAAAACACAATATTAGTACAAAAATCGAGTTCCAACAATACCAACACTGAGGACAATTCAGACACAAAAATTGTGTCTATCAGTAGCCTACTACAAACTAACTTCTTTGTGGACTGTAGTTGAACCCCAATCAATCTCTTTAATAAACAGGATACTATGATTCCCTTATCACCCACAACTAAGAGTTGCTACGACCCAAAGTCGAAGACTTTAATAAACAAATATGTATCACACGAGAAAAGTCTACTTAATAGATAAACTGTCTCCCACAGAAATACCTACAAGTTTTGTTCCGTCTTTTGATAAATCAAGGTGAACAGGAACCAATTGATAAATAGGAACTTATATTCTAGAAGAACAGCCTAGTTTTATCAATCACCTCACAATAATCTTAATCGACGCGGCGAAAGAAGATATTGTGGAATCACAAACGATGAGACGAAGATATTTGTGACTACTTTTGTATCTTGCCTATCAAAGATATAAATCTCAAGCGAATCATTACGATTGTACTCAAAATGATAGAATCAGCAAGATCAGATCACATAACTACGAGAAAGTAGTATCGGTCTTGCTTCACAATCCCAATGAAGTCTTTAAGTCGTTAACCTGGTTTTCAAGAAGAAACCTAAGTTTAAAGGAGAATCGACTCTAGCTAATACAAGTAGTATCACACGGAAGGTGTGGGTATTAGGTTTCCCAGTTGCTAGAGTTCTCCCTTATATATTCTTTCAAATCAGGGTTTGCAATCAATGTTAGCTTGGTAACAAAGCATTAAATATTCACCGATAGATGAAAACCTGATTAGATTCAAGCTAGTATCTTTCAACCGTTGGATCGACAACTTAGCTTGTTACACACAAATAAAATGTACGATTTTGAGTTTATGTATCCGTAACCAAACATGAACATTTGTTGGCTCAATAATAGTTAACCAAATGGTTAGCCATATGAGCACTTTCATATCAACCATATTCTTCTTCACCATAACTAGTTCAAATGACTCAAATGAACTAGTTAGAGAGTTGTTCAATTGCAAGGAAATCTTATGTAACTACACAAGACACAATCGAAGCAAAAACGATTTGATTCATTTGGATCGGTTCATGAACTATATAGCCACGGTTTGCATTAGTATTCCTTAGTTAATATAAATGAGTTCACAAACAATCATCTTTAGATATAACAACCTTAAGTTCGCAGACTTATAGTTCGCGGACTTAAGTTCCCGGAAGGAGTTCTCAAACTCCAGCAGATTTTCTCGGGTCAAGAACTTCCGCCAGTTCGCGGACTGGGTTCGCGGACTTAGTTCACGGCTCTTGTTCCGGTTCTCTTGATCAACAAAGTTCGCAAACTTCGGTTCAAGGAAAAGGGACTTATACATATATGTGTTACCACACAATGCTTATATCCAACATTAATCTAAAATCTCATTTCAATCATTGAAAAATTCTTAGAGGAAATTTCGTCAAAGTAAGCAATTTTCAAAATGATTGAAACTTGTCATGATTTTTGTCACTAGGTAAAGATGAACTTGGCCAAAGCAAAAGCTTACCAACAAATATTTCGAGAAATATATAGGCGAGATAAACTCGGATCGAAATAGCAAATATGTATAATCAAAGTCTATATAGCAAAACAATTTTTGTCTCAAAATAGGAGATATAGTAGATAGACTTTTGAGTGATAGATAAGTTCAAGTCTCCACATACCTTTTAGTCGATGAACATCCACCAATTCCTTGAGTATTCCTTCATCTTGTATGATGATTGTCATGGAGTTCTTGAGCTAAACTACACTTTCTATCCTAGTACGAGACTTAGCTATAGTAGACTAGAAATCAAGACTTATAGTTTTGATCACTAACATTGACAAACATGCTTGAGATAGAAACGCATGCGAGTTCCACCGAGCAATGCTCTAACAATCAACATCATAGATGCCAACGGTAATAACATCATCAAGGATGCACATGGTAACTCCATCATCATGGATGCGCACGGAAACACAGTGATAAGTGACGCGCACGGATACACCATGATGGTTGGTGGATCTGATACAAGACCTCATGGGTTTGTTGGGAAGATCCCAGAGAAGGATGTGTGAAAGAAGGATTTTACTGAAAATAGTACATTTAAGATTGTTGTGGAGGTTGCAGTTTTTATAGTGATCATCTTCATAGTCCTATGGGGTCTATACAATTTCTACGAGTGTTTTAAAAGGAGAACCATCAGTAGAAACCAATACCAACAGGCACATCAAAACTAAGTTATTGATCCTTCGAACCGAAGTACAGTCTGATCCCCAGAACTATTTATTTTATGTTGGTTGTAATCAGTTTCAGTTTTTACTTTTGTTTCCTATCCTTCTTAGCTTCCTTGGGTTACTGAAGCCTACCTATTATTTCCTTTTCGGTTACCAAAAAGGTAATAGCTAAGATCTCTCGACTTTTCTCTGGTAAAAGTTATCTTTTTATTATTTTATTATTATCATTATCTTCTAGGAATAACAAAAACGTTGGGAGAGAGTTCTAAAAAACAAAATCTTTATTATAATACTCCCTGATAGGCAGGTTTGTGTGTAAATTTACACACAAACCTGCCTATCTTTTAGAGACGGAGGTAGTACAATTTAGTCGCACTTACATTTCTCAATTCAGTAGATTTAGGTTTAGATAAAATTCAAGTCAACAACTTTTTTATAAAATAAGATAGTCTCGCGCACATCAGCACATCATGCATACCATGCATATAAAATAAAATAAAACATCAGCAGATCATGTATGGACGCATGTGTTGATTATTTAGATTTGGTTAGATGAAATTCAAGTGAACGGCTTTATTATAACACAAGTTAGTCAGGCGTACATTTCTCAATCCACTAGATTTTGGTTTAGATAAAATCTATTTCAACGATTTTGTTATAGCATAAGTTAGTGATTCGCATATCAGCTCATCAAGCATATAATTTTATTTTATTTTTCCAAATTTTTTTTTATAAGATAATAAATTTCATTCCAAGAGAAAGATTACATGTTGAGGACAAAGTTAGGCTTATCACCTAACCATTCACCCATTACATTGTTTCTTCTACGATGCTTTGCTGCCTTATTAACCAAAGACGTAAAAATTCGATTAACATAATGTAATCTTGAAAAAGAGAAATTATTCAAAAGAAATCGACAATCGTCTAAAATGGTTTGACTAGACCAACACAGTTGGTTGTTATTATTATTCAGATAATCGAATGAATTTTTTGCATCACCGCGTATGCAGAGGCTGCTTATGCCTTTGTCTTCCATCTAGTTGATTTCTTCTAGTATGGCAATGTACTCTGCTTCTTCTATTGTTCTTGCTACTCTTTTTATAAGTTTGCATCCTTTGAAGATCCATGTCAAATCAGTTAAAACAAGTCCAGATCTTGTTTCATTAATATCCTTGTCAAAGCTTGCATCACAGTAAAGTATATGACATGTATCAGGCAGGCCGATGTTGTCTGGAATATGGATAGGTGCAAAGTTAGTCATGCATACGTTTCTCAATCCACTAGATTTTGGCATAGATATGCAGTCGCACGGTAAGCGCGTCAGCATATCATGCATGTAGGCATGTGAGGATTATTAGATTCAGTTAGATAAATTAAAGACAACGACTTTATTATAACACAAGTGTTTGTATGGTAAAACTTCTTCTACCCCAAACACGAATTTGTATGATGTTTTTGCTGGAAATCGATCACTGCTTTAATAGTCAATTGAACAGAGTATGGGGGGGTACCTGCAAAAAACCCTCTGATGCCTAAGTTAGCAAGAGATTTTTCACAAGAGTTTTTGGTATGGAAGATTGCTTACCTTTTTGGTTGTCAAACCATCCATTTATAGGTTATCAATTTCCGTTCTAGATGCAGGCATGAATTGCAGTAAATGGTCCTGCATGCCAGCTGTTATAACTGGCCCTTGCATGCCTCTTGTAGTAACTGGCCCTGCATGCCTCCCTGCCATTATTCTCCTGCATGACTGCATGGTTGCATGGCTCTGGAATTTATCCCCTGCATGGCTCCTAGAATATTCTAGAAACTTCCATTATGGTTAAGGAATTACAATGGGGTGTGGATAACCAAAGGTGTAAGAGAAGTGGGTGTAATCATCCAAAGGCCGCGGAATTAAGCTGCGTCGTGCCACACCGAATCGGGACTACAGATTTAAGTTGCATCGACGTACACCGAAACTTCTCCTGCTGCCGATTAATCGCCGACTTCCGATTAATCCCCGACTGCCAAATAATCGCCGATTGCCGCTCGCTTAGGCCGCCGGCTTTGGCCGCTTACTTGGTCCGCTGGCTTGGGCCGCCGGCAGCAAGCTGCCGTAGTTTTTCGCCGTTAACTAGATGTCGACGCCGTTAGGAATATGCTGACACCGTTAGGAACATGCTGACGTCATTAGGAATATGCTGACGGCGTTAATTGCTGACTGTACCGAAAGGTGCTGACGTGTCATCTGCCTCGTCAGCATTCCTGCTGACGTGTCACCTGATGCCGTGACACTATGATGGCATGTCTCCCATGCTGACGTGTAGCTTGCTGGTTGGCTAGGAATTGGTGACGTGGAGCTCTTATGTGGGACTTTTTATCCCAACTTGGGGTTCTTTCACATGGGCTTGTGAGTTGAGTATTTGATAGTGAGGCCTATCTTAGTTTGCACATGGGTTTGCACATGAAGCCTTTGCAAGGCCCAGTTGGCTAAACTCCAGGCCCAATGAGCCTTTCTTAGCCAATAGGAGAAGATTTGTAGGCCTAAATTAGCCCATTCTTGTGTAGAATATTAAGGGTACAAACATCGCCCCCTCTTAATCCATAACCTGTTATGGGTTAAGAAGTTCGAGTTCCCTTCTGATTTTTCATTTTTCCGGAGTGTCACGTAACTCACCCCCGAGCGTGCTGTTCAGAGTGCTACGCAACTCGCCCCCAGGGATGTGTTGATTGTGCTGGGGTGTTATATATCTCTCCCCCAAATGGTTGAGGTGATGTATAACTCGCCCCCAGTATGTTTTGTGTCATGCTGCTCAATGCTCGCGCAGGGGTGCACCTCCGTGCTGTATTTTGCTCGCGCATGGACTCAAAAGTTGAGTTTTTTTGCTACCTTGAATTCGCGCAGGGGGCCAGTCCTGCTACTCAAGATGCGCGCAAAGTTTGAGATGTGTACATTTTCACATGCTTGGACAGATGAAAATGTTCGTCACATTTTTTGTTGTCCCGTACGGTGGGGATAAAATTGAGATAGAGTAAAAAATACTCGAACTGTGAGGTGTCACATGTCGCCTCTATCCTCGAACTGAGGTGTCGCGGATTTGATCATTGCAAGACCTATAATTAACACGAGCAATTCGATAAAGTATGAAATACTAAAATAATGATGAATTAAATTCGAATAGAAATAACAAGATAAATCTTTGTCTTGCCACATCATTAAAACCTTTACGTGGAAAACCCGGTGGGATAAAACCATCATAAAGGAAAAAGAGCAAAGACAACTCGAAACACTTTCTAATGCTTCCTCAAGTGGGTTGTTTCTCGAGGTTTGTTCCTCTATCAACTCTTTATCCAAAGCGCTGCTCGGGTTTTCTTGAAATATTCCCCGGCTTGAATGTTTTACGATCATATCTCAATTTGATTGACTTGACAAAGACGAGTTTTGTTTCTCTTTGTTCCTCTATCAACTCTTTATAGTCTTGAGTTTTTGTACCTCGAGTTTTGGTAGTCTTGATGACCTCGCCTCTGTTCTATACGCCAATGTAAATGGAGAAAATCTAGTGGATCTTTTTGGAGTTGTTCGATAGGACCATACGACTCCATGGAATTCTTCAGTCCATTTTCCCTTCGCCTTTTCCAGCCGTTTCTTGAGGTTATCCATAATAACACGGTTGGTTGCTTTTGCCTGCCCATTGCTCTAAGTATAGTAAGGAGATAAGAAATTGTGGTGAATCTTCAGGTTCTTTGCAGAAGTCTTTGATCACCCCAGAATCGAACTGCTTCCCATTGTCTGATATTATCGCGTCCTGGATTCCAAATCTGCAGACGATATTCTCCCATATGAATCTTTGCACATCATGTCTGGTAACGTGTACCAATGCCACTTCCTCGACCCATTTGTGAAATAGTCAGTAGCGGCTAACACGCATCTGACACCTCCAGGAGCTTTGGGAAGCGGTCCGACGATGTCTAATCCCCACATAGAGAATGGCCAGGGACTAAAAACTGGATGCAATTCGTTGGCCGGCCTTTTTGGAATTGGAGCGTGCTCTTGGCATGGTACGCATTTCTGCGCGTATTCTTTAGCATCTTTCTGCATGTATGGCCAGAAGTATCCTTGGGTCGCATATCCTGTGCGCGAGACTGCGCCCCCGGAATGGCTGCCACATATTCCTTCATGATCCTCTCGCGCATTCATTGTCCTTCCTCGGCCGATACGCATCGCAAAAAATGGCTTCAAAGCTCCAGGTTTGCGGTATAACAGCCCTTCGATCATTGAGTATCTCCATGAATTCTTTTTCACCTTTGCAACAAGTTTCTCATCTTCTGGTAGTTCGCAGGTTGTCAAATATTGGATGTAAGGTTGACGCCATTCTGCAACATTTTCAACATGATTGCCATAATTATTCATCGTTGGACTGTCAACATCCATATTGCTGTCGATGTTCTCAGTACCTCCCTGCGCTGATGTAGCTGCCCTCTCGCCCCCACTAGCGTGTTCGATAGCCAGAATAAAATTGTTGTTGATTATGCTAGGTAACTCTTGGAAATCCACTACAACGAAACGGGCGGTATCAGTTTCGACTGTGGAAGAAAGATATGCTAAAGCATCTGCGTGCCTGTTTTCCAACCGCGGTCGGTGCCCAATAGAAAATCAGTCGAACTCATTTGCCAGCTCTCTCATATGATCCAAATATAGGGCCATTCTCTCTTCCTTGGCTCTGTAGGTCCCCAGAAACTGGTTAACTACTAGCATGGAATTAGTCACCAACATCACGTTCTTCACATCTAGATGTTTGACAGCTTTTAAACCGATTATTGCAGCTTCATATTCAGCTTCATTGTTAGATGTTTTGAAACCCAGCCTGGTCGCTTTCTCAATCCTCGAACCTTCGGGAGTAAGGATGACGCATCCAACTCCAGCACCACCCACGTTCGATGACCCATCGATAAACACATCCATAATGGTTCTGGTGTATCGATCTCCATTGAGGAATCGCCCCGGTCCCGATCGATGGACTGGCTCTATGGGTTTTAACAGCTCCTCTTCTTCACCAGCAACCGTTTCTATATCGTCCACAGGAAAATCTGCTAGCAGTGAAGCCAGGGCGTGTCCCTTCTATGTAGTTCTGGTTTCGTACTTGATCTCATACGCCCCCAGAAAATTTGACCATATGGATAGTCGACTGGAATCATCAGCACGTTCCAGGATTCTCTTCAGTGGGTGTTCTGAGTAGACTACGATCTGCCTCCCTTGGAAATAAGGCTTAAGGCGACGAGATGCGTGGAAAAGTGCAAGTGCTATCTTCTCAATTTTCTTAAACCGTGTTTCCGCCCCCGTCAAGGATTTCTTGTGAAGTAAACAGTTTTTCATGTGGGTCCGTAACAAACAAAGACCGCACTCACAGCGTTCTCCGTTGCAGCCAGATAAACTCCGACAGGTTGTCCAGTTTTTGGACTCACCAAAACTAGGGGAGTTGACAAATACTGCTTGATCTCATCAAAAGCCTTTTCACACTCATCCGTCCAACCAAAATTCACTGCTTTCTTCAAAACGCCAAAGAATGGCTTGAATCGATCCGACGAACGTGAAATGAAACGGTTTAGAGCTGTTAATCGTCCCGCTAGCTTCTGGACCTCCTTCTTCGTCATTGGGGATGGCATTTCTCCGATGGATCCGATTTGTTCGGATTCGCCCCGATTCCCCTGTGCGTCATCAAGTATCCGAGGAACTTTCCCGATGACAGCCCGAATGAACATTTTGCCGGATTGAGTTTCATATGATATTGTCCTAAGATATCGAACTTCTTCCGCAGATCAAGCAAATGCGATTCCTTTTGCTCAGATTTCACTACCATATCATCGATATATACTTCCATCGACTTCCCTATTAGATCCTTGAACATATGGTCCACCAAGTGCTGGTAGGTCGCCCCTGCGTTCTTTAGCCCAAACGGCATCACAGTATAACAGTAAACTCCTCTTTTAGTCACGAACGCAGTATGCTCTTGATCGTCCTTAAACAAAGGTATTTGGTTATACCCAGAAAAATCGTCCATGAATGACAGTCTCCCATACCCTGCGGTTGCATCCACCAAATCTCTTATCCATGGAAGCAGGTACGGATCACTCGGACATGCTTTATTCAAATCAGTAAAATCGATATAGACACGAATTTTACCATTCTTCTTCGGAACGGGTACGACATTTGACAGACAGCGTGGATATTGCACTGGTCGAATAAAGCATGCTTCCAATAGCTTTTCGACTTCTGCAGTAACTCCATCTTTTTTGCTTTGCGCCATATTCTTGATTTTCTGTCAAACATGATGGAACTTCTCATCGATATTTAGCCTGTGACATGCTACATTCGGATCTATCCCAGGCATCTCAACAAAACTCCATGCGAAAACGTCGGCATTTTCCCTTAGCAATGTAATCAGACCATCCCGTTCATGTGCAGACAGATCTGCCCCTACGAACGTTGTTTTGTGCTCCTCATCTCCAATCTGGACCTTGATCAGTTTCTCGACAGTTGGGGGTTCAGCTGCGTCCTCTCCCATATACGATTCTGGAGGGAGAGGATTCTGTAATTTCTATTTCTACTCGACTCGCATGATCTGGTTCCCGATGACTTATGACTTCTTGTACTTATACATTTCACTCTCGTGACACTTGTGGGCGGCCATCTGGTCGCCTCGAACTTTCACGACTCCTTCTGGGGTAATAAACTTCAGGCATTGATGATTAGATGATGTGACTGCACCGATCTCATGCAGCCAGTCTCGTCCTACAATCGCATTGTAGGGTGCTCGGCAATCCAGCAACAAGAAGGTGCCCAAAATGGACTTGTCAGCCACTGTTATAGGTATCTCCACCTTTCCATTCGCCTTTGTAACTTCGCCGCTGAAACCGATAATTGGATTTTCATCCTCCTCGATCAAGTCGTGTGGGAGATTCATAGAGGAATAAGCTCCTGAAAACAGCATGCTCACTGATCTTCCTGTATCCACTAGAATCCGGTATACACGAAACATGCCAATCCAAGCAGTTATAACTATAGCATCATTGTGTAGAGCATATACACCTATCATGTCTGCTTCAGAGAACTCGATCTTTGTGCACCCCAGCTCCCTAGTTTCTTCTCCAATACCGCTGACAAAATCGATGTGGTTTGTCAAGTACCATTCTTTCAAATGTCTGAGATTTCTCCTGGTCTCATCTTCCGATGCCCGCCTGGTCATTGAATGGATCCTGACGTGACTGACGTTAATCACATGAGCGTTAATCACATGTGATGTTCCAAACTGTCCAGGACCCTTCCCAAAGTCCTTTTTCACGTACTCTTGCAGCTTTCCAGCGTCGATCATTCGCTGGACCTCGATCTGTAAGGAGCGGGAATTGTTGGTCTTGTGGCCATGGTCTTTATGGAACTTGCAATATTTACTCCTGTCACGTTTATAACGTGTCTCTGCTGGAAAAGGACGAGGGGGGCTCAAATCCTTACTGATTTTCTCATACAACTCTGCAAGCTTTATGTTCAATGACGTCAGCTTCATATCATGAAATTCCTGATATCCAGTTTCTATTTGTTCACTTTGGTTCTTCTTTCGGCCTTCACCTCGATCATTGTGCTGGCCGCTGGAACGGTTCTTCAACTTGTCCTTCCTCCCATCATTTGTATGATTGGATGATTTGCTAACATATCTTGTCTCTCGATCTTTGGAATCATCCTCCACTCGATCATATTCTTCCACTCGATCATACAGTCCTTTCAGAGTCTTTGGTGGTCTCTTGACTAAGGAACCGTACACACCTCTTTGATCATGCTGGTACGCCTTCTTGTAAGCTTCGATGGCGATTTGAACGTTGGCACCATCTACATCTGCTAAATCTTGCTTGAAGCGTCGAGTAAACTGTCTGATACTTTCCTCCTTCCGAATTCCTAGAAGGAACAAATCGTGGCATCCCTTCTGATCACGTCTGTTGTACTTGTAGTGGGAGCAGAATTCTACAACCAATTCTTGGTAAGTACCGATCGACCGTGCCGGGAGTTTATTGAACCACTTTATTGCTCCTCTAGCCAATGACTGTGGAAACATTTTGTACATCAACTCATCACTGTGCTTCCACAGAGTCATGGAAGTTTCATAGTGCAAAACATGCTGATTTGGGTCACCTATCTTCTCATCGAACTCTGGCAGTTTCGGAATTTGAAAATTCATTGGCGATCGGAATTCTATGATATTCAGCTTAAAAGGGGCTCCAGCAGATTGATGCAACCGGTCTATCTTTTCTTCTCTGGATTGCTTTTTCGACATCACTTTCTCGATCATCTTGCAAACGCGAGCTTCTGTTATTGCGCCCACATCGCCTTCCGAGGAACTGTCTCCCTGCTCATAATCTTGGTCCTCTGGAATATAAGTTTTAGATCTCATTCTTTTCCTCTACGGTCCAGTAGGTTCTTTTCCAGCTCTGCCTTGCTCCGAACGAGCATTGTAATCATGCGAAAATTCTTCATCATCGTGCCAATATCAAGCCTCATCTTCGTCATTCCTGAGGCGTTTTGAACTGGAGGTAGTTCTGGCCGAACTCTGCAGAGTTGCAGCTGGCTGGGTCCCTGCTCAACCGTGTCGTAGAGGCCTTCGTTTAGGCAAATCTCCAGTGGGCAGTAGATTTCTCTTTGGTCGATCAATATCGATCACCTCTCTGTTTGGGTTTTCAGCCTGAGGGCTAATGCGACTTCCAAGCCGCTGCCATACCGAACGACCTTTTCGTTTATTCAGATTACCCATCTCAGGTCGAGATTGGTTCTCACGTTCCAGACTCAGGAGTGCGTTCTCCTTCTCCAACTCGTCCAGCCGATTGCGCAACAATTCTTCCTCAGTACTAGGAGTTGCGGTGGGTCCATCTCGCAGGTCCTATCCATCGTTCTTCCTCCTAGACGGACTGCCGAACGCATGCCCTATGTTTCCTCGAGCATTTGGGTTTCCCCCATCAACATCTATTCCTTCGTTCTTGATCACTGGTTGTTTCTCCCTTCTCCGATTCAGGTCCGGTGGTCTGTCACGGAAGCGATCTCGATCTCGTTCTTGACCCAAGGATCTATTATAAGTATGATCTCGATCACGATCTAGGGTTCTTTCATGAGCACGATTTTTACCCTGCCTGTTTCCAGTGGGTACTGCTGGAGATGATTGAACCTCGATTTCGTGCCTTTCAGCATCGCTACTCCAGTGCTGTTAGAATCGGCCCTTCGTGCAGTTTGTCTGATTACTGCCATAACTGTATTTGGTAAAACACGATTATCTTTTCTCGAAAACCTTAGTCGGCGCCACTGTTTTTATGGTAAAATTTCTTCTACCCCAAACACGAACTTGTATGATGTTTTTGCTGGAAATCGATCACTGCTTCAATCGTCAATTGAACAGAGTATGGGGGGGTACCTGCAAAAAACCCTCCGATGCCTAAGTTAGCAAGAGATTTTTCACAAGAGTTTTTGGTATGGAAGATTGCTTACCTTTTTGGTTGTCAAACCATCCATTTATAGGTTATCAATTTTCGTTCTAGATGCAGGCATGAATTGCAGTAACTGGCCCTTGCATGCCTCTTGTAGTAACTGGCCCTGCATGCCTCCCTGCCATTATTCTCCTGCATGACTGCATGGTTGCATGGCTCTGGCATTGATCCCCTGCATGGCTTCCAGAATATTCCAGAAACTTCCATTAAGGTTAAGGAATTACAATGGGGTGTGGATAAGTGTAATCATCCAAGGGCCGCGGAATTAAGCTGCGTCGTGCCACACCGAATCGGGACTACAGATTTAAGTTGCGTCGACATACACCGAAACTTCTCCTGCTGCCGATTAATCGCCGACTTCCGATTAATCCCCGACTGCCGATTAATCGCCGATTGCTGCTCGCTTTGGCCGACGGATTTGGCCGCTTGCTTGGGCCGCCGGCTTTGGCCGCTCCCTTGGGCCGCCGGTAGCAAGCTGTCGTAGTTTTTCGCCGTTAACTAGATGCCGACGCCGTTAGGAATATGCTGACATCGTTAGGAATATGATGACGGTGTTAATTGCTGACTGTACCGGAAGGTGCTGACGTGTCGCACATGCTGATTTGTCGCCTGATGACATGGAGATTTGATGACGTGTCCCCGTGCTGACGTGTAGCTTGCTGGTTGGCTAAGAATTGGTGACGTGGAGTGCTTATGTGGGACTTTTTATCCCAACTTGGGGTTCTTTCACATGAGCTTGTGAGTTGAGTATTTGATAGTGAGGCTTATCTTAGCTTGCACATGGGTTTGCACATGAAGCCTTTCTTAGCCAATAGGAGAAGATTTGTAGCAAGGCCCAGTTGGTTAAACTCCAGGCCCAATGAGCCTTTCTTAGCCAATAGGAGAAGATTTATAGGCCTAAATTAGCCCATTCTTGTGTAGAATATTAAGGGTACAAACAACAAGTTAGTCACGCGTACATTTCTCAATCCACTAGATTTAAGTTTAGATGAAATTTAAGTCAACAACTTTGTTATATCATAAGTAAGTCATGTGTACATTTGTCAATCCACCACCAGCTTACTATCAACAATCCACTGGATGAGCTCGATCGATTTGAAGAAAAAACTTGGTCAACTGCTAGTATATCACGCAAAATTGGAGGGTGAAATTGTATAGAATGGCTTTAAGTTAACAACTTAAGCTTTTATCCATCGTTTAAGACACAATAATACCACCTTATTATCATTCCATTGTTCATTTTCATTCTACATACCCTTCAAAATCCTCCTCTCCCACCACCACCACCTTATTATACATTTCATTCAAGAAGATGGTTAAAGTGCTAGTTCTTCTAACTTTTATTTTCTTCAGCCTATCCTCGGTGAGAGTTTCAAAAATTGCATATAACAAAAATGCCACCATCGTCGATTTTATCTTATTGACCTTTCAACTCAGAAGGAGAAATCAAGTTGAAAACATAGGAAAAGCCGACAACACAAATCATTAAAAGATTTATGCAAAGGGTATAAATATAACTACCAAATTATAAAGATTCGCTAGAAGAAAAAAAAAACTAACAACAGAAATCATTACAAATGATTGTTTTTGAGGTGCATCATATGAAAAGATAACGTATCACTTTTTGTGGGATAAAAAAATAAATAAAAAGACTCACTCTTTATGGGGCAGAAGGAGTATAAGTTAGTGTATATATATGTAGATTTATATAAATATAAGTATGTATGTCTAAGAAGTTCTAAAACGTTGCATCGGGTCATGCATGTTTAAAGAGGAAATTATCTTCGAAGTCTTTCTTTCATCCTCCCCTTCTTCTTGATTAATAATATTTTCTTATTCTACATCATATTTAATAATAATATTACCTTATATATTCACAGTACATCCATATATATATTTATGTCCACTAATCTAATTATCTTTTCTTCTTCGTCCTATTTGTTTTCTTTTTTTGGTTCAAATTGGATATTAAAATAACTTTTAAACAATTCATAACTTTATTTTTCATATTTATTTCATTTTAACAACTATTGGATCATCAAAACCAAAAATATGATTAAATTCAATTGGCAATCCCTTCACCAAATGGTTTTTTATTTTTTCGTGAGTGAAGTATTCAACCAACAAAATAATTCTACAGATAACACTTTTTTATGATGGAATATCTTAGGAAAAAAAAAGAGTAGTTGGTAAGCAAAACTCGTGGAAAACATGGCTATCAATATGACAGAAGACAATGTAAATTCATAAGAAAGTCTGGAATACATTGCAAGTAACATAGATGGTCTCAAGTGTGGTGGAGAAATCAAGTACTCAAAATGTTGAAGAACCTATCGAGCATTAGGACATAGATAACCCAACACAACAGAACCATCAACAAATCGAGAATCACCCATGTAGGACTTGTGAGAATCCTTATATCGTGGGCATCAATTCAATAAAAAGAAGAGGTGTGCTACAAATCTGTTGACTTACTTGCTTTCTCATGGAGACCATACCTTAACCACTCATGGTCAATACTTCCATGGGAGAATCCCTGTAAAACACAAGTGATCTTCTTAATAGGGAAACATGATTATACAATACCAAACATTCATGTCTCAGCAAGGAATAGTTCTAAAGCTTCTACGTTCCTACAACAACATAAAATAAAATAAAAACAAATTCCCAATGACCTTTGAACAAATTAGAACTGAAAATGTGAGAATCAAATGTGTATTTTATTACCGTTTTGTCTTCTATTTTGCAATTAGATTATATGAGATAATTTGCAAGGAATCTAAAGATAATCCCCCTATTTCATATCGTAATGAAATTAAAAAACAAAACATTAAAATTTGTTCCTACAACAATATTTGAAGCCCCAAATTCAGATAAAATTGAAATTACTTACAATACATGTTAAATCCCTAAAATATTTGACATTAGAATCAGACGTAACATCAAAACCCCGAAATTGAAAAGAAAGAGGGTTTTTTTAGAGATTTGAAAAAAAAACATTAAAACTAAAAATCAAATTAAAACTTAAAATCAAATACAACCTAAATTAACACAAATAAACAAAAATTTTATATTTCAATATTTTGTATTCTAATCAAAAACACAAAAACAGAATCTAAAATGAAAAATCGAGGAAAATAAGTGTATACAAGAACATTCCGACTAGACAAAAGATATTGAAAGAGAAAGAAAAACACAAACATATGTTTTAATAGATCCAATTAGGATTACTTAGTCTCGTCTTTTTACCGAGCTTCTTA
This sequence comes from Papaver armeniacum, assembly GCA_023531295.1. Classification (NCBI taxonomy): domain Eukaryota; kingdom Viridiplantae; phylum Streptophyta; class Magnoliopsida; order Ranunculales; family Papaveraceae; genus Papaver; species Papaver armeniacum. The sequence goes on from JAJJWW010002583.1 coordinate 463,237, forward strand.
CGATCAAAAATGGCACATGTGAAATATAAAAACCAAAATAAAAATAAAAATAGCTTAATCATAACCAAAAAGCATGACAAAAGCAAAGGGATTGAAAAGAAAAAAAGTGAAAGAGTTACCATTTTATTCTATGTCCACAGAGAGAAATCAATCAAGATGAAGGAAATTAAATGGGTCTTTCGATCCTGTTTGAGAGTGACGAGTAAAGAGAAATAAAGAGCGAGAGAGATGAAGGTGAAGGAAGCGGCGGAGATCGAAGTGTTTGTAAAAAAAAGTTTTGTGGTTGTGATAGAAAGTGAAGAGGATAAGGATAAGGATTTGATGAGGATTTGTATTGAATTTTTTTTGGATTTTGGATTTACCAAAAAATTTTTGGTAAGTTCAATCATGAAAACCGAAGAATCCATTCGAATAAAAAAATATGATTAAATTCTTAGTGGAAGAGGTCATTAATCGAATGAATTAGAGAAATGAGAAATCGAATCCATAATTTATATGAATTCTAAAATGCACTTGAAATAATTAAAATATGACAACACGTGGGTATGTAAATGTTAAGCATATTTCATAAGATCGATTCAATTCTAAAATTAGCTTAATTTATCTTGAAATCATTATGAAAATCTGTATACCCAATGTTTTTTAATGCCATTTTTAACTTTGTTTTTTCAATAGATCCAAACCCCAAGCCAAAATATAGTGCATAACTACTCATCGCCAACCATCAAACCATGTAGTCGGAATAAGGGCCCCGATTGATTAGTTGTCTATAGTTGCAGTGGCTACCCCGGTTTTTGAGTTGCCAAATCGTAAACGCTAAACTCAAATCGTAAGGCCATGGATTAGCTAAATGGAACAATTGTCAATTAATTTATGGTATTGGTAGTTAAACCTATTGGCTAGAAGTATTCAACCTCTAAAGCAAACTAGTGGTTGAATGTTGGTAGCAATGTTAACAATCTTTGGTTGGCACATGTGTCTGACAAATTCTCGAGGTTATTTTGAGCCTGCTAACTATAGTTGGTAAGAAAATAGTCGCTAAAGCCAAGTTTTCTTGTAGTGTGTATATATAGCGTGGGCATCAGGCCTGCTTATCCTTTTTTTTTCTTCTGTAGGGCGATAGGTAAGCATTCCACTTCTGAATAAATCCACCAAATTATGAAAGATAGATAGCAGTCCTACTTTAGTTTAATATAAATTTGTTTCCTTAGTTGTAGGGACAAGTGATCTCGGGTTATTTGATTAATAAATTGTGACGAGCTGAAAAAATCTAATAAACGAAAAATCCTTAGTGTCTCTTAAATAAAAAACGAGTTTAAAATCATCTTCACTAATTTGTAAATTATTGAACTTTTTCCTTCAAACATACATATATGTTCCATGGTTGGCGTAGGGAATTCAATATCCCGTCTTATATGGCTCACAGTCTATGTTTTAGCATTGCTCGGTCAAACAAACAAGTAGTGATATGTCAAGCTCATTGTCAATTTTAGTTGATCAAAATTATGCCTTCATTTATAACCTACTAAATTCAATCTAGGACTAGGAATAAAGCATGGTAACTGAGTATCAGAATTCACGATCGACCTTGAAGAATTGAAGACTAAAAACTGCATTAATGGAAACTTCATCATCAACAAAGATATGTCAAGACGGACTATCATGTTTACTGATATTGTCTACCATTTTATCTACTGAGACATGACGTATGACTTTAGTATATAATGAACATTGCAAAGAAGATTATATTATAAGCTATGAGGAGCCGTCAAGTTAGTCATTAAAGTTCACAAATTGTTTCACTAGTTCGCGAACTTGAACTTATAAATATAAAGATATGATTTTTAATATCTATATTAACTCGCATACACGAACTGATTTGCTCAGTTCGCGAACTAGTTGATTTTTGATGTTCTTATACACTTTTTATCTTCAAGTAAACAATCTGATTTGCACAGTTTACAAACATGTAAATATAATAACTACAAAGTTGAGAGACGACTTTTTAGTTCACAAACTGTTTTGACAGTTCACGAACAGATTTGGTCTTGTGAGAACTAGTTAATTGTAGCTCTCTGGAAAACCATATGGTGCACTCTGGTTGCATACATCTTCTTGTAATTCAAAGAAAACTTATCAAGTGCTTTCATGCACAATATATATATATATATAGAAGTTTCACTTATTTGGAAGTTCTGTACCAAGCAATATTTCACGAACTTAGATTTGTTTGTAAGCTACCAAGGTTGTTCATCAATATAAATAGAGGACTCCATGCATACTAGAAACTCAGCCATGGCACTTCTATGTCCTAATTTCATACTAGAGTCTTCCTTTAAAAAAACTAGGTTTCCTTTGAAAACTATATTCTAGGTTACGACTTAAAAAGACTTCACTAAGGGATTCATGAAGCCCAGTCAGACTATCTTTTATCTGATAGTTTATGTTATCAATATCTTGTTCTTATTGATCATCTAAGTTCTCGAAACTTTAGATCAGGAACTTGATAGAGAAGGTAATACTCAACACGATAGAAAAAGTAAGATCAGAATATGCAACTACAGAGAAAATAGTTAGATTTGACTTCACGGATCCAAAATGAAGTCTTCAAGTCGTTAACCTATAATGGTTTTGGAAAAACCTAGATTAAAGGAGAATCGACTCTAGTCACAATTAGGACACAGGAAAGTGTCGGGATTAGGTTTTCCAGTATCTAGAGTTCTCCCTTATATAGTCTTTCAAATCAGGGTTTGCTTTCAATCAAAGCTAAGATAGATTAGTAACAAAGCATTCAATATTCACCGTTAGATGAAATCCTGATTTAAGATTCAAGTTAAGTATGCTTAAAACCAAAGCAATATCTCTCCACCATTAGATGGTCCTATCTTGTTACACACAAATGAAATATACCTTCATTTAGATATGGGTAACAGTACCTAAACGTGTATATTGAGTTGGCTCAATAACAATTAACCGAAGTTATCCATATGAACACTTTTGTCTTATCTATATTCATCTAACACTTCTAGATCAAATATGATGATCAATCAATCATGATAGATAATCAAATGAATATAATTGTGTTTCAAATAGAGTTGTTCAATTGTTCACTATCTCATAGAAATATATATGAACAAATTGAATCAAAATCGGATTGATTCGTAATTTTACAAAGTACTTATATAAGAATCAATTCATGAACATTAAGCCACGGTTTGCAAAGATTGCATTCCTTAATTCATAAATGTATTTTTTCATGAGCATGAAAAACATACTTAATTGACCGATTTTAGAACTTTAACCACTAAGTTTGCAAACAGGTACGCAAACTATAGTTTCCGGATTTTGGTCTTGTCCACCCATTTGCAAACGGGTATACAAACAACTGTTCCAGACCTAACTCAGGTAGAACCGTCCGCATACTGGTATGCAAACTTGGTTCCCGGACTTTAACAGTTAAAACCGTTCGCATACTAGGTATGCAAACAAAGTTCCCGGACTTGAATCATACCAAAATAGTTTGCATACTATGTACGCATATTGTGAGATATCCAGACAAAGGTTTTTGTTCTAAACTCCCATTTCAATCATTGAAACATCCTTATAAGACGACAATGGTTGTCTCACACAAACCATTAGCTTATAATTAATTTTCAAGTGATCGAATGATCAATACGAAACTTTCCAAGTCGACATCAAATGATTGTCTCACGCAAATCATGTAGGATGTTTCAAGGAAATTTCCACATGATAATATTTTGACCTATTATTTAGTTTCCAACAAATAAATTATTTCCAACTAACTCGTCAAGAATAATAATGAACGTAGCTAAAGCAAAAAGCTTCCAATACACATTTCGAGAAATAGATAAGAGAGTTAAACTCAGCTCGAAATATTAAATGTGTATAATACAAAAGTTTATATAGTTGTATGACTTAGTCTCATTAGGAGATAAAATAGAATAGACTTCTGAGTGATAGATAAGTTTTAGTCTCCACATACCTTTTGTTGATGAAGTTCCTCAAAGATCTCCTTATTAGATCTTCGTTTCAAATCGATGAACGCCAAGAAGTCTAAAGCTCAACTACACATTATATCATATTCCAAGACATAGCTATAAGTAGACTAGAAATCAAGACTATAGTTTTGATCAACTAAATTTGACAAACAAGCATGAGATAGGAACGCTTGCGAGTTTGACCGAGCAGTGCTCTAACAAATACTTAAACCCTGGCCATAATGTATGGAGGAATATGGCTGATGAGATTTTTTTTCTATCCTTTGACCTAGGCCACCCCTCCATTTCAGGGAACAACCGACAACACTAAATTAGGGTGGTTCATGAAATGCGAGAGCACCGTATTGGGTTCGATCCTTCGTCATGTTGAAATGTGAAATGAAAACAAATATAAATGACTTAATGTTTTTTTCTGTGTTGTTTGTTTTAAAATAAACGAATGTTGATGTGCTCAGTTTCTTATCCTCATATGGATATACTTTTTTTTTTTTTTTTTTTTTTATCATCATCATCATCATCATCATCATCAATGTAATAACCCTTTGATTTAGATATTATGAAGTAAGTCATTTGTTTGTATTCAAAATCCAGGTTGTCCTAAACAAATAAATCTCAAATTGGCGAAGAATAAAAAAAACCTTCCATCTAAGATTGAGACAAAAAAAAGAATATGATAAGACACAACAAAGATAAAAAAAAAAAAAAAACACCAATAAAGTTAATTAGAGGCGAAAAAAAATAGCATTAATAATTAATAAGTTTTTGTTTACAATTCCCCATATTTTGGATTTTTTTTTCTTCTAAGTACCAAAAATCACAAACAAAGCTAATAACTAAAGGTCATATAGTAAATAATCATGGGAGGAATATTGTGCACCCCTCACTAAATTGTGGTGCACAAAGTTCCATTCTTGAAGTGCCCATATGTTGAACGAAAATGATATATAGTAGAGCCCGATTTTATGCACACTTGACATTTCAATCTCATTTTTAATTAAATTTTGGGGGTAACAGAACGAGGGATGAGATTATTCAGACACATCATTATTTTTAGGGAAAAGATTTTTGGTAGTAGAAGCATCATTCTTTTTATTAAACAAGAATATGTTTTATTTATTTTTTGATGCCGATCGTTGTATCGAATTATTTTGGTAGAAGTTATCATTTTATGGACACTTATTTAGGTCAAAAATTGGATTTCGGGTCATGTTGGAGATTTTAGATCACTTTTTTAGGTCACTACACGAGAATTCACTTTCTGCTCAGCCAATATGGTCATCGGTTAGTCCACTTATTGTGCACTTAATCGGTTCACTTTTCATCCGTGAAGAACATCAACTCAAAATTACCAAAGGTACTTTATTTTTATGACCTATTATACACATTCATCAGAAAAAATAAAATATACATGTCATATTTAGATTATATAAATCTAATTGATACACCAAATGGTTTTCTAGAGCTACAATTAACTAGTTTTGAAACAGACAAGCTTAATTTGTCACAAGACCAACTGTCAAAACTGTATGTGAACTAAAAGTCGTCTTGTAACTTTGGAGTTTTTTGAAAGGTATCTAGATGACCACGAGTGATATGGGGCTGACGAAGAAAAACTGTTGAGTATCAAATTCTAGTATATTAAACGTTCATTAGTACCTAATGTAGATGGAGGTTAATCAAGATACATATGAAGTCCCAAATCAAACAATCAAACACCAAATGGAACAACCAACGACAAAATATACAAGAGTTTGAAGCAATACCTTCCCAAATTTTATTTATAGATCCTAACAAATGATAGGAATGCATTAATACCCTTACGAATTGTACTATTTAAGCTAATCTACGTACGACATGTATATTTCATTTATACGTTGAATGTGTACAATCGGTCACAAAAATAAAGTAACTTTGGTGATTTCGAGTTGATGTTCTTCACAGATGAAAAGTGATCTGATTAACCACCAATGAGTGGACTAATAGATGACCATATTGGCTGCGCAAAAAGTGAATTATCGCATAGTAACACATTGACCCATAGTCAAATAAACATGACCGAAGTCAGTGTTCCCTTTAATAAAAATTACTACCCATAATAATTTTATTTATTAATGTGATTGTATCATAGAGATAAAATTCTTGATTCAAAATTTGAAGTTTTTTTGCTTACGTGCATGCATGGTTATGTACAATCGATTCAAGCTTAAAACGAATCAGTTTAATGAATATTCAATCCATATCATAGGAGATTGCTCTTAACCAAAACATGCATAAAATATGGATAAGATCATACGACAGAAAAGACTAGGAAAAGGTTGGCACGTTGTTGGGGTTTTTAAGTGAACTTGAATATGTTATGAATGTTGTTTATAAGTTAGTCTACCTGCTTTTTTTTAATCAACTTTATAGGGATACCGAGGAGATAGTTTAATATGTTCTTAAACTTGAGGAATATAATCTTTAAAATATTGAGATGAAAGAGGAAATTGAATAGGTAGAAAAAACTAAAAAATCTCGTACGAGAATCTTGATTTTGGAAGAAGATTTCAATTTGTTTAAAGAGAATTAACTGGAAAGTTCACCATCCATGGCACCATCAAATGAGCTAAGATTCTTTACAAGGGATCTAAAATCCTATAGAAAAGGATGCTCGGCTTACTGATTTTAGTTGCGATTGGGCTTATTGATTTTGCTTGCTACATACTATTGTGTGGATATATCACTAAATTTGTATATATAAAAGACTCTAATATTTTACTTGTTAGAAAATTAAAATCTTTAAAAGATTGATTCTCACTTTGGTTGTTGAAATAAATTTGTGATATTTTAACAATTGCGATTCGGCTTATTGATTTTGCTTGCTACTATTAGAAAATTTGTATACATAAAAGACTCTAATATTTTACTTGTTAGAAAAGCAAAATCTTTAAAAGACATGGCTTGATTTCTCACTTTGGTTGTTGAAATAAGTTTATTATAATATTTAATAAAAAGCTTGATTTTCCGCCCATTTAATTAAAAGTGTGGTTGAAAATTTATTTTTAACTTAATTCCTTGGAACTTAATGGAAAGTCTTTCTTCTCCGGTATTTTAATATCATAAAGGTCTTCCAACAGTCACCTTACTTTGGTAAACAAATAACAACCCACTTCGCTAAGTCAAATGCGATTATTTATAGCGTGTCTAGATATCAGAAATGCTTCTGCTTCCACAGGAACAGAAATCAGAAACAAAACTATTTTGCTGCACAAAAAGTTAACTTTTCGATTTCTAAAAGTCGTTTTGAAATTCTCTCGAAACTGACTTTTTCCATTTTGACTTCTAGAAATCATAAAGTTACTTATAAAGTTAATCTTCTTTCCAATATTTTAATGGTAAAAAGGTGCTTAGCGCATTTTGTCCCATGCCAATTACGCTACAATAGTCTTGAAACCAATATGGGATTGGGGATTAATGGCAGAAACACACAACACATACGAAATCCCTAAAATGAAATACAAAAACAAAAAATCATTCAAACCAAGAGACCATCAGTCTTTCTTCTTCTGTGTAGTTGCAGGAAATCCCACAACTACATTCCTTTAAGAATTTGTAGAGATCTAACATATTAAACATGAAAATGAAGATTAAAAGGCTAAAATTATAAAATGGACACAAGGGTTTTTTACATGGTTCGATCAATGTGATCTACATCCATGGTTCTTCAATATGAGTGTTGGAATTACATAAGTGTTACATTTAGAATCTCCATTAATGGGTTTTTGGGTAGAGCTCTAGATCTAGTTTTAGGTGATGGAGGAAGAAGATGACTACAAAAGATAAGGTTGACCTCTGTTTACAAATGTGTCCCCTGCCTTTTCTCTCTCCTGTATTGCTCTTTATATATGTATTTACACAGTGGATGACAATAAATATGTAGTGGAATACAGCTAATAAAGCCCCTATTTTCGGATCTAACGTGCGTTATTCACGCACGCTCATACTGACTCTTCTCGCACGTGTTCTTAAACGTCGCACAGTTTCCATGCTTTATTCTTGACTTCGTGACATCATCAATTCCATCATCTGAGATATGATGTATGCGATGGCGCTTGCCTCCTTTCGATACGACAACTTCGCACAATAACTAAGTGTGCGATATTTTACCCCTATATTTCACCTTTTTTTTCTTGAATATTGCTTGAAGAGCGATCTTTAAGAAAAAATCTGCCTTGTTCTAGTTGTTGGAGCGAGATGCGTGATGTTGGAGTAGTCTACTTAGGGGGGCACAATAAGACCTCCATAAGAAACACGAAGACATATATTGTGATCATATTATTATTATGTGATACTAATAATGCAGGAATAAACAAGGGAGGCAATAATGTTGACGTGACTTCAAATTGCTTTCATTCTTTATTACTTTGTCTTTGTCTTTAGTATATGTATTCCTCGAATGTTCATTTGCTTGTGCTTCATCTTTCTCACCTTTGTTCTTTGTGCCATGCTGCCCTGACGACCTCGCAGGATACTGCTATAGCCTTTGCGATAGTAATACTCCGCATTTATCTTGCGATACAGCCTGTCTTTGTAAAATGGTAACTTTTGGGGAGGCTTGCCCCCCAGGTTGCACTTTTTTTTTTGATTCAAAACATGGGATTTTATTAACTTGAAGAATCAGTAACAAGAGTACTCATATCTTCTAATGTTGCAGCTGCAATAAAACTTGGAGGATAGTTATACCAAGTTTGAGAAATACTATAAATTCTAGCATGTTTAGCTAACCTATCTGCTGGCTTATTTATTTTCCTACTAATATATGTAATTGCATATCCAATGTATTTAAATCTTAGATTTTATGTCTTGAATCAGCATCTGGTTCTCCCAAGCAGCATGATGAAGACCTCCATTTACTGCCTTGATTACCAACTCTGCATCCATTTCAAAAATTGCAAACTGGATATTTAAATCTTCTGAGCACTGCATTGCATACAAAAGTCCCCTGCATTCTGCTTCTTCAGCACTCATGAGTCCATTGTAGTAGCCTTATCTTGCTTGGATGAATCTCCTGCAAAAGAACGGATAATTAGCCCCCATCCTGAATAAGAAATATGGTTTATAATTTTGAAAGATGCATCGCATGAAAATGAAGTATAAGGAGATGATGGTGGTTTCCTGTATTGTATGATGCACGCTGTTATCTCCATTGTGATTCTGTTTCAACATCTTTTTCCCTATAGAATCATTCATCAACTGGATAAGTTGTATAACTTCAACTGGGTTCGGTTTTATGTCTTCAAAGACATATTTACATCTTGCTTTCCAAATCTCCCAGATTGTGTTTACCATCTTTACAGTCCAATCTTCAACCAAGTTATTAAATTCATTGTCGAACCAACTTGTAATCCATCCATGTATTGATGAATTGTTGCTTGGCATGCTTCTCATAGCTCCTGGAGTTGTGAACCATATGGCTCTTGCAAAAGAGCATTCCCACAGCATATGCCTGGTTGTTTCAATGTCTTGTTTGCATACTTTACATTGCTCCCCACTGTAATTAATAACCCTTGCCATTCTTTTATTAGAAGGAACTATATCAACCATGCATTTCCATAGAAAATGCTTTATCCTTGGTAAAGTTGGTAGCTTCCACATATTCTTCCATATTTTTGTTGTTGATGTATCAATAATGGGCGCTCCATTTTTCAACTCCACTAATCTTTGATATGCCGAATTTACGGTAAAAACACCATTTCTAGTCAGCGTCCATATGAGTCTATCATCCCCCCTTTGCGGAATTCTCATCTGCATGATTTTTTGAGCATCTTGTTGACTGAATATTTGCTGTACCACTGTTACCTTCTAGGACTTGGTATCATGATCAATAAGATCTGATATTGTATTATAAGTATTAGCAAGCTCCAGCTCTACAGCTGGGATGAGTGGTTCTTGTTTGCCTTGTATCCAAATGTCAGTCCATATGGATATTTTTTCTCCATTGACGACTAGCCATAAGCTGTGTTTGTATATGAATTGCATGCTTCCTTGTATACTTTGCCATGCCCAAGTAGAATTCTTCTTTTTATTTGCGTGCAAGCCTGAAGTAGTTGGAAAATATCTTCCTTTTAGAGCCTTAGCCCATAGCTTATCTTCATTGTTGATCAACCTCCATGCAGCTTTTGCCAAGAGCGCTTTATTAAAACATTTTAGGTCCCTGAAACCCATTCCTCCATTCAGTTTATGTTTGTTGATTGCTGGCCATCCGGTGAGATAAAAACCTCCATATTTCTCCTTACCCCACCAAAGATCCTTTGGATACTGTCTAATTCTTTTATTGTAGCATCTGGTATCTTGAATATACCTATATGATATGAAGGCATGGCATTGAGAACATGTTTCAGGAGAATCGATCTACCAGATTGGTTGATGAATTTCCCCCTCCATTTAGTCAGTCTGTTCTTTGTATGCACCACTAGACTTGAGAAGGAAGTAGTCTTTTTCTAGTTTAAGAAGAGTGGTGTGCCCAAATATGTTTCTTAAAGATTCATCTGCTTCATATTCAAACTCCGTAGAAATATCCTGCAATGCCGTGGGTGCATATTTTTTGAGACCAAACAGCAGATTTCTGGAAGTTTATTTGTTGCTCTGACATGTCGCCGAAAGATCTATCACCTTGAGGATATTTGTAACATTATGAATGTCCACTTTTGAAAATACTTGACAATCATCAACGAATAATAAGTGAGTAACCTGAGGAGCTTTTCTCGATATCTTTATACCCTGAATTTTCCCTTCTAACTCTGCTTTGGCCAAGGCACGAGTAAATACCTCCATTGTAAGTAAGAATAAGTATGGAGAAATGGGATCTCCCTGCCGTATCCCCCTCGTTGGTTTGAATGCATTCCCTAGAGATCCATTAAGAAGAATTTGAATGTCAGTACATATGCATTCTTGTATGAAGTTGCACCACTTAGAATTAAACCCTAATTGTTTCATAACTCTGTCGATAAAAGCCCACTCAACACGATCAAAAGCTTTTGACATGTCGAGTTTTAGAGCCATGTAACCTTTCTTCGATTTGTTTCTCTTCATGCAATGAATAAGCAAGTGAGCCAAAGTGATGTTGTCTCCTATTTGTCTGCCTGGTACGTATGCAACTTGCATGGGGGAGATTATCTTCTCCAATTACTGTTTTAGCCTGCTTTCCAGTATTTTCGAGATGAGTTTGTAAGTTGTATTACACAGTGTGATTGGCCGATAGCCTCCTGGAGTCTGTGGTAATTTGTATTTGGGTATAAGACATAAGTTATTCTTATTTATCTTTCGGAGGAATCTTCCCGTATAGAAAAAACTTTGTATCATGTTGATGACATCATTCTTTATCATGCTCTAGTTTTCTTGGAAGAATCCTGGAGGAAATCCGTCCGGGCCTGGTGCTTTCCATGGCTTCATTTGTTTCAGAGTATTCATCAACTCCTCATCTTTGTCTGGATTAACAGTTGTCATTATTTGCTTGAAGTGTTCAGCCAACAATGATTCAAGTTGTTCATTTCCCTTACACCATGTTCCATCTGGTTTCTTCAAAGTTTTGATTATATTTCTCGATCTTCTCTTATTTGCTTTTAGATCAAAGTGCTTTGTATTTTGATCTGCCTCATGGAATAAAGTTTCTTTGGATTTTTGTCTGTAGAAAATCTCTTCACGTTGGTGCCATTCCTCAATTTCTTTTTCGATTTTTTGTACAGCTTGAGTATTGTCAGCTCCACTGGAGTCAGGTTTTTGGAGATCGGTTAATTGTTGCTGAAGAGTGCTGAGCTTCGCATGTATATTTCCAATCTTGCTTCTATTCCAAAGGGACAAATCTCTCCTTGTTTCAGATAATTTTCTATCAAGTACATACCCTGCAGAGCCCCTATGGTTCTTGGACCAAGAAGATTGAATCTGGAGTTTACAACTTGCATCTCTTAACCAGCACTCAAAGAACTTCCAATTCTTTGCACTACAAACATTGTTAGGAAACAAGTCTAACAGTATAGGGCAGTGATCAGAGAATAAGAATGGTAGATGCTTTAGACAAGAATCAGGAAAAGTTAATAACCAATCAGAGTTCATTAAAGTTCTATCTAATCTAGAATTTATCTTTCCAGTTCCATTGTATTACTTGTCCATGTATATGGATTTCCATGGTAATCTAAGTCACTTAGTCCTGCATCACTTATGATACTACAAATTCTAGAGGGGGAGGAGGTGGAACCATTGTTATTAACTCTTTCATCTGCATGTAAGGTGATATTCAGATCACCAATCAATATCCAAGGAGCAGTAATATCATAGTTCAAACAGACATCTCTAATAAAATTCCATTGTTCATTCTTTTCATGGGGGTACGGTGAGCCATAGACACAAAGCAGCATCCAACTAGGTTTGGAAGGGTCACTCTTTACTAGACAATGTATCATATTTCTGTCATGGTATATAATATCAAGATCAAAGCCATCTTTCCACATCAAACAAATTCCTCTAGATCTCCCTATTGATGGAACATAAAAGGAGTTTGGAAAGTTTAAAGGTCTGATAAATCTGAGAATTTTATCACTGCAAATTTTTATTTCTTGTAAAAATATTATGTCCGGACTAAGCATCCTATTCAAGTCTGATATATATTGCCTAGTGTTTTTATTTGCAAAACCATTGCAATTCCAAGCAATTATTTTCATTTTAAAGCTAGTAAGAAATTTTTTTGAAAAACAAAGATGCTGAGTATTATAAAAACTTGAGTATAAGATATGAGAAATTACCTGCATTGTGTCTCTATGATAATCATTTGTGTTTTCAGGATGCATTGCCTCTGGATTTTTGTCAGCCATCTCTTGAGTTGCGATATTGTTCATATTAGTGACTAAATCATCTCCTACAGTTTTTGGTGGAAGGACGTGAATGTTATGTGGGTTCATGGATGGTTCAATATTAAGTATTAAGTTTCTCAGACGCTTGCTTTGTCTGTGTTCTTTGCCTGCTTCAGCATCTACCATTTCTTCAGCCATTGAAAGAGATATGCTTCTTTCATTATTTCCTTCATAGACATCTCTTTCATTTTGCAGTATTTCCTCATACTCAGCTGTTGTTAGACTATCTAGATGTAACAACCAGTTTCATTATACACATTTGTCATCTTGGTGATCAATGACCCAGCGTTTATCACATATTTTCTTTGGATGTAGCTCCCAATTTTAACAGATCCAGACATCTTCATCTTCTAAAGTTTTCCACCAACCACCACGATATAATGGTTTTTTGAGATCCATTTCTATTCTAGCCTTCACAGTGTTTTCGTACTTTGGCCTGCAGTTTGTTGGTGAAGTTGAGACTTTTTTTCCCTATGAAGCTAATAGCTTCATCAATGACAGTAACATTAAGGTGCTCTAGTCGAAGATATTTGAATTGAGCTGTAAAGAGTTGATGACTGAAATCATAGTCTTTGGCAGCAGTTCCAGCAACATACTTTTTGACAGCAAATAGAGCTTCTCCAATAATCCAAGGACCCTCTCGAATGACTTTTTCATGTTCCTCTGCACTATTTAATCTGACCAACATCAGATTATTACCCATAATACGAATCTCCTTGTTTCTATACTTCCTCCATAACGAGTTAATTTCTTCTCTGACTATTCTCATAGGAATCTTTTCTATGTACATAAGTTTCCCTAGGATTGCACAGGACCATTCACTTGTTGATGCATTGATAGTTGTTGAAGATCCTGCGGCACTCCTTCTCACCTTTGGTATCTCTAACGTAGCATTCCTCAGTTGTCGAGACAAGATGTTAATCTTGTTAGCATTGTTATTCGAGCTTGAAGCCATTGACTTGATTGTTTGGGTTGTTGACTCTGAGAAGATTGTATTTCTGAGACGAGTTTTTGTTTTGATGTTTGTTTTGCTTTGGTGAGAGATATATATAGTTTTCCAGAAAATCTTCAGAGATAAAAGATAATGGTTTTTATCATAATGAATATCTCCTAAGAATAATGGGAAGATATAAATTTTGTTATTCTGTTGAACTTCAGAATAATCCTCATTTATGACTTGGCAGAAATAGCTGCTTGTATGAGAATACCATAGATTACGTATGGCAAAAACAGAAATATCTAAGCAGGGTAACTTATATATATTTTTGTAACTGATAGGCACCAAAGAAGGAAAGATTTTTGTTTGTCTGACTTTTAGGTGCTTGATTTTAGGAGGGAATTTGAATTTTGAAATTTTCATGGAGGATTGGATCTTGGAATAAGATTTTTAATGGATAGGGAAATCAACACTTTGGTTACTACTCGTATCGGATGGAACGATAAGACATTCTATTCTACTAATATGAATCATCACAAAGAGGATGACTAGCACTACTTCTTTCCACACCATTGTTCTTCTTTCATAAAAGGCCATTCTGAAAAATTCCACTACTAGATACCACAAATGATTATCTTGGATACACTTGCACAGGAAACAAAGATCACTCCTTCATGTAAGGAGATTAGTTCTCAACTATGATGAAAATGAGGGAAAAGAAAACCAATAACTTAGAAATGAGTTATAAGATAAATAATGAAAAATTTACTATTGTTGATAAAACAACAACTCATGGGATGATTCCACAATATCCAACGAGATCATTTACCTATTAAAAGACAATGCATACTAGAATCCAAGATTTGAACAGTAAAAACCATAAGAAGATTGCATAGATTTGAAAGAAAAAGTGAAAACGATTTTTTAACTGTGTCGACTCATAAATCACCGATCCTCAGACCTTCTCTTTTCTTTAGAACTGTCGCATTCATTTGTTGCCTTTAGTTTCTATTTTGAGTGATTGCATTGTTTGGTGAGTGTTGTCTATGTTTCTATTTTGAACGAGTGTGGTGTGTGTGTGAGCGAGTGTTGTATTTCTTTCTAATTTGAATAATTTGTGTGCGAGTGTATTACCGTTTGTGGGAATGTAAGTCTTTTTTGTTTTTTCTTCCTTCCTCGGTTCCTCCTCCATCTTCATCGCTTCCATGCCATTTTCTTTAATTACCAAAACAACAGCATAATGCGGATGAAATCTGAATTATAGAAAGAATCTAGTTAAATACACTAATGTATATCAAGAAAAATTCAATTGTGATCTCCATGGTCTAAATTAAATTATAAATAACTTGGCAGGTGAACCCTGGACCAGGGCACCTTATATATGCTGCCGCATTTGGAATATGGATGAGATACGTTTAATGGGTTCTGTTCTTGGTCAAAGTATTTCCGTAGATTAATTACTATGTTCGCAAGGAAATTTCCTCAGAATGCAAATCATTTTTCCTTCGGAAATTGGGTCAATTGCCTAAATATTTTTAAAACATGGTTCTAATGGACGAGTAAAAATTAGTATGGGTGAAATGGACACCAAAAAAATAGCTATCGTCCATTTAAACAGTATTAAATTTTACATGTCTTTTTCACCTAAAAATTGTTGCTATTGGGTTAATTGACCAATTTTGTGTTTTTCCTTTCCTTGGATCAGGATAAACACTCATACTGGTCTGCTTGTCTTAGGTTGATGGAGTAATTGCAGCATTTACACAACTATATTGTGGAAGGAAGAAAATAAGTAACTATGTCATGCGGAAGAGTAGAATGTATAGACTAGTCGGGAGACCAAATTCTAGTCTAGCCTAAGTAAGTTTAATCTTGGGCTTTTTGAGAGGTATGTAACTTCGGAAAATATGTAATTTCTCAACTCCGACCACTTATAAGCAGGGGCGTATCCATGTGAAGGCACACTTAGGCACGTGCCCAACCTAAATTTAGCTAAATTTTTTTTACCTATTAATGTTTTGCCGGATATTTCCTAGATTTTTTTCTTTTTTAGATTTTGTTCAAGGAAAATAGGTAACAAAACAGATTACAAAATATTTTCTAGCTAACAAGATATTCGTAATCAACGCATATATGGTATTTTTAGCAATAAAATAGGTAAAAACTAAGATATTCCTAGGTTACGGTTTGCAAGTTTATGTATTTTAGGCTTTTACAGAATATTTTCTAGCTAACAAGATATTCGTAATCAACGCATATATGGTATTTTTAGTTATAAAATAGGTAAAAACTAAGACATTCTTAGGTTACGGTTTGCAAGTTTATGTATTTTAGGCTTTTACTCAATTCCACGCTACTGTTTAGAAAAGTATTGGTGATTTTGTTAAAAGAATGGGTGAGAAAAAAAAAAGATCAAGTGTACCTATTGGTTTATTTGCTTTTGATGTTAGCGTTGCTTTTACCAGTTGCTACTGCTACCGTAGAAAGAGTATTTTCCGGTATGAAAATTGTGAAGACTCGGCTACGCAATCGAATGGCAGATGAGTGGATGAATGATAATTTGCTTTGTTATATTGAAAAAGACATTTTTGATGCTATTGATAACAAGGTTATCATACGACGGTTCCATAAAATGAAAAATCGTCATGGACAGTTACCAAATGTGTTAATTTAATAAAGAGATTATTAATAAAGGCAAAATAAAATAGTGATTTTTTTATAAAGTGCCTCTGCCAGCATAAAGTTCTGGATCCGCCACTGCTTATAAGGTCATCAAACTTTACTTGGCAGGGTATAGATTGAAATCGTACTTCAAAAAATCTTAATTCTACGAACATTTATTTAGAAATTAATAGTTCTAACACGAGTTGAGAAATAATAATTGAAAAAAATAATCTCTCGGACCGATCTACTTTGCTAATTACCAGATATCTTTTATCCTGCAACGTATATAGCACGGGTGTCACTGTTTTTGTAACTTGCTTTTTCTCATTTTTGTTCTATTTATTGAAACAGATTAATCTTGAACGTAGGGATTAAGGTCTGACTTTAATAAGCTTGACAATCCAACACAAGTGCTTATGACTGAAAAAGAAAAACACCGCCAAGTTTGTCAAATGCTTGATAAGAGCAGAGTGAAGAATACAGTCTAAAATCTCTTCATCATTTCTTATGTTCCGTGGGTCATTGTTTTCTAATATGCCTTCAGAAAAAAAAAAAAAGTGTTTTCTTAATATTAACTTAAATTGGGTGTGCCAATACGCAAACTACACCATTATCTGAATTACACTCCGTTCACTACACCAAAAATGGACATTAGCAACTGCGTTTCAGTGTTGCAAATCAGGCTTGCAACTGCACTCAGCTGTTGCGAAACGTGGTGTAACAAATTTTCGCAACGATAATGTAGCTGTTGCGACCCTTTTGACTCGCAACAGCTACATAGTTGTTGCTAATTTTTTACTACAAGTTGCAAAAGCTTGACTAAGTCAACGAAGACTGACCGAAAAAGGTATGGTAAAAAAATTAGCAACAGAAGCCAGCTGCTGCGAAATGTTACTGCAGTTGCTATAATTCTTGAATTAGTCAATGGAGACCGACTTCCGCTTAAGCGGATAATGTGAAACTAGATATTGTATTAGCATGGGTTTTGTTATCATGTGCTTCCAAAATAATACCAATCGTTAGCTCTCTTTTAGATGGGTGAAGTTAGAGTCCAAATTTGTGCACCCCTCCAAAACCGGGTCGCACATTCCTCCCCTCCCTATCGGAGGAAACTGTTACATAAAGCAACCTATTTCACTCAAAAAAAACCAGGCGGAATTTTATTCTTTTATTTTTTTTCTATCTCTCCATTTGTTTTATCTTTCCGCTCATTCATCTTCTTCCTCTTCCAATTTGTTCTACATAACCTGTTCTAAAAATAAGCACTGTGAATTTAGCAGTTGATTAATATTCAAAAGTGCTTATGGACTAAATTAATCAAAACTGGACTCATGATATGCTTGTCGATAATTGATAATGATTTTTTTTCTTATTTCTTTTAGAAATTAGGGATGCTTATTATATGTTAAGGTTGTGATTATTTTATTTTTTTTTTGTTTTTTTGTTTTTGTACGATAGTTTCACTTAAGCCAGATATTTATCATTGAAGATTTCTCTTTTGTGCCGAATATGATCACCAATCCTTTCAAAAATCTCAACACCATGATAATCAGAAACTTTTTAGAATGGAAAATTCCTTATGATCTAAAAACATAAATTTTTCACAAACCAAATTTGTTCTTTCTTCAGATCAATTTTTCGAAGTCCAAGTGAGCTAATAAAACACTGGCTTTGTTAATGAACGCGAAATTGAGGGATATAAAAAGGAATTGGGGGATATTGATTACTTCTCCCAACCCATGGTATGTGTTAAGGGGTGATTTTGGGTATGAAAATACTAAAATACTCTTTGGTTAATTAAAAACCATTATGAAAATACCATACTACCCTTTCTACAAAAACAAAAAAATCAAAAACCAAATTCATATGTCCCCATTTCTATTTTAGTATCGGCACTGTTAGGGTTAGGTTTTGAATTTTTTTTTTCATCGTTCTTCATCCGTTCTTCATCGATTAATCGTCGATTCAAAAATTTCTTCGTCGATTAACCTATCCGAATCATAAACAATGCCTCCATGAAAGAAAGCAAATGCCCAATCGAACTCAAAATCGATTGCTCAACAAAAACAGGAACAAAGAATTGCTAAGATTACTCAAGAGGAAGAAGACGAAGAAGCAACGTTCTCTGACGATCAACCCCTCGCAAGCATGGCTTCTGTGATAAGGTAGGTTATTTTGAACTAGTTTATGAGTGTTTAAATCGATTTATAGCAATGGGTTTAGTTTAGAATCGCGAACCCTAAATCAAACAGTTGAGTTATAGAGAGTACTGAAACTGAAATATGTATGAATACAATGCCGGTTTTGTGTTCCGGCATTCAATCTAGGATGAATACAGTACCGGTTTCCAACCCCAGATTCACCAGAAACTGAATTTTCCCAACTAGCATTCAATTTAGGATGAATACAGTGCCGGTTTTTAGTACCGACAGTCTTTCATAATAATTCATGTATGCCGGTAGTGGACTTAAAAGATACAGGAGAGTTTATGAATTTGTCACCAGTACCGGCATAGATTTTGGGTTGCATTGTATGTCGGTTTTGAATACCGGCATTCTTTTGTAATAATTTGAGCATGCCGGTAGTAAACTAAAAACATACAGGAAAATTGTCAAAAATACCGGCATAGATTTTATGTTGCATTATATGGCGGTACTAAAAGCCGGCACTGTCGATAGTCAATGTTTACTGCCGGAACATTGTACCGGCATGGTTTGTTTTAAGGTAGTCAATGCCGGTACTAAAACTGAAGGTGAGTTGTCTTATATTCATTATTTTTCGTGTGCTTACGATATAGGTCAAAAGCCAAGGAAGCTAACAAAAGAAATATTAAAGATGATGTCACTAAGAGAAGAAGGAAGGACGGTCTTGATACTCCTGAGTCTCTGCCTCCTCGAAGGAAAGATCAAGGTCGTAAGATTCGTTTGGGGGCTGATACAAAATGGATAATTTGGGAGAGTGGTGGTGACCGTAGTCGATTTGAAAACCGTGAGCACGGCGATCAAGATGAGCAAGATGAAGAGGAAAGTCAATTAGCAAGTCAAAGCGAAGTTAGTGGGCCAATTCAACAACCAACACAAGGCAATGCCAAGAAGGGCAACGTCAAAGTGAAAGTTAAAGGTTCCCACCTTCCTCATATTAATGACATGATACCTGACCTTAAACGTGGTAGAATTTTGGGTGAAGCACCGGAACCAAAAACACTATTTGGATACAAGCACTCGTGGGCTCGTACTATCTATCAAACCTATGTAAGCATTTTCTATCTTGTACATATGTATTGTTGTGTATTTATGTAAAATCTCTTAATTGTATTGTCTCTCCTAATTGTAGGATCATAAGAAGGTTGTGCGTGTTTGCCGAAACCAAGCCACGGATTGTTGGAAATTGTCCGACCAATGTGAAGAGGTCCAACAAATAGTAAAGGATACTGGTCTATATGCTTTGGTTGAAAATTATGTGAAGCCTGATTATGTTACTGTCAATTGCTTCGTCGAAAGGTATCATGGTGAAACCGATACCATGCACTTCCCTTTTTGGGGAGATGACCTTCATCCCTGAAGATGCTCAGAACATTCTAGGCTTGAATGTTATCGGCAAATCAATTGCAGAAGGAGTTGAGTCTCTTGACCTAGAATGGTCGAAATTGCACGGTCCGACTAACAAGCTGTTTGGTTGGGACTACAAAACTTCTGTGGAGAGCTTTTATGAATTTACCTCTGGTAAGACAAAGACAATCAAGTTGACGTTGCTTAAGAAGAATTTTGAAAACACAAAGAAAAGAAGTTTGGAGGATGGATGGGACCCTAAACAAATTCGTTATATTGCCGTTGCATACCTGTTATACATCTTAGGCACCAGGGTATTCCCTGACACCAATGGCAACATGGTTAATGCGAACTACCTTCAGTACTTGGATCCGTTGAAAGATGTCTATAATTATTTTTGGGGCACAGCGGTACTTATTGCTTCACATTGGAATAGGTGTGGGCTTATGAACACTTCCCAACCTTGTTCAAGGTCTACCCCTCCTTGAAGATCATAGACCTTCCCGAACCCGATACGCCTATAGCTAAGAGATACGAGTTCAACAATACTCCGAAGCCTGGTAACATAGGTCGACTGATCGATATGAGATTGGCTTTGGGCGCAATGAGTACCGAAGATGTTTTGTTCGACCCTTACAAGGAGGCTAGAGTAAACCGCTATGTTTTGAGGTTTGGTAACGTTGCATTTTACCATCGGCCGTTGTTCCACCCAAAAGGATACGTTATGGCTAATCCTACACGTGTAATGCGCCAACTTGGATATAAGCAATTAGCACATTTCCAGACGGCCTCTTTTTCAATGTTTTGATCTTGACATTTCTCGGTGATTTTCAACTCCAAATCGATTGCATGTAGAGTATGTTCCAAAACCGGACCCAACAGATTGGAGTGATAGGGAACCACGTCGTTTGGTAGATATTAGTCAGTGGGAGAAGTTGGAGATTGCTGAAAACGGTGATGAAGTTGATGCCGACTACATGGAAGCTTACTTGGAATGGTCACATCCTTATGTCGTCCGCCCGGATGACGTCCAAGTTTCTCCCCAGAAAAACCCTCCCGTTCCAACTCCCGCACCGGCACCACCTACGATGCCGGAAACTCGTACCGGCATGCTCGGCCATTGTTCCGGCATAGTCTAAGTTAACCAAAACGGAAGACCAAATTTGAAACCTATTCCGGCTTTATGTTTCACTAGAAAACAACGCCGGAATCACGGTGCCGGCATTCTCGTAATCTATTGTCCCAAGCCGGTACAAATTTCCGGCATTGAAAATAATTGATATTGAACGCCGGTTTTGGTGTCGGCATTATCGATATTGATGGTACCACGCTGGTACCTAGTTTCGGCGTTGATGTTTATTAAGTTTCAATGCCGGTTTTTGGTTTGGGATGGTACTGTTTCCTGTATGTTTTTCATGCAGTACCGGCATGGTAACCTATCAATGAAACAATGCCGGTTGAATATTCCGTAGTATATTCCTTGGTAGGTAAAAAGGTTAATTGCGTACCGGCATAGTTTTTGAGAAGAATTCTATGCCAGATCAATATTCAGAATGGGGGATATCGGTCTACCGTCATGGAATTCATACAACTACCATGCCGGAACCTAGTTATTTCAGTTGAAAAAATGGCGGGTTTAAAGAAAAAATTTGATTTTTCAACATCTTAGCAGCTTTACATGTGTGTTGGGGATGCTACTATGTTGTGCAAGTTTACTTTGTTGTGTTGGTTCTTCAAGAAACTCTCCATACTCGTCAAAATCATCATTCAAGGGTGTTGGCTCAACAAAGAATTGCAATTGAGAGTTGTTGTCGTTAGCTGAAGATTCTAGATATGCTCATTGTTGTAGTTGAGCTAAAGATTCAGCAGCAGCAATTCTCTCTTCACAATCATCCTCCATTTTTCACAAAAAAATTTCTCTCTCAAAATATTTTTCCCTCCTTCTACTCTCACCTCACTAACCCAAATTCAAATAAAACACACACTAATCATTTATAAAAAAATCTTATGATTTTACTAATTATTATTAATCACTAATCCTGATTAGTGAGGGGTAGATTAGGTATTACGTAAATTACTTAGATAAGGGGTGACCCCAAATTGATATCTGGATCCAATTTTTGTCCTTTTCTTATATCCCCAATTCCTTTTTATATCCTCCAATTTCGCGTTCTTGATAATCTAAACGGAAATTCATCATAACCCAGCACCAAATCCTGAAATTCCTTACTGACTGCGAAAAAAGAAAAGAACAAATGAAGAATGTAAATTTAAATTTTAGGCATGATCGTGAATTACGAAGATGGTGAACTATGGATATATTGTTTTATTAAAAAAGTTGAAAACCATAAGTGGTTTTCTACCGGAAAATCCTCCAGTAAGGAGGGGTAGAATGTGCAGCCCGGTTGGTGCACAAATTTGGACTCGTGAAGTAAAATACAATAAAACTAGAAGAGAGACAATGTAATTATAATATTTCATTCTCACTTTACTACTATACCCTTCCACTAACTTATTCATTTAATATTTTATCCCATTCTATTTTTCTAATGATTAATCTATTAAATAAAAATATTAATTACAAAATTCCAGTCTATTTATAGGAAGTTTTTTTTTCTCCTTTTCTTGGCGATTGCCATTTGAAGGTTCCACCGCTCTAAAAAAATAAAAAATAAAATGGTTAAGGGGAAGTCAAAAGAGATTCAAAAAATAAGTCGATTAATTGGAAAATGGATTAATTATTAGAAGAAAAAAAAAATTGGGATAAGTTGTTAGATATATACTGTAAGTTAGTGCAAGGGTATAATAGTAAAGTAAAAATATATTATTATAATTATATTATCTCTCTTATAGTTTATTGTATTTTACTTCACCCCATGTAAAATTGAGCTAATGATTGGTGTTATCTTGTATATGGATGCACAAAATAACAAAACCCTATTACCATTCAGTGCTCTCATTATCACTGACTTTGTTTTTATTATTCTTTTCGACCTTTTCAGATCAGACGTTGGAGTATCTTTAGGATCAATTTGAATTGAATCAAAAGTTTGTAGGCGTTGATTTTTACTAACATTAATGGAGGTATGACCTTTTTTGGTGTAGCCTGACATAAAAGTCTTTTGACAGGTATATCACAACTCAAAAGTTTGTTGTTTTTTTTCGGTCTCTCTTTGGCAGGCATTTATAAGATATGTAACTGAAATGGACGATAAAACCCGGCGAGATTGGGGTATACTCAAACTAATTGGGGTATACCCAATTTTAAAGGGACACTTTTTGTGGGTTTTAGGGGAGGCCTAATGGGTAAGTTACAAAACTATCCTTACCCATTAATAATCTTAATTACCCTAAATCAGTTTTTATTCTCTTCATTTCATCTTCTTCTCTTCTTCTTCTTCTTCATCTTCATCTTCATCTTCCATCAATCAAAGCCATATAAAAATCTTCAACTTTGATTTTCAAAAAAATTGTTGACTCTACCAGCGAAAAGAAGACTATAAATGATGTTTAAACTCAAACCCATCATTGTGTTGTGTGATTTGATTGTTATATTAGGTTAGAAATCGAAAATTATGATGTCTTCGGCCGGCAAGGTCGTGACATGAATATCTTGCCGACTTTTCATAACAGCCATGGCGGCGATCGTAAAAATTTCAACAAGCCGGCAGGGGTATTTTTTGAAGACCTTGCCGCCAATACAAATTTAGGAAGGGTATTTTTGAATACCTTGCCAGGCCAAAAACAGCCGGAAGGGTATTTTTGAATACCTTGCCGGCCAATAAATTTTTTATGTCATCTCCTGTATGTCAAAAAACAAAAGTCGGCAAGGTCTACGATGAAGATCATGCCGGCCACTTTTGGCCGGCGAGGTCAACGATGAAGACCTTGCCGACTTTTCATACTTTCAGAACTGAAAGTGTTGATTTATTCGTTGATTTTGAGTATGATTTCATATAACAGATTTGCAATCCCCTTTTTAGAAGTATTTCGGTTGTGTGCTTCATTTTCGTTGCAAGAGATATTCTCAAAAAAAAAAAAAAAAATCATCAAAAATCATCCTACAAATGTTTAATCAAAAACAAAATTTCATAACTTTCGTAAGTTTTAATCTCTTCAATCAATTTAAACTTAATTAATTAATCTAATCAAAATTTTAGTGTTAATTAAACGAGGGCAATTTTGCCATTTTGAAAATACAAGGTTAAGGGGTGGCTTGGTTTTACTTCAAAATGACCCGATTTTGTCTTATTGGGTATACCCCAATTAATCTGGGTATACCCCAATCAAGCCAGGATAAATATATGCTTGCAGTTCGTTGTTTTGCTTGAAACTCAATGGATTTCGCTGGATTAGATACCAAGGGAGAGTAAGAGTGTGTTTGTTTATTGCCGATTCAGCATCTGAATCTGACTCGGCTCCTGACTCGAGCCAGCATCTGAATCTGATTCGGTCCCTGACTCGGCTCAAGTCAGATTTTATAGACTGTTTATTTTTTTATTTTGTGTCCGATCTGACTCGCGATCTGACTCCGACATAATTCCTGATTCAGACCATTTGAGTCAGGGAATAAAATGCTCCTCCTTCATGGAACCAAGCCGCTGACTCACATATTTTTGAGACAGATGAGTCAGATATGATTCCAAAAACAAACATATTGAGTTAGATCGGATGAGTTGAGTGATTTCAGTCAGATCCAATAAAATAAAAAACATGTTGTTACATCGTGACAGAAGTACCTAGCAGAATAATCTGGAACCTTAGAGGCCGAGTTTACTTGTGCACTCATCAAGAATGGTTAAGACTGAGCAAAAATTTAACCTTGGAGAGCTGGAGCGCTGATAACAAATGTTGCCAAGGAGTAAAGGACTACTCGAAGCTACGGGAGAGCATATTGAGAAGAAGAACAAAATCATGATCTAAGCCGACTCACCTCTCATGTATTTAGAAAATACAATGCATGACTTCTTCTTCTTTTTTTGAAAGAAACAAGGTTACTTAAATTTTCGGTAAGTGGGTAATTTAAAAACAATGTACAAATTTATAAATAAGTTTTACAGCTGACCGAGTATACATAAATGATATATCCTGTCAATTTTTTGGTAATGTTAAGCAACCTAAGAGCAAGAAGCACGATGGTTATTATCCTAATGGAAGATCCATTATCCCATTATTGTTCGATTTTTTATTTTCGGGACAAATTGCGTTCAGCTTGTACAAATTTTTTTTCCATTTTATAACCAACTTATTTTCACATTAAAAAAATCAACCGCAACTTTCGTTCCGTAATAATGTTCTTAGTGTCCTAACGACATACATCCACTACCACCACCGGAACCCCCATTACCACTATCTTAATTTTCCTCCACCATCACTATCACCGGCTACGTGCACCACCACTCATAAACACCACCCCAGTCATCTGTAATGTCTATTAATATGATTATTAACAAATTCATTATTTATTTAATAAAAATATACTTAGAAAAATGTAATGGGCTGAAAAGAGAATTTTACAAGTTATCATGTTTCTTTATTAACAAATTTATTATTATTTAATGGACGTATATTTACGAAGATAATTATATGGCATTTATTTAATAAACTATATATTTATTATAAGAAATTAATGATACAATAATGATGTAAACAACCACGACCATCGATTTAGTTTTCTCCGGAATAAAAATCTTGAGCCTTCTTTATGAACGCGAAATTGGGGGATATAAGAAAAGGACAAAAATTGGATCCAGATATCAATTCGGGGTCACCCCTTATCTAAGTATTTTACGTAATACGTACCTAATCTACCCTCACTAATCAGGATTAGTGATTAATAATAATTAGTAAAATCATAAGATTTTTTATAAATGATTAGTGTGTGTTTTATTTGAATTTGGGTTAGTGAGGTGGGAGTAGAAGGAGGGAAAAATATTTTGAGAGAGAAACTTTTTTTTGGAAAAATGGAGGATGATTATGAAGAGAGAATTGCTGCTGCTGAATCTTTAGCTCAACTACAACAAGGAGCATATCTTGAATCTTCAGCTAACGACAACAACTCTCAATTGCAACTCTTTGTTGAGCCAACACCCTTGAATGATGATTTTGACGAGTATGGAGAGTTTCTTGAAGAACCAACACAACAAAGTAAACTTGCACAACATACTAGCATCCCCAACACACAGGTAAAGCTGCTAAGATGTCAAAAAATCAAATTTTTTCTTTAAACCCGCCATTTTTTCAACTGAAAAACCTCGGTGCTGGCATGGTATTCAAATTACGACCATGCCGGTAAACGAATATCCCCCATTTTGAATATTGATCCGGCATAGCATTCAACCAAAAAACTATGTCGGCACACAGTTAACCTTTTTACTTACCAAGGAATATACTACGAAATATTCAACCGGCATAGTTTCATTGATAGGTTACCATGCCGTTACTGCATGAAAAATATACATGAAACAATTTTATTCCAAACCAAAAACCGGCATTGCAAATTAATAAACATCAATGCCGGAACAGAGTACCGGCGTGGTACCATCAATATCGAGAATGCCGGCACTAACAAAAAAACATACAGGAATAAATGTTTTCCAAAGCTAAATACCGGCATTCAATATGAATTATTTTCAATGCCGGAATTATGTACCGGCTTGGGACAATAGATTACGAGAATGCCGGCACCCTTTCTTCCGGCGTTGTATTCTAATGAAACATTTATGCCGGAATAGGTTTCAAATTTGGTCTTCAGTTTTGGTTAACTTCGACTATGCCGAAACAGTGGTCGAGCATGCCGGTACGGGTTTCCGGCATAGTGTTTTAATTTTGTTTGGAACTAATTTTCATTCGATCTTTAGGTGGTGACATATATTGATCCAACAAATGCAAAGCCGCTTTATCGGGATACGTCGGAATACTATAAAATCCCTCCGGTATGTGACCAAAGGATACTTTTCACCTAGTATCTTGAACTTTACTAATGGATTGCTAGTAATGAACCTTCTAATGAACGTGAAATTGTTCTTATGTAGGGAATAACATATCAAAAGGAAGCAATCGCTTGGGCTAAAGAGACGGCTCTTAAGAACATGTGTGTGTTGGTGAGGAATACCGAAGGTTCGAAGAGGCGTTGTGAGATGGCTTGCGAGAGAAGTGGGAAATACAATGAGAAGAATAGCCACAAGAGAAAGGATTATGTATATCCAAAGAAGACTAATAGGGTATACAAGACGCGTACGAGGAAGAATAATTGCCCATTTAAGCTTGTATTCCGTTTAAATGACATGAAAAATTGAGATTGTGAGGTTCTGTGTGGCTGTCATATATAACCACCGGGATCCGAAAGATTTTGTTGGTCACTCCTTAGTTGCGAAGCTAAAACCTAACGAGTTCTAGGATGTAAAGAGATTGACCAAAGCACTTATCAAACCGAGACAAAGGCTTCAAGGAAAAGGATGAGACTAATGTGTCTTCTCTACGTACAATTTATGCCGCACAAGCAACTATTAAAAGGGTGGAATGGAAAGGGAGGAGCGTTATGCAAGAATTTGAGAAGATAGTTTGGGATCACAACTACACGCGTATCATTAAAAGAGGGCCGGACGAGAAGCCCATTCAAATATTCATTTCGCATCCTTTGCTTTCACAATTGGCAAATACATATTATGGTGTTCTTTTGATGGATTGCACCTACAAGACAAACAAATACAATATGCCGTTGTTCAACATCATGGGGCAAACCTCGGACAAGGTAACATTCATATTGGCTTGGTGTTTAATGGAAAACGAGAGGGACTATAATTATCATTGGGCATTACGACAATGGAAATTGTTCTTCCGGGAAAATCAACTTCCGAGGGTCATCGTAACCAATAATGATGACGCATTAATGAAAGCAATATCCGATATCTTCCCGGACGCACAAAATTTCCAATGTACATATCATATACGTAATAATGTGATAAAAACTTGTCATGCCTTGTTTGAACCCGCAAAGGCGGATATTAAGAAGAGAATGATGGTACAATTAGAGGAAGATGTTTGAA
The DNA here is from genome assembly GCA_023531295.1 of Papaver armeniacum. Classification (NCBI taxonomy): domain Eukaryota; kingdom Viridiplantae; phylum Streptophyta; class Magnoliopsida; order Ranunculales; family Papaveraceae; genus Papaver; species Papaver armeniacum. The sequence goes on from JAJJWW010002583.1 coordinate 491,338, forward strand.
AGAACAAACTATCCCCCGAAGAAGAAGAAGATGAGAGAGGCAAGATAAAGGAGCGAGTGGACAAAGAACATGCGGAAAATCATAAAAAGTGGTCGGAATTTTTAAGAAATTGGGAGAAAGTTTATTGGTCTCTTACGGAGGTTATGTACGAAAAGAGATTGGAGAAGTTTATTGCCGATTGGAAAGAAGTTTATCCGATTGTCGTCTGGTATTGTCGGACTTAATGGTAGGATAAATTCAAGGAAAAATTTGTGCGTGCATGGACAAACCGGTATAGACACTTCAATAGTGAAGCAACTAGTGCAGCTGAGTCTGCTCATGGGAGATTTAAAGATCTCATCCAGTCCGGTCAAGGCAATGTGGTTATGGTCACCGAGGAAATGGAGCTATACTTTAATCAAGATATCAATATGATCAAGGAGGCTTTTGAGAAAAGCTCAATGGAAAGGATGACTCAATTTCTTCATTATGGTAAGTTGCTCCAAGGAATAGAATTCAACGTCTCTCATTGGGCAATAAAACATATGATGAGACAAATGGAATTTGAGAAAAATTATGAAAAACCGGGTGATGTGTGTATTTGTCCTGACATGTCTTCATTGGGGCTTCCGTGTCGTCATATGCTTGTGAAGTATGAAGAAGTGATACCTATTGAGGTTATTGATCCACATTGGAAGCAACTATCCTTAGAGGCCCTTCTCATCTCTGTCATCAAATCTGCCATTACCGCGGTGCCCCAAGAATAATTATAGACATCTTCCAACGGATCCAAGTACTGAAGGTAGTTCGCACTAACCCTGTTGCCATTGGTGTCAGGGAATACCCTAGTGCCAAAGATGTATAACAGGTATGCATCGGCAGTATAACGAATTTTTTTAGGGTACCATCCATCCTCCAAACTTTTTTTCTTTGTGTTTTCGAAATTCTTCTTAAGTAACGTCAACTTGATTGTCTTTGTCTTACCAGACGTGGATTCATAAAATCTCTCCACATAAGTTTTGTAGTCCCAACTAAACAGCTTGTTAGTCAGACCGTGCAACTTCGACCATTCTAGGTCCAGAGACTCAACTCATTCTGTAATTGATTTGCCGATAACATTCAAGCCTAGAATGTTATGAGCATCTTCAGGGATGAAGGTCATCTCCCCAAAAGGGAAGTGCATGGTATCGGTTTCACCATGATACCTTTCGACGAAGCGATTGACAGTAAAAGAATCAGGCTTCACATAATTTTCAACCGAAGTATATAAACCAGAATCCTTTACTATTGTTTGGACCTCTTCACATTCCTCAGACAAAGTCCAACCATCCGCGGCTTGGTTTAGGCAAACACGCACAGCGTTCTTATGATCCTACAATTAGGAGAGACAATACAATTAAGATATTTTACATAAATACACAACAATACATATGTACAAGATAGAAAATGCTTACATAGGTTTGATAGATAGTACGAGCCCAAGAGTGCTTGTATCCAAATAGTGTTTTTGGTTCCGGTGCTTCACCCCAAATTCTACCACGTTCAAGGTCAGGTATCATGTCATTAATATGAGGAAGGTGGGAACCTTTAACTTTCACTTTGACGTTGCCCTTCTTGCCATTGCCTTGTGTTGGTTGTTGACTTGGCCCACCAACTTCGCTTTGACTTGCTAATTGACTTTCCTCTTCATCTTGCTCATCTTGATCACCGTGCTCACGGTTTGCAAGTCGACTACGGTCACCACCACTCTCCCAAATTATCCATCTTGCATCAGCCCCCAAACGCATCTTACGACCTTGATCTTTCCCTCGAGGAGGCAGAGACTCAGGAGTATCAAGACCGTCCTCCCTTCTTCTCTTAGTGACAACATCTTTAGTTTTTCTTTTGTTAGCTTCCTTGGCTTTTGACCTACATCGTAAGCACACGAAAACCAATGAATATAAGACAACTCACCTTCAGTTTTAGTACCGGCATTGAATACCTTAAAATAAACCACGCCGATACAATGTTCCGGCAGTAAACATTGACTGTCGACAGTGCCGATTTTTAGTACCGGCATACAATGCAACATTAAATATATGCCGATATTTGTGACAATTTTCCTGTATGTTTTTAGTTTACTACCGGCATGCTTAAATTATTACAAAAGAATGCTGGTACCAAAAACCGGCATACAATGCAACCCAAAATCTATGCCGGTACTGGTGACAAATTCTAAAACTCTCTTGTATCTTTTAAGTCTACTACCGGCATACACGAATTATTATCAAAGACTGTCGGTACTAAAAACCGGCACTGTATTCATCCTAGATTGAATGCCTGTAGGGAAAATTCAGTTTCTGGTGAATCTGGGTTGGAAACCGGTATTGCATTCATCCTATATTGAATGCCGGAACACAAAACCGGCATTGTGTTCATACATATTTTAGTGTCGGTTCTATCTGTAACTCAACTGTTTGAGTTAGGGTTCGCGATTCTAACCTAAAACCATTGCTATAAATCGATTTAAACACCTATAAAGTAGTTTAAAATCACTTACCTTCTCATATAAGCTATATTTCTGAGTAGTTGATCGTCAGAGAACGTTGCTTCTTCGTCTTCTTGCTCTTGAGCAATCTTAGTAATTCTTTGTTCCTGTTTTTGTTGAGCAATCGATTTTGAGTTCAATTGGGCATTTGCTTTCTTTCGTGGAAGCATTGTTTATGATTCAGGTAGGTTAATCGACGAAGAAATTTTTGAATCGACGATTAATCGACGAAGAACGGATGAAGAACGATTATTTTTTTTTCTTCAAAACCTAACCCTAACAGTGCCGGTACTGAAATAGAAATGGGGGATATATGAATTTGGTTTTTGATTTTATTGTTTAGTAGAAAGGGTAGTAATAGTATGGTCTTTTCATAATGTTTTTTAATTAACCAAAGGGTATTTTAGTATTTTCATACCCAAAAATCACCCCTTCACACACCATGGGTTGGGAGAAGTAATCAATATCCCCCAATTCCTTTTTATATCCCCCAATTTCGCGTTCTTCTTTATCTTGCCTAACTTGTCCAAATATGTAGATTTATAGGATTTATATATTTATTTTTTATTTTAAGGTTTAGAGTTAATGTATACCTATAAAAGGAGGCAATTTTTTTTTGTATTTTAATATCACATTAATATACTATTCAATGAAAACTTACATTAATATCAGTTATCCCTCTTTCTATACCTTATTTTCTACTAGCCCTTAACCCGTGCCGTAACGGCACGGGCCATGATGTTGGTTCATTTTTAATATATCGTATAATTTGTGTCCCGAATACTTATCAACTCCTTATGATTTAATATGGGTTTGTCATAAAAATAGTCGGGATTTTCCTCTCTTTTTTTCTTGTTTTTTTCCTTTAATATTTTACCGTCGGAGATTTGCTCAAACGAAAGAAATATAATCTTAACTTCCAGACAATTTTTTATTTAGCTTCATTGCTTATAATGAGATAATTCTCTACATGAACATGGAAGTTTAAATATTTTTTTGAAATATGTCGTCAGCAGCGCTCATCTCAGTGAAATCAACTAATCAATATCGTCCATAAAAGTCTCCCCATGCTCCTATTTCGTTTCAGCTGACTCATTTATCATGGTCATGTTGTCGATCCTCCAAATAGGCAGAGAATAATATTTTTTTTGCATCGAACGGATGATACAAACTCTCCAATGTGACATGATTTTCCTGTAATTTTTCAACACCCATCAGATGACAATGTTTAAAATGTGTACCAATTACCTTTTCGAAGGGATTGTATATATGCAAACCTATGCCATTAAATCTTCAACAAAGTATTGTGCCCAAAAGTTCGTCTTAACGAAGGCTTTGGTAACTTCAAAAGTCTTGGACATTTTGTCACTTCCATATGTTCCTACCTTCACTTGGAATACAATCTGGCGACACATTACCTCATAAAGAACCTTGAACACATATTGTACTCCCTGATCCTATTTCAAATTTATAGGTTTTCAATAGATCCTTTCTTTTGCCGTTTCCGGACCATCGGTAGCCATTATTATCAAACGCAATTTGTCTAATTTTTGTTGATGTTATGTATTTGCAATGTTCATTTTTCTTAAATAAATAGATTGTGGAAAAACTAAAAAAAAAAAAACATAAGTATTTCATCGGGTCTAAGTTACTATATCCAAAATACTCAGGACAACGCTACGGTGCCTTGTTTTCTCAAATTCATCGTTGCATTCTAGACAAGTACATGCAACACCAATCATTTGTGAAGTGAGCTATTTGCGCAAGTGTGGTCAGTGTATCCCTTACCTGTAATAATAATAACAACACGTCAATTTTTTTAAGGCGTCCAGTTGTAAATGGTATGAATCTAATGGATTTGAATTGTACCTCAATCTTAGATATCACCTTCTTCTCACATAACATAGCAATTGAGGAAGGACAAATCTTGACCACTCTTTACATAGGCAGAGTTAGCCAAACTATGTTTTGAAATAGTTTAGTCGGCTCCAATCGAAGCCGATCTAATTAGTCCTATAGAAAGTTAATCTTAAATTTTTGACCTTATTTCTTGACCAAATTATTGAAGTATTCTCAGTCATGTTTTGCTTTGTATCATCTACCCATTTGTATCTACTCTACCTTCTAACCCAATGAATGAAACCTATACATATTGATCCGTAATTTGTTATTGTTGATTTGTAATCAAGAGATCGCATGATTTGAGAATGTAAAATATAAAAAATATTCTATAAACATCGGAGGCGAAATTTAGATTTATGATTTAGAGTTTTTTATGATGATTTTGATGAACAAACAAATATTTTCAAACAGTTGTTGTCTTTGTAGGTAGTTGTCGCGAAACAACTCGACATTGATGGTCTTTCAGGAAAAAAATATGTAATAGTACTTGAGAGAGCGATAATGTTCTCTTACGCAGGCACACCAATTGCCTTTATATAATACGGACGGATACCATTTCAGTGATCCAACAGTCATGATCATATCGTCTTATACGTTCCGGTATCATCCTCGAAATATTTGATTTTTGTCCTTATCAATGGTGCTAAAAACAACCAATTACATCTTTCACAATACAATGTTGCATGTTTTGTGAAGATTTTTTTTTTTACTCGGTCAATAAAACTCACTAAAAAGCAAAAACTATTATTATCCACAACTATTACCAACACCCACCACCATAAAAACCATCCACCGCCACTGTTTCTTCCACCAATAGTAATGTTACCGCCTCCACCATTCACAAACACCCGCCACCGTTTATACTAACCCTACTTCCACCACCACCATTAGAATTAATATAGTTTTTAGTACAATTATTTATTAATAAAATTATGTATTTATGTTAGATTATTAAAGGGACATTTATAATAGAAATATAATTAATCATGGTGAACAATTAGTACATTAATCAAGGGTTGACTAACCTGGCTCCAACCCCTTAATTTTTAATAACTACATGAATTTTTTAGTTTATTTTATAAATAGTACTTTGTCCATATATATTTATAGTTTAGTCCACCAAAGTTTACATGTTTCTTTTTTTTTTTTTAAAGTAGGCCTCCTCAATGTCAATTTTTGACTCCACCACTGCCACCATCACTGCCGCCCACCCCATGTAGGTTGTTGGACGCAATTCTAATTTTCAATCACAAATGCCATGTATGAGGTTTAGATTGAACAAAATGTCGTCAATTAATTGGTTTCATTATTTTTTTTCCGTGTATATATTCTTTTTTGTATTGCAATCAATTTTATTTTAACATTAAAAAATCATGATTTATACGATATAGTACCAAAGATAACAGGGGTACCATTTGGGTGATCCACTTACGATCATGAAAATATTATCTTTTATGATATCATCCCGGAAATATATGGTACCTTCCTTTATCAAAAGTGTTAAAAACAACCAACCACATCTTCCACACTACGATGTTATCGATGATGTAACGACAACATAAAATTAATATTATCCATCACTACTCACCAGCACTCACCGTCACTACTTCTTCCACAACAAACCAGGGGAGAAGCCATGATTTTGAGGAAAGAGGAGAAAAAACTCTTGGCAAGTTGGATACATGTGAAAAATGGACTTCGTATCTCATTTTATGATAAAAGAACAAAAATAAATATAATTATGCTTGGCGCCGCCCTTAACCACCACTAATCTTTCGGCCTCCACCTCTTCTACTACTCATTGTCGCCAAAAATGTCTATTGATATTATTTATCAAAATTACTTATTAATAGAAATACATATTATAATTAATTAAAAAAACATTTATAATTAAAAAATAATTAGCCATTTATTATGAGCAATTAGTGAAACACATATTAATAAAACACTTTATAATGAATATATTATTTATTATGTGCAATTAGTGAAATACTAATTAATAAAGCAATTATGATATTTAAGTTGAACAAACCACCACCGTTGATTTATCTTTTCTATCAATTCCAACCAAGCTGGAACAGCGGTTAGAGGTCACTCTTATGACACAATAGGTCATGAGTTCGAACCTCGCCGTTATATTTTTTGAAAATCCATATCTTGACTTGATTATTCATTTTTCATTCATAATATTGGAACTAATGGCACGCGTGCGAGTTGTAGGGGGTGGTCAGGAGAACCACAGCCCTTGATTTATCTTTGTAGGACAAATCCTGACCGCCACTAACAAAGGCCAACTTATCCAAACCTTGTTTTGTACTAATGATGTTTCACGCTTTAGTGCTCCGTCAGGAACTACATATTTGTAATGTTGGTATAGGCCACATTAGATTCTGAGTTTGATTTTCGGAGATTTGCATAATCTAAATACGACATGTATATTTTATTTCGTCTGCTGAATGTGTACAATCGGCCTCAAAAATAAAAAACCTTTCCAGATTTTGAGTTGATGTTCATGGATGAAAAGTGAACCGATCAACCTTGCAATAATGGACTAATCGATGAGCATATTGGCTGAGCTAAAAGTGAATTCTGGCGTAGTGATGCATTGACCCAAAGTCAAATAAGCAGGACCAAAGTGAATGTTCCCTCTAATAAATGTGATTTCCCCCTAATAATTTTATGTGTTAATGTGATTGTATCACAGAGATAAAATTATCGATTCAAAATTTTAATTTTTTTTTCTGTACGTGCATGCATATTATGCATAATTGATTCAGGCTTAAAACGGATAAAACCAAAACATGCATATAATATAGATAGGCTCATGCAAGAGAAAAGACTAGGAAAAGGTTGGCACACTATTGGGTTTTTCAGTGAACATGATCATGTTATGAATGTTGTTTATAAGTTAGTCTACCTATTTTTTTTTATCAACTTTAAAGGGTTCATACCGATGCGATAGTTCATTATGTTCTTCAACTTTAGATATACAATCTTTACAACATTGAGATGAAAGAGGAAATTGAATCGGTAGCAAAAACTAGAAAATTCCGCACGAGAATTCAGATTTTGAAAGAAGATTTCAATACGTTCGAAGAGAATTAACTGGCAAGTTCACCGTCCATAGCACCACCAAGTGAGATAAGATTCTTTAAAAGGGGTGTAAGAAGAGGATTCTCAGCTTACTGATTTTGCTTATAATTTGGCTTATTGATTTTGCTTGCTACATACTGTAGTGTGGATAGATCACTAAGTTTGTATACAGAAAAGACTCTAATATTTTACTTGTTAGAAAAGAAAATTCAATGAAAGACGTGGCTTGCTTTCTCACTTCGGTTGTTGAAATAAGATATTTAATAAAAAGCTTGATTTTTGGCCTATTAAAATAAAAGTGTGGTCTATGTGAGCACGGAACTCGTGCATGGTGTGCGTGATCACAAACAATCTTAATGTGAATTGAATACGTGCATTGAGGTGTGAGAAGAGTATAATATGCCTAGGTAGATGATGATTCATAGATTCCAAACCCTTTTAGTTTGTCATGATCTCATCATCATCCCCCAAGGTGATAGGTCTGAGATATCGGAATGTAACTGAAACTACCAGCACTAAAGGTAAAAGAGACGACGGTTTACGTGGTTCAGCACTAAGGCCTACATCCACGGATCTGAGGAGATTTACTATAAGATAAACGGTTACAAAGATCATCCCAAGATCTTGTGTTCATTGACTACTAAAATTGAAGCTCTCACTTACTTCTTCCTATTCTCTCTCCTGCTCTCGATACCCCTCTCAGTGGAGGGGGTATACATATTTATAGCTAAGTTGGGTGGGTCCACTAACAATGAGCTGTTGAGATCTTATCTTCTTGTGCTCTGTGCGTGGTCCGCGGACTTCTATGTCACCCCGCGGCTTCTACTGTATCCCGGTTCATCACGCTGTCCGACCCTCGTTTCCTCCGTTGGTCGTCCGACACGTGTTCTCTGAGCCGCATTAAATGCGGGTGGTTGGGGCGGTCCAATCCGCGCCGAGTGGTGTCAGTCCTCTTGTCACGTCTGTGTCAGTCGGACTTCCCCTGACCGTTGATTATACCTAACCTCGTGATGGGTTAAAGCCATCCTTTGGTGTTACACGGGATCACCTATCTCGGGTGCTCCTTCATCTCTGACCGTTGGTCTTGACAAATGGCACGTTGTCCAAGTGCCACGGATGCCCCTATGTGTCATCCTTTTTTGAGAGATGGCCTCCACGTGGACTCTGCTAGTACACGTGGCAAAGGAGATAAATAAGTGTACTTACAATTTGCCCCTCTTCTTGCGACTGGGCGTTTGGCCTTTGTTGGAAGAAGAACGAGTCTTGCACGTTTTTATCTCCTCATAACTTCTCCTAAAAAGGTGCTACCTGCATTTATTGTGCACGTTTCCCATGTCCGGCCATAACTGCCCTTTGGGTAGTGGAGGGTTTCTTCCAGTTCTATATATAAAAAGAGAAGAGTGAGAGAATGTGACTTTAATTCACATTCTCTGTTTTATTCTCTGTTCTTGTCTTCATCTTCTTAACTTCCTCTCGACACCATTTGCCACTGCTTTGCTGCTCATCGTGGTCGTCGTGGTTGTCGCCTCTCGTGGTCGCCGCCGTTGCTCGACTCCTCCGATTCTTTTTGTTGATTTATTCTTCGTGGTTCAGGTATGATCTTTTATTCCGTTTAATCACCATGCCTAAGCCTGTCGAGTTTCTGCTCTTCTGGTGATGTGTTGATGATGAGTTTAAATTTAAATATACCCTGGGATTTGAGAGTCGACGCTACTGAGTCGGGTGTTTCATCGGCCATGCTTTGATTTTATTTCTTCTTTTGAGTTTGGATAATAGTCTGAGAGTTTAAGCAACTGTTAGATGAAATCTAGGGTTTTCTTCTTTTGTCTTCTTGTTCTTGAGATTTTCTTGATTTTTGATCTTCCCTGCCTCTGATTTGAATTCCTATTCGTGTTTGTGCTCGTAGACATGTCCGATCATCCGCGGGTTCCTTACCAAACCCCCCCGTCAAGTCCTCATCGATCTCCCCGGAGTGATCCCAATGTAAGGGGTGGAACTTCGCCTCCACTTACACAGGGTAATCTTCGGGATGGACGAACATCCTCATCTTCTGGTCAGAGGCCTTCGCTTAAAAGGGGTGATCCTCCGCAGGGATCTAGATATGCCGTGAATCGCCCTAGAGGTGGGTCTCCCAAGAAGCAGCAGAATCCGCGCAATGAGCCTTTGGATGTGCAGCCCCTCCGCTCTAAGCCTTCACCGCGGACTAATCCACCTGTGCCTAGTTCAAGTAAGTCAACTAAAACTCTTACTTCGAAGAGAAAGGCTGCGGAGATAGAGTCCTCGGGGGATGTAATTCCTCCTAAGAGGAAGACAGTGGGTTTTGTGGGGGATACTACGGGAGATGCTCTTGAGGATGATTCTGCTGTTACTTTTCGTCCTTTACCTTTGGGTAATAAGAAGTTTACTTTCAGGCACATTGATCTTGAGGCCTTCAAGTTAAAACACGGTCTTCAGCACTTCCAAGTGCGTTTTTATGCCTCCGACAAAGATATCACTTATGAGATGGTTAACAATTATCAGTACGATGCCTTTCATTTGCTGACGACCGTGGGTGCTTTCGAGGCCGGTTTGATGTTGCCTTTGTATAAAGCCGGTGATGATTTCTACTATCGGGTCTTGTCTAGCCGCGATACTGCCAAGAAAAGTCATAATCGCGGGGTGCAACAGTTGACAGGAAACTATCTTCGCCATCTCCGAGAATGCTATCTTCGTAGCAAGGGGCGAACAATGATGACCTGCTATGCTCCTAAATTGGAAAAAGAGCAAGGGTGGTATACTCCGGAAAATTTCAATAAATCCTTTGGAGATTATGTTAACAGGAATACTCGTAAGTCGTGGTCTGTGAGTCTGCGGAACATTACTTCTGTTAAGGGGGAAGTTCGCCTTTTGAGCGAGGTAAGTGATTCCAAGATGGCGAGGGTTCACAGTGCCGAAGGTCTTCCTATTTCTCGCCGAGGAAAGAATCAAACGTGATCATGACTATGAGTGGTCTGCTTGTTTGTTCTTGAAGTCGTTGGTCCGTGGGCCTATGGTTGGGTCCCTGGCCCCCATGGTTGGCGACCCTCTGCCGCAGCGGTCTTCCTCGCGAAGCTTCTCCCACTCGTTACGCTCATTCATCGCCCGGCGAGATGAGTTTTGCCGGTATGGACTTTGTTTATAGTCGCGATGTTGATGACGCAGAAGACGAAGATGTCCCTGACGCTAACCTTCTTCCGCGGAATACTGACGTTGTTAAGGTGTGTTGTTTGTTTTCTACGTATGTATGCCCCTACGTTTTCTTAAATAATGTTGATTATGCCAAGGAAAGGTGATGCCAATGGCTCTTTTATCATTACGTGTTGTAGGTGCGTAGAAACAAGAAGATTAATCCCAAGCAATCATCGAATTCTCCCACCGAGGGTTCCTCACACTTCGAGGATGTGAATAGTCCCGTGGGTGGTGATGAGGACTTTCCAGATAGGGAAGAGCGGAGTGAGACTTCTCCGCTTTGTTCAAGAAGGTGATGGTGATCGAGGCCATTGGTGGTGGAGGTGGTGATCCGGTCACTTTGGTGGCGGTCAAGGTGATCCGGCCACTGGTGGTGGTGAAGGTGATGATTCGGCCCTTTGGTGGTGGTCAAGGTGATCCGACCCCTTGGTGGTGGTCAAGGTGATCCGGCCGCGGCGGTGGTCAAGGTGATCCGGCCATTGGTGGTGTTGGTGGTGGTGAAGGTGATCCGGCCACTACCACTGGTGGTGGTGAAGGTGATTCGGACATTTGGTGATATTGGTGGTGGCAACTCGTCTATTGGTGGTGGTGGAGATCAGGCCGGGGGGGGCTACTAAGTCCAGTGGGGATGTTATAGACAAAGGTAAGGGAATTGTTCTTGGTAGTGGTGACAAGGATGGGGATGCTTGTTGTGAGTTCTCCTTTGGTAAGGTTTTATCTGGGGAACCATCACTTGACATGTCCACAAGTTATCGGGCTTGTTTCGGACTTCACTGCTTCCGGTGATGATGACTGGAGTGTTCTCGAGGATAGCTGCGTTGGTGACCCATCCCGCAAGTCTGATGCTGGGGTTTTGGTAGTGCCTTCCGAGGGTTTTGTTGGTGGGGCTTTGGTGCAAAGTAATGTTGGTGGGGCTTTGGTGCAAAGTAATGTTGGTGCTTCTCATGGTGGGAATACCTCGGACTCTCCTTTAGATGATTTCTCGCGATCCTTAGCCGCGGATGGCGATGATCTTTGTTTTGGCGTGGCTGCGAAAGAAAAACTTGCCGATTGTACCTCATCCCGCCCCGTGATTGAAGGGAAAAGAGTTGAGATGCTTTTACTCGTAGGCACATGGAGTTAACCCCTGAGGAGGCGGTAGATCGAGGGTGGGGCAAGAATCTCGTAGCCAGCGGGCTTGACCTTGTGGTGGATCCTCCCCCACCGTTGCGACATGATGGCTATTCCGATGGGTATCGAGATGATTACCCCCAGCGGTTATTGGAGGTTTGTCTGTTCTTTTTATCCCTGATTTCGTTCAACTATGATGTGAGCTAATTTCCCTCGTTTTGCTGATAGATGATGAGAAGTGAGTATTGTAACCACCATCTTTACCGGCTCTTCAAGGCTAAATCTTTCAAGCTAGAAGGGAAGCTTCGATATTGCGAAGAGACGCTTACGAGTGTCGAGGCTTCGGTCTCTGCTAAGGATGAAGAAATAACCGAGCTAAAGAGTGCGCAAGCGTAAGGAGCAAGGGGGTACGGAAGAGGCTCTCAGCTACGTTACGAGGCTGGCTATGGTTAAGGCCAAGTTAGGCTGTCGGCGAGAAGAACTCCTCGTCTATTTGGTCTGCGCTTCCTCTTCTTTGATAGTTTCCTGCTCGTTATTTGTTCTGAGTTTTCTCTTTCTTCTCTCCTCCCGCTGTACTGTCTTCAGTGGGCGGAGTCCCTGAATTGTTGTGGCTTCGGAGTGAGAGGGCACGTCAAAAGGGTCGCATTGCTGAGTTAGTTGAAAAACTTAAGAGTGAGTCGGCGAAATGGAATGCCCGCGCGGACGTTCATAACGCTATGGCCGAAGAATGGCGTAAGAAAAAGCATTGCTTAGTAGATTTGCAAAATCGAAATAACCATGACCGCCACTTGTTCAACGGGGCTCTTTTATGGACGCGGGATAATCTTGAGCAAGACCGTGGGCAGATTTCCTCCTTAGAAATTAAACTTAATGTTATGGAAGACGAGCTGCGGCGAGCGCGGTCTTCTCATCCCTCGGATGTGCGGACCTATATGCAGCGTCTTGCCAAGGAAAGAGACGATGCTAGGGCAGAATGTAGTGCTCTCAGTAGTGCTTTATCCGCATCTCGAGCTGATGTGGCTCGTCAGGTTGAGCGTGAGAGAGACTTAGAGGTGACTATGTATCGTCTTAACAAGGGGTTGGAATCGAAGAATGACGAGGTTAATCGACATCGTCATTCGGGCTCGATCTTCGAAATGACACGAGCGCGAGTCAAGTATGCTCATAATCGTCTGCAGTAGATTACGATAAGTTATCAAATGAATATGATTATGCCGCTAAGCGAGGGATTCCATGCGGTTGATCATTGTGAAGGTATACGTTTTTGTCATCGAGTGTGCTTTGTATTGTATCTGTCATAACTCTTGTCTTCTTCTACTATCCGCAGAGCTCAAGTACTGACTTAAAGGCTGCAGATGAAAAGTTTGCGAAGCTCGAGGCTAAGGTAGTTCAACTGGAGGGTCAAGCTAACTATCATCGCGGTCTAGCCTCGTCTCAGGAGGAAATGTTGAAAGAAGCTAATCAGAGGATAGACCAGCTTTCTTCTTCCTTAAATCAGGCTGAGATGAGGAACGTAGCTATAGGTTTCATGGCCCGTAAACAATCGGCGAGAAGGGATTAATAAGATTCTTGGTGAGATTGAACTGGATCTCAAGAAAAACCATGGGTTAACCAAGAATTATACTCGGCGTCCGTGCTCGTGCTCCCATCAAGTTCTTCTGGACCCTCCTCGGGTGGTAGTGTTCCTTCATCGCTGAAGGATAAACCTGCGGATAACGCTCCTACTCAGTAGACCGTAGCTAGGATGCTAGGGATTGATCTCGGTTGCTTATCCTTTTTTGGCGTTTTTGTTATTTTGCACTGCTTGGGCTTGTAATCAATCGCCATGTATTAGATCAAACTTTGGTGTTCAAATCCGATTTTGAATTTTGTTGAATTTACATCTATCATCTTTGCACATTAAACATAATGAAAAATTCGCGGTATTTGTAACCCGCGGATATCAATCTTTGAATTTGATAAAGTGTATTGTTCGTGCAACTCCGTAGGTTGGTATCCCGGAATTGTCTTGTGACCTTGCACCCCGTCCGGCTAACTCCTTGGCGAGAGGATCTACGGGGCCCGGTGGGGGTCTGGCCGACGTTTAAGGATGTACTCCATTAAGTTCGCGGCTTGTAATATTGCACGGATATCTCATTACGTAAGAAGTCGCCTCCGGTCATACACTTATAGACACTTACGAGAGGAGTTCGAGAGATTGCATGTGTATGCTCCGATATATTGCGTGTGTGTGCTTTGCACGGGATATTGCCCGGTATATTGTAGTGGGTATGATCCATGCTTTGTGCAGGATATCCCTCTTACTAAGTATAATGTCAATTCCTAATAACAGTAATTGTACAACGATTTACGTGGTTCGGCCTTAAGGCCTACATCCACGGGGTAACAATAGCATCGATATTTTATTAAGGTGTGACATGGTTTTCAATGTACATTGTGTAAGTAGTATAAACAGGTGGTTCGCGTGGTATGTGTTTCATATAGGTTGTGGGTTTTGAATGAATTTGAAATGTGCGTAGGTAATGAATGAGATATGATACTTGAAAATGAAAACTTGGATTGATTGAAAAGTTAAGGTGCGTTACTCCTTTGTCAGAGATAGAAACATGTGGACTAGCGAGTCCATTTTCTTCTTCTGAGATGCACACGCGGGTGGTTGGTCATGGGTAGTATGGCTTGAGGTATTTGGCATTCCACGGATGCATGAGGATTTCCCCTTTCATATTGCGCAGATAATAAGAGCCATTTCCTGCGATGTCGTGTATTATGTAGGGTCCTCCCCAAGTTGGTGCTAATTTTCCCCACTTCTTTTCTCATTTGGTATTGGGGAATGGTCCTCAACACATACCGCCCTTCTACAAAATTCCTAAGTTTCACTTTTTTGTTATATTCTGCGCCGACTGCGTTGGTAGTTTTCCATTCTTTGCGGTGTCGCTTCTCTCCTTTCTTCGAGGTCGTCGAGCTTTTCCAACATCATGTCCGTGGTGAGATTCTTTTCCCATGCTTGTCTTTGTAGTTGGAAGTAGAATTTCTGCGGGGATTATCGTTTCGCTCCGTAGGTGAGTAGAAATGGGGATTCTCCGGTAGCTGATCTTCGAGTCGTCCTATATGCCCATAGAACGTTATGCAACTGTTCACACCATCGTCCCTTGTACTCATCTAGCTGTTTTTAAGAATGAGTGCCAAAGTTTTGTTTGTGGCTTCTGCTTGTCCATTGTTTTGTGGGTATATGGGGGTGGATTTGTTTTTCGAATCTTGAAGGTGTCGAACTGACAAGTCAATATTCTTTCCTTGTAGCTTTCATCGTTGTCGGAGACTATCTCTGCTTGAGGGATGCCAAACTGCAGATGATATTTTGAAAAATAAAAGTGAAGACGTCCGAATCCCGAATTCTCGCCGGTGCCTTTACTTCTACCCACTTGTGAAATAATCCGTTGCCACTATTAGGAATCTTCTTTTCCCCGTCCACGATACGAGTGGGCCTACTATGTCGATACCCCATTTCCCAAAGGGCCACGGACTGTCCACCGAGTTTAACTTTGTAGGCGGGGGCGTGGATTCGTTTACCAAATCTTTGACATTCTTCGCATCTTTTCGCCATTCCGGTTGCATCTCGGGTCATGGTTGGCCGCAATAGCCTGCGTTTTTGCCTTATCTCGCTAGGGATCTCATTCCACCGTGATTCCCTGCGTCTCCTCCGTGTATATCTTTTAGAATGATATGTCTCTCGATCGGGATAGGCAGCGACAGAAGGGGTCCAGGAATGATTTTCGTATAAGGTTTGGCCTCTTAGTTCGTACATCCCTGCTCTGGACTGCACTTTCCTAGCCTGTTTGGTGTCCTGGGGGAGTTTCCCTTCTTTGAGGAAAGAGTGGATTTCTGCTCTCCAATCTGTTTCCTGACTATAATCGTCGTCTTCCTCCGCTTGTCGTGTAATGTCATCGTTCTGGAAATCGTCGAATATGTATTCTCCGACATCCTCATCAGAGATATCTTTCTCCTTAGGTTTGCGTTGGTTAGCCGCGCACGTTTCTTGGAGTTTGATGGATGGTTCGTACACTCTTGTTACCTTGATTGCTTTGACATCCTCGTTTTTAAGCATGGACGATATATATGCCAGGGCATCCGCGTGTCTAAGCTCCTTTCTGCATGAGATGTCGGAAATTGATTTTTGGTACTTGGGAGGCCAATGTTTGCACTAGAGCCATGTATGCCATTAGTGTTTCGTCATACACATTGTATTCGTAGCCTATCTGCCGTATGATCAGTTGTGAGTCGCTTGTTACCCGCACTTCTTGTATCCCTAATTCAATTATCAAGCGGAGAGCATGGATCACTCCTTCATATTCTACGATGTTATTGGTATGGCCTTCGAATTCCAATCGAATGCGTGCACGATTACATCCCCCTGTGGGTGTGGTAATGACGATGCCTATCCCCGCGCCCTCTCTATTTTTGGAGCCATCAACAAAGACCTCCCATTGCCGTGGGTTCAACGGCTCAAGAATATTATTTGGCTCTGGTTGTTCTATTTGCGGGGCGCCCATAGCCTTCCATCCTTGTATGCGTACTACTTCTTCGTTGTCCAAAGGCGTGTCCGTTAGAAAGTCCTGCTAATACCTGCGATTTCTGGGAGTGTTGGAGCTCATAGTGGATGTTGAATTGGTCGAGGTACGTGCTCCATTTCGCTATACGTCCTACCTTTCCTGCCCCTTTGAGGATGGTCTCTAAGGGTGCCCGACATGGGATACGTATGTCATGCGTTAAGAAGTACGTCCTCAGTTTTAAAGTAGACCACACGACGGCTAGGATTAGCTGTTCAATTCTCGTGTAGTTTCGTTCTGCGGAATTCGGGGTCTTCTTGACATAGTAGATCGGTTGCTCCTCCTTTGTATGGGTTCGGACGAGCCTTTGCGCTTCCGCATCGTCCGTTGCCGCAATGTAGAGTGCGAGAACCTCCTCGGGTCCAGGTTTACGAAGGATGGGGATTTACGCTAGGTATTGTTTAATGCCCAAAAAAGCTTCTTCGCATTCTGTCGTCCATTCAAATTTAGTCCCTTTTTCAGTATGTTGAAGAAGAGTTTGCACCTATCCGAGGATCTTGAGATGAATCTTCCCAGAGCTGCTAGGGATCCATTGAGCTTTTGTACCTCTTTTAGGTTCTTCGGAGAAGGCATGTTTGTTATGGCTCGGATTTTTGCGGGATCTACCTCAATGCCTCTTTTTGTCACCGGGGTATCCAAGAAATTTTCCGAGGTCACCCAGAAAGTGCATTTTTCCGGGTTTACCTTCATGTTGTGCTCTCTCATAGCTCCGAAGATGTCCTTCGGATCTTGGTGGTGGTTCTTTCTTAATATGCTTTTTACGAGCATATCGTCGACGTAGACCTCTAAAGTCCTGCCGATCCAGGGCTTGAAAATAGCATCGACCATCCTTTGGTATGTTGCTCCCGCGTTTCGGAGCCCGAAAGGCATTCTTACGTAACAATAAAGACCATAGGGTGTGTAAAATGCGGTATGTTCTTGGTCTTCTTCGCCAAAAATAGTTGGTTGTATCAGGAATATCAGGTCCATGAACGACAACTCTTCATATCCTTCTACTGCGTCGATTAGTCGGTCAATCTTTGGGTAATGGATAACTATCCTTGGGGCATGCTTTGTTCAGGTTGGTGAAGTCGATGCAGATTCTGACCCCTCCATTTTTCTTTGGTACTATTACCATGTTGGAGATCCAAGTGGGGTATTTGACTTCTTTTATAAAACCGGCTTCCAGTAGCTTTCGTAGCTCCGTTTCTACTGCTTTGTGATGCTCTGTGGCCACCTTTCGTATCTTTTGTCGTACCGGGGGTGTGCCAGGTTTAATGCGCAGCTCATGCTGTACTGTCTTTGGGTCTATTCCCGGCATATCGGATAGTTTCCATGCGAAGATGTCCGCGTATTCCCTTAATAGTTTTATTAGCGAAGCTTCGCGTTCTCCGTCCATTAGAGTTCCTATCTTGATCTTTCTTGGATTCTGCTCCGTTCCTATGTTGATCTCTTTCTTTGCCTCCAAGGATGTGAAAGTGGGCTTGGTTCCCCAAGGTGGGGGATGTTCTTTAATTGCTATTTGGTAGTCTCAGATTCTTTGTTTGCGAGAACGCCCTGGTTAACCTTTGATGTTGAGGCCTCCGTGTTTCCCTACTGAGTTCCCTTTAGGCAAGCTTTTCCCCGAGATCTCCTCCAAATATTCGTCGATGGCTTTGTCTTTGGATATCGCCTTGCTCAGGAGCCTTGCGGGTTCTCCTTTTCTCATCTTCTTCGTTGTTGAGTTGTATTTGCATCGCGTGGCATTCTTTACGAAGCTTGATCACCCTTTATCTCCATTATTCCTAGGGAGTGGGAAATCTAAGGTATTGATGGTAGGTAGCTGCGACTCCCTTGAGCTTGTGGACCCATCTTCGTCCAATAATGGCATTGTAGGGCGAAGGCGTGTTCACCACACTAAAGCGAGTGTCGACTTTCATTAACTGCATCCACTTGTAAGATAATATCCCCAGGGGCTTCGTAGCCGTGCCATTGAACCCGTAGATGGTGTAGTGTGAAGTCGGGAGTTGCTCATCGTTAAGCTCCATGCGTTTGAATGTATCGTAAAACAAGACATTTACGGAGCTTCCTCCATCGATGAGGATTTTCCTTATGTTGCATCTGCGATTGTCAATGTGAGGATTAATGGATCGTTGTGATCTTCCATGTCGTCCTCAATATCCTCGGCTTCAAAAGTCAGAGGAGCGTTCATCCACTCCTCGTGCTCTTCCACTTCCTTCCCATTTATCTTTGTAAAGCTCACGGTAATCTTCAAATTGCTTTCTCGGTCGTTTCCCTATTTGTGTCGTTAGGGTTGGCTCTTTGCTTTACGAGCGAGGATATAGCGTTCAATGTGCGATTACCCTCGGGTAGTTGGACTGTTTTTGCGTTTGGCTCTATCTTCCATTCCAGCCTTTTCCACATATTTTTAAGATCCCCGCATCTATCGGCTTTTGTCTTTGCTATCTTGAGATTTTTGCATTTTCTGTTGTGTGTCCGTAGAAGCGGTGGAAATCGCGGTACTCTTTGGATTCTCGCCGAGGTGGTGGTTGTTTCCCTTTAGACCAGGGCCGATCTAAGTCTTCGCGATCCTTGATCTCCTTTAATATGCGCGGATAGCCGGTATTGAGTTTCGTATAGACCCGGTCTTCAAACTTTCGCAGCTCCTTTTGTGATCGTCTTTTCGATCCTTTTGGTGTTAGCTGGGCTGTCTACTAGTTCCGCGGAATTTGTCCGTGGGGTTCGTTGTGCTCTGTGCTCGGGGTTATCTTTTTGAATTTCTTCCAACCTCGCATGTTTTTCAATGATTATCCTCAAATCTCCCTCGGTGGTTGGGGAGGTACCGTGGATTTCAACGAACAACGGACTCATCTGTCAAGCCCCCATTTGTAACAGATTAATACTCACCACGGGATCCACATGTCCAATGGCACGACATACCTTGTGCCATCTATCCGTGTATTCTCGAACGGACTCCCGTACTTAATTGCAAGTGAGAAGAGCTTGTCCATCCCCGTGTTCACAACTTTGTTATACATGTAGGTGGCCAAGAACTTTTCGGTGAGTGATCATATGAATCAATGCATCCCGGCTTGAGGTTATCAAACCAAGATAACGCGGATCCTTTCGGGCTTGAAGGAAATATCTGCATAGTATAGCCTCGTCGTAATCCCACCTGGCCATTACCCTGTTGTAATATATCGTAGATGAGTCCGAGGGTTCGCGGACCGTCGTAACATTCAAAGGTCGGGACCAGGACATTTTCAACGGAATGGTAGCGTAATAGCCCTGTCGTGCAAGGGGGTAGTGTTGGCCTCCTTCATAATCTGTTCTAGTCTTCCACCTCCTTGCCTGGTTTTGAGTTGATTGATCTGCTAGCATCTCCGCGCGGAGGTTCTCCATTGCCAAACAAAGGTGCTCGTCTGAATGGAAGACCGTGTCTTTCTTGTGGGTTGTGATGTTGTGGCCTCCTCCGTGTCGTAGTAGTCAGGAATTTCGGTGGTAGTCCGGGTCGGACCTTCTCCGCGTTCCGCGCATCTCTTTGGGGTATTCTTCTCAGGTTAGTTGTTGCGGGGATGTTTTCGAAGATCGTCCCTCGGTCCTTGTTACGTACCGGCCGAGTTAGCTTCGTCGTGCTTTGATTCTCTAGTTCGGAGCTTCGGAGGATCTTCTCTCTTAGTTCTTTGGTTTTCCGAGCTAACAAGGCCACCGCATCCGCGTACGTTAGCCGATTCCTCTTTAGCTCCTCCAGTTGCGCCAATATTTGCACTGTTTGGTTCGACGCTTGATTGGGGATTCCTTCCTGTAGTTGAGCTTGTCCCTCGGGGATTGTGGTATTGATTTCTCCCATTAATGGTATGTCCGGCTCGATTATTCCGTTGGATCCTGCCTGTAGTTGTTTGTCTTGTTCATTGTCCGGCGGCATCCCGTAGGGATGGTTCTGGATCACTGATTCGGCTATAGCCTCCTGAGGGTCGACCGGCCTGGTTGCAGCTGTCACTTTGGAAGCAATCACTTGGGAAACCCCCTCGTTTGGTGCGGCGGCTCTTGCGGCCGCGACCTTTTTGCTTCCATTGCGATGGTGCCGCATCTAAGAGCCATGTGCTTTCCGCCTTGGGCCGCATATTGTCCGTGGTCGTGCGTCCTTCGCCCTTTTGTCTGCTCCTTATTACCTTTGGTGTGGTCCTTGGAGCATCTCTTGGAGTTATCTTTGTCTTCCCGGCATCTTTGTTCCTTTCCATTGCAATAATCTGCACAAAGAACATGGGAGGTAATCCGAGACCCAAAAGTCCACGGGTTGGCTGTTAGTTCAACTTTGATTTCATAAGATCGATTTCTAGTGGTAATGAGTGTACTCGGGTTGTTAGTTTGGCGAATAGTACGAAAGACATAGACGGAGTGATTTAACTTAGGGATAAAGTCCATGGGTCATTGTTTGCAAAAAGCCCAAATCTTTTGGTGGAAATTGTGTTTGAAATTCCAGTTAGAACCCAGATCTGTTGGTTTAAAGGTTATATAATGCTCAGATCTGTTGGTAGAAAACACAATAGACATAGATATGTGCGGAAAACGAGTCTAAGAACAGATCTGTTTGCTAAAACCCAGATCTGTTGGTTTAAAGGTTACATAATGCTCAGATCTGTTGGTAGAAAACACAGTAGACATAAATACGTGCGAAAAACGAGTCTAAGAACAGATCTGTTTGCATTTTTAAATAAAATTTTTGAGGTTGAGGCTGTGAAGTCACAGGAAAAGATAAATCTTTTTACCGGGACAAGGTCCCTGTTTCTAGCGCCAAATTGTGAGCACGGAACTCGTGCATGGTGTGCGTGATCACAAACAATCTTAATGTGAATTGAATACGTGCATTGAGGTGTGAGAAGAGTATAATATGCCTAGGTAGATGATGATTCATAGATTCCAAACCCTTTTAGTTTGTCATGATCTCATCATCATCCCCCAAGGTGATAGGTCTGAGATATCGGAATGTAATGAAACTACCAAAGCACTAAAGGTAAAAGAGACGACGGTTTACGTGGTTCAAGACTAAGGCCTACATCCACGGATCCGAGGAGATTTACTATAAGATAAACGGTTACAAAGATCATCCCAAGATCTTGTGTTCATTGACTACTAAAATTGAAGCTCTCACTTACTTCTTCCTATTCTCTCTCCTGCTCTCGATACCCCTCTCAGTGGAGGGGGTATACATATTTATAGCTAAGTTGGGTGGGTCCACTAACAATGAGCTGTTGAGATCTTATCTTCTTGTGCTCTGTGCGTGGTCCGCGGACTTCTATGTCACCCCGCGGCTTCTACTGGATCCCGGTTCATCACGCTGTCCGACCCTCGTTTCCTCCGTTGGTCGTCCGACACGTGTTCTCTGAGCCGCATTAAATGCGGGTGGTTGGGGTGGTCCAATCCGCGCCGAGTGGTGTCTGTCCTCTTGTCACGTCTGTGTTAGTCGGACTTCCCCTGACCGTTGATTATACCTAACCTCGTGATGGGTTAAAGCCATCCTTTGGTGTTACACGGGATCACCTATCTCGGGTGCTCCTTCATCTCTGACCGTTGGTCTTGACAAATGGCACGTTGTCCAAGTGCCACGGATGCCCCTATGTGTCATCCTTTTTTGAGAGATGGCCTCCACGTGGACTCTGCTAGTACACGTGGCAAAGGAGATAAATAAGTGTACTTACAGTCTAAAATATGTTTTTAACTTAATTCCTAAAATTTAGCGGAAAGTTTTTCTTCTTTAGCATTTTAATGTCATAAAGGTCTTCTAAAATACACACAATCGGGGATATGATATATGATAATAAAACAAAATTTGTCATTTTGAAGTAAAATGAAAAACCTCTTATCTATATATTTAATGTAATGGCTAAATTACCCTTGTACTTTTAATTAATTTTAAAATTTAAATTTTTTAAGAAAATAATTTTTATAATTTTTTTTACTAACAAAAGAAAAATTATTATTTAAGAAAATTATGGAGGGCAACCTAGGAATAAAAATTTAAGTTTTTCTTTTTATTTGGATTTAAAAAAAATAAATTGAAATAATTTTAAAAGAAAAACTTAAATTTAAAAAAAAAACTTAAAAAAATTACAAAAATACAAAAATTAAATTAAATTAAATTCAAAAATAAAAAAAAAATTAAGAAAAAAAATTATTTAAAAAAAAACCGAATTCAAAAAAATAAAGTTAATAAAATTCAAAATTTTAAATTAAAAAAATTAAAAATTAAAAATTTAATTATATTTGAAAAGGGTAACTTGGACTTTTTATACTTTTAAAATACCCCTTAGCATAATAGTTAGGATGAGAAAAGTAATACATATCCCCCAATTAATTTTCATATCCGCAATTGTGTGTTCACTTCACTAAATCAAGTGCGATCATTTTTAACGTGTTTGGATATCAGTGAATTTGGTCTACAGAAACATAATTCAGAAGCAAAACTATTTTGCTTTAACTTTTCTGAGTTTGAGAAGTTGTTTTGCTCTATCAAAAAAAAAAAAGAAAACTCGTTTTGAAATTCTCTGCTCACTTCTTGTTTTTCGACTTCAAAAAATCAGGAAGTTAACGAGCAAGTGACCAACTTCCTTGCATATATATAATCAGGGAGGATCCATGGACACTCTTAGATGGACAAGGTCAGGCAAGATTTGCGCCACTTTTTTCACCAAACTTAAACGACAATGAATTTAAGTCTAATATTTTATTGATATGTTCCTATTATAAGACTTTACATTCCTACCAAAAATTATTGCAATTCGAGATAGCAAACCTGATCATCTACCGATCTTAATTTCAACCGTTAATTTTGAACGGTTATTATTCAAAGAGGTAGACGGTGGTTTTATACATCTCGAATTGTGCTCATTTTTTGTAGGAATGTAGAGTCTTATAAGAAGAATATACCATCAAAATATTAGACTTAAATTCATTATCGTTTGAGTTTTGCGGAGAAAATGACGCAAATTTTATCCGACATTGTTCATCTAAGAGTGTCCATGAGTCCTCCCTCGTATATAATTAATAAACCTGCCAAGTTTTTTAAAAAAATGGCTTTTCAGTCATCCGGGTCCACCAAAATGGTCAGCAAAAGTTGATTTAGTCAATTATTTCACTGAAAAGCCCATATCATATCTTAATCTTCTCCCATGCCAATTACGTTGTGAAACCAATATTGGGGATTAATGGCAGAAACACTAAAACCAACTACAAATACAAAAAATCATTCAAACCGAGAGACCATCAGTCTTTCTTCTTCTGCTTTGCCAGAGAGACGCCGGGAAACCAATATTTGGGATTTCTAGGGTTTCAATAACACACAGGTCTGAATCCATCTCTACATTCATTTCTTACGCTGTCTCTCTTCTTCCAACTATAATTCAAGTAGTATTAGGTTTTGAGTGTATAATTTACGGACCTAATTCGTTACTCAGGGTTTGATTGCCTTTGATATTGATTTCAACATAGAATTTTAGCAGTTTATGAGAGATATTAACTATTGGGGATTCTATTTGATGATTCATTGTTAGGTTATTACAATGTTGGACTTTGATTAAGGTTTTTGCAAGTGTTTGATTTGTTAGTACTGTTTATGTTCTTATTATTGAATTTATATGATTTGAGTATTTGTGTTTATTTGATTTTGTACACTAAAAATTTGACCATTTTTCATTTGCATCAATGAAATTTTCAGTATTTGTGTTTATCTGTTCTTCAAGTAGAGAACTATTTTTTTTTTTTTTCTGATACACTGTAGGGAACTTGAAAAGCGGAAGGAATTTGCGTAGAATGGATGGGCTGGAAAGCATAGGAAGTTACAGGGGAAGGGATACAGATGATTCACCAGATAGTGATAGGGCTGGAGTAGATGAAGAAGATTGGGAGAGTAGTGATAAACGGAAACATCGCCTAGCAAGTCCAGAAAGCACTCTAATGAAGAAGATGCTGAAGAATGGGATAGTGCTGGATAGAGAAAGAGTACTTGGGATAGAACTGAGAACTAAATATATTTCTTTTTTCTGATACCCTGTAGGGAACATGAAAAGCGGAAGGAATTTGCGTAGAATGGATGGGCTGGAAAGCTTATGGAGTTACATGGGAAGGGATACGAGTCTCGGGATAGAACTGAATGCAGGAAAATGTCAGGGGGTCGAGTGGGGCAGGTGATGGATATAAATATGGTTATGATGTGTAAGGTCTAAGCAGCCAAAGAAGTACCAAGAAGAGATGAGTGACAAGAAAGCAAGCACTGGATTTCAGTTCGTACAATCACAAAGCAGTAGAAAAGGTAGTGATGGTTCTGGGAGTAAAGAGCTTGTGTCAGCTGATGAGAATAAGAGAAATTCATCAAGTGAAACGAGCTCACAACCCTCTACTCACGAATGTTCCCATAGCAAGAGTAGAAGTAAAGTCGAAACTTATCATGATGGAGAGCTGGATAAGAATCCTGATAGAGATTTTAGGTATTCTGAAAGGAAAGAAAACAGTAGAGATAAATCCTAGATGAAGATGGGATGAATATGACTCTACTCTATCAAAAGAGGAAATTAATATGGGTTGTAGCAAAACTCCTGATGTCAAGCATGGGAGTTCGAGAAAGAGAATTTTTGATGCGAGAAATGAGCATAGTGACAGCAAAAGCTGTGCTATTGTTTTAGCCAACGATAAAAGGGACTAAAACTAGCAACGGGGAAGAGAGAAGGGCAGAGGCAGGTCAAGGTTCAAGAAGAAGAAACTGGGAGGTATGTATCTGTAGGTCCTGAAGAGCGATTAAGTAGTGATAAAGCTAAGAGGTTTTGAGATAAGTCAAGTGGGTTGGCAGAAGATGTGGAGTCTATTGCTAACAGGTCTAGTAACAAGCCTCATGGGAAAAAACTTGACACACATAAACAACAATCTGATCGTGCATATGGTCGCCATCTTGCTCTGGAAGCCGGAAAGGATCTGTAAATGCAGAGGAAGACTGTCAATAGATAGAGTTGGGAGGGGAGTGAGACAGTCTACAAGGTCACAGAGTCCCGAGAAAGGTGGAAAGTGTCGCCCAGAGCCAGATTATTGGCTATAGAGAAGATAGATCTAAAGGAAGAAATAGTAGCAGCTGGAGTGATAGAAATAGAGATTGGAAAGGTCCTAAGGATGGTTGGAAAAAGAAGAACGATAGCATGAACAATGAAGAGATAACATATGAAGATGGGGATTTTGATTGTGAAAGCGGATGAGAATCACAGAGGCGAGATTGTGAGAGGATTGACAGGGAATTGCTTCTACCTCGAGCTGTATATAAGAAAGCTAGAGACAGGTTCGCTTGACAGTGGTATGATCTCACAGTTAATCATCTCTGGTACTTCAGAACGTTGTTTGTTTTGTTTTCGTTTTTCGTTAGAAACCTACTAGTTTTTTTTTTTTCCATTAATGGAAATTTGAGTTTAGTTAAGTCTGTAATTTCAATTTTGACTACTTCTGATTGTTGTTAGTGAGTTTAGGCCATGATTGCTGGACCATAAAGAGAACATTATGTTTTCACCAACAAAAAAAAAACAAAAACAAAAAACTTTTGATTAAGGATTTATAACTAACTGTTTGGGACTGTGTAAACCAACTAATTGATGTTGAGGGTTTAACTAGAGGTGACCTAGAAACAGTTTGTTTGGAACCTGAATGTTTAATCCTATGCATGTCAGGTAAACGGGTCCTTAACTATATATTTGTTAGTGATAAACTCTTTTTCCCTTAAAAGTCTTATTTTTGGTAAAATATTCGAAGAATGAATTATACAACAGCATGGAGTTACTTACTTAATCGGTGCTGTTAGTAATGGAAATGATGGTTCTTCTGAATGCCAGGTTTTCGGTGGAGTTGTTACTTCATACTGGAATTCCCAGTCGATCCACAGTTGCAGGTTTCAGTTACAGCAAGATGGAGGTTCATTGGTCGAGGTAGGTTTCCTAATTTTATTTTACTTGGACTGAAATCTTCTAATCACTCATTGTTTGTTTATTCTTTTTGATCGGCTAAAACATGCAATAACGTATATTTACAACATAGTTGTGTTTCCATTGTAGTGAGTATTTCTTAGGCATGAGTATTTTAAAAGTGAAACCATTGAGATGCTTCTTTGATTAATCTTCTATGTTATCTTAGTGGAATACTACATTTATGTATGTGAATACTGGGTAGTCAAAGGAACTACAAGTTTTTTAAAAAAATATTTATACTTTTAATTCATTTATTGTCTACCTGAATAGGTTTGTTATCTCTTTCTTTATAATGAGATTTTATCTGAACCATATTAGCTCACACATCAATTTAAATGCGATAAAGAAAGAGAGATTGCTGTACATGTGAAGAGAGATACCTGCCAATGCTTATCGCATTGTGGATCTTGCCTAATTAGAGAATTGGTGTACTAACATGTTAGACCTAAAGACACACATTTCACTCTGTCTGGTGTGGAAAACCTCTGGTGAAATTGGTACATATTGGATGGATCATGCTAAAGCTTAACCGTTCATAATGCTCGACTTATATGAGTAAAACCATTAAAAATGACACTGTATTTGATTGAACTACATGCCATATATGTTAGTAAGGTTGATGGTATATAAGAAAAAAACCTATTGATTGAACTTTTCTTTGTCCAGTAGATAGAAATACAACTGGACCTCTTGTTGGTTGAACATCTCTTTATTCTTCATTCGCACCAGAGTCCTCCATGATGCTTCCTTCTATCATTTGCCACCTACTCCTTTTTTTTTTTTTACCTTCACATGAATATTTAAACTTGGTTATCCTGTCTGCTATGATGATGTCTTAGATGATGCCGATACAAGAGGTGGTGTTTGTTCCCCCAATTTTCTTAACGGGGGATAAGGTATCTTTGCTGCACTTTCTTTTCAATCTCCTCCCTGCTGATACTTTTTATGTCCGGGAAATAAAATTGATTGTCAATTTTGATATTGAATCCTGAGTGATGCTTTACATTGTTATCCTGGGAAAAAATTATGGACTTGCAATTTGAATGATGTTTCCCTATCTTCTGGTTAATCTCAATTAACGTTTAGAAAAAAGTGTTCATTTCTTTAGAGTGCACATCCCTATGTTGGTATCCTTTAGTACTTAGCTTTATATAGATCTGTTTTTGAAATTTTGTATAATTTTTCTAAGACCATGCCAGGTACTAAATACTCCAGTTTTGAGTTATTTTTTGTTGTGTGGAACAACATTCAGCCTGAAATTGATTGTTTAAATGATGCAGATGTGTCCTAGCAGAAGATTTTCTGCTTTATGGAGCTTGTGTCACAGTTGGTTATCTTAAAAGTCCCGAGGTTAGTCTTTACCCTATAAATCTACTTTGCAGTAATGTACCAACTTTTCCTAGCTTCGGTGTTGACCATTTTTTTGACCTTAGCCTTAAATGGAATTTGTCAGGTGGTCATATTTGCTAGAGTACTTTACTTTCTATCCACAGTCTACCATCAAATTTATTAAATTTTTAAAATAAAAGTGGGAACTTGGGTTTAGGGAGTGGAAATCGGCTTATTGGAGGGGAAGATAAAAGACCATGTTATCCCTGAAGTGATATTGGATAAAGTGTCACCAACTTCATCAAAGACCCTGTCTCATTTTATGTTGTCACTTGCCATGTTCTATGAATTCAAGTTGTTGTATCTTGATCCTCATCAGTGTGCATTTTGCAGGTTGTTACGTTGCTTGCAAGTTGCAACAGTTTGAACATCCTGTAACAGGTGAAACAATGCAAATGGCCAGTACATCAGCACAGCGCTGTAGGTAAAGTATCCCGCCAAGGTTTCTGTATCTTGTAGGCTCCACCAGTTTTGGGCGTGTAATTTTACTTAATGTTATATGTAAACGTATAAAAGTATGTTGTGGCCTTCCTTTCTTATATCTTGAGGTTGATTGAATCCCAAATGGCTAATCACCAATTCACCATTTTAAACACTGAGAGATCACTAATGAGAAAAAATATTGAATCAGAAGATATAACAATAATGAGAAATAACCCTGCATATTGCCGACTCAGGATCTTGTAATCCAATCACCCAGGATTTTGGTATAGGATTCACAACAGTAATAGATTCAACTAAGGGTTGTAACATCATATTAAGACAGGCAACAGTAAAATTTCATCCGACTTTCTTCAAGAAATGTACGGCACACCATGTTTCAATAGTTTTGTATG
The DNA here is from genome assembly GCA_023531295.1 of Papaver armeniacum. Lineage (NCBI taxonomy): Eukaryota > Viridiplantae > Streptophyta > Magnoliopsida > Ranunculales > Papaveraceae > Papaver > Papaver armeniacum. The sequence continues at coordinate 519,938 of JAJJWW010002583.1, forward strand.
GTCAATTTTGCTCACACCTTGTATGAAAAAAGAAATGTACTGTATACCATGTTTCAGTAGTTTTATATGGTTAGTTTACTCTCTCACACCTTGTAGGCACATCTTATATTCACAGTTGTAGCCCATCCCACATACTTCTTCCATTCTTACTGTTAGTCAAGTTCGACATCATCTTTTATTTACTTACTCTTTGAAGCTATACTTAAGGAAAAATGATGTTTATGCTTCTTTAATTGTTATTAGCATCTCTGACTTGTCTAATGTTCGGTGTAATTTATTTTGATTGCAGCATGGACCAATATATACAAAAGACATACTATAAAACAGCATCACTGATCGCTAATAGCTGCAAAGCAGTCGCTCTGGGCAGGCCAGACAACTGATGTTTCAATGCTAGCCTACAATTACGTCCTCGATCTGGTATTGCTACTCTTTCCTTTGCAATATTTTTTTATATGGTTTGGATTTCTTGCACAATTTTTTGTAACTGTATAGCTGGGGTGGAATAAAGGGCCCTGAATTTCAGTATTGGTACCATCTAACAGTTCTGCCATATTAAAAGTTGTTCTACACTTGAAAATCTGGCTGTTCATATCACCCCGTCACATCCAATTGTCATTTGATTGTTGGAATTTATATACTGTATCTATTCAGTCACTAAAGTTTATCCAGGGCACAACTTTAAAGTTGAAGGAGAACCCTAAAAAGGCTAGAAAAGAAATAACTTTTTGATTGAGTATATTTGGAGAAAGGGTGTATTAATGAGGGCCACCTATAGGCTCTCTGAACCTGTTTCTGCTGCTAAAGGTTATTCAAGTGTGGAGGAGAATCAGATATCTTAACAACCTTCACATTTACCTCCATGTTACTAGAGTCCTTGCTTTGTTGACACAAATTTACTATTATCTGCCATCAAGAATTATGTCATCTAAAGGAAATAAACAAACCACTTTCTAAGAAGATCCCTGTTAAAATTTGGAAAATGAAATGAACAAGCCATCAGTAAGTGCCCTTGAGCTGACTTGCTTGAAATTGGTTTTAGGGTTTGTGAGGAGAAACCCTTGAGCACACAGGACTTAATTTGCAAGCCTACTTGACACAGGAGTTGTGCAGACACACGTGTTACTGAGATTTAAATTGTCTGCATCTCTACTAATGGTGTCATTTTATGGTTTCAGGGCTTGGTGTCTCAGTTGATCGACTATGTTCTCAGTTTCACAGGGAGCTTCCCTCGGAAGGGTTCGCTTTCTGACATCCTCCATGTAATTCATCTATCAACTTTGCACGATTAATATGTTTGATTACAGAATTTATCTTGTGGTTAGATAGGAGTAGCCATACGATGGTAGGGACCCATTTTCATAAGGACCTTCAAACTGATTCTTTTTTGGCATTTGGTTCATAGAGAAATAAGCTTCTCATTCATCTCCTTCCACACTTCTAGTTTTCTAGAACACTTACATGAATAACTAGGACATATTCTTATACCTTTTCTGGTTTGTGCTGTTTGATGGATAATGGGTTGAAGAACATCAGTAACTTTTTCGTGATTTAACGAGATGTCTGCATAATTCTTAAGGCACCGATCAGTATACTGTCAATTGCTAAGTAAATTTGCTCATTTTGTAGGGGATTATAACAGTATTGTTGGCTATCAAAGAATTCCCACAATTACAAGAAGTTATCAATCGAGGCTTCAATGACTCTGTAGATGTTAATCTTGTAAGTATATCTTCTTCCATATATATATTTTGGATTGAACCCTTTTTTGTTAATGTAACTCGCCCCCACATGTGGTCACATGCATATGCACATATTTACACACACTTCTCTCAGTAATTAGGTGCTTCTGGAATCGTTACACGACAGATATAGCCCAGCTACTATCATGCTTATGTGCTACACACATAAGATATACAGTTGAACCCAACATCTAGCTTTATCATGTACAATTGCCCTTGAAATGCCTGCGAGTGTTATGTTAACATAGTTAACTGTCATTTGTTATTTCCTCGATTATTTCCACAATTGACCCTGATACTTTTCTTTTGCTCAAAAACTTGCTTCACAAATTCCTAGAGATTCCCGTTTGTTTCTTGTTTCTCTATTTTAATTCCCTTACATATCTTGCCATGTAACCAGTTATAGGATTCCCAGCGCAAGGGTGGAAGTAAAAAGGGAACTTTTCATGATGGAGAGCTTGACAAGAGTCCTGATAGAGATTCTAGGTAATGTGAAAGAAAAGAAAGCAGTAGAGATGAAGTTCATGGGTCTAGGAGCAAGAGAGAAAAGCTGAGATGAACCTGACTTTGTTTGATCTAAAGAGGAAAGTAGTAGTGTTGATGAATCTGACCTTAGGCGTGGCAACTCCTGATTTCAACCACGGGAGTTCGACAGAGAGAACTGTTGATGCAAGTGATGAGCATTGTGACAGCAAAGGCAGGTCTGTGAGTTCAGCCATTGAAAAGGAACTAGAACCAGCAACCGAGAAGAGATGAGGCTCGAGGAGGAGAGGAATAGGAGCAGAGGCAGGTCTGAGGCCCAAGAAGAAGAAAATGGGAGGGATCAAGTAGTGATAAAGCTAAGAAGTTCCGAGAGAAATCAAATGGGTTGGCAGAGGGATGGAGTCTATTGCTCACTGGTCTAGTAACAGGCCTCACGGGGAGAAGACTGACAAACATAAACAACAATATGATCGTGCATATGGTGACCATGTTGCTTTGGATAACCGAGAAAGATCTGATAAATGCAGAGGAAGATGGACATGCGAGGTCAAGAGATATTGTTGAGAAGGAAGTGAGACAGTCTAGAAGGGCACAGAGTCGTGTGGGAGGTGAAAGGCGTCTGACAGAATCAGATGACTCTATGTCAGACAATGACAGAGGTATTGGCCACAAGAATATGGACAGAGAAAAGGAAAGTTATAGAAATGATTGATCTAAGGGAAGAGATGGTAGCAGCTGGAGTGATAGGGCAGGGATTGGGAGGACAGTTGGAAAAAAAAGAACGATTGCATGAAGAATAAAGAAATAAGATAACAGATAGATATGGGGATTTTGACCGTGAAAGGGAATGGGAATCACAGAGGCGAGAACGTAAGAGGATTGACAGTGAAATGATTCTACATTGACCTGTATGTAGGAAAAATTGGTGACAGGCATGACAACGAAACTGGAACTGCTGATTCTGTTGAGATTTGACACAAGCCATCTCATGATTATATTGGGGAAGAATCTGCATCAACATTTGCTGGGAGGAAAACTGAAACTGGACAACAGGCTGATATCATCTCAGCAACAAATGATGAAGATTGCGCATATTTTTAGGAGGTCTGGTCCAGATGACCATGAAAGATATCTAGAAGATAGGTCCTCTATGCTAAGATCAGAACTTAGGAAGAAATAACATAGATATGCTAAGCGGGAGATAGGTCCTCTAGAGTGCTAATTGAAGCGCTAGGGCCCGGAGTTCGAGTGCTGGTTCACAACCAGCTCAATTTGACAATAACCAGGGATCTGTCTCTTTCAACAGAAATCTCGTCCAAAGGCCACAAGGGAATATGAGGGGGAAAAGGAAGAGCGCAAGGACGTGAAGCGCAATGTGTTGGCATACAGCTGCCTATGATGAGACTTTGGGGTTACCACCTGGACCAGTGCAAGCCCTTGGTAGGTGTCTAGCTCCAGGTCCACCGACGGGGCTTGATGTCATGATCTCACCGTAGGAGGGCCTAATGTTTGGCCAGGAGCTTGAGCTGTTTATATGAAATGTTAGCTGTTCCACCTGGTCTTTCACCTATCCCACCTGGACCTAGATTCGACCCCAACATGGGAACCAGTCCGTATGAGAGGATTAAACCCTAGCATGTCTGGCCCTGGTTTGAATGTTATGGGAACAAATGGATGTGGGATGCCTCAAGAAAAAGCTCCTGCAAAACTGGGGTCTTCCAAGAATTGTTGGGATACCTCAAGAAAAAGCTCTTGGTAGTCCTTCTCGAGCGAGGCAGAATCATCATTCTCAGAATTTTGTTGATCCTGGCAAGAGGCCAAACAAATTCACAAGGGAGCTGAAGCTAATTAATGATGTGGAGGACTATCTGAAGCTCTGAGAGCATATTAAAAAAAAGAAGACAAGATTGTGGCGGAAGCGGCATCACCTCCCATGTATCACAAGTGTGATTTGTACGAGTTTATGCTTTCTCTAGAGTTTTCAGTACCAAGTTTGATGTCATTCTTGTAGACCCTCCATTGGAAGAATATGTTCATCGAGCCCTTGGTGTTGCCAAGTATATGGATTACTGGACATTTGAAGAAGTTTTAAAGCTTAAGATTAAGGTACTGCTCTTTGCTTTACTTCCCTAGTGCACTGTGATATTGGAATTCTTAATATTTTCAGCTTACACTTCGAAACTTATACCCTAAGCTTGCTCCCATTCTTTTCAGGCAATTGACGATGCGCCTTCCTTCATCTTCCTGTGGGTTGGTGTCAGTGTGGGTCTTGAGCAGGGCCGTCAACGTGATTTAATCAAGGTATTAGAGCTGAGTACAGCGCGATATCTATATGAAGTAACCATGTTATAACATATCTGCATGGACCAAAGTTTTTGTTTTGTTTTGAGGAGCCCATGCAACTAAAAGACCACTAAATGGTACATTTTAGAAGTTGGAATATTGTATGTGATTCCCATGATATTTTTACTTACAGTTGCGGAAGTACATGTTTTTTGCGAACTAGGGTCTGCTCTTTAGCTCTTTTTATTAAATGTTAAACCTAAGTAGCCTTGCACGACGTAATTTAGTTTTTCTTTATTCCCCGATGAATGTGTTGGTCCTCTATCTTTTAGTGGGGTTTCTGAAGGTGTAAGGATATATTTCAGGTGAGGACCAAATACACCTCCTTCATCATCCTGAGGGTTGGTGATGCTGTGGGTCTTGAGCAGGGTGGCGATTGACCAGATAAGGTATAGCAGCTGATACAATTGCAGTGCGTTAAGCATATAAAAGAACCTTGTTATAACATGTTTGCATGGACCAAAGTTTATGTTTTAGTTTTTAGGAGACTATGCAACTAAAAGACCACCCAATGGTTCATTTTAGAAGTTGTAATATTAGATGTACTCACATTTCATAACATTTACTTATCAAGAAGTACACGTTTTCTTGGGAATTTAGGTGTCTCTTAGCTTGAGGTGTTACATGCTCACCTGCTAACTATTTACTGGCTTTGGTAGTACTTCTGGTAGTACACATCTCTTTTTCATCGGAGCTTCTGTATGCCTTAGAATACCATGTTCTTAATGGATATGTATCTTGTACACCATAACAGATTCGGGACGGTCGGATAGTTTAGCAGCAACTGATGCTGCTCCCTCAACTTTGAGGCGCACAGAGAGAGCAGCAATAGCTGCTGCAGCTCCTATTAATTACCATTCCAGGTAGTTCCTGTTCTCATTTATTACTTTTGCTTATCAGTATCCACCTTCTTATTTTAAATGATACCAATTTTCAGGGAGCTGTTATTGATTATACATTAGCATCTCCAGGCATCTGGCTTGAACACAGCAGCTGCTTCTCTTTTAACGAAGACTCAGTTGACCCTCCACTTCATCAAACTTCCTTGCATGAGGTCCCAAAGATGCAATACATTGGCCTTCACATGGGCTTCTTTCAAATATCAGAGCCCACTATACGCTTTGAAGTACCATCTGTATCTGGTTCAGTTTTGTCTTCTACAAAGAAGAAAGCTCTGTTGTAACGTAATCATAGATGTCAGTCAAGAAATCCATCAGAGCAATCAACTGTGCAATGCATTACAGCCCAATTCCATCAGCAGCACCACAATCACCTACAGCGTCTATGCCCAACCCCAATTCAGATGTAGAACATCAAGTTAAGACTTTAACAGTCCTGCCAATGAAACACAAGCCGGCAGAGTTCATGGATTGTCGATTCGCTTCATCAGCTAAGTGTCTTGCTATGGGGTTCTGATCTTCTGTTTGCCAAACCCCCGATGCTGCCCGTAAAAATAATTTGCCTGCTGATATTGGGTTGGTCACACCGAGCTCAAGCCAGAGAGATCAATATGCTAAAACTTCAAGTGGTATTTTTGGCGGATAATAATGATGATACTCATCATCTTAATACTCCTCCATGTCAGATGACTCTCTAGTTCCGCAGTATCTGAAGCACCAACATCGGCAGTGCCAGCTCCTATAACCAGTTTACCACCTCTCTCTTTGTTGCATCCACATATGTGCCAGAACCGCGACAAAGTACAGAGCTGTTTGCAAATGTGAAAACCCGCCGGTTTACGCGTGAGTTTATAAATCATTACTTGGATTCATGGAACTTGAAGAGGCAGACAGTTTATTTATAGCAGATTTTGGCCTTGGGGCTCTTGCAGGGATGACTTTGCTCTTCTGACATGTATAGCTTTCATTGGTGACTCCTTTCTGGTGAGCTCAAAATTTTTGATTCAGTGGAAAGTAGTTATCATTCACAATTAACACTCGTCCAATCAGCTCTATCTGGTGATACTCAGTTGGTTCTTTCTTCTGGGTCATATGTTCCATGCATTCTTTTGATGTATGCGAGGCAGCGCGGTTCAACAACCCGTACTTCTGTATGTAATTTTGATTTTTAAAAATAGGAGTAATTTCAATTTAAGATGGTGTAATATGGTTCCTTTTTTTTTTATAGATTTTTTTTTCTTGCTCCTACTGAAGAACTCAAGTGCGCTGTAATTTTAGTGGAGGAAAAAAAAGAAAAGATGTGTTTAGTAATATTCTGAGGAACTAAGATGTGTGTTTTCAAATTAGTGTAGATCTTGAAATGATTTTCATCACAACAACTGCTTTCAGAATGGTAAGATTATCATTTCCAGACTGGTAATCCGTCTCAGATTCAGACTAGTCTTCATTTAAGCTTGATATTTTGAAGGCACAGATAATGCTCACAAATCAGAGGAACCAAGTAGTTCTTACCCCAAAAAAAAAAGTAGTTGTAGAGAATCAAACTATAAATCTTCCGAAATTAAACCAACTAAGGTACATCCCAGCAGCACCATAATTACAATTGTAAATATTTGTGCAAAAGATTCACGATCAAGAGCACGTCGATTTTGCGAATAGCAAAAACTCACCTGTTTTTCTTCTAAAGCTTCTTCTTCTTCTTCTTCTTCAGTATTCTGTTGATCGTCTTCTGTCCCCACATAAGTACCAGAGCTCAGAGAAACTAAGCTTTCAAAATAATTGTTGGCGTCCAAGAATCTAGCATTGAGTTTTAGTGCTCTAGCATTTCCATGTTTTCGATCATACAAAATTAGACTCTCCTGACTCAAGAGTAGAATATCCCCATTCTTAGAAGACCACACGAGCCTAAAATAATGATTGCCTCTAATAATGCTCTCATGGGAAATGACATAACGCTTAGTCCAAGATTCTGGAACTCCATATTCCAGCATCTCCCATACTTCATAATTTTTCTTGACATCCATAACATATGAGCTGAAAAGTGCGCAAAGGCACCCTTCCAACACTCCCAGAACCATAGACGGATCGTCATTCTTCTCCTTAAGTCCATCTGGTAGTTGAATTTCGTTAAAACTCTCATCGCTGATATCCAGAGAGAGTAAGACAAAGTTGGATTGACCCATCACAAACCAATGAAGGTTTCCCTGAAACAGCACCACAGGTGTTTCCTCACAAAACCAATAAGGTAAGGTATGCTCGGCTTTCCAAGAATTTGATGATAATGTATAGACTTGGACTAGAGTACTATGCATGTAGTCTAGTCCAACAAGTTCTACACCTAATGCAAACTTGTAATCATCTTTTTTGTGATCATAGCCTAAAGCATGTACGCGGAAAACCTTACGTTCATTTGGTGATTCAGGTAGTTTTTTAAACTCTCTTGTGAGTGGGTTCCAAAGACAAAGAAAATCCAAATCCCCATTAAACTCAGACAAGCGTATACACACAATACCATTACATGAACTCAACAATTGAACACGATGATAACATAAATGGTTGAATGGGTAACACATTTCTTCAATTTCACACACCGATGAATCATAATCCAAGGAATAGTTTACACTCTGGATACCATTGGCTGAACCTTCAAGCATGAGAATAGGGTTGTTTTTCTGGGCAGTAAGATGAAGGTGCAAATTAACAAATTCAGAAGTAGAAATTAGGGCATACCAATTCTTGCAAACGGACTTACATGCAAGTAATGATTCCGCTGGTACCCTTACAAGTATGTCTGGGTAGAGATCATCTGGAAGGCTTGACATTCTTCTTCTTCCGATTCAGCTTCTACAAAATTAGGGTTTATGTTTTCCTTCTGGATAACGATTCCATTCCCGAAGCTGGAGAATTGATTGAGAGACTAAATAAGAGGTGATGAATTTGAGAAACTAAAGTGATGAATTAGGGTTTCCTTCCTGCAATTTTCATCCTTGTAGGAACAGAGAGTCGGTGAGAGAGGTTTTTGTTTTGATAGATGCATTTGGTTACTACTATCGCCCAAGACTGGGTGGGGAACCAGCGAGCTAATGTGTATCCTTGACCTTGATTGGGAATAGGGTTTGGAATTGTCCAAAGTTGGGCAAGGCTCTAAGAGCAAGTCTTATGGTGATCCATCTTCCATATTCCACGCCACCTCAGCACTTGGAAGTGTGGATGGAACCGCAAGTGTAATGATGGAATAATAGAAACGTAATTTTTAATGGCGCTAAAAAACGCAATTCTTAATTGAGCTAAAAAAACGCCATTAAGAATGGAGCTTTTTTCTCAGCAGTTAGATTTCAACAACTCATTTTAAATCTACGGATAAAAAAAAAATGCAATTTTTAATGGCGTTTTTTTAGCGCTATTCTTATTCGCGTTTAGCTAGGGGTGGGACTTGGGTTGGTTGGGCGGGTCAGAAGGCTTGGTCAAGGCAGACCCGAGTTAGGAATCCTTTGCCCAGATTGCCCATCGAACCCGTGGAACCCATGGAGGTACTGCCCAAGTCCTTCCAAGTTATGTTCCTCGGGTTCTTCGGGTTCCTCGGGTTGGCCCAAGTTTCTCTAGACATGCGAGTTTGTTAATATGATAATACCAAATTTTAGATGTTATAAGATTTAATTGCTACATTTATCATAAATTTCCAATTAACTGAAGATTATTTCCAATAATTTTTTTTCCTTCTTCATATTGAATGATTAATGAGGTAGATATAATTCATATTTTCATTATTATATTTGAAGATAATATCTAAAATTACTCTAAATAAATAATAATACCAATTATAAAAAACAGTTTTATATAACAAATATCTTAGTTCTTCGGGTTGGGCGGGTTGCTTGGGTTAGAAATATTTGTGCCCATGCTTGCCCAAATTTAACTCGGATTTGTAAAACTTATGCCCAAGCTTGCCCAAAGTTTTGAAATACGTTGCCCATGTCTGCCCAATGTTCGGGTTGGGTATGGGTTGGGTGGGTTAACCCGACCCAAGTCCCACCCCTACGTTTAGCGCTATTCTTAATTGCGTTCAGATGGATTCCACGAACCCTTCCACAAAACCATGGAAGGTTGCTTGGATTTTCTATGGAAGATCCCAACTTGGAAGCCATTAGACTTGACATTCCATGGATTTTCCACACTTGGAATAGCTTGGATTCCACCATAAGACTTGCTCTAAGGCCTATTCTGTTTGACATACCAGATGGCATGGCAAATGAGTTGCGTCATTATGGAAAAACCACTTAGTGATAGATTTTCATAGCATTTTTGCCAGTGTCACTGTAGTATAATGGTAAAGTCACTGGGTGATGATACTAGTGACATGAGTTCGAAACTCACCAGCACCAAATTCTAGACTGATAAAGACAAAACATATTGATTTCTAGCGATTTACAACAGCTAGTTCTTGGTCACCTATAAATAGGTAATTTTAAAAGTAAAAATTTACATACAAAAATTCTCTATTTCTCAATCATTTTTTTTTTCTTCAAAATTTCCCAAATGGCAGCATTTCAAACCCAACTTGATTCGACGACGTAACTTGATTTCTCTGGGGTAGTGCTTGAAGGTGTCGTTAAGAAGATAAGTGGTAGTTATAAAAAAATAGGTAAAAAGCAAAGAAGTCTTCAAGTGTTGGATATTTACCAGGTCAAACTTGCAACTAAGAAAAGGCAAAGAAGAGTTCAAGACAAGGAAAATCAAGTCAAAACAAATTTGAAGACAAGAAGAAGATAAACAAAGGAAACTCCGTTCATGAGCGCATTGATTGGAAGTTTTGTGAAATGAAGAAGATATAAAGATGAAGAACATTGTCCCAACTTTTTATTTTTAATGTCTATATTTTAAATTATTATTGTCTGATTTTATATCTTGTAAAATGACTATAATGATTAATTCGAAGCTTAATGAATTTGAAAATTTGACTCGTGCTTTTGAAAGTTAAGCTTATATTATATTCTTAATTCAGTCTTACATTTTAATTAGATTTGCATTACATTTTAATTTCAACTAATAAAATAGGGCCAATATTAAAACTTAATACTTAGACTTAAGTTGACAATTAAGTAACAAAAACATAAATATTGAATTATATTTGGGCAAACCTTTTAAAATATCAAAAAAACTTCCAAATTGGAAGTTTTTTATGTTGATGCGATGATATTCCGCATGACACCTTTGTTCAAGGTCCATCATGGTTTCACCATCCCTCATATTTCTACCTGCTTGCTGTAGTAAAACAACATACTCAATAATTTCCTTATTGATTACAGTGAAGCGATGACACAACCCTAAAACATTACGATTGTTGGTTTCATTGTTTGTTCTTGAAATTTTCCAAATATCCGTTCCCAAAATGTTTGGGGATTGAATGCATCTGCGAAGATGGTCTCAGTAAAAAATACATTCATCTTCTGCAGTAGTAAATTTTGCTAATCGCATCCTAATTCGACTTTGCACATCGGCACGATTAGCAACTCTTTGATTTTCGGCAGCATGCTGGTTTGATATGAACTCTGCCATGTTCATATTATCTGCCATGCTCTTTGAAGAATTGGAAGAGTGATGAAAAGAATTGGAGATTGAGAAAATCTAAAGAGATATAAAAATTTTGGTGTGAGTTGAAATGAGTTTAATCTAGGATATTTATAGAGAGTGAAATTGTAGCCGTTAGATTAGAAAATGTTGCACGGTGAGCTGATCATCTAGTGACAGCTTGACAAGCGCCAGCATTGTGCTGACCAGTGAGCGATGAACATTCTATTGCTCATTAGACACTTTGTCGTGTATGCCTAAGTGGTATATGGGCCACTTATGGTTGCCACTTTTTCGTACCCATAATAGGCAAAAGTGGAATTGAAATACCATGTGCATAGGAATATTACTTAGTAGGCTCTGGCCTCTGAGCTATGCTGGGCTAGGAATGGGCCATTTTAGCTTTTCCCATAGGTTTTTTTGTCTTTCGAAAAAAAAAAATTAAGACAAAATTTCCTTTTTAGCTTTTTATTTAGAGAGTGTGCAAAAAAAAAAAAAAAAAAAAAAAAAGTGGCAAGAACAGAACTAGTTAAATGATTATATAAATTGTGCAGCATTTCAGTGCTTAAATCGATGACCCGCTGATCGATAATCAACTGAATTTTGTAACACTAACAGTATGAGGTGTATAGTGTACCCTAGTGATTTGAATTTGATGAACGAGGATGAGAATCTTATTGGTGTTGTACCAGTACCACTCATTTGAGTAGTACTCACTACTGTTGCATTTTTCATTTTTGGGACTGATTTTGATGTTTGAGAATGTTATGACTGATTCTTCGAAGGTCATCAAAAACATAAAAGGTGTATTTGGGGAGGGAAAGAGTTTTTCCAGTCAGAAGAGTCTACAAATGAATTATATATGTACTACAAGGTTGATTTTTTTAGAAGTTGGATCTGATTCACCAATTTCAAGAATTGAACTAGAGGCATTGTAACATTAGAAACTCGCATGCACAAGCCGAAACAAGGCATAAGGTTTAAACAAAACCTTGTGGCATTCAAAAGCACGGGTGCAAATATTTATGAGACGAAAGACATAAAAAAAGGTAAGGTGTTTCAGTTGAACACTACGGTATGGCGAAATAAAGTTGTCGTGAAACTACTTCCTTACAAAATGGATGAATTTCTCTACGACTGCAGCAACGACTCCTAATAGGTAGAGAAAACCCATTACCTTGGTCTACTATCGCGAAGACTGTTATGTATACAAAAGTTTGATAATTACCTTTTGTTTTTATCCAATTTATGAGCCTGCTTGTATATTTGTTCCTTCTGGAGACTCTGTTTATATTATACTTTTTGGTGGTACTAGATTGGGTGAAAGGTACTCTTCCTTCGTTGGATGCTCCTTGTGAATTTAGGGACTTGTTTATTATGTGCATTGGAACTTATGTGTTAGGTTCCTCGTCGCTTAGATTATCAGCGGGAGAAAGTGAAAAAGTTTCGAATGATCGTGAAATGGCATAATAGACTCCAAGTACTAGTAGTTAAGAGTCCGGTGTGAGACAAAAAAAAAAGGATATTTATTTTATTTATTCATACACTTCTCAGTAAGAATTTTCCGAAATAAAGTTCTTCGTGTCAAAAATGAGTTGACTACTCCAAATTTGACAAAGCTTCATAAGCTTTAAAGCATGAACAAACAAACATACATAATTTTTCCTTTGCATTTACTTTCTACCTGCAATAAATATTTCAAAAACTTACCTTAACAAGAATAACTTCACAATTCAAAAATTCTGAACTTCAAAGTTTAATACAACAAGTTGATCTTAAATTCGAATATTGAAAGGGAAGTCTTTTTACATAATTTAATAAGTAGTGGTCCTACTTAAGGTTTTTTTTCTCAATTTTTTTGAACTTATAGAATTTGAGTATAAAAAGTAAAATCTAGGTCAGTGGAACATGAAACTTAATACACAGATCAAGTAGAGGTAATTACTCATTTCCCCAAACTTCCCATGATGAGTTCTTTTGGAACCCTCGATTAAGGGCTCCACAATTTAATTGGGGGCTGACGGAGATAAAGAGAATTTTACAATTTTAGAAAGATCACGTTGTCCCATAATTCTTATTTTTTAATTTTTAATTTTCTTGTATATTTATTTATCTATGTTTCCAGTAATCCTAAAAAGATAGTCAACACATTTCAACCATGTCAACCTCTTGGTGTTCATTGACTTTCAAAATCTTTTTGTAAAAATATCAAACAGTTGACAAAGGTCGAAAACTATCATCCATGTTGTTGGTGGTATTTCAAAATTTTGTGATATTGTTCAAGTACCATACTCGACATGCATGGTTTTACTCGACTATGCCGATTGTAATTTCTAAATTCAGGGCTCCTTTTTGTTCAGTAATCAACAAAAGTCAGTACGGGGTTCTTCATTGTCACGCTGATTATAATCGGATATTTTTGTAAGGCCTAATAATATGGCCTTACAATAAGTTTTCACCTTCATGGAATGGGATTAGATCTTGAATCACAAGCTTATAACACTAAAGACTATATAAACAAATAGTGGAATATTTACACCACATAATCGAGTTTCCCTTTTTAAGAAGTAGACTACTTTGTTCTTGCTCTCGTTAAGAAATAAGTACAAGCAGCGGGTAAAAGACCCTCCTTTGAAAAAAAACAAAAAAAACTTAGTCGACGTGGTAACTTTCTATCGTGTTGACTGATATTTACGCATTAAAAAATAAGAAAAAAAGATAGAGATTAGAAAAAACTAAGTAGGGGTTTTGATTTAAGTTTTATCATGGTTTTCCATATCTGCACTCTTCATGTGCTGTTTCCCTTTGATCCAAGATCCTCAATTTATCTGTATTCCTAGGTATCTGATCTGATACTGAAGGTATTTGTGCTGTATCGACATGTATCTGTCAATATGTACAAATTACGCTCAATACTAACGAATATGGAATATAATAGGCACATAAATGTTAAGACATGTTATTGTTGGAAACACGACTGAATTGGAAATTTTTTAAATCATGGTGTACAAGGTTCATATCTTTTACAACGATTCATATTCGATATAATACATACGGTCATAGTATCCATGTGATGAATCAAAATTTGACAACTTAAGCCAGCAAATGCATTCAATTTCATTCAATGATGCATCTTTTTTCAGTATGGAGAATCATTAGAATTTCGATCAACAATCTCAATATCTAATGCATGAGTGTCGCGATAGATGAGAATGATTCATAGAAAATTCGTCTAGTTCCTTTTGCTCATATTCTCTACAAATAGAGTATAGTTAGAGGAGAAAATTAAACCGTACACTATTTATTCAAAATTTAAAAAAGTTAACTCAAACTTTTGATATCCTTAAATTTACATATTTTATTGACCAGCGGAGACAATGCAATATGCTATGTGATGTAATAATTTATCTAGATTCAACAGTATTTTTGATTCATTATTTTATTTTTTTGAAGCATTTTTGAGTCATTATTAGTTTAATTGTCTTTATATAATTCATTAATAGTACTCGAAAGAGTATTTGAACATCTAATATATGCATCATACGACAATGTCATAATTAGAGATACGACAAACCATGAGTTTTCTAAAAAAAAATCAGGAAACAAAAAGACTACATTTACCAAAAAAAAAAAAAACCAATCAAATATTACAGAGAAAAAAATATTCTTTTGCAATTCGAGAACAAAAGAGACCTAAGTAGAAAATTCTTTTAGTTATCGAGAAAAAAGGAAAACGAAAAGTTGAACACGTAAGAAATTCATGTCAAACAGAATATTGTTATTTTCAAGGTGTAATTCCTTTCCAAATTTGTTATATAGAAGAAGTGAAAACCACTAGAATTTAAATCTTTTCTCTGAGAAAAACATTATGGGATAATCTTTTGTTTCTTTCCAATGTCATTGGAAATAACAGAAATTTTCAATTTCCTCTAGCATCTCATTACCTTCGATATTATATCTCTAGGAATGTAAACTACCATCCCCAAAGCTATGCTAATTCGCAGAAAAATGAATGTTTTTATGCCAAACAACCATGAAGTATTTTTCTTGATTGATTAAATAAATTATTACATGCTTATCTTGCTTGATTAACCAATAACATAAATGTGAGACATGAAAATCTAAAAGGAAAACAACTAACATTATATGCAAAGATTTTTTGAATAGTCGGCCCGCCAGAGAAGATCGAATTTCTAAAATTCATTGCCCTAAATAGTTTCACATCGAAATACCAAACTATTTTTTTTACTTGGATGAAACCTTCATAACCATTAGAGCAAGACACCTTCCAGGATGTGGACAGACTAAAAAGGCAAAGCTTGAGGCTTCATAAGACAGTCTAATTGAATGAACTAAGTTATAACCCATAAACCATCTTTACTTCCCCAAAATTTGTATGCAACTAATCCATGACATAAATATTTCTTATGGTACATTGCGACCAATTTTTACCACTGTGATAGCATTTACATATTTACTGAGCCACAATAATTCGACATGTAATTCAAAATTTGCCTTATAATTAACCGAGGATTTACACCGTGACGATAATGATGTGATTCGGAAGTTGTCACTATAACACAAAGATATCCAACCTAGATTTTTCTTATGAGATCCAGGAAGCGACACAAATATCCGCGTTATCATAAAGTTAATTTGAGTCGTAATTCAAAATACTCGTAACTGCTATTGCGATCTAATATTTGCTATCTGTCTTTTTTGCAAAAAGTATGTGGACATAAGACAAATACGATAAGGTGGTTGAGTCTGAACGTATAACTCATGTCAAAAAAGAGTAACCTATGAGCGAGAATCATAAATAGTTTGCAACAAGTAAAGCAAGTAGAAGGAGCATGATAAAATTTATGCAGATGTAGAAAATAAATGAAATATGCACGTAACAGAAGTTCAAGATGAACGAAATAAATCACCAATATATTCAACAATCTATATATGTATATCATATTCAGTAAATTATCCAAAAAATTTGATGTACTTTTAGTTAGTTACACTCATCAATGATAAACCGATTCTTCAACAATCTCTTCAATTTTAAATCAACAATATAGAAAGTGTGAAAATATGAGGGTACCCAAATACACCACAATGTTTTATTTATCAACCTAAAAGTTCGATATCAAGTGTGATCGTCTATGGATAAAGTCGAGACATACGACAACTTAATATTCACTTGATAATAGTTACGGTCCGAAACCCATTTACTGTAGGATCAATATCAAGTGATTAGGATTAACGCACAAGTGTATTTACTTTATTATAATATAAAACAACTATAATGCAGAAGTAAAGTAAATAACACAACACAAGATTTTGTTAAAGAGGAAACCGCAAATGCAGAAAAACCCCGGGACCTAGTCCAATTTGAATAATCTCATAATTAAACCGCTATACAAAATATAATACCAACTTCGTATAGTTGAGACCAAGCAGACTACCCTAGCTACTTAGTTCACTCAGTATCCCTACTCCTTTGACTTCTAGAGTCACGCACGTGAATAGTAAGTCCTTTGGATCGTATTCCAAACAGCAAATGAAGAATTTGTTTGGTAACCACTCTAATCAATCCTGCTAAATATATAGATGATTCGTTGACAAGGCTCTTTCGTTTAATCTAATAAACTCCTTTGTCTGTTTAGATCAATCTAACTTTAACTACCGAAATAATCAAGTATATATTCGCACTCAATCAATATAGATCTCAAAGAAAAATATAGAGAATTCCGATCTCACGCAACTAATCAATCAGATCTATCAAATATAAATGGGGTTTTTGAGTTTTCCCCCTAAATAAATTAGTAATGTAGCTTTCCCCCTAAATTGTTAATATTGGTAACTTAGCCCCCTAAATTAAAATTTGTGACAAAAATATCCTTAGAGCATGTGTGCGATGAACTTGTGTGTATATTTCATTTTGAAGTGCCCATTTTACCCTCACATACAACATTGTTATATCCCGTGTGACATCTTCCGGTCGTTAATTAAAGTCGAACATATACATGTCATGGACGGTTGAACATATATCCCTTCTCAATGTCGCCGCCTCTAGCACTAGCACGTCCATATGAAAAGTACAGTTGATTTCTATTGATAATATATTAGCGATAATGAATCGGAGGGATACATTCTTCATGATAAAGGAGAAATGTTCATTAACTTAATTGATTTTCTTGTAACTGAACTTCCAAATTCCATTATAGGTGCAAGAAATGAACCACTATCTTGTTCTTATGTAAGCAATTCTCTTACTAACAAGAGTCTTCGATCCTTTCAAGTTTCCAGTGAGGTACCCGATCATGCATAGAAAAATGAAATAGAATAATAGAAAATATAACACGGATTTTGCTTAAATAGTTGGTATTTAGTGATTATGCTTACTAATGAAAAGAACAATAAATATTAGTAGATGAAATGAAATCAGTGTTGGTGATAAATCTTTGGCTTATCACCGGCGTGAATAGTTATTTGATTTTGGGTTTGGTTGAAATTGGAATTTAGGTTTAAATTATGGGTTTTCGTCGGAATTGGGTATTCAATGTATCGGGTTTGCATTCACTAGAATGTAAGCTTTGAATCGAAGTAAAAGAAAAACAATCAATTCACGCCGTTTAATAGAGAAGAAATCAACAACACGTCGGATTTTGTTTTAGGTTACCAAGTGAGGGAAGGCGACCGATGTGGTGAGGGGATGCTATGCACGTGATGGGTAAAAAGGATACTTCATATACAACACAAATGAGTCGCACATGTGCTTAAAGGATATTTTCGGCAAAAATTTAATTTACGGGGGTAAGTTACCAATATTAATAATTTAGTGGGGAAAACTAAATTAATAATTCGTTTAGGGGGGAAAACTCAAAAACCCCAAGATAAATCGATTCTAGTTGGATCCCATCCGATCAAGGTTTGTGCACTAAATCCACAAGATACGAAAACTAATAAGAAATCTTCTTCGTCTTCAAATCTTCTTTTATCTTCAAAACCTACACAACACCGCTTGAATCTCTTGTGATCAATCATGCAGAGAACGAAGTCTGTTAAAAATGGATTATCAGAAAAAATATAGAGAATGTCGATCTCACACAACTAATCAATCATATCTATCAAAGATAAATCGATTCTAGTTGGATCCCATCTAATCAAGGTTTGTGCACTAAATCCACATGATACGAAAACTAATAAGAAATCTTCTTCATCTTCTTTTATCTTCAATTCAAAACCTACACAACACCACTTGAATCTCTTGTGATCAATCACGCAGAGAACGAAGTCTGTTAACAATGGATTATCACAAGATTTCTTTAGATCTAACAACAGTTCTAAAGATCCAGTCAATACATTGATCTAGTTTGAGTGAATCTTATCTCATAAGAGAATATTCTCAAGCATAAACAAACTTGGTGCAATCAAAGTTTCAACAACCGTTAGTCAATCAAATCAAATTGAAAACTAAGAATATTGCAATTATCTAGTTTCCCACCAATGATACTCGTAGAACTTCTTGATCCCACAGAAGTCCTTAAACGAGCGGTCGTAAGAGATTTCACCTAATTAGGATACTTTCCTCTCCGATAAGAAATGAAATTTACCTGGCTCTTAGGATAGTTTGCTAGAAATGCAAACTTAGGTATTTATAGACCAAGGATGTTTGGACACCAAGGAATTTCCAAAACCGAAAATATTCTCAAGATATGCAATAAATGCCAAATTCGGTTTTCCTAATTCCAATAAATGCTCGTCCAATATTTTCGAAATCTCTCAATAGAAAATATCCAATTAGTAAATGCACATTACTATATTTTCTAGAGTTATGCATTAATTACTGGTAATTAAAGCATATAACCTCCGTATGTTTGTGCAACTCAGTACAACAAGTGGTGATCATTACATTAAGAACAATAACATAAATCTATATTACATCTTATGAGCTAGTAACAAATCACAATTGATCATAAGAGTTCCAACAGAAAACAATTCAATTCCTAACCTAAAACATCACAAACCAATCCAAATCAAGTAGAATTTAGTTAAAGTTTACCTGGGATGGATGTTGCTTTTAGATTTTATATGGCGTGCACCAACAAAAACTGCAATCAAAATACCAATCATAGAAACTTCTTGAAAAGTACCTAATAAAGAATGAAATCTAGAATGAGGGGATGGGTGTTGTAGTTACGCCATTAGTGAATCAATAACTACTAGAAAAAAATTGTGAAACAAAAATCTATGGTTTACCTTTTGATAGAGGAAAAAAAAAACCAACATTAAGAAAGAGAAATAAAAATCCTAATTTCAAATACCTCAAATGAGTAATATTAAAAAATTGTGAAACAGAAATCTATGGTTTACCTTTTGATAGAGGAAAAAAAAATCAACATTAAGAAAGAGAAATAAAAATCCTAATTTGAAATACCTCAAATGAGTAATATTTGTTCTTCTTCGATCTGTTGGACAAATTTCTATATGCGTGTGAATTTATAAGTTTGTGAGCTAATGAGAGAAACGTAAGTGGGTGAATTAATGAGGTTTAAAAAAGATTTCATTATATTGCACTCTTAATTTATAGAATTTGAAACGGATGGGACTTAGTTCTCCTGTTCAGTGCGTTTTGTTTTCAGGATTAGTTAGACACATTAAAAGTGAAACAGGCTGTGTGCGTGAGACATTTCCAGACATCAGATGAGAGCTTAAAATAGGGGTGCATTTTAAGCCACGATTTATCTTTTGCAATTTCCTCCGTTTTTAAACCAATGGCAGCTGTTAATAGGACGAAAAATCTTATTCACGTCCGTTGGATTAGGGGCAAAAACCATTTGTTTTTATAAGATAGATTACAGAAATTTCTAACATACCGCCCAAAAACAAGGCAAAAACCACCTCTATCACATAAATTAACATGAAGGGCCCAAAAAGAGACATCCTGCTAACTCCCAGGGACATGGGCCCGCCTTCATGTGAGAGGGGCAAAGCCTTGTTTTTTTTAAGGAGGTTCGTGTAGAAGTACTCAAGTAATTATTGGCGAGACATAAGGAAAATTGAGTACTTATAAATTCCCATTTCCAAGGTGATTTTTTACATATAAAACTTGTTATCCAGGATTTCGATTTAACAGTCACTACAGATTGAGCATGACCTTCGATTACACTTTTGGACAGCTGCTTGTCGATTGCACACTGGGTACCATGAACCAAGGCCATAGTTTATGCAATATAAGAGGATTGTTTTCCATAAAGAACTTATTACTTATACACCTTTCCATATATCTCGCATTGTTCCTTGTAACCAAAGTAGTATTATTGGCCCTTTTTTATAAGATGCATCATCATAGACTTAAAGGAACCCTTCGTAACGATTAGACCCTATTGGAGAGTCTTCACTTTTGATGACATCAGCTGTCAGCTGACCAGTCATGCATAGTCTGGTAATGTGTTGCAAAAGTAGCATTTGCCTCTTGGATAATAACACGAATATAAGGCTTTATTGTCAAAAATCACTAGGTTTCCGCCAAGGCTCTTAGATAAGTGGACTCATTAAAAATAGTTTAATGAGCCTATTTATTTGGAAAAGGTTAAAGGTAGATTAGTAAAATGATAGAAATCTATGAAATCCCGATTTTCTTTTTTAATCTAAGATATTTGAAAATTAAGCCAATATAACTTGGATGCAAGTGAGTAGATTCCATAAGTCAAAACTAAAATTGTTTGGTCATTTCACAGAGTTGTCGAGCATCTTCACGTTTAGTAGAAAATATATGGCGAAATTGAAACTCAAAGGTTAACCTTTTTCTTAAAAAGAAAACATAAAAAATGAAAAGGATAAGAACTTAACCAGATGATATTTATGGGGCACCAACAAAAGTGCACCCCAACAAAAATAACATGTGAGAATATGGACTCATATGAATATCCAAGCTTCCTTCCATAGTCACACTTATTTCGCATTCCACATCGGAACACCAATCGTACGTTTTATTTTATTTTGCATCCATATTAAGTGATTCATATTAAAAGAAAAGATAAGAAGTATTTTATGTCTTTTCTCTTTAAATTAATCTCCTAATTTGTGTCAAATTTAGAGTGCATTGTGAAGTGTTTGTTTATCATGCCCTCGTATTTTGAGGAAAACATAAATTCTACAATATTGAGATGAAGGGGGAAATTGAATTGGTGAAAACATCTTAATTATGTGAAATCATGTGGAAAAGATTTAACAGCAAATTTTTTATCATTTTAAGGAATTCTTTTGGAAAATCTCAAAAAGGTTTGCAAGCATGAATTTAAGATTCTCGCTGGATAGATTATTATTTTTTGATTAGTTTATGGAAAGTTTTGATCAACAAACTGAAACATATAATAAATATTGTATAATTGTTTTTCAATTTCACTAAGAAAAACATAAGCTCCTTTGTCTCGCATAATCTCATCCTACCATATGAGCAGAGCAACGAAATGTCGTAAAAGTAATTATCTTCCGATTTCAACTTCGCAAGAAGACGGTTGGACACACCTTGAGCTTAGAGCATTCAACTCTCGATGGCGCACATAATCTTTTTCTTATTCCCCGTCTTCCCATATAAAATTTGAGAGCAAGCATCACTCTTCATCTTCAAAGGGAAATCACAGCATGCACATATTGAAACATCATAAATAAGGACAAGGATCTCCGAAGTAAAACTGCTTTCGTATGTATACATTTAAGGAACTTATCATAGACGAAGACAAACCATTGATTAAAAAAAAGCCTAGGCAAATGAAAATATGGGTATTAAGAATGGATTACCAAAAGAAAATTGCATTTCAAGACTTACATATTCCTTATGCGAGTAATAGTAGGTTTTCACGTATAAATTACTTAACGTCCCTTGCACATTATTGCTTATAAAATTGCTTGTTTATACCAACAAATGCATTAACCTGAATTTAGCATGGTCAATCTTCTTTATGGAAAATTATCGAACTTATCAAGTTGAACTCATGAATTTTCCTATGGTTGTTTTACCACTTCCATCCATACCCCTCACCCCACCCACCCAATTTAACGACTATGAATTTTTATAAAAATTTGATAACAAAATATAACTACACTACACATTTATCAATGATCAACTTTCGTATAAAATTATTATACTTCAGGTCTCGTTGAAGATCATGGACCTCCTAGGAAGCTTTTGGTTAATAAACCATCTCAATCGAGAAAAAGAGATAAACAATGACGGACTGAAAATAACTTTATATCACTATTCTATCGCTCCTTTTTGAGTTCATCTTTCTACGATATATATAAATTATTTTGAAATTGGTGTTTGTTAAAAATTATTATAAAATCATGAATTTTAACAAATAAGGCGTGTTCTTTTTCTCAATCATGATTAGAATTGATTAAGGGTATTAAAATTCTTCAAAATTAAAAAATTTTGTTACATATTTTACATAAATTTAACTATGTAAATTAGGTAAGAGGGAGGATCCATGGACACTCTTAGATGGACACTATCATACATGATTTGCGTCATTTTCGCCACAAAACCCAAACGACAATGAATTTAAATTTAACATTTTGATGATACGTTCCTCTTATAAGATTCTTCATTTCTACCGAAAATGGGCACAATTCGAGGTACCAAACCTCACCATCTACGGATCTTAATTTCCATTGTTAACGTTTAACAGTTGATATTCAAAGGGGTATATGGTGGTGTTATACATCTCGAATTGTGCTCATTTTTGGTAGGATTGTAGAGGCTTGTAAGAGGAACGTATCATCAAAATGTTAGATTTAAATTTATTTTCAATTGGATTTTGTGGCGAAAAGATGCAAATCATGTATGATAGTGTCCATCTAAGAGTGTCCATGGAACCTCCATCATTAGGTAATTAACAAAAAAAAAATTGATTGATTTAGGGATTTGATAGTTATTCAACTATTTTGGGTATATAATAATTTAGTTGGCTGAAGTTCATATATGTAAGCACAAAGAGGTCTCCGAGATTGACGCGGATGCTTCCATTGAGTTGTAGGCCATTCAATCGGATTGAAGACATAGAACTTGCAGCACATAAGATTCCTTCCCATAACTCCTCGCAAGGGTTCGTAAGATTTCATCCAACCATCATATCTGGTTGGTATAGAGACGTGAACATATTATTAAGCACTGCCACATCTGTAGAAATATCTCCATGAACTTGAAGAATCAGAAAGAATGAGCTGATAAGTCATGAAATTAATAAGATACTGGAGTGAGCCATTCTACACAGATAACCATTGATTAACAAAAATTGAAAGGAAATCTCCAGTTTTCTTTCTTCAAAATCATCCACAAAATAAATTTCACCTAAAACCTAGAAATATACTAAGTGATACTAAGATTTACCCTTCCCCCATCTTTCTCCCTGACCAATTCGTTGCTCACAATCACAAAGAAAAATGAGCTTCTTCTCTTGTATTTGTATTTATTATTTCTTGATGGGTTTATCCTGCAAAAATGTATTTTTGTTTTATGATTTTGGTGGAAAATTTTGAATGTGAATTGCAGTCCAAGATCAAATAGGTCTTGTAAAATATTAAGGATTTGCTATTATCAATTCATTCTAAAATGAACGATCGTTACCACAATAAGCGAACTGATTGGATCTGTGAAAAATAGTATGTGAATAAAATTATGCATGGATCTTGCCTCATCTTATAATTGGTATCAAATTCAAAAAAACAAATATCTGATACAAAGCTAAAAGGTGGATGTACAAAGTATACGAAACATATTATATAAGAATATGTTTAAACTAGCATTTTTAATTGATCATTTTGGTGCAATACTTGGATAAAAAGCTAATATGTTCTTTCTGTTTTGTGCATGAAAAGTAATACATAAAAACTGAAATACAAAGTTTTTCTTGCATTGATTGCAGTCGTATGCTATACGTAAAAGTTCATAGTCTCCCATTGCTTGTATTTGGGGTATTAGTTATATGTGAATTCCTCCGAAAGTTAAGCACATATAAATATTTTTTCTAATTATAGTAAAAGAATCAATCTCAAATATTAATATCTTCCTTAAGTGCTTTGATGATAGCTATAACTTTCATATGTTTTTTTTTTTAAAAAAAAGAAGATTATATTAAAAAGAGAAAATATGTACAACCCAGGAACTGGTTTAACACTTTATTAAGAGTGAAGAATAGTCTCATAGTTAAAAAGAATTGAGTTTACATGAACATTCTTAAAATTATCTTTCTCATGTAACCAAAGAACCATTGTTTACTTGATCAACAACACCAATTCATCCACTCTATTGTGTCTTGCACCATGAGCTCTACCATTCCTTTCATTCCATATATGCCAAGTAATAGCATAATTAATTTTCTCCCAAACATCCCTGTATTTCCACTCAATCTACATTGAGACCAAACTTCAAAAAGGCCAAAAAGAATATGTGGCATCACCCAATCCATTTTGAAAGTTCTTGAAATGCGTCCAAATTGCATGAGAATAACTACATTGCACAAAAAGATAATATGCAACTTGTTCTCCTTGATGACACAGATTGCAGCTAACAGAACTTACATCAATTCCCATGTTCTTGAGCATATATAGGGAATAGATGTAACTTACATATGTTATCACTACTTTCATATGTTATCACTAACTTTTCTAACTTACATACTTGATATAATCGAGGAAATGAAAAGATAGAGGCTATTTCTTTGAAGCAGATTTAGGGTTCATATTAATTGTTTTGCCACCCCACTCTACATAAACGATTCTTCAAGATGTATCTTCTTTCTAGAAGTGTGAAGATGTTAGCTTATGAAAGGAGTTTTAGTTCCAAATTCATCCCACTGGTGCCAAAATCGGAGATTGAATTGAAAGCTGAGGTTTATCTCTTGCAAGAAAGGGAGGTAGAAGTGCGTCGTTGTGCCGCAATAGAGGCAGAGAAGGTTTCTAAGAAAGCTGAAGAGTCTGCCAGGAAAGCAGCAGAAGAAAATAATGCCGAATTGAAGCATATTCATGAACTCAATATTGCTGCAAATAGATGGGGATGCTTCTTTCCGCTGAGGAGTTTCTTGGGGAAAGGTTAGTCTACCGGAAGTTAAGAAAGCTCAATATTATCGAGCAAGCTGAGATTAACAAGTACAATGGTGTCTGGTTTGGTCCAAATGGGTTTAATCGTGCCGAGTAAAATGAATTTGTTATGTACCGTAAACAATGCGAGGAAGCATAGAAGAAACTATTGTGGAGGATATTTTATAACTTTGTAATGAAGAATGGCCTAATCTATAAGATTATTACCATTGGGATGGGTATTTATTATGGGGAAACCTATATCTTTCAGCAGAAGGACACAAATAATCGGAGTGATTAGTATATGGTTGAGTTATGGATGGTTTTAGTTTTACTTTAGGTTTTGAAGGAGATAGAGGTGAATCGATTTCCTTAAACTTTTGTAACTAAGTTTACTTCATTTGGATATGTTCTATAACATATGGATTTTTATGTGTGTTTGGTACTTGGTTATTATCTTTAATCTAGGAAGACTTTGTTAGGGAAAAAAAAACTTGATATAATCAAGAGGTAATCAAGATGATCCTCTCCGTAGGTGTAAATGGGTAGGATCATGTTCTAATACTTTCTAAATTAGCCAAGAATGACAATATAAGTCACTTAGAGAATCTAGTCTTGAGTAGCAAAGGAATAAGTCCTCAACCATAGTTACAAAAATAGAGTAACAAGTATTGGTGGAAGAGCATTAAGAAAACAAAAAAACATCGGTTAAATTGAATTGAATAACAAAATCAATAAGGGCTTAGAAATTTGACTCGTATTAGTGTTATGTTTATTTTTGCAGAAATTCTTAACTAATTCGAATAGTGTATATATGATTTAGGTTAAAAGTTATGATGTGCATTTAATGAAAGCTAATAGAACAAATAAAAAAAAAAAAAACATGAAAAGATAGGCTTATATTCATTTACTTACAAACTTGATTAATTCATCAAGTTCCTATACACCACTCATATGGCCATGGTTTTCCAGAGAAACTTCATGAAATATGTGTGAGATATCTTTTTATAAGACTAGTAAGAACACATGTGCGATGCACATGCTTGAATTTGTCTCATTTAACAATATTAAAGGCATTTAATTTTTTTACGTAAAATAAAAATTTACTATTCTTATTAGTACTCGTTACGTAGATAATTCGAGGAGCTTTTCAAATATACAAATTTTATTAAAATCAGGTGTATATTTTGAAAGATATGAAGTTTTTAAATGTTTTGATCTATTTTAAAACAATGTCATTTATATAAATATGTACATTTCTAAGGGCTTTTTTAATCCCATGTTATTTAATATACATTCCAGCCCTTAATTTTGATTAAAATTACATGATATAATAGAGGTTAGTAATTAAGATGAGGGCAACTTAGTAATTTAGGGGGTCTCCTACCAAAAAGAGCTCTTTTCTTTATATTAGTATATAAGATAAGATAAGATAAGATTAAAATTACTACATGATATAATAGAGGTTAGTAATTTACATGAGGGCAACTTAGTAATTTAGGGAGTCTCCTACCAAAAATACCTCTTTTCTTTATATATATATATAAGTATAAGTAAGATAAGAAAGGGAAAAATGAATGAGAGAAGAAATCAAAGAATTTTACACTAAAATCGACATAAGAAGCTGCTTCCTGAGAGGTAAGAAGGCAAAAATATATATTCTTTTAGAAGTCCCTTTTTAAGTAGCTTTTAGAAGTTAATATTTTTGTTATTTATTACAATCCAATTTCCGTTTGACTTCTACAAGTCTAAAGTAAATTCTCCATGGATATCTAAACACCTTGTTAATTAGTATACTTAGTTTGTATTCAATGTGTACCTTCATTTTCCTCTTCGAAGAACTTTTTTTATGCCTATGATAATGAACATAAAATAAACTATAGTTGCAGATGCACTTTAAGGTTGATGCAAAATTAAACCAATTAAAGGCATGGGATAATGCTGAAAACCAATGACATACAAAATATACCGTATTATATGATCAATTCTATCCACGTTTTGTTTATCTTTTTGGGATGTCATCTTCCAAAAATCCAAAAACAACTTCTAATTAAATTTGCGACCAGAAGTTTTGCAAGGCTGCTAACGGGGTATGGTTGGTTGCAATAAATGTATTTTGTCACCCCAAAGGTTACCCCTGTAGCAATGTCAAAGTTTTGCTTTCATAGGAGTAAAAGTACCTCTCTGAAGTCTGAAAGCTACACAAAAAGTTATTTTCCACACTGCCTTTTTCCTTTTCTACCCACGAAAAGTACTTCCGAGTAAATTTTCCTTTTTCCTTCAGCAAAAACAAAAACCCTAAACTCTGATGCAAAAATTTGAGTTGGGATTTCAAGAAATTGATTCAAACTGAGACCAGTATTTACAATCGATTTGAATCCCCAAAGGTAACACACAGGTCTGAATCTCTCTCTACTTTCTTAGTCTGGGTCCGATTGAGTTTGAGCTTTATGGGTTTGTTTTTATTGTGGTTCCAGATTGATTATTGAACTCTGATAGGGTTTTCTAGTGATTGCTCATTTCTGTTGATGTAGTTATGATTCATTTGTATATGAACATTTTGTAAACTGATAAAATGCCTAATTGTTTCTGAAGCTATAAAGCTATTGTAGAATGCATTTACTATTGGATTATTGATCTTTGTTCTTGTGGGAATGCACAATCTGACCTATCACTAATATGCACAACACCACAAGCTTTCTGTACTTTAGGTATATAACTAATTTGTGTTTTGGATTTTATTTAGGGAATTCGGAAAGCGGAAGGAATTTGTGTAGAATGGATGGATTGGAAAGCATATGTAGTTTCGTGAAAAGGGATACGGATGATTCACCAGATAGGAAAGGTGATATGGCTGGAGATGAGGATAAAAGGAAGCATTGGTTGAGAAAGTCTCAGAAACATACCAGTGAAGAAGATGCTTCAGAATGAGAATGAGTACTGGGGAAATAACTGAGATGGAAGTATCTTGTAGAGCAGGCAGTGGAGATGAAGGGATGTAAGCTCTAAGCAGCCAAAGAAGTGCATAGAAGAGAAGGGTGACTAGAAATCAAGCAGTGGATTTCAGGGACTAAAGGGCTTGTGGCAGCTGATGAGAATGAGAGAATTTAACAAGTAAAACGAGCTCAAAAACCTTTCAGAGCAAGAGTAGAAATCAAGTTGAAACTTCTCTTGACGGAGAGATTGATAAGAATCCTAATGAAGATTCTAGGTATTTTGAAGAAAGAAAGTGGTAGAGATAAAGTTCATGGATCGTGAGCAAGAGAGAAAAGCTGGGATGAATCTGACTCTATTACATCAAAAGAGGAAAGCAATATTGTTGAAAAAACTGACTATAGGAGTGGCAAAACTCGTGATGTAAACCACGGCCACCGGAGTTTGAGAGAGAGAACTGTTGATGCGAGAAACGAGCATAGTGACAGCAAAGACAAGGCTGTGGAATCAGCTAGTGACAAAGGAAATAAAACCAGCAACGGGGGAAGGGAAAAGGTCGAGGAGAAGAGGAGTAGGAGCAGAGGCAGAGGCAGGTCTGAGGCTGTATAAGAAGAAATTAGGAGGGTTTCGGTGAGTCGTGAAGAGCAATCAAGCAGTGATAAAGTTAAGATGTTCCGAGAGAAGTAAATTGGGTTGGCAGAGGATATGGAGTCTATTGCTAATAAGTGTTGAGGAAGAAACTGACAAACATAAACATTCATCTGATGCTGCATATGGTGGCACTGGCCATGCTGCTCTGGAAAGCTGAGAAAGATCTTTGAATGCAGAGGGAAACGGACATGCAATGCAAGCTCAAGCTCAAGAGTTGGGAGGGAAGTGAGACAGTCTAGAATGTCTCACAGAATCCTAATAGAGGTCGGAGGCATCACCCAGAATCAGATGACTCTGGGTAAGACGATGACAGAAGTATTGGCCACAAGAATATGGACAGAAGTATTGGTCAGACAATGACCGAAGCATCTGAAGTGATAGGAATAGTGCCTTTCTCTCCACTTTCCTAATGCACCATCGTGGTGAATGCGGCTTCACCTCATCGAGCCCCTGGTGTTCTTGACCATATGGCCTACTGGACATTTGAAGAAATTTTAAACCTTAAGATTGAGGTAGTGCTCTTTCCTCTACTTTTCTACTGCACCATGATATAGGAATTCTTAACATTCTTTGGGTTACACACTGGATAATTATTTTCTAAGCTTGTTCGCCTTCTTTTCAGGCAATTGTAGATACACCTCCTTCATCATCCTGTGGGTTGGTGATGCTGTGGGTCTTTAACAGGGTCGCGATTGTCCAAATAAGGTATAGCAGCTGGTGTCAGTCCAGTGTGTTAAGCATATTATAATGTTTGCATGGACCAAAGTTTATGTTTTAGTTTTTAGGAGCCTTTGCAACTAAAAGACCACCCAATGGTACATTTTAGAAGTTGGAACATTAGATGTACTCACATTCCATAACATTTACTTATCAGGAACTTAAGGTGTTACATGCTCACCTGCTAACTATTTACGGGCTTTGCGTATTACTTCTGGTAGTACACATCTCTTTTTCATCGGAGCTTCATATCTTGTACATCGTAACAGAATCGGGACGGTCAGAAACTTTAGCGGCAACTGATGCTGCTCCCCCAACTTTGAGGCGCATAGAGAGAGCAGCAATAATAGCTGCTGCAGCTCCTATTAATTACCATTCTAGGTATTGTTCTCATTTTTGACTTTTGCTTATCAATACCCACCTTTTTATTTTTAAAAATACCAATTTCCAGGGAGCTGTTACTGATAATACATGAGCATCTCCAGGCATCTGGCTTGAACACAGCAACTGCTTCTCTTTTAATAGAGACTCAGTTGACCCTCCCCTTCATGAGGCCCCAGAGATTCAATTACGTTAGCCTTTACATAGGTTTCTTTCAAATTTATCAGAGCCCCACTATACTATTTGAAGTACCATCTATATCTGGTTCAGTTTTGTCTTCCACAAAGAAGAAAGCTCTGTTGTAAAGTAATCATAGATTTCAGTCAGAAATCCTATGCATTAAAAGGCCCAATTCCATCAGTAGCACCACAAATCACCTTACAGAATCTGTGCCCAAGCCCAATTCAAATGTAGAACATCAAGTTTTAAGATGTTTAATAATCCTGCCAATGAAATGCAAGCCGGCAGAGTTCATGGATTGTGGATCCGCTTCATCAGCTAAGTGTCTTGCTATGGGAAGATATGGGTTGTGATCTTCTGTGCCATACCCCCAATGCTGCCCGTAAAAATAATTTTCCTGCTGATATTGGGTTTCTGGTCACACCAAGCTCAAGCCAGAGAGATCAATATAGACACCTTGTAAGTGTTTCCAACTCAGTCTTCAACCTGATCCACAGCCAGGGAACTCGGAAAAGGTGACGTTAGACTCTGTAGTTCTGCAGTATCTGAAACACTAACATCGGCAGTGCCTAGCTCCTATAACCAGTTTACCACCTCTCTCTTTGTTACATCCACACATGTGCCCAGAACACCGACGAAGTATGGAGCTGCTTGCAAATGTGAAAAGTCGTCAGTTTATGCGTGAGTTTAGAAATCATTACGATGGGATTCATGGAACTTGAAGAGACAGACGGTTTATTTATAGCAGATTTTGGCCTTGGCGCTCTTGCAGGGATGACTTTGCTCTTCTGACGTATAGCTTTTGTTGGCGAGTCCTCTTGGATTGCTACTGGGAACCATTTTGGTGAGCTCAAAATTTTTGATTCAGAAAGTGGGAATATTGTGGAAAGTGGGAATATTGTGATACTCGCGGTTCTTTCTTCTGGGTCATATGAAGTTCCACTCTGGGATGGATCTTCAGTTTCACCTTTATCAG
Source organism: Papaver armeniacum (assembly GCA_023531295.1). Taxonomy (NCBI): domain Eukaryota; kingdom Viridiplantae; phylum Streptophyta; class Magnoliopsida; order Ranunculales; family Papaveraceae; genus Papaver; species Papaver armeniacum. The sequence continues at coordinate 550,888 of JAJJWW010002583.1, forward strand.
CAACTCTTACTTTGGTTGAAATTTTGAATAAATATTCCGTGTGAAACTTTGATTTTAAAATGGGAGTAATTTCAATTTAATATGCTGTAATTTGGTTGGTTCTTTATTTACTTTTTCAAGTGATCTATAATTTTAGTGTTGGTAATATTCTGAGGAGAAAAAAAAAATGTGTGTTTTCAAGTTAGTGTAGATCTTGAATTGATTTTCATCAACTGCTTTCAGAACTACACTAGTAAGATTACCATTTCCAGACTGGTAAGCTGTCTTAGATTCGAATGTTTTCATTTAAGCACAGATGTGTTGTTCAGAGAAACAAAGTAGTTCTAGAGAATCAAACTAAAAAACTTCTGACCAACCAAAATAGCATCATTAAGATAAACTGAACCAAAAAACCTACATGCCGACAGTACTATCATTACAATGCGAAATATTTGTGCATAAGATTCACGAACAAGAGCACGTAGATTTTGAGAATAACAAGAACAAAATAAAGATTCACCTGTATTTCTTCAAAGCTTCTTCTTCAGGTTTCTATTGATTTCAGACATCTTCTGCCCCTACATAAGTACCTGTACCAGAGATCAGAGAAACAATGCTTTTTAAATAATTCTCGGCATTCAAGAATTAGGTCTCTAGCACTTCCATGTCATGGGCATACAAAACCAGCCTATCGCAGCCCAAGTGTAGAATATCTCCATTCTTGGTAGACTAAACAAGCATCGAGCTCCATAATCCAGAATCTCTCATACTTCATAACTTCTCTAAATATCCATCAAGGAAAACAGGTCGTATCTCTTTCCAGGTAAAAGAACTGTATAAACTAGGAATGAATGGACTTCACGACCTGCCTGCAGTTCTCCAATCCTACCCATTAATGCTAGAATGATTTTTCTCCTATGATTACGCTCTTCTATAAGTCATCAATAGTCATAATATTCACATTTGCTTCTGTAACAAGTCACCAAAGCCAATAAATGACAATCAAAATCCTACAAGACCTCGGTAAAACAAGCTCAGAACAGAAAAACTTCAAGAATCACTTCTAGTACATCAACTTTCAGAAACAGGGATGATAAAATAATGAGAGTAATAGTAGCAGTTGATACAAATCTAATTTAAAGTTACAAAAAAAAAAGAAGATCAAATTCCAAACTGTTCCTTCATGACCAAAGCTATTTAAGCAACATTTGTTAAAGAGATATTTAACACCTTCAAGAACTAAGCTGCATTACAGGTATCGAGAGTCCAGGCACAAAACAAACTTTATATCTAAACAATAACTAATCTTGTCCTAATCCGGAGATTTTACATAGATTGTACTGCTTAGTACAAAATATTCCACCCCAGAACTGTTTACTTTCATACCTTAGCTCATTTGAAGGCCCAATTCACTAATAGATATGTCATGAGAAGGTCACTAATTCGAAAAAAGAATAAACAGAGAAGAAGACGAAAGATAATGAAATTGAGATGCCTTTCTAATTGCAGAGCCCTACTGACCATAAACATTCAAAGTAACAAAGGTTACAAAGGGAATAAATCAGATGTATCTGATAAAATTGTGAATTCTAATTCCAGCTTAGTGAAACTAATACAGGATAATATTAATGACAGGGGACGTGAAGAAAACAATATTGCATCTATGAACTTGATTTAGAAGTCTTTACACTTCAAAAGATTGCAACATGAATTGCAAAACAGTTTTAGCTACTAATAAAAGATATGTTGCTCTAGATTGGATACAAAAAAATTCATTCCGATAACGTGGTATACATTGAGTTCTTAAGATTTAGAATATGGGAACCAATATACAGCATCATAACTATATAAACTCAAACTTTAATTCACTTTTAGCGATACACTAAAAGTACTGCATGGATATATTGTATATCAATAACAGGAAAAAATAGCAGATTCACCTGTTTTTCTTCTAAAGCTTCTTCTTCTTCTTCAGTCAGTCTCTGGCTCCACATAAGTACCTGAGCTCAAAGAAACTATGCTTTTAAAATAATTCTCGGCGTTCAAGAATGGAATATCATTGATATTTAGTTCTCTAGCACTTTCATGTTTTGGGTCATACAGAACTAGACTGTCGCTGCTCAAAAGTAGAATATCTCCATTCTTAGAAGACCACACGAGCCTAAAATAATGATTGGCGCTGATAATACTCTCATGGGCAATGACACAAAGCTTAGTCCAAGATTCTCGAACTCCATAATCCAGCATCTTCCATACCTCACAACCAATCTTAACTTCATTAACATATGAGCTGACAAGTGTGCAGAGGCACCCTTCCAACACCCCCAGAACCATACGCAGATCCTTATTCTTCTCCTTAAGTCCATCTGGTAGTTGCATTTCGTTAAAACTCTCATCGCTGATATCCAAAGAGAGGAAGACAAATCTTGATGGAACTACCGCTAACCAATGAAAGTCTCCTTTAACATGCACCCCAGCTGTTTGCATTAAAGTAAAAAAATAAGGTATGGTCTTCTCAGTTTTCCAGGAATTTGATGATAACGTATAGATTAGGACCATACACCTGCTTTCGTGAGGCGCCAGACCTATTGCAAACTTGTAATCATCGTTCTTGTGATCATAGCCTAAAGCATGTAAGCAAAAATGACAACCACTTTTAAATTCAATTGGCAACTTGGGCATTTCTCTATACTCTCTTGTAGCTGGGTTCCAAAGACAGAAAAAATCTCTATCACCATCATACTCAGACAAACGGATGCAAACGAGACCGTTACATGTACCCAACAATGAATGAACATAATAATGTAAAGATTTGAATGGGTAATTCATTTCTTCAATCTCAGGATCTGATGAATTATAACCTATAGAGTAATTTACAGATTTGATAGTCATGCCTTCTTTAAGCAAGAGAATAGGGTTGTTTTTCTGGGCAGTAAGATGAATGTGCGATCTAACAAATTCAGAGGTAGAAATTAGGGCATACCAATTCCTGCAAACGCACTTACACGCAAGTAATGATTCCGCTGGTAGCCTTGAAAGTATGTCTAGGTAGAGATCTTCTGGAAGGCTTGACATTATTCCTCTTCCTCTTCAATTCTTACAAAGTTAGGGTTTATGTTCTCCTTCTGGATAATGAATTTCATTCCCAAAACTGGAGAATTGAGAGACTAAATACGAAGTGAGGAATCCTTATTGCAAATTCCCATTTAAATTACTGATTTGGGGAAATTAGGGCCTCATTTCCTCATCGTTGCAGAAGAACAAAGAAAAAAAAAAGACAGTGAGAGGCTTTTGTTTTGAAGGGCAAATGGAAAGATATTTGTTAAAGGGGGAGCAAAAAGTGATTCGAGGAGAGCGAAAATCGTAGTTGACTCGCCAAATGGACTGATTCGTATATTAAAATTTAACTCGGACTAAAATACCCCACACACTACTTATCCTAACCCGATTACAAAATTTTGGAACTTTACAGGAAAAATGGATTTTGTAAATCGAAGACAGGAGGTTGGGATTGATGATCAAGATTAGAAATGACTTGGATTAGTTTCAATGATATCATTTCCGAAGATTTGAATTACATGAACGCTTGACTGTTTCATTTGAAAATAGCAGTAGTTCTAACATTAAATGAAAATCGTGAATTGTTCGAATCTTAATAGTGCTATGATTTGTATGTTCTTCAATTGACTTTTTCATAAATTAATATACATAGGCTTAGCTACACAGATCATACCAATTAATTAAGATATATTTTTGGATCTTCACACTGACGATTCTCCATGCTTTGATCATCTAACTCATGAATGACATCTATCGATTCTGCCTGTTCACTTGCTCCGTCGAATGTATATAAACTAGGGTTTTGATTGTTTGGGAACGGAAGGTCGACGGATTGTGTGAGGGGTATTCTAGTCCGAGTAAAATTTTGATACACACATCGGTCTATTTAGCGAGTTGACTACGATTTTCGCTCTCCTCGGATCACATTTTGCTCTCCCTTTAACAAAAATCAATGGAAAACGCATTGGGTCCTTTTGATTTCGCTACACTATTTTGGTCCCACGTGGACACGGTAAAGTCGGCCTTGTGGTTGGCCTTGCAAGGGGTACCTAGTGTGCCATGTTAGAAAGAGTCCCACATCGTCCAGATCCTCCGTGCAGCTTATAAATCTTAGGCAACCCTATTCTTGCAAGTCGGTTTTGGGGTAGTCAGGTCCATGCCGGAAAGAGTTTCATATCGTCCAAAATTGTTTTTTATTCCAAATTTCCAATTCATATTTTAATGCGTCTCATCTTTGGAAATTGGATGGAAGGATAAGAGGGTTTCAAATTTTCAAACACTAGAAATACATTTTACTTTATTTCACGTCCATGTTAAATGAATCACATTAGAAAAAAAAAAGGTTATCATCCCAGAGTTTGAGACGAATGCTCGCTTTAAACTAATTTCTTTTATCAGTTTATGGAAATTTTTGGTCTAGAAAACTAAAATATATAAGAAAGATTGCTTAACTTTTTGGTCAATTGCACTTCAAACATAATCTCCTCTGTCTTGCATAAACTCATCCTTGGATATGAGCATCGACTAGTCGTAAAATTAGTTATTTTCCACTTTCAACTTCACTCATGGAATGCTTGGAAGCATTTGAGTTAAAAAAAAAATTTGCTAGGAAAACTAAATATTATTGAAATAAATTAAGAGAATTACATAGCAGAGTTGAGAAAATCAGGGACATTTCCCATCCATTCTCCTGAGGATTTGGTCCTCCTACTTATCTTAGCTGCTTGATCATCTAGAATAATATTGTTTCTTTTTAGAAATTCAAACTTAACAAATTGAAATCAAGAAATAATTGTTTTACAGTTATCTAAGACTGATTTATTGTACCAAAATAGTTGATGTTGGAATTAAAAGAATCAATAACTGATTTAGCTTTTTCCCATGTCACTGCATCACTGATAAAGAATACGACAAATTTTTATGTCAGAGAATGATAGGGTGTCAAAGTTGGAACAACGTCCGGTGCGTGATGCAGAGAAGAGAAAAGCATTGACTGAAGCGGAACAAAAAATTTATCGTGAACGTCGCCGTAATGCTTACCATAAGCGGCAGCAAAAAATAGTTGAAGGTGAGATATCTTGATCATTTCCTGTTTTAGTGGTGTTCCTGTAAAATTAATTAAACTTTGTACTTAGAAGCCTACTTAAAAACAGTAATGAATGTTGTGAAAAAGTTAAAAATCAGATGTGCTGCTTACCTTCCTCATTTATAATGCCCGCCTCGATCAGCTTCGGAGTATGGAGTGTCATTGCCGTGACAGCCAAAGACGTGGGGAAAAACATTGCATTTTTTAGTCCCATTTTCTTAGCAGGTTCATAAGCCAAATACACACCAGTAAACTAACACATAATTATTCCTTTGTTTCAAAAAATTTGTAGGAATTGAGGGGAACATGCCCACCAGGTTCAGCCACCTTCGCCAAGCCCTAGGTTTCTCAACCAAGATGGAATGGATGAACCAGGACCAAGTACTAACAGAGCTGCCTTTGAAAAAATACGCAACCAACACCGTACTCGGTCATCACAACATCGACATAAAAATAAAGAAGGGCACGCAGGGGGAACAAGTTGTGGTAAGATAGAATAATGTTCATTATCGAAATTGTTTTACTTACTGTGAACTTCTTCAAGCAGCTGGTAGTGGTGATTATGTCCACAGTGAAGCTGATGGTGCAGAAAAAAACAGTTATAAATTTCTTTTTGGTTATTTCTCATATGCAGCAAACAAATAATTTGATGTCACAACTAATGTAGGTGAACCGGATCAGAGTGGTAAGGGAAGCATCAGTTCTCAAGGTAATGCCGTAATTAGTGGCAATGCAATATTCATTCCTTGCCGAAGCCTTAAAATTGCTGAGAAAGTTCAGGGTCGAGAACATTTAGCTGATATTGAGAAATAAAGAGGCAAGAAACGTTGCCATGAATCAGAAACAAGTAGTGGTAAGTGTAAATATTTCTTTATAATATCAACATATCAGACATAAATTCCATGTCAGGTCATGAGTTACAAGTAGTTGCGGGAATTCCTGAAAGAAAATTTTGTATTTGTGTTTGATTTTTTTTTTATGAGGCTAGAAATGCGCCTTGCTGCACAATGGGATAGACGGAGTTCAATGAATCCGAATGAAAGATATCAGATGCTTGAAAAACCGCGTACATCTTATCATATGAGAGTAGTTTCTGCGAATGTAGTCATTCCCCGTCGAAGCCCAAGAATCTTAGAGCAAGTTCAGCATGCAGATGAGGACGCCGCGGAGACATCAAGAAAGAGAAAGGGAAATCAGTTACACCATACCAGGTATGTGTACTTATGAAATGTAGTTCACAATTTGCCATGTTTCTAAATTATTTTTATGAATTCTGAACATGTTTCTGAGTACATGTTTCTTTTGAATTCAGAAACGTAGTTCACTATATATCTTGATCATGTTATCTATGTTGCGGTTCCGATTATCGATGTTTCTGAATTACTCTTTTCGATGACAGATGACCATTGATGCATCAATATGCCATCCGTTGATTCTTTTCTGCATTTCTTTAACAAACACACACTCTTTCTGTGTTGTTGGGAATGTGTAATGTATTAAGTCATGTAGTTATTTCTGAATTTTTTGGTGATGTAATGTGTTAAGTAGTTTCTTAATGAGAAGTTTGTAGGGTACTACATGTATATGTACAGATTCATCTTTTAACATAGCAAACTAGGTTCCCCTTTTTGTTTTAGGATTAACTAAAAATTAATATGAATTAAGACTTCTGAGATTACGTCGACCACAAAACTTCGTGTTATTGTTCATGATTAGAATTATTGTTCCACCTGATGACTATTGGCCACATTTTTGTTGACAGAAACGATGTCGAGCAAACAGTTATTTTCCAGACATAAACACGGTGGGAGGTATAGTTATTAGAGACAACAACAACAGTAAGTCAGTAGATGATAGTGATAGTAGCTCTGATGTAAGTGAACAGGATCAAGTTGAGGGGACTCTGCCCACCAGATTCAGAAATATTTGTCGGACCTCCAGGTCCCTCAACCGAGATAGAATGGATGAACCAATACCAAGTAGTACTACCTGAGCTTCAACATCTACAACATCTATTTCCCAAACTGACAGGGGTATGATCAACTAAGTGTGTTGATTTATTGTTTTCTTCATGAAAATTTAAAAGTTTAATTGAGTCAACTAGAATATATATTCTTTTGTTTCTCTATTGGTATTTCACTTTGTTGCCAATTTATGTACACATTAATATCCACTAGAATGAAAAATGCAGTAAACTGATGGATAATAAGTAATAACATTGATGACATAATCCTTTCTTGGATACAGCAAATCAACAAATTCCTGTGGTTAGACAACCAAGTTCAGTAATGACAGCCAATGTAATCCTTCGTCGAAGTCCCAGACTTAGAGACCTTGCACAACATCAAGAATCTTCGCAAGCACGAACTGAAATAACACTCCGTAGAAGCCCAAGAATAATGGAGAGAATCCAACAAGTGAACGCGCAGAATACAATTCGTAAGAGTCTTAACCAATTGATAACTGCACAAACTAAGAAATGATGACTGACAATGCCATATAATTTTGTTACCATGCAACTCTTTTTCTTTAAGAAAGGTAGGGCATTTCCGGCAAGTGGAATCCCATTGACCCCTAAGGAAGTTTTTCATTTTTGGCAGTCTGAATGGTTTGCACTTATAAGCATATGATGAGTAAAACTGATTGTTCCTAAAGCTATCAAAATGAAGTTATAATGAAAAATTTGAAAACTTGATAGATGAATCTGTTGTTGACCTCCCACCTATATGCATAACCTGATAATGGAGTTTTCTTGAATGTGTGAAGTAGCCATTGTAATCAAAGGTATGTATAGATCTTGACCTGTTTGTGTTTATGTACAACAAATTCACAAGGAGTTCAAGTCGGAAGAGGGAGAGGTCGTCCACCTCGAAGTGTTGTAGGAAGATCCTCATTTTTGAATTGTGCGAGAGGAACCACCTACAAAGTTGGATTCCAGAAGTTCCATTTGCCTCCATCACGGACATGTCCAAAGTGCCAAGCGTTGATTTTTTATCGTGAACCGAAAGGATTTTGTTGTTCAGATAGGAAAGTCGTTTTACCGTTTGTTACACCCCCTATTGAGCTTTTGGAGTTGTTTGATGATCAAACGGAAGTAGGGATACACTTTCGGAGGTACATACGACGCTATAATCAAGTGTTTCTCATTAACGTCGATTGGGGTGAATTATGATGTGAGAATTAGCTGATAATAGAGAAGGTGTATACACATTTCGTGTTCAAGGTGATATCTACCATTGAATAGAGTCTTTTACCAAGTGGTTGAAATGGAAACAGATCCTCAACAACAACTGTCGTAGATATGTACAGATGTATATTTATGATACAAATAACAAGATTAATTGGAGAATGGAAGAAGGTGGTGAATATCTAAACAGAGAGGTGATGGAGAAGTTGAGGATAATTCTAGATACACATAATAGGTTCGTGCATGTAATCAGGCCGCTTGCACAACGAGAAGACATCCAAAGGTGCAAGCTGGTGATTAAAGAGCAACCTAAGACCGAGAAGCAGTACACACTTCCAACTGCTTCACAAGTCGCCGCGATTGTAGTTGAAGGAGATGGGTCTGAAAAACCTGGAGAGCGAGACATTGTAGTCTGAATAACAGAAGGAAAGCTGTTATTTATCAATGAATCATAGGGTTATTATGATCCTCTCCAATATCCTCTTTTGCTACCATATGGGAGTTATGGATGGGATCTGAATAGTATGGATGAGAACGGCATACAGTTTACATGCCTCGAGTACTACTCCTACATGTTACAGGTATAAATGATATAAATGTTTAACAACTACACTTTACAATTGAACTTACACATATTATGTTGACACAAATAATATAAATAATTTATATATTTGCTGCCGCTATTGTTTGATAGATTCGAAGTAATGACGCCTCGCTTCTTCTTCGAGGCGGAAGACTACTATAACAATATGCTGTAGATAACTAGGTGAAGATTGATTCGTCTAGACTTAGATGGTTATGAGATCATCAAGAGGAGATAAGAGCTGAATTGCATCAAGGTCTACAAGATGCACGAATGGCCGACGAAACCAGTGCAAGTAAGTTAATAGATAGTCGCTTTCTTTTTTGTCCCAGTGCCAATTAAGCCTAGCTACATTTATTTTATTCTTTATCTTTAGATATTTATTGTGAAATGTTATACGATAATGATAAATAGTTAAAGGAAAGTGCTTCCTGATTTGTTTTTTTTGTCATGACAGAAAATCTTGGTCAAAGTAAAGTGCTTCCTACCTCATACATGGGCAGCCCCCGTGACATGTACCAGCGGTATCAGGATGCAATGGCACTGGTGAAAAAGTATAGGAAGCCTGATTTGTTCATTACAATGACTTCCAACCCACTTTGGGATGAAATTGTGTCCAACCTGAGGCCGGGTCAATGTGCAGCGGATAAACCTGACATGACTACAAGGGTGTTCCGTGCAAAGCTTGAAGAGCTAAAGGTAGATCTTTTTACTAAGTCAATATTTGGCAGAGTAGCTGCCCATGTGCATGTTGTTGAGTTTCAAAAAAGAGGTCTGCCTCATGTTCATATGTTAATTATTCTATGTGAGGAAGGCAAATTACAAGGCCCCGATGATTATGACAAAGATCCAGAAATACCTAACCCCGACGAAGAGCCAAAACTACACGAGTGTGTGAAAAAGTGGATGATTCACGGTCCATGTGGTAGTAAGTGCACGAGGGATGATAAATATAAGAGAAACTTTCCAAAAGATTTTTCTGAGTGTACCGTGCAAGGAAAAGATGCATACCCTGTTTATAGGAGACGTAATGATGGACGACGCGTACGCAAGAGTGAAAGTTTTGAAGTAGATAATAGGATGGTTGTGCCTTATAACCCTTGGTTATTACAAAAGTATGATTGTCATATAAACGTAGAAATTTGTAGCAGTGTGGAGAGTGTAAAATACCTTTACAAGTATGTGTACAAGGGTCCGGATTATGTATCTTTCGGAGTGCAGCCAGTAGACCATGACGAGATAACAAGGTATACAAATGCAAGATGGGTTTGTGCTCAAGAGGCAATGTGGAAGATCTTTAGGTTTCCTCTTTACAAGGTCTATCCTTCGGTAGTGAGATTAGAGATACATCTTCCCAACCAACAAAGCGTTAGGTACTATGATTACCAAACGTTGGATGAAATTTTTTCCGATGAAAGGGATTTTTAGAACAACTTTGACAGAGTTCTTTGTGACAAATTCTCGAGATCCTAGAGCGAGAGAGTTGTTATACCGTGAATTTACAGAACGCTACTGTTGGGATACAATAACCAAAGAGTGGAGAATAAGATGAAGTACGTAGAAGTCGATATGGAGGGTTTATACGGTACCTTCATGTGCAGGAGAGGTGTGGTTCTTAAGGTACATTCTGATCCACGTTAGAGGTTCGACTTCTTTTGATGATCTATTGTTTGTTGATGGAGAAAGATGCCGGACATTCAAAAGAGCTGCCACAAAACTGGGACTCTTAGAGAATGATCGAAGAGTGCGAGAGCGTCATTGGTCAAGTGCACAGTCAAGATGCCGTCTCGCTCCCGAGAAGACAATTCGCCTCTATCTTGAACTTTTGTAATCCATCAGGCGTGAGAGAATTGTGGGATGAATTTTTCAACAGCATGGTCGAGGATTACTCAAGTTCAAGCAATTCAAGCTCAACATTCTTATCAGATTGTCTTCTTCGTGAGTTGAATTTGATACTTAAGTAGCACGATAAAGATATATCCATGTATAATCTACCGCCGATTGTAGGCACATTGGGTGAGGATTTTGAGATCTCAAGTATGATTCAAGAGGAGTTTTCGATTCCTATATCCGACGAAGACCTGTCCTCTGTCCAAAAGTTGAATGAAGACCAGTCTAGCGCCTACAATACAATTATGGGAGCAATTGAGAGAAAGGAAAGTAAATTATTCTTCATAGATGGTCCAGGAGGTACGTGGAAGACATATCTCTATCGTGCTATTCTTGTGGCTGTTAGGAAAAATGGTGGTATTGCGTTAGCAACAGCCACGGGAATTGCTGCTACTATGCTACCTGGTGGGAGGACAACACACTCAAGGTTTCAACTTCCAATGACACCAACATCAACTTCAATGTGTCGTACGAAGAAAAAAACTGAGGAAGCTAAACTTTTGAGGCATGTTACCGTCCTTATGTGGGATGAAGCTACAATGGCCCATCACTATTCTTTGGAAGCATTTGATCGGACGATGAGAGATATCACAGGGATTGCTGAACCATTTGGTGGAAAGATTCTAATCATGGGAGGTGATTTCTGTCAGGTACTACCAGTGATTCCAAGGAGTACAAGGGGACAGACAGTCGATGCATGTCTTGTGTAGATTGCATTTTTTTTTTCATTCAAGATATAAAAAAATTGTTTTATATTGATATGATTACTTAATGTTTCTTAAACTATGGTATTTAATTAACTTTGAGTCACATTACATTCTTGAGAGGTCACATTTGTGGGAAAGTGTACATGTTTTGCATCTGAAGAAAAATATGCATGCAGCCGAGGATGCATATTATTCTAAGTTTTTGATTCGTATTGGTGACAGGGATGAACCTTGCGTTTCTAATGAGATGATAAAGGTTCCGGAAGAGATGGTCATACCATGGGTTAGTGATGCTTCTTTGTTTCAACTTATAGATGTAACATTTCCAAACTTGGTGGAAAATTCCAGAGATATAGACTACATGGTCAATAGGGCATTGATCACACCATTAAACGAGTACGTCGAAAAGCTTAATGACTGAGTACTTAACATCTTTCCTGGAAAAGAGGTTCTATTCTACTCATTTAATTCTGTGGAAGACGATACTCACGGTCTTTACCAACAAGAATACCTGAACAACATTTCTCCTGGAGGTTTGCCATCACACATTTTGAAATTGAAGATCGGTGCGCCTATTATATTTTTGCGGAATGTTGATGAAAAAAATGGTCTATGTAATGGTACCAGGTTAATAATCAAAGAGTTCTTCCCAAACTGTATAGATGCTGTAATAATTAGTGGAAATTACATAGGTACACGAGTCATCATTCACAGGATGCCACTGGAGCCACAAGTTTAAACGTAAACAGTTTATGATTCGTTTGTGTTTCGCCTTTACATTCAACAATGCGCAAGGGCAGATGATTGAAAACACGGGTATTTTTTTCCCCTGAACAGGTGTTCAGCCATGGTCAACTGTACGTTGCTCTCTCGAGAGGAGTGTGAAGTAGTAACACGAAAGTATTAGTGGCTAAAGGTACCATTGCTAAAAAGAAGGGAACATACACGAAAAATGTTGTGTATAAAGAAGTCTTTTTGTGTTAGAAAACTACGAGTTACGAATACACATTCTTGATGTAAAAGGACATTTATGATTGAAAAATTATTATTATTAAATGAAAAGTTCAAGTTTAGTGGTGATTACTTTTGCACATCAACATGAAATGAGTTTTCACCACTTGGCGTTGACCATTGACTAAATGTTGACTTTGACCGTTGATTACTGCACGAAGAAAACAAAATTAGGAACAGATGTACCGGCAGGCGCATCGCGCATGCATGCTATACTAGTGGATCATAACCCATGGAGTAATTTACACATTTGCTACTCATGTAACCTTCAAGCAAGAGAATGGGGTAGTTTTTCTGGGAAGTAAGGTGCAATTTAACAAATTCAGAAGTAGAAATTAAGGCATACCAATTCCTGCAAACGCACTTACACGCAAGTAATGATTCCGCTGGTACCCTTGAAAGTATGTCTAGGTAGAGATCTTCTGGAAGGCTTGACATTATTCCTCTTCCTCTTCAAATTCAGCTTCTAATTTCTTATAAAGTTAGGGTTTATGTTCTCCTTCTAGATAATGAATTTCATTCTCAAAACTGGAGAATTGAGAGACTAAATACGAAGAGAGGAATCATTTATCGCAAATTCCCAATTAAATTACGATTTGGGGAAATTAGGGCCTCATTTCCTCATCGTTGCAGAAGAACAAAGAAAAAAAAGACAGTGAGAGGCTTTTGTTTCGAATGGCAAATGGAAAACGCAGTGGTCCTTTTGATTTCTCTACACTATTTTGGTCCCACTACGAGGACACGGTAAAGTCGGCCTTGTGGTTGGCCTTGCAAGGGGTATCTAGAGTGCCATGTTAGAAAGAGTCCCACATCGCCCATATCTTCCGTGAAGCTTATAAGTTTTAGGCACCCTACCCTTAAAAGTCGATTTCGGAGGGTAGTTAGGTCCATATTAGAAAGAGTTTTATATCGTCCAAAATTGTTCTTTATTCCAAATTTCTAATTCACATTTTTATGCATCTCATCTTTGGAACTTGGATGGAAGGATGAGAGGGGAATTTTCAAATTTTTAAACACTACAAATACATTTTACTTTATTTCACATCCATGTTAAATGAATCATATTAAAAAAATAAGGTAAACAATATTTCATGTCTTTTCTCTATAAATTAAACTTCTAGTTCGTGTCAACTTTAGAATGCATGGTGAAGTATTTTTATGTTCTCTGTTTTAGGGGAAAAGAAAGTTTTAAACCAAACACTGAGATGAAGGAGGAAATTGAATTGGTTTAAAATATCTCAATTCCTTGAAATTTTGTAAAACTTGTTAAACAGAAAAACTATATGTTTCAAGAGAATTTTCCTGGAAAATCCTTGAGAGGTTATCATCTCCGAGTTTGAGACGAATGCTCGCTTTAAACTAATTTCTTTTATCAGTTTATCGAAATTTTTGGTCTACAAAACTAAAATATATAAAAAATATTGCTTAACTTTTTTGTCAATTGCACTTCAAACATAATCTCCTCTGTCTTGCATAACCTCATCCTTGGATATGAGCATCAACTAGTCGTAAAAATAGTTATTTTCCACTTTTAACTTCACTCATGGAATGTGTAGGATCCAAATATCGCAACAACAACACACTTGCGGAATCTTCATCAACAACGTCGCGAAACCGTCGCAAAGTGATTTCAGAGATGGCGTAATAGATGGCGATGATATAAACATGAAGAAAGTGCGAAGATCTTGCGAGAACTAGAGCGTCTGCGAGATTCAACATTTATACTCTTGCGAGGATGTCGCAAGGTAAATCCGAAATTAAAGGAAATATTAGTTGTACATGAGCTGTCATCCACTATGTAAATACTATATAAAGAGGAGAGACAGACATTTTTAAGGGGGAGATATGATTTTAGGAGAGAGAGAAATTATTTTAGAGAGAGATATTTTTAGAGAGAAACTTTATTTTCTTTATCATCTTCTTCCCAAAATAATTAGATCTAGAGCTCTAGAAAATATCCATTAATGGAGATTTCCAATGTAATATTAATGTAACCTCAACAATCTAGTGAAGAATCGTGGATGTAGATCACATTGATCGAACCACGTAAAAAATCTTATGTGTCTATTTAAATTTCTAGCACTTATATTTTGAGATTTAGGTGATTAATAAGTTTAGATCTAGAAATTATTATCAAGATATAGTGAGGGGTGTAGTGTGGGAAATCCTGCAACTACATATGCGCTAGAAACAGGGAGAGAATAATGGATTTTATCCTTCCTGTAGCTTGTTGGTTCAAGAAATTTCCATGAAGATTAGCTATTGTTCATATTTTTCTAGATCTACAAAGTTTAGATTCAAAAATGGAAGTTTTGTGGAAGAAATCACACTTTCAGGGAGAAAATACCGTCAACAATTTAAGGACATGAAAAGAGGAAGAGAAAAAATAGGTTGATGTGATGAAATTCAAGGAAGAAAGCTAATTTTTTAATGGAAGATTTCATATTCGGAGAAAAAGCAAGAGGAAAATTGTTGAAGGAAATAAAGGAAGAACGAAGATAAGGATAAGAACAAAACGCTGTGATTTTTATCACAAACATAAGCTCGCATCAGATGGTTTGAGTTGCAGCGAATAAGCAAGAGGTCACGGGTTTGATTCGTAGAGACACATATTTTTTATTTTTCAAGTGGCGAATAAGAGAATAAAGAAAAAGTTGTGGGTTAATTTTGCAGAGAGAGGTTCTTGAACAGTTGGTTCAACTGTGAGCAATATGTGAGTTTGAGGTCGCAAGTTCGAATTCACTTGCGAGCATAATTTTCTTCTTTTTACAGAAGGGAAAAAATGGATAATTTCGCAAGGTTTTTTCATTATTTCGCAAACAAGAGGCAGCACAGTTGGTTACCTGCGAGGTTAATGAGTTCATGGTCGCGAGTTCAAATCTCAATGAACGTGTATTTTTTACATGGATATCTCGCAAGGGTATTTCACACAGAAGAAAGTAAGTTATTATTTCGCAGAGATAGTTTGCAAACAGAACCCAGCAAAGTTGGTCAGAGGTAAAGACAATGAGCTTGAGGTCGTAGGTTCAATTCCCACCTCTCGCGAATTTTCGCATATTTTTGAACTTTCAAATGAGAAGAAATGGAATAAGGTTATGAAATTATGTGTTTCTTTCGCAAATAACAAGTAGCTAAGATGGTCGGGATTAGGAGTATGGGTTAGAGTTCGCATGATCAATTCTCGCAAAGCACAATATTTTTCACACTTTTTTTGGGCTAGCTGAAAAGAAAGGAAGAATAATAGAGTGGCAATATGGTCTTCTATCGCAAAACAAGCAACCAAACACGGTATGGTTGTGCGCTAGGTATACTAGGTGGATGTCGCGAGTTCAACCCTCACATCACTCATATTTTCTATATATTTTTTCCAGAACGGTAAAGGGTGGATGAACTCAAGTAAAGTTTATGTGTTTCTTTCACAAACAGCAGCTAGCAAAATTGGTCACTGACGAAGAGTATAAACATAATGTCGCGGGTTCGAGTCTTCCCTTTCGCATAGAATTTTTGTCAATTTTTTTCCTTGAGTATCAAAGGGTGAATATAAGTCATGTATTAGCATTCTGCGATCCTTTCGCACAAGAGGGATAGCACAATTGGTCACGAGCGAACATGAGGAACTTAAGGTCGCGGGTTCGAATCCCACCTTCTGCATATTTTTGAACTTATAAGAGCGAAGAAATGGAGTAAAGTTATAGTATTGTATGTTTCTTTCATAAGCAAACAAATAGCCCAGATGGTCAACGAGTGAAGAGAAGGAGTTTGATGTTTAGAGTTCGAATCTCCCCATTCGCAAAGAATTTTTGCAATTCGCAAATGTTTACCTTGCGAACGTTTAAAGATAAACACTTCGGGCAGACGTTCGTTTACTTCATGCAAATGTTTACTTCAGCACAGTCTTTGAAAATCTCGCAAGGATATCTCGCAAGAAGAAAGTAGGTGATTATTTCGTTGAGACACACTGGGCAGAGGCAAGGCTAGCATAGTTGGTTAGGAGGCATGAATGCAAGCAGAAGGTCGCGGGATCAATTCTTGCTTCTCGCATATTTATTTTTATATTATGCAAAATTTCGCAAGGACTTTGCTTATTTCTCAAAGAAGAAAGTTGATGACTATCTCGCAAATTAATTTCGCAAGAGAGGGTTAGAAACGGAAGTTGGTATGGTGCGAGAATATGCAAGAGGCGGTCAAGGGTTCAAATCTCATTTTCACACTTCTTTTTGCTGCGAGATAATTATATTTTGTGCAACATTTATACATTTCAAGGATGCTAGCTTCGCAAGCAAATCATATACTTCGCAAGAGACAACAACAACAGCAAACCACAAAAGCTAAGTACCACTTTATTTGAACATTTTACTTTTACAGAAAATAAAAGATTTTTGATTTGATAAAAAAAAAAAAAAAAAAAAAATTACAAATATTTCAAGATCTCAAAGATTTCAAAGATTTCAAAATTATAAAGAATTACAAAGATCTTAAAGATTTCAAAGATTCGAGAAAAATCTGTGATTAATTTATATATTTCTCTTGAATATTTACTTTACTTCAAATGATATGATATTGTGAGAATGAATGATTGAATGAATTGACAAAAATGAATGAGTGAGTGAATGGGAACTAAACCTTTATGGCGTACACCCTAGTTCGCGAATGATATTTCGTAAGAGGCAAATGTAAGACCTAAAGTGCGTCATATAAGGGGGTATCTCTTAACCGGCTCGGGGAAAAGGTTACACCGCTCCCGGAACTCCGAGTCATGGAGATTGGGGATAATAACATCCATCCGGGAGAGATACCTTGGATTTCCAACTATATAAGGTTATACCCTGGTTGGACGACCGAGGGTCTCTTCCAAGGAGTCAGCGTATGACCAAGGCGCCGAGGTACACGGTTGAGTCAAGAGTGCGGGGAGCATGGAACTTCCTTACCACTCTTGACAAGTCTTGGCACATGCTGCACTCTGCCCGAAGAAAACTCCACTTAGGGTGCAGTCTCGTAACCATAAGCCATATAGGTATAAGGGATAAGAGGCTGCCAAAAACAATCGCTTGCTGTTAAGACCGGATGGGAGGAGCTAGTCTTGTATGGCCGATGTACGCCTCCTTGAAGGGGCAACCGGGGGGAGATGATAAGGGCGACACCCTCCATTAGGGAGAGTGTCAAAACAGACGCAAATGTCATGAGGCTCTATTTTCGCAAGAAAATTTAGGCTTGTCATATTTGTGCGATGATCCTGAAGAGGCAATAATACTAACGCGAGGGTAAGACGAGATCAATGAGTCTTTACATGCAAGTGTAAGGACGTCCTGCGATTTCGTCGCAAGACGGCAATGTCATGGGACTTTAAATTCGCGAGAATTTCTAGACCCGTCATATTGTCGCAAGAAAAACATCCTACAGCAGGCAAAAATACTAAATAAATGATAAGACAAGATCAATGGGTCTTTACATGAAAGTGTAACGACGTCCTGCGATTTCGTCGCAAGACGGCAATGTCATGGTGTTGATGGTGGATTTTCGTTTAAGGTTAAATTTGTAAAACCGGAAAATCATGCGCTGACATCTTGTAAAAGATAAAGCCATTTATAAGTGACGGATACTCCTCACTTAATTCACCAAGAATGGAGCATGTAGCAACAATCCCATTATGTGAATACATGAAATTCCTCCAGGTTGGAGCATGTAGCAACAATCCCTTCCTGTGAATTTCATATCAGCCTTGTATTTCGTGTACCCATTATCAGTGTGGCATGACGACTGAGTGTTACTCTTACAGAGTAACACGAACCTCCAGCACTATAATGAATCCATGTACGAAATACCCGTACGGGGCTGATTCTCGGTGTGTTATACTAGCCCGAGACCTCTCGGTGTGTTATACTAGCCCGATTGAGCCCCTCTCGGTGTGTTATACTAGCCCCGATTGAGCATCCGGACTTGATCAGATCGAGTCTCTGGATATGATCTGATCGATCATCCAACTCCACAAGCATGATTGATGGCCACGGATCAATTCCATCACCCCCAAGCGGGTATGGAATACACACGGCCTTAGCTTGCCAAATATGATGCGATCGCAGTCATCCAACTCCACAAGCATGATTGGATGGTTACAGATCAATTCCATCACCCCAAGCAGGTATGGAATACACACGGCCTTAGCCTGCCAAATATGATCTGATCGCAGTCATCCAACTCCACAAGCATGATTGGATGGCCACAGATCAATTCCATCACCCCCAAGCAGGTATGGAATACACACGGCCGACCCGCATGGTCGACCATTGGCCTTTGCTTGCCAAGAAACCGTCCATACCAAGCATTATGGGCGGAAAACCCTAAATTAGGGTTTGCGGCATATTACATATGTCGCGAAAACTGGTCTCAACCGTCCGTCTTCGTAGGCATAGATGGAGGGTGTAGATGTAGACTCAAAGGCCGGAGCATGTCGACACAATCACCATGTGACCGCCTACACGCTTGACCAATCGGTCAAAGCCAACCGTGGTTGGTTACAACAAAACCATCCGCCCAAAAGAGCATGGTCGCGGCTTTGAAAGCCAAAATTAGGGTTCAAGCCATCACGCGCGTCCATCTTCTCCGGCACGAATGGAGGGTCACAGATTAGATTGAGCAAGGGTCGGTCACACCAGCACATGACCACCGTGGGCCCATCTACTTCCTCACGCGGTCGCCAAGGCTCATCATTCCGACCAACCCAAAACGCACGCCCAAACTCGTGCGGTTACACCTCCCAAATCCTAAACGATCTCGACCGCTCAACTTCACCGGATGATTTGAATGGCTTAGATCACGTTTTCATGGGATAATCGGGTATAGGTGTGAACACCAACCTACCACCTACACGGTAGTATGATCGACCAAAACCAACCAATGTTGGTCGCCTCGAAAACGCGTGCCCAAACTAGGAAATCACGCGGTTTCCAACTCCTTTGCGGCAAGGGATTGCCGCAAACCGATCTCGACCACTCCTCTTTCCGGTCAAATTGAGTGGCGGATCGCGCTTTCATGAGGGAACGGGATACGGGCGCCTACACCATCATGCCGTCAACACGCATGTATGGTCGGTCTTCTCCAAATCCTTCCCATGCTTGGTTTCGACCAAGGCAAGAGTGACGCTTGCGCACCTCTTTAAAAACCCTAATTTCATCAACGGTCGCGAGATGAGTGTCTCGAACATCATCTCATCCGTCCGACCTCACCACACTTGGTTATACAACCACGGTCAGAGTTATTTGGTTAGTGAGCGGTCATTACACGTCACTTTACCACACCGTAATGCACTGGATAAAATACACACGATACCGCACAAGTATCGACTTTCCGAATAACGCAGTTATTCAATTCAGCATTACATGCTATCTTTCGTGGACCCACGATCCACATTCAGAGACATCAATCATGTCACAAACCGGGGATATTTATCGGGTATTGGTCCGGCGGTTTACGACGTGCGGCGTGCAACGCGCCATCACAAGAACGTGTTAGGGAGTCATGGACGGTTAGAGATGAACAGAAAAGTGGGCAAGACGGTGGTCGTTGCTACGACACACAACTCCACTACTCCATCATTCCACTACCTCCACTCCCCACGAAACGTGAATGAGGCTCAATGACTTGTATAAATAGGTTCTCCGCCCTATTTTCAAACAACAAACAAGGAAAACAAGACGGAAAATCGACATCGAGCCTCCTTACATCAACCGTAAGCTCGCTCACTTTTCGTCACAAGTCATAAGCAAGCCAACACCTTCACAATCTCAACACCTTCTTCGCTTCCCTCCCTAAGATCAACCCCATCTCCTTCACTTTGTGACCGAAACAAGTCCGGGAACGGCCATTTCTTGGTTTAGGCCGGACTTGCACGGATTGATCTCGAATCTACAAGCACTCACCGCAGAAAGTGCATTTGTTGTAGGTTTAAATTCATTCCTCATCACACCCCAAATTACCAAATTCGGCAGGGAGTAATTTTCACCCATCAACAATTGGCGACCACATGGGAGATTAATCTCTCGATCGTAAAATCAATTTCTTTGAAATCCGATTCAATTTCATCAATTTCAAAAAGGGTAGATCTTAGAACCAATTCAACAAAGAATTCATTTCAAGATGGTGGAACTCGTGTGTGGATCAAAGCAATCAATTCGGACGGAGCTAGCGTGGATAACACTCCGGTGTTGACGTGCTGTCGGTGGAGCTACCGTAGGCGACACATCTCGAGGAGCCGTTACTGTCACCAACGGTAGCGGAGCAGGAGACGTCCCAGCAGGGGTGTAACACCTCCCATCACTGAGCGAGAAGCGACGCAAACCCGGCATCTCTTCGAGCGTTACGCCTCAAAGGGTTGCCGCAGCAACAACTTTCACTCCTCCATCGGGACGAGGAGCTAGGAGACACAAGAGGAAGACCGCCGTCTAGTACCATTGCGAGACTTGATGGAGAAACAGGAAATTCTTGCTAAAACTCAACAGACATGGCCTAACTCGAGAAAGAGGTACTCACTTTCCTTAAAACTTTGATCGAACGATTGCCGCAAGATTCACGGCAACCCTTGGAGTCGGCGAGAGATGCATTCGATACACCCGGAGTGAGGTGTTTCCACTCGGACTCACATGAATGAAGAAACTCGTGTTGCTCCCGAGCGCCAAGGGAGAGAGGCCAGTCTTCCAACTTCATCACACGTGAAGATCTAGAGCGACTTCTCCAAAATCGAGGAAAGGGGACCGAACGGACGTACACCAACATCAGCCGCCGTACCCTCAAGATGTGCAACGGATTCCTCTACCGAGAGGTTACACCTCTCCCGTTCTCCCTATGACGGTGCGGTAATGCTCGTGAACACATTTCTCGATTCTTGGAAGCCTTGGGGGAACATGAATACAATCATGTTTTACGCCTAAAAGAATTCTCAAAATCACTCACGGGGAGGCATACACCGGTATAACAACATTGCGCCTAACAAGATATCCAATTGGAGCGAGATGGTCGGTGCTTTCTACAGAAGTATTTCTTCGTGTCCGAACAAATCACGTTTTGGACTGGGAAGAATTCTCCAGCGGAACAATGAACATCCCAACGACTTCGTTAAAAGATTCAACCAAGCACCGGACCGCCACGATTCGAATGTTACCGAACGGCAATTGGTGGAATCATGCATCAATGGGATGATACCCATATACAGCGCTCGTTAGAGAATCGGGCTTTCAAACGTTCTCGAACTCCATGAAGCGCAAAGCGTTCAAAGAACAACCGCACCAACATTACTAGAAAGAACCAGGGTTGTTCGAAGTGAAGATTTGCGCGAAAGTCGAGGAACGGCGTCTCACAAACAAACAATACAACACCGGCCCTTCCGTGAGTGTGGTAGCGGAGGAGAAAGAGGAAAGCCGATAACGGAACAACAAACCAAGCGAATATCCTCGGCACACAAGACTTCGTCTCGAAAAGGAACAGACAAAACTCCTGCACAAAACGCCAAAGACACGGGTTTTCCTTTTCCCATAAATGAAGTGATAGAGCTCCTGGAAGCGTGGATCCAAGACGACGCCGTAAAGCTCCCTCCTATCAGGCGTCCTCCGACCGAGGAAGAAATAGAAGATCCAGGATCTTTGTTGCTACCATAGGTTCGTCCATCATCCAACCAAAGATTTGCAACAAGTTGAAGCAAATATTCGGGGAAAAGGTAGAGACCAGGGAGCTCCGGCTTGGAAATGAAGGTGTTCATAGAGATCCTCTACCTATTAAATCGCATGATTTCTCGGGGACTGTTATAAGACCGTGCAATCTATGATGGAGCGCATATGTGAGATCTTGTATTTCTCAAGGGACACGTCAAGACATATTTGCGGCCCTCAATCACGTTGTGTCGGGCGGCGTTTGCATCCGGGAGCAGTTCAAGAACCTCGGACTCTCTGCAAGACGCGAGCAAGGAAACTGGGACTCCTAACCGTCACTTGTTTAAGGGGCGTTAAGTTCGATAGCGTGTTAATTGACACGGTTTCGAATTTAACATCATTCTTGTCAAAACCTTGAAAGCGGCAAAGATTTCGAAGCAGAAGCTACTCGTCACCCAACCGTGGTCAAAGATTCGGGAGGAGAGCTTAGAGATGCGTATGGATACGTCAATCTTGAAATCAAAATGGGAGACGCCTCGACGCAAGCAAAATTCTACGTGGTCAAAGATCATCCCGGCTACGACATGATCCTAGGACGCTCTTGGATACAGGACAACAAAGCCATCGAAGTCCGTCCTCTCTGGGTCTCATACTGAAAGAATCTCCAACATGCTGTTGGACCACCGATGATTGTCCATTGCCGCATCAAAGACTTTCCAACATGACGCAACTTCCGGAGAGGCTGTCAAACATACTTTGAAAAGTTCCAATCTCAAGTAAGTCTCGTCACGCAACCTTCCTTACAACCTACCGCCTCATTCCCGACAAGTCCTGGGGTGGCTCCAACCAACAAGCCAACCCCGGCTAGGAGATGTGAATGGGAAGCCGGCCCTTTCAAACGTTTTATCAAGAGCATAGAGGCTGTCTTGGTCAAAGACAACAAGGTCAAGGTCCAAGTGTCCGCACACTCAAACCCATTCGGAATTGAGACACGGGTGACGAAGATGACTACGTTCAATGTTGGAAGCATGACGGTAAAGATGACCACTCCACCGACTCACCCACCAAAAGAGAAGATGAACCGTACACTGCAGCGAGATGTTATCCTAGGTGGCTACCGCAAGCTCATCAACGCGATAACACTGGAAGGCCTGTGGTTCACTCGCGATGGCTCAAACCTTACCGCACTTAAGATCGTGCTATCACTCCAAAGCATCCTCCACACTTTAAAAAAAAAAAGCGTCTATTTTTCCAGCGTGTCTCCTTATTATAATTTCGTGTCACGCTTATAATTCCTCCAGGAAAATGATTGCAATACTTGCATTCATAGTTAGGGGTTTCAATTTTCAATTCTCAATTCAATTGAAGTATTATTTCCATCCGAGAATCTCTTTACTCCTAAAGACACAAAGTCTGGGGTCAGCCTAAATCAATCTGGAGCAAAGGGAAACCCTAAGCAAATATTTCAAAATAGGAACGTGTGCGCAAGAAGTGATTTGAGCCATCCGCCCAAAGAAAGCCGGAAGATGTTGCATCACAGTCCGTGGATATTCCATTATAGTATAACTTATTGTATTACTAAGGATTACATGTGAAGGCGCTCCTTGCGCCCGAGAAGTTCGTTATGTGATCTTAACAAAGGATTGTAAAGGAAAACTTTATTCAAATAATCAAAAGAAAAACCTTGAACTCAGCCGCCACTGAGTACAAGGAAGATGTTCGAGCGTGCAGAATATACTTGGAAAGAAAAAAAAACAAAACAAAAGAAATTTCAATCATCAAGAGGTCGGGTCTCGCCCACATCACACGTCACCCCGTCACTGTCCGATGCACCTCCCTCCGGATCTTCCTCAACTTCTGCATCGGGCATCCCGCCGCGGCCCGAGCACCAGCCGCACTCCATCCCAACATCTTCAGCAGGAGCATCAAAGGGCATAGCAACATCAGGAGCCGCGCAGGTTGCTTCCAAACGTTCAGGCTCGTCTGTATCGGAATCAAGGATTATCACGCCGTCCTGAACCGGGTAATCACACTTGCCTTCATTCAGAGGTCGTTCAGGCTCAACCCTCCGCCTCTTCAACCGCGCGCAAATCTCTCGCCCTTGCGCTTACTAGTGTCTAGCGTTTCCTCGCGCCTCCGTAGCTCCTCCATGTCAATTAAGTGAAAGTGCCAGATCACGATCCTCGACAATACGAAGGTGGGAGATAGACATCCTGTATAGCACAGCCGACTTCACGAAGAGGAAGATCAATCTTAGCCATCATTTCTCCATGCGCATGGTTTTCGGGCTTGTCAACTTCAAAACTCCTTTACGGAGAAGCAACGAGAATGAGCGTCCACCGCTTCCATGACAAACTACAAAGGAGAGGAGGTTATACACACGCAAACAAAAAAAAAAAAAAAAAAAAAAAAAAAAATCAAGTCAATTGATCGAGTTAATCGGGAAATCGAGCGATTCGAGATTCTGAGATATAGAATAAACGACCACTTTGAGATGATTCTTTATAATCTCACCGATGATGAGAATCCGGAAGGAAAAAGAAGTCTTTACTTACCACCTATGAAGGCTGCTAGTTGGGATAACAATCGACAAGGCTTATCAAATTCACTGAGGAAGGCCGTGTATAACTAAGGAGGTACACACAGAAGGAGCGGCAAGCTCATACATGTACAAGAGGAACCAAAGCGACTCACCGGGATCAAGTCTGCTTCCTTCACATCCTTAATCAAGACCGACCAGTTCCAGGAAAACGCCTGACAGTATGAAACTATCCGGTAAATATGTATTCACTCTAACTTGGTCATTTCTGTATGTCACCATCTCATGCCTACCACACAATAGTGTAACCATTATGTGCTAGGCAGGGGGGACTTAATGTTGATGGTGGATTTTCGTTTAAGGTTAAATTTGTAAAACCGGAAAATCATGCGGCGACATCTTGTAAAAGATAAAGCCATTTATAAGTGACGGATACTCCTCACTTAATTCACCAAGAATGGAGCATGTAGCAACAATCCCATTATGTGAATACATGAAATTCCTCGAGTTGGAGCATGTAGCAACAATCCCTTCTGTGAATTTCATATCGGCCTTGTATTTCCTGTACCCATTATCGGTGTGGCATGACGACCGAGTGTTACTCTTACAGAGTAACACGAACCTCCAAGCACTATAATGAATCCATGTACGAAAAATACCCGTACTGGTGATTCTCGGTGTGTTATACTAGCCGAGACCTCTCGGTGTGTTATACTAGCCCGATTGAGCCCCTCTCGGTGTGTTATACTAGCCCGATTGAGCATCCGGACTTGATTGTATCAGTCTCCGGATATGATCTCGATCATGATCATCCAACTCCACAAGCATGATTGGATGGCCTGAGATCAATTCCATCACCCCCAAGCGGGTATGGAATACACACGGCCTTAGCTTGCCAAATATGATCGATCATGAATCATCCAACTCCACAAGCATGATTGGATGGCCACGAGATCAATTCCATCACCCCCAAGCGGGTATGGAATACACACGGCCTTAGCAGCTGCCAAATATGATACGATCGCAGATCATCCAACTCCACAAGCATGATTGGATGGCCACAGATCAATTCCATCACCCCAGCGGGTATGGAATACACACGGCCGACCCGCATGGTCGACCATTGGCCTTTGCTTGCCAAGAAACCGTCCATACCAAGCATTATGGGCGGAAAACCCTAAATTAGGGTTTGCGGCATATTACATATGTCGCAAAACGGTCTCAACCGTCCGTCTTGCAGGCATAGATGGAGGGTGTAGATGTAGACTCAAAGGCCCGGAGCATGTCGACACAATCACCATGTGACCGCCTACACGCTTGACCAATCGGTCAAAGCCAACCGTGGTTGGTTACAACAAAACCATCCGCCCAAAAGAGCATGGTCGCGCGGCTTTGAAAGCCAAAATTAGGGTTCAAGCCATCACGCGCGTCCATCTTCTCGGCACGAATGGAGGGTCACCGATTAGATTGAGCAAGGGTCGGTCACACCAGCATGACCACCGTGGGCCCATCTACTTCCTCACGCGGTCGGCCAAGGCTCATCATTCCGGCCAACCCAAACGCACGCCCAAACTCGTGCGGTTACACCTCCCAAATCCTAAAACGATCTCGACCGCTCAACTTCACCGGATGATTTGAATGGCTTAGATCATGTTTTCATGGGATAATCAGGTATAGGTGTGAACACCAACCTACCACCTACACGGTAGTATGATCGACCAAAACCAACCAATGTTGGTCGCCTCAAACGCGTGCCCAAACTAGGGAAATCACGCCGGTTTCCAACTCCTTTGCGGCAAGGGATTTTCGCAAACCGATCTCGACCACTCCTCTTTACCGGTCAAATTGAGTGGCCCAGATCGCGCTTTCATGAGGGAACGGGATACAGGCGCCTACACCATCATGCCGTCAACACGCATGTATGGTCGGTCTTCTCCAAAATCCTTCCCATGCTTGGTTTCGACCAAGCTGAAGAGTGACGCTTGCGCACCTCTTTAAAAACCCTAATTTCATCAACGGTCGCAGATGAGTGTCTCGAACATCATCTCATCCGTCCGGCCTCACCGAGCTTGGTTATACAACCCTGGTCGGGGAGTTATTTGGTTAGTGAGCAAGTCATTACACGTCACTTTACCACACCGTAATGCAAAGACACATAAAATACACACGATCATCGCACAAGTATCGACTTTCCGAATAACGCGGTTATTCAATTCAGCATTACATGCTATCTTTCGTGGACCCACGATCCACATTCAGGACATCAATCATGTCACAAATCGGGATATTTTGGGGTATTGGTGCAGCGGTTTCGACGTGCGGCGTGCAACGCGCCATCACAAGAACGTGTTAGGGAGTCATGGACGGTTAGAGATGAACAGGAAAAGTGGGCAAGACCGGTCGTGCGTTGCCCGACACACAACTCCACTACTCCATCATTCCACTACCTCCACTCCCCACGAAACGTGAATGAGGCTCAATGACTTGTATAAATAGGTTCTCCGCCCTATTTTCAAACAACAATAACAAGGAAAACAAGGCAGAAAATCGACATCCGAGCCTCCTTACATCAACCGTAGCTTTGCTCACTTTTCTGTCACAAGTCATAAGCAAGCCAACACCTTCACAATCTCAACACCTTCTTCGCTTCCCTCCCTAAGATCAACCCCATCTCCTTCACTTTGTGTTGAAACAAGTCCGGGAACGGCCATTTCTTGGTTTAGGCCGGACTTGCACAGACATTGATCTCTCGAATCTACAAGCACTCACCGCGCAGTGCATTTGTTGTAGGTTTAAATTCATTCCTCATCACACCCCAAATTACCAAATTCTGCAGGAGTAATTTTCACCCATCAACACATGGGGCTTTATTTTCGCAAGAATATTTAGGCCTGTCATATTGTCGCAATAATGAGGGGTGGCATAATAAGACCTTTAACTAGGAAGGCGAAATAAGACCACACAAGAAATATGATAAGGCAAGACCAATGGGTCATTACATGAAAATGTAAAGACGTCCTCGCGATCTTGTCGCAGCGATGACAAAGTTCAACATAAACATTTTGAATGTAAGTAACAGAGATCTTTTCGCAAAAAAGATTACATGATAAGCTTGCGAGCTTGATAAAATGATTAAATGATGAACTTGCGAACATGTACATAATAATGAGACTGAGGCAATGCAAATGCCACGTACTTGATATTATGATCATATTATTATGCGATACTAATAGTGCAGGAATAAGAAAAATGAAGCACAAGCAAAAGAACTCGCGAGGAACAACAAAGACGCAAAGAGGAATGCATATACTAGAGACAAAATCGAGAGAAATGAAGAATGAAAGCGATTTAAAGCTACATCAATTTTAGAGCGGCAAAATGAGCTAAGTAACACAAACATTAGCTATCCATTGCGGTAGATAAGCATTCTCATCATACAAGCATTATACTCGCATCATGAAAGCATTGCATAAGCATTTCATGGCATAAACATCGCATACACATTTCATAACGTAATCATTACATAAGCATTATATTTGCACAAGTATTTTACAAAAATTCGCGAGTTATTCGAGTTTCGCGGGGGTATTCAGAATTTATAATGTGATTATTTTGCCAAATTATTTCTCACAATTATAAGCAACTTGAAGAGATTATACTATCGCATGAGAACAAAGCATGAGACGAGAGGCAAGATAAGAATGAAGAAATAACTCGCTCATTCAACACTTTTTTCAATGATTATACCCTCATAGATAAAGAACAGAGGCAATTATGGATAACCAAGAAAACATTTTATGTTCTTTATCTTCTCGGCAAGAATCACTTCCAAAGAAGATATTCACCTGAACAACAAGAATCCCCACCAAAAATGGAATAATAACCGCATGAACAGAGGCAATACTTCTTATACTTCAAGGATTAATACTTCTTATTCACTTCGCAAAGTTTCGGAACTTCGCGAAAGAATAGAGCATAGCATGAGGCAAAGAACATGGAGCGAGAGTTTCGCATGATGGATTCGCAATTCTTCCTATATTTCGAGGATTGAGTACTTCTTATACTTCTTCAAGGATACTTCATACTTCGCATACTTCGAGAGTTGATACTTCTTATTTATTTCGCAAAACTTCGGAACTTCGCAAAAGAATAGAGGCAAGTACGTACTTTTCAAGTCCAGTGTTCTTTATTTGGTTCCTTCATCAATAAAGATCAAAGACTACTACAACAACGAGATTTTTCTTAAAAATCGCTCTTCAAGCAATATTCAAGAAAAAAGAGGCAAGATGTAGGATCCAAATATCGCAACAACAACACACTTGCGGAATCTTCATCAACAACGTCATGAAACCGTCGCAAAGTGATTTGAGAGATGGCGTAATAGATGGCGATGATATAAACATGAAGAAAGTGCGAAGATCTTGCGAGAACTAGAGCGTCTGCGAGATTCAACATTTATACTCTTGCGAGGATGTCGCAATGTAAATCCGAAATTAAAGGAAATATTAGTTGTACATGAGCTGTCATCCACTATGTAAATACTATATAAAGAGGACAGACAGACATTTTTAAGGGGGAGATATGATTTTAGGAGAGAGAGAAATTATTTTAGAGAGAGATATTTTTTAGAGAGAAACTTTATTTTCTTTATCATCTTCTTCCCCAAATAATTAGATCTAGAGCTCTAGAAAATATCCATTAATGGAGATTTCCAATGTAATATTAATGTAACCTCAACAATCATAGTGAAGAATCGTGGATGTAGATCACATTGATCGAACCACGTAAAAATCTTATGTGTCTATTTAAATTTCTAGCACTTATATTTTGAGATTTAGGTGATTAATAAGTTTAGATCTAGAAATTATTATCAAGATATAGTGAGGGGTGTAGTGTGGGAAATCCTGTAACTACAGAATGCTTGGAAGCATTTGAGTTAAAAAAAAAAACTCTAGGAAAATTAAATATTATTGAAATAAATTAAGAGAATTACATAGCATAGTTGAGAAAATCAGGGACATTTCCCATCCATTCTCTTGAGGATCTGGTCCTCCTACTAAACTTAGCTGCTTGATCATCTAGAATCATATTGTTTCTTTTTAGAAATTCAAACTTAACAAATTGAAAACAAGAAATAATTGTTTTACAGTTATCTAAGACTGATTTGTTGTACCAAAATAGTTGATTCTTGTTGGAATTAAAAGCATCAATAACTGATTTAGCATCACTGATAAAGCACACTTTCTCAAGTCATTTAGCATTTTCCCATGTCACTGCATCCAGTAATGCCAGACTTTCAGCTTCCTCTGCATTCCTCACCGACCCTGCATTGAGCTTGCACCCAATGAAGGAACCTGTAATGTTATCCATGATCAATCCAATCCTAACAAGTTAGTATTTTTGTCATATGTTGCATCATTATCTAATGAAGGTCTCCATTAAACAGCACCCCAGGTGTTTCCTCACAAAACCAATAAGGTATGGTTTGCTCGGTTTTCCAAGAATTTGATGATAACGTATAGACTTGGACTAGAGTACTAACAATGCTTCCACCAAGTTCTACACCTATCGCAAACTTGTAATCGTCATTCTTGTGATCGTAGAATAAAGTATGTAGGGAAACCATGCTCCTTTTAGCTTCAATTGGTGACCTGGGTATTTCTTTATACTCGATTGTAACTGGGTACCAAAGATAAAGAAAATCCCTACCAAGGATACTACCATCATACTTAGACAACCGAAGACCAACGAGACCGTTACATGTACCCAACAATCGAACATAATAATCTAAATGATTGAAAGGGTAAATCAATTCATCAATCTCAGGCACTAATAAATCATAACCTATGGAGTAATTTACAGATTTGAGACTCATGCCTTTCTGAAGCAAGAGAATGGGGTTGTTTTTCTGGGCAGTAACATGAAGGTGCAATTTAACAAATTCAGAAGTAGAAATTAAGGCATACCAATTCCTGTAAATACACTTACATGCAATTAGTGATTCCGTTGGTAACCTTAAAAGTATGTCTAGGTAGAGATATTCTGGAAGGCTCGACATTCTTGTTCTTCTTCCGTTTCAGCTTCTAATTTCTCTTACAAAGTTAGGGTTTACTCTGGATAATGATTTTGTTTCCGAAGTGATGAATCGTTATAGCAAACTTCCAATCAAATTACTGAATTGGGGAATTAGAGCCTCCTTTCAACGATTCTCATCTTAGCAGAAGGACAGAGAAATGACCGTGAGAGTCGGTGAGAGAGTTTGGGCAAATGGAAAATGCATTGGGTTTTTAATTTGGTTAATAGTGCTCAAGGCCGGCCGCTCAGCAGCGAGGCGTACATGAACTGGTTGGCCTTG
Source organism: Papaver armeniacum (assembly GCA_023531295.1). Taxonomy (NCBI): domain Eukaryota; kingdom Viridiplantae; phylum Streptophyta; class Magnoliopsida; order Ranunculales; family Papaveraceae; genus Papaver; species Papaver armeniacum. The sequence goes on from JAJJWW010002583.1 coordinate 581,923, forward strand.
TGGTTGGCCTTTCAAGGGGTATGGTCCCCGGTATGCCATATTAGAAAGAGTCCCACATCGCCCAGATCCTTCATGAAGCTTATAAACCTTAGACTACTCTACCTTGCAAGCCAGTTTTGGAGGGTAGTCAGGACCATGTAGGTCCATGTTTGAAAGAGTCCCATATCGCACGAAATAGCTCCAATTCACATTTTTATGTGGTATCTTTGGAACTTGGATGGAGTTATAAGAAGAGAACTTTAAAATTTTAAACACTAGTGAGTCGACATTTCAAAGAAAATGGAAAGGCTTCGTAAGCTCAAATTTTAGTATAGTTTTTGTATACCTAGCTAAAGAACCTAGCAACATATATTAAACTGTCGAAATCAGAGGTGAGGTCCGAATACAAGTTGATTCGGGTGACTTAAAATGAGTCCCGCCCAAGTCCAATCATTTTGATTATTTTTGACTCGCAAAACTCGTGCAGAGTAATTAGACTGGTGTAATCAAACATCGGTCGTTTCCTTGAAAAAAGAACATGGAGAATAAAAGGGATAACAAATGAACCAAATGAAATTTAATGGACACCAACAAAATAAAGTTGTGAGAGAACGGATTCATATGCGAGCTTTCTTTCGTAGTCACACTAATTCGCATTCATTGAAGCACCAGTAGTATATTTTACTTTATTTCACATCCATGTTAAATAAATCACAGTAAAATAAAAAGGTAAGCAGTATTTCATGTCTTTTCTCTATAAATTAAACTTCTAGTTCATGTCAAGTTTACAATGCATGGTGAAGTAATTTATGTTTTCTATTTCAAGAAAAAGGAAATTTTTAAACCAAACACTGAGGTGAAGGAGGAAATTGAATTGGTTTAAAATATCTCAATTCTACAAAATTTTGTAAAAGCGATTTAACAGGAAATATTTATATTTCAAGAGAATTTTTCTAGAAAATTTCAAAAAGATTATCATATCCGAATTTGAGTCGAACGCTCACCTTAAATTAATTTATATATAAGAAAGATTGTTTAGCTTTTTTTGTCAATTACACTTCAAACATAAACTCCTTTGTCTTGCATAACCACGTCCTTGGATATAAGCATCAATTAGTCGTAAAAACAGTTATTTTCCACTTTGAACTTTACTCATGGAACGCTTGGAATCATATGAGTTCATTACACCTTGAATTTAAAGCATTCAACTCATGATGACGTATATAATCTTATATCTATTCCATGTCTTTCCACATAAAAGTTAAGAGTAAGCATCGCACTTCATCTTCCATGGGCAATCACAACACACACATAGTGACACAACATAAACAGGGAGGATCTCTGAAGTAAACTAGATTCGCTAGGACGCCTCTTGTTCCACCCGTGATCCGTCTATATGTGAATGAAATCATGAATGTTATCGAGTGATTCGAATGTTTATTTTTTAAAAAATTGGGTTTGTATTAAAAAGAAATACTGTAAAAAGGTAAAAAAGTTACAGAGGTTTCTAAGTTCATAAGACTTAATAGCACGTTTGGAATATATCCATTGTAAGTCAACTTTTCGAAAAGAAGGAAAGGCTTCATAAGTTCCAACTGTAGTATAATTTTTGTGTACTTAACTAAAAAACCTAACTACAGATAAATTAAAAATATTAAAATCAGAAGTGAGGGCCGAACACGAGCTGATTCCGGTGACTCAAAACGAGTCCCGTCCAAGTCCAAGTATGTTGATTATTTTTGACATGTAAAACTCATTTGCGGAATAATTAGACTGATGTAATCCAAGGTCAGTTGTTTTCTTGAAAAAAGAACATATAAAGAATAAAAGGGATAACAAATTAACCAAATGACATTTAAGGGGCACCAATAAAATAAACTTGCGAGAGAATGAACTCATATCCAAGCTTTCTTCCAGACTCACACTTATTTCGAATTCCACATTGAAGCATCAGTTATGCATTTTATTTTGATTCACATCCATGTTAAGTGAATTGCATTTAAAAGAAAGGTAAGCAGTATTTCATTTTTTTTTTCTATATAAATTAATCTTCTAATCTGGGCTAACTCTAGAATGTATAGTTTTATATTATGTTCTCTGGAGAAAAACGCTCACATAATCTTCAACCTTTGGCTAAGTATTGGGACTTAGAAAAACTAAAAACCAAGACACTGAGATGAACGAGGAAATTAAATTGCATTAAAAGATCTCAATTTTATAAAATTTTGTAAAAACAATTTAACTTTATAGAGAGTTTTCCAGGAAACTTCCAGAAAGATTTTTTTTTTTGCTAGAAAAATTCTAGGGGGATTTTGTGTTTCCCCCTCAAAATAAATAGCTATTTTGCATTATCCCCTTTTTAAAATTAATAATTGGTGAAACCCCCTTTCCGTCATAACTGCCGTGACTACCGGTTAACTGTACACATGCTGTATACATGTGTCGTATAAACAAATAATTACTTATAAAAAGACCAAAAAAAGTTTTATTATAAAATAAAACCAGCCACGTTATCAAAAATAGAGAGAGATCTCCATGTTCAGCACATGCATTCTACCTTAGTACCTTTTTTGAGCAATAATCTCCATTTCGTATTCGGAAAGCAGTTGTTGTAAATCAAATTCAATTATTTTAGTAAATGAAAACTGTAAATTTAACTTCATTAGTCGATCCATAGGTGATGTAAATCAGATTGGAGTTCTATCGAAGCTGTTACTGGTGGTAGCGGATCTGGAATTACTCATATTGATGGGAAATTGGGAGAAGATGGGTACAGTTACATTTCATATATTGTATACCCTAATCAATGATTTGATACATTTGGTAATTCTCAGATTGAGCTTAAATTAAACACCTAATTAATTATTTTCATGGATTCGGGGTTATTTTGGTTTATGTGATCTTAGAAGTTCTTTTAATGGTGGAAATATGGTTCTGCTCGAGAAGAAAGGTGAGCTTTGTTGAGAGAGAGACAAATTTAGGGTATTGTAATCGTTCAAAATTACATCAAAACAGAGATGATTTATGGCCATTCGTTCATGTCCTCTGTTTGCGACCGTAAGATTAAATCTCTAGTCTCACGACATGTGTCTAATTTTCATTTTATGCTAAAGCGTATTTTTAGGTTTTTAGAATAATTATTTGTTTAATACACACGTGTACTGCACGTGTACAATTCACTAATTTTTCACAGCAGTTATGACGGAAAGGGGGATTCACCAATTATCAATTTAAAAAGGAGTAATGCAAAATAGCTATTTATTTTGAGGGTAAACACAAAATCCCCCAAAATTCTAGAAAGATTCGTACACCGAATTTGACATTTGAATGTTCGCTTTTGATTATAATTTTTTAATCAGTTATGGGAAATTTTGGCCCACAAAACTAAGATATATAAAAAAAAAAAGTGTTTAAATTTGTCAATTGCACTTCGAACATAAACTGCTTGGTCTTGCATAACCTCATCCTTAGATATGAGCAACGACTAGTCGTAAAAAACAATTATTTTTCACTTTCTACTTCAATCATAGAATGCTTGAAAGGATTAAATACACCTTGAATTTAAAGCCTTCAACACAAGATGACACACATAATAATCTTTTCTCTATTCCCTGTCTTTCCCCATACAATTTGAGAGTAAGCATCACTCTTCATCTTTCATAAGAAAATCACAGCACACACATGAAGACACAACATAAACAAGGGGGCTCTCTGAAGTAAATTAGATTCCCACTAGGACGCCTTTTATTCGATTATCTGGGAATGTATCAGATGATTCGAATGAATAAGCAAAGCAGTCCCAAATAATTTGTGTGCTTCTAAAAAAAATAAAAAATACTCCTTCCGTTTCTAGAAAAGTGTTACTTTCACTTTTTTAATTTGGCTTATTTCTAGGCTAAAATGAAAAAAATGAAAGTACTCCTTTTCCGGAAATAGAGGTAGTATATCCCTTTTTTTTTTTTTTTAAGAAAACACAATCCAATATTTTCGGAAAAAAGCCTAAACTTCTTAGAGACGACGATTACTCATTGCTCTTAACACATTAAACAAAAATGATTTTTATAAATATTGAGTATGCTAGCTTATTACAAGTATGTACAGGAAACAGGGCCGTAGCAAAGGTTTTAGGGGCCTAGGCGAACTTACTGAAACGGAGGCCTATATAAGCAAAATAACAAAAATTCTGGCGATTTGATGTAAAATTATTACAGACCGTCAAACGATACTGCCCAAAAAAAGGCTAAAAACGCAAAACAAATACCTCATCTTATGATAAAACTGATCTTCCTGCCATTTCCGACGCGAAATCTTCAATTATACTACCAAAATCAATGATATCTAATATCTCAATCTCAATAGATAACATTGCTAACCCATTCAACCTATTTCGTGACATCATCGACCGAAGATAATTCTTAATTAACTTCAACTTCGAAAAACTTCGTTCGGTCGAGGCGACTGTAACCGAAATTGTCAATAAAATTCGGTATGCAATAAACGCATTGGGGTAGCAACCTATATCCTTTAAGAAATTCAATACTTCAATTGTTTTACGGGTTTCGGCTAGCAGATAATTTTTTAAAACTTTTAATACCGCATATAAGTCACGCCCATTAATATCGGCACTCATACCATGCTTTAGATGATTTTCAAGATAGGTACAGATATCATCATCAAGAGCACGCAACTAATCAACATTATATAAGATTCCAAAATTTCCGCGAACTCTTGAAATTGTTCAAATCTACTAGTGAGTGAATATATAGCTTGATCTAATATGTAATTGAAATAACTAACTCTAAAGGAATCTTTAACTGATGGCGGTGCTTCTTCGGATACACTTTCATCATCAAAATGTCTTATTCTTTTAATCATACTTCTTAGGTTTGGTTCTTTAGAGAAATAAGCTAAACTGCAGCTAATGTATCTATGTATGTATGAATGGAATGTGAAAATCGATTTGAACCTGTTTTTTAGTAACGAATTTCTTACTCAGTTGCGGTACTAAAATGAAAATGTGCCAGACAGTCTTACCCAAATTCGAATGATTGATGTGTACAATTCCAATCCATACGACAACTCGTGTATCCATTCTTTAAAGTTCCATTGCATCTCAAAACAACTAAAGTCTAAAACTACTTTGGACTATAAATTTCAGAATGATCAGCTGCTATGAATGCTAAAATCATTTGTGCATAATAATTTGGTAAATGAAATGAAGTTAAGAAACAAAAAAAAGTAGTAACAACAATAAATATGATCAAAAGAACAAGCTTATCATAAAGGAATATTTGCGGATCTTCTAATCACTGCTGATACAGAAAAACAGGAAATCAATAATTTTCTAGGGGACTAAAACATAGTCACAGTGAAAACTGCCCTATAGCAACAAACGTATAATTTGGGGCCCCTAAGATTTGGGGGTCCTAGGCCCTTGCCTAGCTGGCCTATAGCCAGCGACGGCCCTGACAGGAAAGAGAAATACGCACTTGGTGTAACAAATATGAATGTAACTAAGCTCATTACAAGTATGGCTCTAGCCTACGAGTATACATATAGGTGAAGAGAAATACATGCTTGGTATTCAAGGAAATAGATTTTGTGAGATAATAGTCTCGTGACCAACATGTTATCGGTGTTGTTCACATGATTAATGTTTGAACTCAATATTTAGTGATCACATTTTTAAGGGGAAAGAAAAGTAACAGTTGTGCATGCTTTTTCTATATAAATTAGTTTCGCTGGTATCAAATTTACAATGCACTGCAAAGTGTTTGTCTAAATGTTTCTTTACTTCAAGAAAAGATAAAACATTGAGATGGAGGAGGAAACTGAGTTACAAGTTCAATGTTCTTTAAACTTGTTGATCGCATATTCACGTTGTGTTGTATGAGAATAATAACCATATGGGTTTCCTAATTTATGATGATTCAATTCATATTTCTTAAGTTTATAAACTTCCTTTCATTGCGGTTTATTACCACCATGGTGAACCGAGAAGATACAAGCTTTATTGGAACCGGAAAGCCTCAAGCGAAGGTGAATTCTCTCGGGATGTAATTGTTTTATTTGTCACATTAAATTAGTCCGTCTTGTCTCTAATAGTATTTTTACATAATTGGGATGACATTTGACTGTCGAGAACCAAATGTTTATTATATTGTAGATATGGCAAGAATCAAGTCCATTAACAACAACTTCTATGGGGGCGCACAAGTACAACACCACCAACGACACCTACTAACTTTGCATTTGCACCCAGGAACAATAATGTTAATTAATAATAGTAATCAAAATACAATTCCTATGGGTGATCATTTAGACCCTTGTGCGTTATTGCCCATTTCACTATATATCTTCTTCGGCTGCTAGGCACTCTGCATGTTCAATATCTACTGCTTCCTTGATGACATATGCAAAATGTCTTGCTCATAGTCCAACTCCACCGAGATTAGTACGCTTGAGGAAAGAAGCATCACATTTAGCTTTATTATGATTACTACTAGGGGGTTCCTAGATTTTATTACCACCTCTATAGGTGAGTATCTGACAGTACTACTAGAAATTTTGTTGCTAGTAGCAGTATTAAGTAAGAAAAAACTTGTCTTGTTGATAAGCATTTCTGGATCAATGGTCTTATTTTCAAATTTCATGGTGCATCTTTCTTTTCAGAAGAACTAAGCTATTGTTGCAAATTTAACTTTAGTTTCTCTACTATACCCATCATGCTCCATGCACTCCCTATCTTCCATCTTTTCTTTATTAGTGCATACTTTCTATCATAAATTTTTTTCCGATATTTTTCATTAAAACTATTAATTTTCTTTTTAAAAATGCTAGCCTCGGTTTCCGTTTCATTTTGTATTCTCTTAACTGTCCATTATCAACTCGCTCATGATGGTCATTTTTTAGGCTAATGCTACCCCGCACGACAGTGCAGGGCATAGTCATAAGCTAGCAAATTTTTAACCGTCAAATTATCAAAATTCGTATCTTTATGGCAAAGATAGATGTGGTGGTAAAATTAATTATCAGCGGGACCTTTATTTTTTATTTTTTTTTCTCGCAAAGACGGAATGTTATAATCAAGTAATATAGTAGAAAAGGTTTACAACATCATTTTTTCCAAAAGAACTTAATAAGATACTTGATTTACTATTATTTTTCTCTAATGTGTAAAGATAAATATTGGAGACTCTTGATTCTAGCTTCCTTAGCTAACTTATCCGCCGTTGAATTGTATTTTCTGTTGATATATCTCACCTTGGCTTGTGGAAGAGTATCCAAAGTCACTGCAACCTTTTCCGTTGTGTTCAGCTTCCCGGGAGATATCTTTACATTGCTTGTTAATCAAATCAACAATACTTTTGCAGTCCGTGACGAAAGAAACACTGGAAAGAATATTATTTTTTGACCAAGATGTAGCTTAAAGCATCGCGTTTGCTTATGCATGAATCGCCGACATTGCTTTATCCGAACCTGCTTCGGTATGCATGAATTCCTCTTGATCCACCGAGTATAAGATAAAAGCGAAACTCATTGATAGATCTTCTTTCTTATAAGCTGCATCTATAAATATTTTCCAGTCCGTATTTAGAGACGTCCAATTTGGATTTGGAACCATTTCTTTTCTAACCAGAGTCTTCCTCTTAGTTGATATTGAAGCTGATCAACGGGTCCTCCATACTTATCAAATAAATCCTTTATCTTTATCCTAAGAGATTGAATCATTTTCACTGACTCAAGATCTTTCACCGACTCAAGATCTTTCACCGACTCAAGATCATATAAGAGATTGGATCATGTTAACTCTTGATTACATTGATGTTTCCATGTAAAACAAAAAATTCTTTAAATACCTAAAAAAAACAAAACAAAACACCACTTAATGCTTCTTCTACAATATAGTCGTCCACTATCTCCATTAATGGAGACCCCGTTAAAACCTTGAAGACCTCATTTTAAAAAAAAAATTGTTACAATCGTTCATGCAATCATCACCATCTCTAAAGAAATATGGGTTTTGATTTCACACAACTGTGTTGAGATTGGTTTCTTTCATTGATATTTATATCATACAGATTACATTGGTTTTGTGGGTGAAAACCGTTTCGGCTGATTTCAGTAATTTCGAGTGTGTGGGTGAGAAATGAATCTAAACCCAAAACAATGTACTGCACGAGAGTACTTTTTGATTCGAGAGATCAATTGTACAATCGACCTAAACCAAGAAATGGCCATTCCAGGCTTGCTACGTCACAAAGTGAAGGAGAAGAGTTGGTCTTAGGGAGGAAGCGAAGAAAAAGTGTTGAGACCAGAATAGTTGATTCGGAAGTGTGGACGTTTTTGTGACTTGTATCAGAAATTTGAACTGGTGAGCTGAATAGAAAGCTACCAGGTGATTTCTGGATGTGGTATTGTTTTCCTGACCAAAAACCTGTTGTTTGGTGGAAATAGGTGAGACTTATTTATACAAGTCGTAACAAAACGTACCTTGGTCTTGTAGGAAGTGGAAATGTTTGAGTGGTGGAAGAAAAGAGTAACGTGTAACCGTGAGGCGTTATGCATCCATGATGAGGGAAGTGAATTCGTGTAACCGTCAGTCATTATGCTTCCATGATGAAGGAAATGAATTGGTTATACCGTTACTTTTACCACCACTAATTGCCCTATTTCATGACACTTTCTTGTAACTGGAGCATTGCACGCCGCACGCTGTAAACATCCATACCAATACCCTGATGAGTATCCCCCAGTTTGTGACATGTTTTGATGTCTCGAGTGTTTTTCGTGGAAAACGTGTAGCAGATTGCTATGCGTGGCATGGTGGCATGCCAGTAGCCGTGGCATAGCGACGTGCTAGTAGCTGTGGCATGGTGACGTGCTAGTAGCTATGGCATGGTGGCATGCCAGTAGCCGTGGCATAGCGACGTGCTAGTAGATGTGGTACGGTGGCATGCCAGTAGCCGTGGCATAGCGACTTTCTAGTAGATATGGCATGGTGGCGTGCCAGTAGCCGCGACATAGCGACTTGCTAGTAGTTGTGGCATGGTGGAGTGCCAGTAGACGTGGCAGAGCGATGTGCTAGTAGTTGTGGCATGGTGGCATGCTAGTAGTTGTGGTACGGTGACATGCAAGTAGCCGTGGCATAGCGACGTGCTAGTAGTTGTGGCATGGTGGCGTGCCAGTAGCCGTCGCATAGCGACGGCTAGTAGCTGTGGCATGGTCGCTCAAAAGTTGCCACAAGCCATGTTAGTTTGGTGGCGAACTTGGATGGCTGAGATTGCATCCCAGGAGAAAAGGTAGCCGTCGATCATGGCTATGTTTAATTGGAAGTGGAACGTTTGTCATGCGCGTGCGGCATGTTGGCGTGTTTTTGGAAGTTGGCGCGTTTTGGGAAGCCGACTTAGTATGGCGATCTCTTTTGAGGTGCGACAAGGTGTGTTTGGCTTTTAACGTATGGTGGCAAGTTTAGAGAAACCTGATTGGCCACAAAAGGGGGCTGGCCAAACACAAGGCGCGACCACACTTCTGGTGAGAGTGTGGCGGCTTTGACGCGTTTTGATTGGTCGATTAGAAGTGGGGCCGGCAAGCATGGTCCCAACCAGAATTTATATGCGTGTGTCGAGTTTAAAGCGACCTGATTGGTCGAGAGAAATATGGTCGGGGCGTGGCCAATGACGCTAGCTGGCCTAAGGCACAGCCACACCTCTCTTTGCTGCTGCGGCTCCCTGTTTTCTTATTCTGGGCGAGGTTCTGCACCTGCTAATCCATGGCGGATTAATGACTTAGGCTTAATTTTGACAAGCAAGGCCTGGTACATTGCGCGAGGCGTGAAACCCTAACTTCTGTAAGTTAGTCAGGACGATTGATTGAGTTCTATGTATTGACACAAAGTTCTTTTAAGTTCATTGCTAGAGAGCAGCATGCTATTCTGATTCGAATACCTTATGCAAAGACATTATCCTTGATACTTGGATATTCGTGCTACTCTGCTGCGATTGAACACAAATCGTCATGCCATATCAACATTAAGGGTTCAGCCGGAGAACATAGCATAGAAAGCATTCATAGGAACTTATATTAAGTGAATATACGCGAGGCGCCGAAATTTACAGAACATCTGGGATTCGCCAGTCTGGATAAATTTCATGTAAGTATATTAAGCGGCTCAATAAATATGCCAGTGGAGAGGTTAGCACACGTGGCTCTGTTTCCTTGCAGAGTGACGTCACATCAGATGCAAGGTTTTATGATTTTAACCCTAAGCTAAAAACCACCATCAAGAATTGGTTACAAAGATAACAACAGATTACATTGTAAGACTAGGAAGACTAAAAAATAGGTAGACTATACCTAGTTAGATACAAGAAAGGAAAAAAGATTGACCAGGTTTATAACAACCTGACTAAAACTACAACCGTGTAAGTTTACTAGAACACAACAACTTAATACCCCTCTCAAGTTGGAGTGGAAAGCGGAAACTAACGCCCGACTTGCTAACCAGACGGTCAAGTTGGAGTGGGACTATTGTTGTCCATTAGCAGTGTTCCCTTTAGACTTATTCTTTCTTATTTTCCACAATCATCCATGGATCATAATTTTCCTCCAAATTCCCGGTATTGGATTCACCTGCAAAAAGGATTAGTACCAGGAATCGACTTTTGTACAATCAGTGGACACTTCTCTTTTTTATGTATTATTTTATCACAATGGAAACATATCAATATATCATGTTAATACCCTCATATATATGAGGAAGGATCCATGGACACTCTTAGATAGACAAGGTCGTACAAGATTTGCACCATTTTCTCCGCAAAACCCAAACGATGATGAATTTAAGTCTAATATTTTGATGGTATATTCTTTTTATAGGATTCTACATTCCTACAAAAAATTAGCACAATTCGAGATGTATAAAACCACCATCTACCCCTTTGAATATCAGCCGTTCAAAATTAACGGTTGACATTAAAATCAGTAGATGGTCAAGTTTGCTATTTCGAATTGCATTCATTTTTGGTGGGAATGTAAAGTCTGATAATAGGAACATGTCAACAAAGTATTAGACTTAAATTCATTGTCGTTTGAGTTTGCCGGAGAAAATGGCGTAAATCTTGTCCGACCTTGTCTATCTAAGAGTGTCCATGGATCCTCCCTCCACATATATATATATATATTCAATTTGTTTGTTTAACTAGTGTAGTTGCGGGAAATCCCACACTACACCCCTCACTATATTTTGTAGATCTAAATCATATTAATCACCTAAATTTTAAATATAAGAGCTAGAAATTTAAATAGACACATAAGATTTTTTACGTGGTTCGATCAATGTGATCTACATCCACGATTCTTCACTATGATTGTTGAGGTTACATTTGAATTACATTGAGAATCTCCATTAATGGATATTTTCTAGAGCTCTAGATCTAATTATTTGGGGAAGAAGATGATAAAGAAAATAAATCTCTCTCTAAAAATATCTCTCTCCTCCTAAAAGTGTCATCCCTTTCTCTCTCCTGCTCTCCTCTTTATATAGGTGTTTACATAGTGGATGACAGCTCACATACAGCTCATATTCTCGCGAGCCCTTTAATGATTTCGCAGGCTCTTGCTACCTTCTCTCGAGACACTCTCTCGAGCCTTGCTACCTTCTCTCGAGACACTCTCGCGAGCCTTGCTACCTTCTCTCGAGTTATGAAAAATAATGAATCTCGCAAGATCTTCTCGCGAGTTAAGGAAATGATTGAATCTCGCACGCTAAGAAAATATGTTGTGCGATATTTGAATCCTACATCTTGCCTCTTTTTCCTTGAATATTGCTTGAAGAGCGATCTTTAAGGAAAAATCCGTTGTCGTAGTAATCTTTGATCTTTGTTGATGAAGGAACGAGCGAAAGAATATTTTTCTTGAAAAGTACGTACTTGCCTCTATTCTTTTGCGAAGTTCCGAAGCTTTGAGAAGTATATATGAAGTATCGTTTCTTGAATTATGCGAAGTATGAAGTATCCTTGAAGAAGTATATGAAGTACTTAATCCTCGAAATATATAAGAAGTATGAAGTATCCTTTGAGAAGTATAAGAAGTATTTAATCCTCTAAATATAAGAAGTATTGCGAATCCATCATACGAAACTCTCGCTCCATGTTCTTTGCCTCATGCTATGCTCTATTCTTTCGCGAAGTTCTGAAACTTTGCGAAGTGGATAAGAAATATTAATCCTTGAAGTATAAGAAGTATTGCCTCTGTTCATGCGAAGTCATTATTCCATTTTTGGTGAGGATTCTTGTTGTTCATTGGTAAACATCTTCTTTGGAAATGATTCTTGCCGAGAAAATAAAGAACATAAGATGTTTTTTCAGTAATCCATTGTTGCCTCTGTTCTTTATCTACGAAGGTAGAATCGTTGAAAAAGTGTTGAATGAGTGAGTTATTTCTTCATTCTTATCTTTCCTCTATCTCCCGCGTTGTGCTCATGCGATAGTATAATCTCTTCATTGCTTTACGTTGAATTTTATCATTGCGACAAGATCGCAGGACGTCTTTACATTTTCACGTAATGACCCATTGATCTTGCCTTATCATCTTTGGTGGTCTTCTAAGTTTGACCTTCCTAATTAAAGGTCTTACTCTGCCACCCTTTATTGCGACAAGATCGCAGGACGTCTTTACACTTTCATGCAACGACCCCTTGATCCTGTCTTATCATTTCTTAGTATTATTGCCTCTGCAGGATATTTTATTTGCGACAATATGACAGGCCTAAATATCCTTGCGAACAGAAGCCCCATGACATTTCCGTCTTGCGACGAAATCGCAGGACGTCCGTACACTTTCGTGTAAAGACCCATTGATCTCGTCTTACCCTCGCGTTAGTATTATTGCCTCTGCAGGATCATTGCACAAATATGACAAGCCTAAGTCTCCTTGCGAAAACAAAGCCTCATGACATTTGCGTCTTTTTTGGCACCTCCCTAGTGGAGAGTGCCGCCCTTATCTTCTCCCTGGTTGCCCCTTCAAGGAGGCGAAACATCGGCCATACAAGACTAGCTCCTCCCATCCGGTCTTAACAACAACCAAGTTGTTTTCGCAGCCTCTTATCCCTTATACCTATAGGGTTTATGGTTACGAGACCGCACCCTAAGTGGAGTTTTCTTGGGCGAGTGCAACATATGCCAAGACTTGCCAAGAATGGCCGGGTGAGTTCATCCATCCCGGGCACTCTGGCTCAACCGTGTACCTCGGCACCTTGAGCATACACTGACTCCTTGGAAGAGACCCTCGGTCGCCCAACCAGGGTATAACCTTATATATATAGTTGGGAATCCAAGGTACCTCTTCCGGATAGGCTTTCATGGGCCCCAAATTTCCATGACTCAGGCTTCAGGAGCGGTGTAACCTTTCCCCTGAGCCATGTCGAGAGATACCCCCTTATATGACGCACTTTAGGTCTTACATTTGCCTCTTACGAAATGTTATTCGCGAACTAGGTGTACGCCATAAAGGTTCGTCCCATTCGGTTATTTTATTGATTCTTCTTCATATGCAATAGGTACCCCCTACTACGACGCACTTTAGGTACTTTTGCCTCTTGCGAAATTCTGATTTCGTCATAGTAGGTTTGCCTCTATCTGATTATTTTGTTGATTCTTCTGCATATAAGCTCTTTTGTAATTTCGCTGATCTTTGAGAATCTCTTGTCATTTTTTGTGCGAAATTTTCGCATGTTTTCATCCTTCCATTCTTTTCTTCATTTCAGTCATCTCTTTCATTCATTCTTTCATTCTCATATCTAATTTCTGTGGTTTGCTGTTGTTGTCTATTTGATTTGCTTGCGAAGCTAGCATCCTTGAAATGTATGAACGTCGCATAAAATATAATTATCTCGCAGCAAAAAGAATTGCGAGGAAGAAGATTTGAACCCGCGATCTTAAGCTCCTCATGTTCGCACGTGACCAATTGTGCTATCCCTCTTGTGCGAAAGGATCGCAGAATGCTAATATATGATTTATATTCACCCAAGGAAAAAAATCAGACAAAAATTATATGCGAAGGGGAAGACTCGAACCCGTGACCTATAGTTAGTATGCCCCTTCTCTAACCATCTGTGCCATTCGTTGTTTGTGAAAGAAATATGAGATTTACTTAACTTATCATTTTATTATCGCTCTTTGTATAACTTCCTGTTCATTCTTTCTTCTTCGTCTTCACCCCTCCAGCTGATGTGTTTTGAATCCTTTTCTTAATCGAGTGTACTGAGTCTCCCTTACGAAACTACAGAGCCATGGTTCATTGAACTGCTGAGCCATGGTTCATTGCGTGGCTTGTTCTTTTGCTCTCCGTATATCTTGAACCCTAACTAGTTGTATATGTCTCGTTCATCGCATGTTCTTTCTTTGCTGTTCCAATTTCTCTGCTTGTATATCTTTTCTTCTTCGCCACTGACAACTCATGCATTTCCATTATATCTCACTGTAATAATTCTAAGAATAAAACAAAGAGGTATATATAAAATATGTGTCTTGTTGAAACCGATTGTTGCCTTGATTGGATTAGTGCTGATATTTTTCTCTGTTGGAATGATATTTCTTTGCCGGGATTACTTCGCAAATTTCCTTTGCTCACTGCGAATGTCTCTCGAAGTCTCATTGATGAGGTGCACTTTGTAGTGTGGGATTGAGAGTTCTTCGCCTGTAGAGTTGTTGCTTTCCTTTCTTCGCTAACGACCACCAAGTTAATCTTCGCTGGAACCCTTAATGAAGTAAACCTTTTCCATATATCTTCTTATCTAGCTGACTTTTGTATTACAGTATGAGTTTGATCGTTGCTGTGGTTGACAAGTCGTTGATGGTGTGATTTGCGAGAGGAGAGTCGGGGAATTACTACGGTGGTCGACAATGTTCTTTGCCATTATGGAACCGAATTTAAGGAATGTCGAGTGGTGATGAAACTCGAGCTTGGCAATGGCATTGAACAAAGAGATGATGAATGCTTTGAGATGAAGGTCTCGAACTCAGATGAACGGAGCTGCAATATTGCTTATATTAATGGTGATGGAGAAGAGATATCAGTAATGATGAGTTCGTTTTGCGAACTGCTATTTTGCTTGCGTCTATTGCTCGCGAACTACGTCTGTTGTTTCTGAACTACTTCTCTTGCTTGCGTCTGTTGTTTGTGAACTGGTAATAATTCAAGCTCAAATGAATTTGCCTTGAATTGTGTTTCTTCGCTAGCATTGAGTTATCTTGAATTGTGTTTCCTTGAATTCAACAATCGTCTGTTGTTGTAGCCTTCCTTTGCTGGTCTTAATCATTTTATCAGAGATAATTCTCGTGTGTTGTGATTCTTTGCGTCCCTTCTTTTGTATACCTGCGGTTCTTATTCCTTACGTTACTACTCCTTTGCCTTTGTCTCCTTGTTAACCCTGCGGAGCTAATAAGCTTAAGGAAAACAAGATATTGAATTAATCCGAAAAATATGTATCTTTTTTTTTTTTTTTTTTTTTTTCTGCAAACTTATTTAGTTTACTTCGCCTTTTGATAACAGTTGTAGATAACTGTGGTTGACTTCATTTTGCCAAAACTTCGAATCCATTACTTGTACTCCAGTTAATGTGGTCTTTCCTTGTCCAATCTTCCTTAAGATGTGAACTTTGTCTGAGACTTCCTTCTTTGTCCTGCTACAAGTTCGCTGATGTTCATTGATCCGAAGTGAACTTCGCAGACTTCTTCTTCCTTTGCCCTTGACAGAGTAAACATACTTCTTCACATAAAGCTTTCTCAGCTGTATGCTAACTGATTTCTCCCTTTATCACTGATAACTCCTTTGGCTGTAGCTCTGCTTCTTCTCATATCTTGTTAACTTTACTTGCTAACTTCTCCCGTCTCATTATGTCGCCTCCCTTATCTTCGCATAAACTCATCTTTATTTGTTCTTCCATGAGATTGTAAATACGTCAACACATACATGGAATAGCTTCGCAGAAGGATAAGCCAAATAACTCATTAGACTCCATTCCTCTTTTCCATTGAGCTGTCTTCACCTAAGTTGATGCTGTTGGCGAACAATGAACTTTTCTTCTCCTGAGTTCTTCCCTGCATCACGTGCGTCTGTATCTCGCCATTCCTTTATTTTTGCTTCTTGTTCCTTGTAAGCAGCTTAAGTTGGATTTCATCCCTTAATCATTCTTTACTGCAATCAACAATCCGATACAATAACTCATCTAAAGACCATGAACCAATTTTATAGAATGAAGAGAAAATTGTAATTGGAAAATCAGTCTGGTTTTGCTCATGGGTGAAATCCCAAATAAACTGAAATTTATATTTTTTTTTTTTTTTTTTTTAGATTTTTTTTTTTTTTTTTTTGAAATCAATCATATGGATTTGTGTAGGAAAAAAAAATCCGTGTATTTCAGATGCCAAATTAGAACTTGTTCTGAGTTAATAAAATAGAGGAAGTCAAGTTTTTATGAAAAATGGAATTTATGTTTTTATGAAAACTTTTTCCAAAATCTTACTGTTAATCACTTAGATTTATGATCTGAGAGAAAAAAATTAAATATATAAAAGAGATAGGGAGAAAAGTTATCTTCATTGATCAATAGTTGGTCAAGTTTCTGGTTGTAGGATTTTCCCCATCTCGGCTCCCAACATTTCTACATCGGTCTGAAACTTCCATTTTCACCCTTGAAGTTTTTAGATCCATTAAATTCATCATCAACAGTAACCGATTTTTCGAAACTTTCTTGAACCAACAAGATTAGGTCCCTGTTTCTAGCGCATATGTAGTTGCGGGAAATCCCACACTACACCCCTCACTATATTTTGTAGATCTAAATCATATTAATCACCTAAATTTTAAATATAAGAGCTAGAAATTTAAATAGACACATAAGATTTTTTACGTGGTTCGATCAATGTGATCTACATCCACGATTTTTCACTATGATTGTTGAGGTTACATTTGAATTACATTGAGAATCTCCATTAATGGATATTTTCTAGAGCTCTAGATCTAATTATTTGGGGAAGAAGATGATAAAGAAAATAAATCTCTCTCTAAAAAAATATCTCTCTCCTGCTCTCCTCTTTATATAGGTGTTTACATAGTGGATGACAGCTCACATACAGCTCATATTCTCGCGAGCCCTTTAATGATTTCGCAGGCTCTTGCTACCTTCTCTCGAGACACTCTCTCGAGCCTTGCTACCTTCTCTCGAGACACTCTCGCGAGCCTTGCTACCTTCTCTCGAGACACTCTCGCGAGTCTTGCTACCTTCTCTCGAGACACTCTCTCGAGCCTTGCTACCTTCTCTCGAGACACTCTCGCGAGTCTTGCTACCTTCTCGCGAGTTATGAAAAATAATGAATCTCGCAAGATCTTCTCGCGAGTTAAGGAAATGATTGAATCTCGCACGCTAAGAAAATATGTTGTGCGATATTTGAATCCTACAACTAGAACAATTCTAACACGTAGAGTCAAGGGTTTATCAGTGGAAACCTCCACATAAACTCTAGCAAACTTCCCTCTCAACACTTGTTCAGTTGTTGCATCTACTTTAATCAATCTACCAATTGTTGCTCCTACTTTTTCAAGCACATATTTATCAAAATATTCAAGTGGGAGTTCAGGGAGACTAGCCCACACCACTATAGTGTTTCTTTGAATCTTCAGAGGGTTTGAAATCTGGTGTTCATCTCCTCAAAGAGAAAATAATCACTACCCAAATCAAGGATATGAATCTTACCTGTCAAATTCCAGATTCCATTAACTTTGAAAGATACGAACTGTTGGGCCGGTCCCTCCTTATGGTCCAACAATGGAGTCCCCTTAACCAATGGGAGGAGTTGAATAGTGGTTGCCTTGTTATGTTATAACAAGAGCAAAAGGCATCAGGAGAAAAAGATGAATTCTCACAAACCCTTGTGAAGAAAGAGAAAGAGAGGAAGAAGAAAAGAGAGAGTGTAGCCACCATTAGAGTTGATCTTTGGTGATGTTTTGGAGTTATCTTGAAGAGAAGAAGAAAGGGTTCTTAGCTAAGGATCTATTGGTTGTTGTGGTGAAGATTGATTTATCAATTTCCACATCTCTTCAAAGGGGGAAAATCTAGGGTTTGCTCAAACTCTAGTAGTAAGTAATCTTACTCTTGCTATTCTCAAATTGATAGTGAATCTTACCTATTTAGGTGAATGAATTGTTGATCCACCCTAGTGGTGAGTGTAATTAGGCAAATTGGTTATCCAAGTGCTATATGCACCTTGAAGTTGTTGTTATCCCCAAATTGGGAGAATTGTGTGTAACCCATTGTTGTTATAGTGGAAGATTTGCCCGTGGTTTTTTACCCTTCACCTTGGAGGGGTTTTTCCACGTAATTGCCGGTGTTGTGTGATTGCTTCTATATTGCGTAGTTGTGTTATTTCCGCATTTGTATGTCATTGCTTGTGTAGGTTTCGTATTATGATAGCGGCTCGGATTTGGTAAGTCTCCCCCAACAAGTGGTATCAGAGCTTTTGGGTTGAGCTAATCCTGTGCAATGACGGAAGCTAGTACTAGTAATAGAATGGTCAATTTGACCGGTGAGAACTTTGTGATATGGAAGGCGAAGATGGAAGGGCGGATTTATATTGTAAAGATCTCCTATGATCCAATAGAGAGTAAGGAGTGAAGCCTGAGAAGACAAGTGAAGAAGATTGGAAAGTTACTAATAAAGCAGTTGGTTTCATTCGTCAGTAGATTGATGATGGTATTTTTCATAATGTGGCTAGTGAGACACTAGCATATTCTTTGTGGACCAAGTTAGAGCAGAGATATATGATCGGCGGTCTCCTTGTGCAAAAGCTCTTCTATTCAAAAGGCTTGGAAAGTCTACAAGAAGGGAGTTCAATGGCGCAACATTTAAATGAAATGAAGGGTATTATGAATCGCTTACATCTATGGAGCCGATAATTCCCGAAGAGATTCAAGCTTATTTGTTGCTAAATACTTTACCGTACGATTTGGGAGCCATTGAGGAATTGTCTCGGTTATTCCTCGCTGCTCCCGAGACGGAAGTTGAACATGATCATATTTGCTACAAACGATTTGCTGAATGAAGAAGTTAGAAGAAAGGTCATTGGACTCATCTCATTCGAAGCTCTTGTTACGAAAATCGGGGTAGAAGAAAAGACGAAGACAAGTTGGCCGTAGCAAGTCAAGGGGTCAATCAAAGTCCGAAAAGAACATTGAATGTTGGAACTGGTCGTATGAAAGGTCACTATTCAAATGAATTCGGAAGCTGAGAAGCAAGAACACAAGAAGGGGAAAGGAAATGATAAACAAGACGGTGATGTTGCAATTTGCACAGATGGTGATATCATTTTATTCTCAGATTGTAATGAAGTTTGTGTGAGTTCTGCGTGTTCGATTCGAGTGGATAGTTGATTCAGTGCATCTTATCATGCTACTCCTTATGAAGATGTATTTACCTCCTACAAGGCTGGTGACTTTGGGTCGATCGAATGGGAAACGGTGGTGTTGCTAAAATTGTAGGAATGGGTGATGAAAGTTGAGACCAAGTGTTGGCTGCACATTGGTTCTCGAAATGTGCGACATGTACTAGATCTTCGTTTGAATCTAATGTCACCTGGAGTGTTAGATGATGAAGGGTACAACAATCACTTGGGTGATGGAAAATGGAAGCTAAGCAAGGGCTCCATGGTTATTGCAAGAGGCAAGAAGTGTGGCACATTGTACAAAACACGGAGGTGAAGGTGTTTAAAGGTGAGTTGAATGTTGTTGACAAAGATTCAACCTCCGAGCTGTGGCATAGAAGACTTGGTCATCTTAGTGAGAAGGGAATTCAAATCCTCACCAAAAGACAAGTCTTGCCAAAGGCCAAAGGTATGCAATTGGGTAAGTGTACTCATTGTTTGGTTGGTAAACAAACTAGAGTTTCCTTTCATAAAACTTTACCCAAGCATAATTCTGGTATTATTGATCTTGTTCATTCCGACGTATGTGGACCTTTAAGGGTCAAAACACTTGGTGGTGCTTTTTACTTTGTTACTTTCATAGATGATTCTTCAAGGAAGGTTTGGTCATATGCAATCAAGACCAAAGACGATGTTGTTCCTGTGTTCAAGATGTTTCACAGCATGGTGGAAAGAGAAACAGGTAGAACCTTGAAGTGCCTTCGTTCTGACAACGGGGGAGAATACATTGGACCACTTGAAGTGTATTGCAAGAGCATGGGTATACGTCATGAACAATCAGTACCGAAGACTCCACAACATAATGGTGTTGCAGAGAGGATGAACCGCACTATTCTTGAGAGAATCGAGTGCATGTTATCTCATTCCAAGTTGCGAAGCATTTACGGGGGTGAAGCAATGAATACTGCTGTGTATTTGATCAATCGATCTCCTTCAAGACCGCTAGATGGAGAAGTAGCAGAAAAGGTATGGAGAGACAAAGAGCCTACTTATGATCACTTGAGAGTGTTTGGTTGCAGGGCTTTTGTTCATATCCCAAAAGATCAGAGATCAAAGCTTGATGACAAAGCAAAGCAGTGTGTGTTCCTAGGCTATGGGACAGAGAAGTTTGGTTCGATTTTGGGATCCGGTTGACAAGAAGGTTATCAGAAGTAGGGATGCAGTATTCCTTGAAGACCAGACTATTGAAGACTTTGAGAAGATTGAGATGCCAAAGCTTCAAGATGATATGACCTTGGATCCAAATCCAGTTGTTCCTAATCTTGAACAACATGATGATGATGTTGATGGTAATGGTAATGAAGAAGAAGAACACAATCATGAAGATGTTCAAGTGGGTGATGTTGAGCAAGTGCAACAACAACCGGAAAGCCCGAGTTGAGAAGATCCAGCGGGACAGATTACCTTCAACAAAATATACACCACATGAGTATGTGATGCTCATAGATGCGAGTGAACGAGAATCTTATGAAGAAGCTCTTAGTGTTCCTGAAAGTCGAAGTGGTTGAAATCCATGAAAGAAGAGGTTGGTTCTTTAGATGAGAATGACACTTTTGATTTGGTTGACAAGCCGAAAACCGAGAAAATTTTGAAGAACAAGTGGGTGTATAGAATCAATACTGAAGATGGTAACTCACAACCAAGGTACAAAGCACGCTTAGTTGTGAAGGGTTATGGGCAGATAAAGGGTGTTGACTTTGACGAGATTTTCTCACCTAGGTGGTGAGATTTCCTTCTATTCGGGTTGTCTTGGCAATAGCCGCTAGTTTGGATCTTGAGATAGAACAACTAGATGTCAAGACAAAGCATTTCTTCACGGTGAGTTAGAGGAAGATGTGTATATGGCACAACCCGAGGTTTTGAAGTCAAAGGCAAAGAGCACATGGTGTGCAAGCTAAAGAAGAGTCTATATGGTTTGAAGCAAGCTCCTAGAAGATGGTACAAGAAGTTTGAATCGTTCATGAAGGAACATGGGTACAAGAGAATGACTTCATATCATTGTGTATTCATTCAAAAATTTGCTGATGGTGATTTTCTTATTCTTTTGCTATATGTTGATGACATGCTTATTGTTGGCAAAGATAAGAAGAAAATTGACAAGTTGAAGTCGATTTGAGCAAGTCTTTTGCTATGAAAGACTTGGGAGCAAAGAAAAGCGTATTCTTGGCATGGAAATCACTCGTGATAGGAAAGCAAAGGAAGCTATGGTTATCGCAGAAAGCTACATTGAGAAGGTGTTGCAAAGATTTAACATGGACAAGGATGAGCGGTAAGTTGTCCACTTGCAAACCATTTTAAGTTAACTCGTGATCAATGTCTGTGAATGATGTTGAGAAACGGAAGATGGAGAATATTCCTTATGCATCCGCAGATTGGTAGTTTGATGTATGCAATGGTGTGTACAAAGGCCGGATATAGCTTATGCGATTGGAGTGGTAAGCAGATTTCTATCAAATCCGGGTCCGAAGCATTGGGAAGCGGTGAAATGGATACTACGGTATCTAAGGGGTACTTCTAATATGTGTTTGTGTTATGGAGGTGACAAGCCGAGTTAGTTGGCTACAGATTGATTTGGCGGTGTGCTCAAGACAGTCTCAAGTCGACATCGGGTTACTTATTTACCTATGCGGGGAGCGTGTGTCTTGGCAATCCAAGATACAAAAATGTGTGGCATTATCTACTACAGAGGCAGAGTACATTGCAGCTACAGAGAGTTGCAAGGAGATGAGATGGATGAAGAGGTTTGTTAGAGAACTCCGGTGTGAAGCAACAAAGGTTCATCGTTTCTGTGGACGGCCCAGAGTGCCATCCATCTCGGCAAGAATTCGAGTTTTCACTCGAGGTCCAAGCACATCAATATTAGGTATAAAGTGGATACAAGAAGTTCTCGACGAGAAGGTCTTGTATATTGAGAAGATCCATACGATGACAACGGTTCGATATGATGACAAAGTCGCTACCAAAATACAAGCATGTGTATTTCTGCGGCCCAGGCGAGTTTGGTGGTGACGGGTACCTTAACATAAGTCGTGAGGGGGAGATTGTTGGGCGGTCCTCCTTATGGTCCAACAATGGAGTCCCTTAACCAATGGGAGGATTTGAATAGTGGTTGCCTTGTTATGTTATAACAAGAGCAAAAGGCATCAGGAGAAAAAGAAGAATTCTCACAAACCCTTGTGAAGAAAGAGAAAGAGAAAGAGAGGAAGAAGAAAAGAGAGAGTGTAGCCACCATTAGAGTTGATCTTTGGTGATGTTTTTGGAGTTATCTTGAAGAGAAGAAGAAAGGGTTCTTAGCTAAGGATCTATTGGTTGTTGTGGTGAAGATTGATTTATCAATTTCCACATCTCTTCAAAGGGGAAAATCTATGGTTTGCTCAAACTCTAGTAGTAAGTAATCTTACTCTTGATATTCTCAAATTGATAGTGAATCTTACCTATTTAGGTGAATGAATTGTTGATCCACCCTAGTGGTGAGTGTAATTAGGCAAATTGGTTATCCAAGTGCTATATGCACCTTGAAGTTGTTGTTATCCCCAAATTGGGAGAATTGTGTAACCCATTGTTGTTATAGTGGAAGATTTGCCCGTGGTTTTTTACCCTTCACCTTGAGGGTTTTTCCACGTAATTGCGGGTGTTGTGTGATTGCTTCTATATTGCGTAGTTGTGTTATTTCCGCATTTGTATGTCATTGCTTGTGTAGGTTTCGTATTGCGCATAGCGGCTCGGATTTGGTAAGTCTCCCCC